>CM072997.1:219361235-219961235 GCA_037038555.1 Rhynchonycteris naso | reverse complement strand
TGCATCCTGTGCTCCTCTCACTGACCACCAATGAAAGAGGTGCCCCTTCCAGAAGTGCGGTGGGGGGCCAGATAAATGGCCTCAGGGGGCTGCATGTGGCCCGGCCCCCTGCAGGCCTATAGTTTGGGGACCCCTGCTATATATGAACCAGTTCAATGTAACAGTTATTGACACTTGGCCATATTTGTTTCACTTTTCTATATTACATCTCTATTTCTACCTCAATATTTTGGCTGAAACACTTCAAAGTAAGTTGTAAACTTACACTGATCATGACATCTCCCTAAATAATCCATCTTCTAAGAATATGGATTCTCTTATGTAACCCAAACCTAAAGAAATTAACAATTATTTCCCAATATCATCTAGTAATAAGTTGATTTAAAAATTTTTCAAGTTGTCCTCCAAACACCTACATCTATAGTTTTACAAACCTAGTGGACTCCCACTCTCTTCTCATCCTACATGAACCTGCACCTTCATCCGGTCTCAACGACAGTGGCTGTGTCAGGCCGTGTGGAAACACCAAGGTTTCCACAACCTGCATGCACTGTAGAGGTGGAGGTGTGTGTGTGTTGGGGGGGGAGGGGTTGTGGACAGGCATTTTCCTGTTAGGGAGAGACAGGGAGCCAGGCACTGGCCACCACCTTCTCAGGGTGGCTGAATTGGGGCAGGAGGATAGTACTGGGTAAACATGAATACCCGTCCCTGGACCAACAGCAGCTGGGCCCAGCTCGGCCAGGACTCCCCAACACCGGTCATTCCCTGTGTGGTGCTTTTGGGCAGATTAGAAAACGCGCTCCTTGTGGGCACAGCTCACATGCCAGCACCCCCCCTCCCCCCGGCTTGGCATCAAGTTGGATTTCAGCCCCAGCTGCAGCGACAGCACTTTGTGCCTCGCATAGGCTATGCAACCACACGGGGCAACCCTGGCCGGGAGGGGTAATTTGTCCAGGAAGGGAGGGTAGGTTGAGATTCCAGCCTGCAAGCTGGCAAGGCAGCGGTTAACAGCGGCTGTTGGCCACGCAGCCCAGCAGTGATGAGATGACTTAGGTGCTCGGTGGGCGTTCCCTCTGTGCCCAGACTGCACCGAATTCTCTCATGTGTTCTTAGGGCCGCCTGTGGGATAAGTACCAGTGTTATCCTCACTTTAAGGACAGAGGCTCAAAGAGGTCCAATTATTTGTTCAAGGCTGAACAGCTCTTAAGGGACTGAATTAAGGCTCCCTCCAGGGACTTCTGGCTCCTGGGACTGTGGCCATTGTCAGGGGCCTAGGAGCCCAATTCAGGCCAGGGCACTGGAGGTTCCACCCAGTAGATCTGAGGTGAAGTCAATTTCAAACAGGTGCCCCCCACCCCGTGCTGGGCGATGCTGACATGCCCTCCCCCATCCTGGTTAAAAACCATCGGGTAGCAAGAGCACGTGGGAATCCCAGCCCCTGCCCTCCTCAGCCATTGGCACTGTCGAGGGTTGCTTGCAGACCTTTAGATCCCCAAGCGGAAGTTGTGTCAGCTGGAGGTGGAGGGGGGTCAGGGAGTTATTGGGATTTCTGTGACGGGGGCCACTCCCTGTAGCATTGGATGAAGGACACCGTTGGCAAGCAGAAGGTGAGGCTGGGTGAGGTGTCACTGGCTCCTCCTACCTTTGCCACGAATGCCTGTCAGCTGAGGCCGCTGAGACTTCTGGGGCCGGGGGATTGACTGCCAATGTCGGCCAGGATTACTAAAGCCTCCAGCTCACATTCCCTAAAGGAGCAGCAAGTGTGGCCTAGGGGCAGGTTCTGAGGCCGCTGGCCCAGATGTCACCCATAGCCTGTCCATCAGACCACAGCCAGTTACTGCACAGCTGCCCAGGTGCTAGCTCTCGCGGCCGCGGCTCAAACCCCCACTCCCTTCTGGAGGAACCCGTGTTCACTCTGACAGATTCACTACAGAGTTCCTGCAGTTTGGACAGGGCCAGGGCATGCTCTGAATCATTTCTTCTTTTTAAATTGCACTTATTGGGGTGACCCTGGTTAATGTAATTATACAGGTTTTAGGTGCCCAATTCTATAGCACACCTCTGTACTCTGTATTGTGTGTTCACCACCCCACCACACTCCGAATAATTTGGAATCTGTACTCACCAGTCTAGGGTCTGCCAGATCACCTGGTCCCCAAAGCAAACGTCTAGCTGCAGCCACCTCAGAGCTCAGCGCTGTCCCTGGACTGTCAGACATGGCCGTGCTTTGTATAACAGGGCCTAAGGGATCAGGCAACAGACCCAAAGACAGATTGTGACTCCTGGTTTGTTTGTTTTTGAAGAAGAGGCAAGCAGTAGAAGTTGTTGGCTGTTGCCCCAGCTGTGGAGGCTCCAGGGCGAAGAGGGGGCAGCCGTGGGAGGGGGCAGCTGTGGGAAGGGGGTACAGTGGGTAGTGTCAGATTCAGCCACTGATCCGTGGGAAAATGGGATCTCCAGGCTCCCAAAGAGGAAACTGAGGCTCGGAGGGCTCAGCAGTGAGCCCAGAGTCACACAGTTTGATGACTGACTGAGTGGACATGGGGCATCTTTCCAAGCCACCTGCCCCTCCTTCTGGTGGCAGAGTCTGTACTTTCTCATGCTCAACAGTGAATGAACTGTCCCCACCGTACTTGCGCTCATCCACAGCCAGCTCTCCTTTCTGTCGGTGACCTCGACTGTCACACGTGGCCGGGACCCTCCAGCCCCTGCGGCCCTGCCTGTGTCTCCACTGGGACCCTGCTCTGTTCTCTCTCTGTTAGCTCCCCTGCTCAGGCTTTCTCTGTCCTCTTTCCTCCTCCCACCCCTGAGACACAGACCCTCCCAAGTCCCTGCTAATGCTAATAAGATGACATGAAAAATAACGCGGCCCACTAGCCAAGACTACAGCAGGCGCAGTGCTAAGTGCTTACAGACATCACCGGGCTACCCTGCGACCCCAGGCGTGGGGAGAACTGTCTCCTATGCAGTCTGCGAGGGGGCTGGCCATTTTGGAAAAGCATGGAGAACGTTTTGGTGCTTTTGATGACTGATCAAGGTGCTCCCCGCCAGAGGAACAGAAATTAAGGTGGTGTATATGTGTGTATGGTGTGGAGGGACAAGGCCTTCCATCAGGCCCAGCTCCCAAGCCCTACGGAATGGAGCCATGGAGGACAAGGAAGTGAGAGCCTAGTGCTCCCCACAGGTGACCATGAACCTGGGGAGTTTCCTGCAGCTGAGCTGAGCACCTGACAGTGGTAGCCTCTCGCTCGCTGCCCACAGGCCCTGATGATGGAAGGTTCTACAAAAAGGGACTCTTCCGGCCCTAGCCTGTTAGCTTAGTGGTAGAGCATCGGTCTGGCATGTGGATGTCTCGGGTTCGATTCCTGACAGAGGCATACAGGAGAACTTCTCCCCCCCTCCCCTCTCACTACTCCCTTCTTCCCGGCTCCACAGCTCATTCCAGCAAGTTAACCCCAAATGCTGAGGATGGCTCCATGGCCTCTGCCTCAGGCACTAAAATAGCTCAATTGCCGAGCAAGGGAGCAACACCCGTGATGAGCAGAGCATCACCCCATAGGGGGCTTGCCAGGTAGATCCTGGTCAGGATGCATGTGGGAGTCTTTCTGCCTCCTCGCCTCTCACTGAATAATAAAAACAAACAAACAAAAAACAAAGGGACTCTTCTTGGGAGGATTCCTCGCACAGTATGTTTTCTCTCCTGACCCTTTTTTTCCCTCAGCGCAGTTGTGTATGTGTGTGTGTGTATATATGAGTCTGTGTGAGTGTGAATGTGTGTGTGAGTGGGTGGGTATGAGTGTGTGAGTGTGGGTGTGAATGTGTGTGTGAGGGTGCATGTGTGAGTGTGAGTGGGTGGGTATGCATGTATGTGGGTGTGAACGTTCATGTGTGTGTGTGAGTGTGTGTGTGAGTGTGAGTACGCAGGCACACGGGCGTTTTCATCCACCTTCATCAGACTTCCTGCAGCTCCCAGACCAGCTCCCCAGACTTCGCAGAGTCTTCCTAGTCAGCGACCTGTGGTTCACTGTGTGGGGTGATTTAGTGCCATTCATAAAACACCACTTCACGTTGTTTTCTTTTTTCCCCAACCTCTCTCCGTCCCTTTGCTCTGTAGTCTGGCTTTCTCTCCTCCGTTTGGCCTGATATGTAAAACAAATACATTCACCACACAGGAGGAAATGACCTCTGGGTTTCGGGGCCCTTTTAACGGGGCCGGAGCTGCTGACAGGCCCACGGTCCTGGTTACCGTTTCAGGACTGGGACGTTGCCTGGGCCCCGGCACCTTGAACCCTGGGAGTGGGGGGCACCTCACAAAGCCCTCAGTCACCCGGCTTCTCACTGGGCCCTACCCAGCAGGCTGGGCCTCAGTCTACGGCCTGCCACTGGATCTGCGGTTTTATTTTTTTTAAGTAACAAAAGAGATGCATGCTTGTCTCTAA
Source organism: Rhynchonycteris naso (assembly GCA_037038555.1). Lineage (NCBI taxonomy): Eukaryota > Metazoa > Chordata > Mammalia > Chiroptera > Emballonuridae > Rhynchonycteris > Rhynchonycteris naso. The sequence goes on along the minus strand of CM072997.1, from coordinate 219,956,799 downwards.
AACTATAAGCAGTACGTACAGACACGAAGATTATGAGGCCAGTGGCCGAGACCGGGCAGGTTCACTCTGGATTCGGGCAGATGGTAGAGAAACTGTGGAGCCGGAAAGCATCGGGCCATACCCACTTATTAGTTTATTAGCTTCTCTCAGTGGCGGGCGAGCAAGCAGGCAGGGGACAGCTGCTTCTCACAGTGGCGGGCAAGGGATCACGAACATAGCCCCTCACAGTGGCAGGCAAGCCATTTACCAAGCAGCCCCCAACAGTGGCGGGCAAGCAATCTGCGCCCAAGGAAAGTACGTGTAGCCTTATGCAGACTACACACACATGTGGCTCTGCCACGTGCTCACACACTAATCACATAAGGTGCAAGTGAGCAAGCCTAACACAGCTGTTTCCCCAACAAAGATCCTCTCCTCTTCTTGTTTGAACCTAGTGCAAGTCACCTTCTTCCAGACTCGCACTGCCTTAGGGAGCAGCTTATAGACTTGTTTTACACTCTGCCAAGCAGGAGGCATAGCTTAGGCAGGCTCTTGGTAAAGGAGGAATGAATGAAGCTGTTCTGAGCCGTTTGCTCCTGAGTGGGTAGTCCATCGCAGACGCCACACCTTCAGCCATACCAGAATTGAAAGACCCTGCATTGGGATGGGGTCCCACTCCTTCCTCCGCTGTGACTTTGGGTAGGTGTCATTTACTTTTTGGGACTTCAGGTGTTCCATTTGCAAAATGGGGATATTACCTGCCGGCTCCCATCACAGAGCAGGGCAAGTCAGAGAAGAGGGCAGGAGGGAAAACACGGGGACAGCTGTGAGACACGCCTGAGTGGGAAAATCAAGCGAAGAGCGCACGTCACAGGACGGTGCCCCCTTGTCTCTCCAGATGAGGAGGAAAAAGTTTGGAAATTACCAAACCAACAGCAGTTGCCAGGAGCTCTTTAGCTTTAGTTGAAATGTTTCAGTTTTTTATAACGAGAATGTATTGAGGTTCTACTTTTGTGTTGGAAATGTTTTAACATATATGTGTATAAATAAAATAACAATAATAGTCTCTGCTTATTGAACTCTGACTCAGTAACGGGCTGTGAAGATTATTGACCCCCATTTTACAGATGAATCAAACCGAGGACCAGAGAGATGAGGAAAAGCTGGTACACATTCTGAATGCTCTGTGGCGAATGGTGGCCCCGAAGTGACACTGAGGATAGCAGCCACTGACTGGACAGGGAGGCATACAAAGGGGAGGAACAGCCCAAAGAATGTGTAAACCAGGGGCAGAATTTATGACATCGTGTCGAAGAACGAGGGGTTTGACATCAGAAAGACATGGGATCATGTCTTTCTTCACCTCCTGGCATTGTGGTGTCAGGCATGTCCCTTCCCCTCTCTGGGCTTCAGTTTGCTCATCTTGAAAAGGGGAGGAACCACCTACTTGACAGGTTTGTGTGGATTAAGTGTGTCGTGGACATGAAAACACCCTGTGAACCGTCAAGTGCTGCTTATTCGTTCCTGAAACAAGGATTTACGCCAAGTCCTTCTCTGGGATCTGGGGTACAGCGGTAAAAAGACCAGGTCCTTGTCCCTGGAGGTGACTTTTCAGTGGTCAGAGCCAGTTGATCAACTGGGAAACCAGTGAGACAGTTCGGGGGTGGGGAGAGGGTGAGGCGGGGGACTGGTGTGGGCCAACCAGCTGGAGCCTGGGCAGGGTTGAGGGAGAAACAAGACTAGGGTGTTTCCTTCTGGCAAGTGAGCCTGGGAAACGCAGTCCACAGGCATTATTAGCTCCTGCAACATAGAGAAGAATATATTTGAGGCAAGAGGCCTGGGACTGGCTCAGCAGCAGCACTTGAATGCTTCTGTTACTGGGGAGCTCACTCTCTAACTCTAGATGGAGCCCATTTCACTAGCAGCTGAGCAAGAGTATTGGCTTAGAACCGTGATGGGGAACCTATGACACGCGTGTTAGTGCTGACACATGTAGCCATTTTCGATGACACGCGGCCGCATACCAGAGAAGTATGGGGCCACATGCCGAGAAGGACGTTTCATCCTCGGCTCCTGCACGACCAGCTGCAGTAGCTGAGGATAAAACATTTGCTGTAGTGTAGACACTCTGTGCCGGAGGTCTGGAGGCCAAAACAACAGAACTCCGGCACAGAGTGTCTAGTTCTGGGACTTCCGGTTAGGCCGTTTTTCTCGAAGTGACACACCACCCGAGTTATGCTCGGTTTTTTGGCAAATTTTGACACGCCACGTTCAAAAGATTGCCCATCACTGACTTAGAATAAGGAAGAAGCTTGGTTTCCCTAGGACTTTCAACCTAAAGACAAGGGGTTTGTCTTCGGAGTACAAGCCTTTTGTGTGGGACACTTGATTACTTCATGTCTCCTTGCTTTGCTCCTGAAATAGGCTGCCAGGAATGCCCTCCACTGCTTAGCTAACTTTATTCAGCTGATGACACTCAGCGCTTCCAAGAAAGCTTCTGGTATCCTCACGTCAGGTGACAGTGCCCTGTGCCCTTCCACAGAACCTCGCACTTCCCTCTCTATTTAGCACGAACCACATCACATGAAATGTGAATTTCCCTGTTGGTTTCACCTGATTCTTCAGGGACATGACGGTTGGTGGACTTGACTTTGCCTCCCCAGTGCTGCCGCCACATCAAAGGGATGTTTGTTCTCTGAGGCACCTACAGTGTGCTAGGTCTACCAAGTGCTTTACATACATGATATAATTCAATTCTTCCAACAACCCTGAAAGTAGGTTATTATTATCCCCATTTCTCAGCAGGAGAATCTGGGAGTCAAAGAGGAGAGTGCCCAAGGCCTCTGGGCTAGTGAGGGGCAGAACTGGGATTGGAACACAACATCTGGCTGTGAAGGCCGTGTCCTTAACCCTGGGGCCACAGTACAGCTGGGCATGGGGCGGGTCTGCGGGAGGCGCCTCTCTGGGAACACTTTCAGTTCAGCTTCGGGCGTCTCTTCCCTAGCCTCGGTCCCAGCCCCTGTGTCCACCCTTTACAGATGAGGAGGCTGTTCCCATGGCCACTTCTCCGTTCTGAAATGACCAAGAGGCCAGGCTGGGAGGGCAGGTCTCACCACAGACTGACAGATGTTTCCACGTGTGGAAGTGGGATTTGAGCCTTGATGCATGTTTTTGTGGTTTCTTTTTCTCTCTTTCCTTAGGGCGATGGGCCCAGTCATGGTTCTGTTACCCTGATGTGTTTCGTGTCTATTATCCACAATCAGTGGACTGTTCTTAATGATTCTTTTCATTAGCGGAGCGCTTTCCAGTTTGCATGGCACTTTTATTAGCTCAGTGGGTCGTCCTAGCAAACTTGGGACTTGGGACCCTAAAACAGACGGAAACTTGGAGAGTCTACTGACAACAACGGCAACATATGGCTGCTTTTATTGAGCTCTTAGCGTGCTTTGCTTCTAGTTTAATGGCACTAAACCACGCTATGCACTGTATCTCCGGCCACCTTCCCAACAGCTATATGAGGTCGATAGTATTATTATTCCCATTTTAGAAGTAAGGAAACTGAAGCTCAGAGACTTGCCCAAGGTCACACAGCAGCTAATCCAGACTTAGAACCCATCTTGTGATTCTTAGCTTAGTGTTCTGACCAACTCTTGAGAATAGTCATAAAACTGAAAAAAAACTCACTATATTTCAAGAAGTATACAACACCACCGAATATGAACATGCCACTGTTTTATATGCCAGAGGAAATAAAAATATTGTCAAATAAATAGACAATACTTTATCACTTAGAATTTTTTATTATTAAAATAGCCCTTTTATTAGATTTTGATGCCTATTAATATATGTATCACTCTTGTGTATACATAAAAGGAATATTTATATGAGAATAAACGTATATGAAATGAAATTAAATTTATATGAACATAAAATTCTTTACATTCAAAGTCCAGCTTTGACTCAGTGCCAGCTTTTCACACAATATTGTCTCTGTGCCAGCAAGTGTTGGTGACAGTTTTCTCTCTCTGTTTGAAAACATTGAGCTAAAGCTGACATGTAATAAAGTGCACAAATCTTAAATATCTTAAGTTATATCTCATGAGTTTTTGTCCACGTCATATACATCTGTGACCAGTGGTGGGCGGATAGTTAAATATTCAGGAATTTTGCAAACAGGCTTTTAAACTGATAGTCACCTAAAATCAGCCATGGCAGGAATATTTATACCATGGAAATTGGCAAATGCTATATAATACAGGGTTTTTTATCCCCCTCAATGACACACCACTGAGTATAACCATAGGTAGATCAAACACCCCTAGAAGGCTCCTTTGTGCCCTCCCGACCCACATCCATCAAAGGGGCCACTCTGAAGCAGCATTTCTTGAAGAATGCAGAACTGGACCCATGGTGCTGGGCCCTTACCTGGCTTTGCTGTTGTGCCGTGCTCCCCATTCTGACACCCATGTGAGGAATGCTGCTGAACACGTCTGCTTCACTACCTTCCCTCCCTGAACCCACAGCCATTTGATTCCTGGAGGTTAAAAGAATACTCTTCTATTGTTTCCAGTATTCTCTGCTGAGCCACAGAAACCTATACCAGAGCAATGTCTGGCCTGAGCTGGCAGTAACAGCTCCATTCAGAGGCCCCTGGCCAGCAGCCATGGTGAGACGCACCTCGATTCCAGGATATTTAAGCAAAAAAATGGATCCTCTTAGAGCCGCTGAAATACAGTGTATTGCTCCCCTTTTGAATATCTTCCCTTACTGAAATGGGTTTCTTTGAGAATCATCATGTCTTGGTGATTAAATCCCACAGAGCAGATGTGGCCCCATTTCCTCTCCCGGCCAGCAGTCTCAGTGGTCAGCTTGTTCCCAGACAGGTGGTGTTGCCTGTTTGTTTCCTGGGGTCAGCCAGGTGTTACTACCTCTGGCCCTGACCCAGAAAGAGAGGGCCAGGGTGCTGTGGGAAACTGCTGGTCCACATGCTGCTTCGAGCCAGTCTTTATGGGTGTAGACTAAGCCTGGGCTTGTGCCCTCTGGGGACAGATGGTTCAAGATGTTTGTTATGGGGTCTCACCTCAGACACACTCTGTGTGGGTGGTTTAGGGTCAGTATCATTTTCCCAACCTGGCCATGACCTTGTGCAGTTGGGTTTTCATTACCTTTCATGTTCCTTTAAAGCCCAGCACAGCCCTGGCATGGAGTAAGTGCCCAGGAAAGACTTGAATGAATGAGCCCACGACAAACCAGGAATGCAGAGGCTTCATTGTGTGGCCCGCTGGACTCGTAAACTGAAAAAGCCACTTCTCTGTAGAACTGATAGGAGCAACTGAGATGAGGATGCAAAGTGGTTTTCCTTGAGCTCTGAGGGGTTAATTGTATGTTTAGTTGAGCCTTTGGAAACCCGGGAACCACCCCTTCCTTCTGTGACTTGGTTTAGGCTGCCTTACCCCAACCCTGTCTGCTGAGGCCAATGCATGGGTCCCCGGGGCGGGCGGCATAGGGAGTGGCCAGGAGATGCAGGTTGAGACCTGCTCCGAGGGCTGGGGAAGGGATGGCAGGAAGCAGCACACACAGTGAAGTGGATCTGGAGCACTGGGTTTATATAAAGCCTCAGAAAGGGCCAGGAGACTGCTGTGAGTTTGCTGAGGAGGGAGGGAGAAGGTTGGAGCACTGGCGTTTGAAACTGACCTAGCATGTGCTTTGAGGGCTGTGAGAATTCAGAGGGAAGTGTGTCCGCTCCAGGCTGATGAAGAATCTTCAACCTGGACCCAGATACCTGGGCTCAAGTCTCAACCCTGGCACCTCCAGTCCTCATGATCCCATGACTGCTTTCTCTGGGACTCAGTTGCCCTGACTGTAAAACCAAGATGATGACACTGGTCCTGCAAACCTTCCAGTTATGGTTGCGGGAATAATTAAAATGTGCTCATGTGATAGTGAGTCCTTGGTCTGGGGCCAGATGCAAAGCACTCTACGTGAATTAACTCAGTGGTTCTTCAAGTGTGGTCAAGCGACCAGCAGTGTCCTCATCACTTGGGAACTTGTTTGGAATGCAAATTCTTGAGTTCCTGCTAAATTTGAAGCACTAGGGATGTGGCCAGTGGTTTGTATTTTAACAAGTTCTTCAAGAGATTCTGCTGAAACCTTACATTTGAGAATCATGACATTAGCTCATTAGTTTGCCTCTCCATTCTTTGAGGTGGGTACTGTTAATATGAAGAGTAAAAACCTCAGTCATACCAGTTGATTCTCATTTCTCCAGACTTGAAAGCAGTATTCTTTTAAAAGAAGATATGATTAATATACCACACAATAAACCTTTTTACAAAGTATACAATTCAGTGGTTTTAGTATATTCACAAGGTGATGCAACCATCACCACTAACTCTAGAATATTTTCATTACTCCTACCCCCAAGCTTGTACCTTTTAGTAGTGATTTTACTTTCCCCTTTCTTCCTAGCCTTTGACAATCACAAATCTACTTTCTGTCCTTATAGATTTGTCTATTATTTACATTTCATATAAATAAGAATCATATCATATAATATGTACCTTTTGTTTCACTTAGCATAATGCTTGCAAGGTTCATCCATGTTGTAGCACAAATCAGTACTTTATTCATTTTAGTTGCTGAGTAATAAAATAATATCCTGTTGTATAACTATACCACATTTGTTTACCCCTTTATCCGCTGATGGACATTTGGGTTGTTCCCACCTTTTGGATTGTGAATAGTGCTACTAGAAATATTCATGAACAAGTACTTGTTTGAATACCTATTTTCAATTATTCTGGGTATATATCTAGGAGCGGAATTGCTGGGTCATATGGTAACTTTGTGTAAAATTTTTGAGGAACTGCTAGACTATTTTCCAAAGTGGCTGCACCGTTTCACATCTTCACAAGCAATGTATGAGGGTTCTAATTTCTTCACATCCATGACAACATGTGCTATTTTTTTTTAAATTATAGCCATTCTAGTGGATGTGAAGTGATATCTTGCTGTAGTTTTGGTTTGCATTTTCCTAATGATTAATAATACTGAGCATTTTTTCATGTGCAACTGTCTTAGGAAGCATTCCCTTCCACTACTAGAGCTGCTTTTGCTCTCTCTTTCACACACACACACACACACACACACACGCACACAGCCACTGCATAACATCTTTGGAGTAATGTCAATTAATTCCTTTTCCCATTTTTGAATCAGGTTGTTTATCTTCTTGTTGTTGAGTTTTATGAATTCTCTATATTTTCTGGATATTAATCTCTTATCAGATATGTAATTTGCAAATATATTCTCCCAGTCTGTAGATTGCCTTTTACTTTGTTGATAATGTCTTTTGATGCAAAATTTTATATTTTTATGAAGTCTAATTTACCTATTTTTTTCTTCTGTTGCTTGTTCTTTGTTGTCATATTTATGAACTTTTTGACAAATTCAAGGTCTTGAAGATTTAATTTCTATGTTATCTTCTTAGAGTTTTAATGCTTTAGGGTCTTGATATATTTTGAGTTGATTTTTCTATATGGTGTGAGGTAGGGATCCAACCTCATTCTTTTGCATGTGGATATCCAGTTGCTGAAGAGACTAAAAGAGGCAACGTTTTAAAGAAAAATGTTGAGTAAAATACTAATTAGCTGATATGTGCCAGATATGGCAAAAATTGGGAAGATGGTATTTGAGTGAGTAATGTTTGGGAGATGTCATTTCTAGTGGATTCTTGCTCCTTGAGGATTTCCTCTGACCTGGGAAATGATCTCTTCAGTAAAAGGTAACAGAACTGAGATGATATGGCTGCTGGTGTCCTATCTAGAGGGACAACTTGGAAAGTCTCTCATTAGGCACCCTCTCCTCTGCTCTTCTTAGACCTGCATTCATGAACAAGGGATCTCTGGGAACAAAGGGGAGAGACACCCCCCCCTTCCTTGCTTGTTCACCTGCTACTCAGCCACTCCCTTCTCTTCCCTTAACTGAGCCTTGGTTCAGGCCCAACAGCTCTGCCATCTGGCCAGATGTGGTTCCAAAAACAACCTCAGGTGCATTTAGATATGTTTTCCAGACCTAACTAATGGCATTCCTGTCCACAGCCTGTACCCATGTTCCTGCTGGGTGGGGAGGCAACTTCTTACCTCCTAGAAGGCAGTGGAAGCACGTGGTTTTCCTTTTTCTCATTTTGTAACATAAGTACTTTTCTGAGTCACTCTGGTTAAATGATGACATGCAGGCCCATTGACCTCCCTGTTAGAGTCCAGTGGCTCCATGTGCTGTCTCTTACCTGTCACACAGATGGCCCAGGTATATTCATTTCCTTGGGCTGCCATAAAAATGTGCCAAACTGGGTGGCTTAAAACAACAGAAATGTATTCTTTCACAAATTTTAAGACTAGAACTTCATAATCAAGGTGTTGGCAGAGTTGGTTTCTTTGGAGGCTCTGAGGGAGAATCTGTCCCATGCCTCCCTTTTTGCTTCTGGTGGCCACTGACAATGCTTGCTATCCCCTGACTTGTTGGTACATCACGCCAGTATCTGCCTTTTTCTTCACACGACTTTCTTTCTGTGTCTCTAACTCTGTGTCTCTTCTCTTCTAAGGACATTAGTCATATTGGATTAAAGGCTTCCCTTACTCCAGCATGACCTAACTAATTACATCTGCACTGATCCTATTTCTAAATAAGGTCACATTCTGAGGTCCTAAGAAGAACAGGAATTTCAGATGTAACCCAGTGAGCCAGGAAATGTTGAAGGCCTAACTGGGAAGGAGGCTATAGCTGACATCCCATTTCTATGAGCCCCTCCTATGTGCCTTTACTTGTCACAGCCTGCACCTGCGACCCTCTTTAGAGGCCTCCCCTCAAGCCACTACAGCTGCTTTGCATGTGAGCAGGAACACATGCACACATATATACACACACACACACTCAACCAGAAGTGCCTGGGCACTTATGCCCCCTGGGGCAGCCTTAGCATGATAATGAACGACAGGATTGCATGCGGGAGTATCAGAGCCCAGGTCACTTGTCTCCAGTTGGGAACAAAGCTCTGTGAGCTTTGAGATGTCTCCCACATATCCTGCCCAACTGTCCCTACCTTACACAGGCCTTCCCCAACCACATCACCTAAGATCTTCTAATCTGGTCCCTTCACGCTGCTGACCAACCAGCCTGGGAGTCAGTGCTGATGCATCGTGCTTCTTCCTCCATGTGATGGGGTCACCAAATCTATTGCTTATCGCCCTGCGTGCCAGCCGTGAACCAGACCCCTGTCCTTCGCTCGTCTGGCACATGACCATTGGGAACTGCGACCAAGAGGCTACATGTGTGTGCTGAGGAATAGGTACAGATGCAACAGAAGTAGATGGCATGGGGACCTGGCACCTCTTCAGGGAACCTACTAGGATTCTTGGAACTTCTAGACTCAATTCCAAATATATCATTTCCATTCTATTGTGGACTGTTGCTGCACTCTCCAATACGATGACTTGCTGGATCTGATAATACCCAGCTCACGATGGGAGCCCAGGTACTACAGTTGCCTGCTGGCTCGTGGCCAGGTGCTCAGTCTCCAGTATGATCCAGTTCCTTGGCAGAAATTGTTTTTCAGAGGGAGAATACTCTAGGAGTCTTCAATAGCACTCTTCTACTGGTGTTTGCCAAAGACTCCGCCCAATATTCTTATCTATCGGTGTGGAATCTTCTCATCATGTGGCTTGCACAGCAGAGCAGCTTGCGCTAAGTATGGATCTCTGCAGAGCCATGTCTTGCTTTGTCTCAAAACTGATACCATTCTGTAACAAATGGTGAAACTGGAGAAACCGAACCCTTGAGCACTGTTGGTGGGGAATGTCAATTGGTACAGCCACTATGGAAAACAGTATGGTGACTCCTCAAAAAATTAAAAAGAGAATTATTTAGCCTATAATCCAGCAATTCCAGTTCTGGGTAGAAACCACAAAAGAATGGAAAGTGAGGTTTTAAAGAGATATTTTTACATCTATGATTATGGCAATGTTATCTAAAATAGATGTATGAATGGATAAGCAAAGTGTTGTACATCCATACAATAATATATTATTCAACCTTAGAATAAGGGAAGGAAATCCTGTCCCATGCTACAACATGAATAAACCTTGAGGGCATTATGCTGAGTGAAATCAGCTAGTCACAAAAAAGGACACCACCGTCTGATCCCACTACACTAGATACTTAGAGTGATTAACATCGCAGAGACAGAAAGTAGATTGGTTGCCGGGGGGGGGGGGGGGGGGGGGGCTACAGGGAGGTTCTTGTTGAGTGAACTTGGAGTTTCTGTTTTACAAGATGGAAAGAGTTCTGGAGATGGATGGTGGCGACGGTTCCACAACAACGTGAATGTATTTAATACCACTGAACTGCACACTTGAATGGTTAAGATGGTAAGTTTTATGTTATACGTAATTTAACATAATAAAAAAATGTCTAGCTTTATGATCTTCTAATATATATAAGTCAGAATAGTATTCCCAAGTATGGTATATTCTGCTCCAAAATTCAAAGAGGCCAAAGAAGTTGGCTTAAAACAATAGAAATTTATTCTCTCCACATTTTGGAGGTCAGAAGTGTGAAATCAAGGTGCAGGCAGGGCTCTGCTCCCTCTGAAGGCTCTGGGAGACAATCCATTCTTTGCTTCCTCCAGCCTCTCTCTGGTGGCTCTAGACCAGTGGTTCTTAACCTGGGTTCTATCGAACCCTAGGGGTTCGATGAGTTGGTCTCAGGGGTTCAGAGAAGCCTCTGCCACGGAGGACAGAATAAAGTAATACCGTAATTTGTTGTGAGTTCATGCACTTTGTTGGTTTTGTTCTTTGAGTAAGGTGATGTTCATGCACGGCTCATTTTGTGCACCAGTAAAAAAACATATACCTATGTCTTGAATTTGGAAAAAAAAATCATATTTTATTTATCACTAAAGAAGGGTTCGGTGAATGCGCCTATGAAATTGGTGGGTTCAGTACCTCAGAAAAGGTTAACAACCACTGCTCTAGACATTCCTTGGCCTGTGGCTCCCTTACTCCATTCTCTGCCTCTGTGGTCACATGGTATTTTCTTCTTTCAGTGTGTCTCTTATAAGCACATTTGTCATTAAATTTGGGACCCACAGGTGGATAGAGCATCGTCTTGGCATGCTGAGGTTGCAGGTTCGATTCCTGGTCAGGGCATATATGAGAAGCAATCAATGAGCGCACAACTAAGTGGGACAATTAAATGGAATGAGTCAATGCTTCTCTCTCTCTCCCTTCTTCTTCTCTCTCTTTCTTTTTCTCTTGCTCTCAAATCAATGGGGAAAAAATCTAGGACCTGCCTGGATATCCTCATCCTGAGATCTTTAACTTAATTACATCTGTAAAGACCCATTTTCCAATATTCACAGGTTTCAGGATTAGGGCATTAACATAGCCTTTGGTGGGAGGGGACATTTTTTTGCCTATCTTGCAGCAACTTGTCTTTCATCTTAATGGTGACCCTGTGGCATGCCTCAGCTCAGCTGCCTGGCTCCTAGTTTCTTCATCAACACGGTAGACCTCTGAATCTCCATGGGGTTCACCTTCCACCTCTGGTGCACATGCTCTTGCCAATCCCAACTCCCCAAGTTGACAGCATTGAGGGAATGGGGCACTGGCTCTGGAAGCGTGTCCGGGTAATTTCCCAGAAGCATCTGCTACGGTGTCCTTGATCAACTTGACATTCCCCAGACATCACCCAGGTCCATCATGTTGACATCACATGAACGTTGGCTGCTAACAGCTCATGTCTACCCGCTTCTCTGGAGAATTGCTCTCTGCCTAATTGTAGGGATCTTACCAGGGAGGTCATACCCTCCAGGGGCTCAGCCAGCCACACTGTCTGACTGACTGAATGACATGGGGGGGGGTACAACTCAGTGGTGAAATTCACACTCCAGAGAGCCCTGTGCGACCAGAATGAGGCCAGTCTCCAGTCTGGAGGAGACATCACGCATCAGCCTTCTCCCCTGCTCTGGCCCACTGTTCACATTGCACTTCTGAGAGCCCACCCCACAGACATATCTATCTCTGGGTCTGCTTCCGGGCCACCTGACCTCGGATAGTCCCCAGGAATGCACTTAGGATGGAGAAAAGCGTTAACACAGCCTCTAGGGCAGGGCCATGAAGGTGCTCTGCTGTCCCTGCCGTGTCACGGCTAGCTGCTGTGGCTCCTTTCTGCTGTTGGACATCGCGAGGAAAGTCTTTTCCAGATCACTGGCTGCATACTGAATTCTAGACACTCTGTTGACTTGCCCCAGTAAAGATGCCACATTTAGCCCCATGGCTGAGATTGGACTGCACCTGGCTAAGCCCATGGGAGTCTGCAGTCACCTCTCTGAGTGACCACCTTACCTATCGTCGCCTACAGCCCCCAGGCTTCCTCTATCCTATCCTCCTATTTATTTTTCACAGTCCTGATTACTATCAGAAATCACGTCACATATTTGTTTGTTTATGGCCATTCTGCAACGGGGGATGGGAGTAAGTTCCATGGGGTTGAGGACGTTGACTTATTCACTGCCGCACCCCAAGCACCCAACACTGTGGGAAGTACTTACTCAGTATGTGTTGAATGGATCAAAGAGCAGGCCAATGTTCTTTCCTTTTTATTTTTTTGTTCCTCTTTTCCAAGACAGATATGGGAGATAGAGAGACAGATACCCACATGCACCACACTGAGATCCACCTGGTAACCCCTGTCTAGGGCCGATGCTCTGCTCATCTGAAGCCATGCTCACAACTGAGCTATTTTTAGCACCCGACGCAGAGGCTCCATGGAGCCATCCTCGCAGCTGGGCCGATGCGTTCAAACCAATATAGCCATGGCTGCAGTCGGGGGAGAGAGAGAGAGAGAGAGAATGAGAGAAGGGGGAGGGTATGGAGAAGCAGATGGTCACTTCTTCCATGTGCCCTGACCAGGAATCAAACCGGGACACGCCCGGCTGATGCTCTACTGCTAAACCAACCTGCCAGGGCCCAGGCCAACGTTCTTTCACTTGAAGTCGACAGGAAGGAAAAAGAGGGTTTTTTGCAGAGTGTTTAAAGTGGAGGTCATTTCTGAGGGTCACTGGGGTGAGAGAAAGCAGGTCAAGGTGGGCTGTCTTCCAGGAGGTGAAAAGCCCCATGGCCCGTCCCGGCCCCTCACTGGCCGGTCTTTTTGTTGGGTCTGGCGCACACCTCAAGGAAACATAACATTTTTAATAAAATCTCAGAGTCAATAAAGCCGAATGGTCTCGAGTGACCCTCCTGCCGGCCCCAGCTGTTGACTTTAGAAGTCAAGAGGTTGGGGTGTTGCCCAATTCCTGTGTAGTTCAGGGAGATATAAGCTAGAAGGGCCTGGCCCATTTTATATGAAAACAAAACAAAACAAAACAAAACAAAAACTCACTGGGTCCTGGAAAGATTCCACCGCCAGCCAGAATCAAAGGTCCATTCAGAGCGACAGAACTCTTCACATTCACTGCTAATGAAAACCAAATTTCTCGTCCCTCTGAGCATTTCCAGGGGCTGCAACTGGAAGGGGCTGCTGTGGAGCTCTTGGCCACCCCTCCTGCCACCGAGAGGGCCCCGCCGTGTTAAAATAGTTTTATGATAATATGGGCCTCGTATTTTTCTAATTTCAGGCGTCGGTGATTTAGGGCTGAGTTGTTTTCATGGAAAAAGAAATGGAACTTGTGTGAGGGGGGGGGGCTGCCACCTCTGCAGATACTCCCACTGTGTGCGTATCCAGGGTGACGGAGCCCTGCCCTCAACAGGACGGGCCTCATCCACAGGACAGCCCCTTGAGTGCGGCAGGATGGGTCCAGAGACAGTGATTTCTATATTTTGACTCCAAAATTTGTGAAATCCTAGAATCGTGTTTCAGAAAGGCCAACACGTCACCGCTGCTCAGGAGCAGAGAAAGGGCCATAAAGACTTGTGTTCTATCTGCAGCTGTTTTTTTTTTTTTTAAAAAGAAAAGAAGACATTTTGTCATTCTCTTTCCTTTCTGTCTTCTCCCCCTTGATGATCAGTCTTTCTAGCAAGTAGACGTCATGGGGCACGGACTCAAGTGTGCAAGAAGCATCACCTCTTTCCTCAAGTTAACTTCTTACTTTGAGCCTCCAATACCTTCAGCTGATGCGAAAAACTCAACCTTTTCAGATGTTGGTCTGCCCTTGTTAGGACTGAGATGGGATTCTGCCCTGATTCCTTAGTTTTCTCGTCTGTAAAATGGAGATAACAGTAGTACATACTTTAACAGGTTGAGTTAAAAATGGTAAAATATTCATAATAGTGTCTGGCATGCAGAATTAGTTCTTCTTATTATTATTACAAAGATAAATGCACAGAGAAGATACCAAACCCAGCATGTAGTTATCAGGGAAGGCTGTCTGGAAGAGGCAACACATCAGAATGTCAGATGAGTTGGTCTAAGCATGCCTTTGAACTCCTCTGCTTGAATATTTACCAAGAACTAGTAGTTTAATATACTACACCTCTAACAAATGTGCTTATTTTGAAAAACACCAAAAATATAAAGAACAAAACAACTATAACCCATCTTTCCAGTGATTTTATTCTAGATTACTTTTATTTCTATTTTTAAAATTACATTAATTGAGAAACACAGTGCATATTCCTGTAAAAGTATTTATATATTTACATAAAATGAAACTCTGGATGGGGGAAAAACCCTAAAGATAATAATGGTTATCTTTAGAGGGGTGGGATTATGGGTAATGTTTCTTATGTTTTTGTTGGTAACTAGTATTTACCTAGTTTTTCTCCCATAATTATGTATTACTTAGTATAATTTTAAAATGTGATTTTAAAATTTAATACATAAAACGGAACCTCAGACTCGGGGTCGAACAATCATTACATCTTTGGGTCACGGAGGAGAGATGGGCGGCTGGGCCGGACTCTGAGCTCCGGGTCCTTCCTTCAAAGAGGCTGCATGTGGCCTCACGTGTGGTTAGGGGGTTGTCATGAGGCAGGACATAAGGCCACTGAAACCCGTAGGACAGGAGGTCAGGGCGAGGGCAGGGTTGTTGTTACTGTACAGTCAGCAATAACCAAAACTATCATCAAGACCTTGTCCATAGTGGTTTCATCAAATGCCCCCGAGAAACTGAGAGACACTTAACCCTGAGGGTGGGGACACAGAATACCTTCCTGTCACTTCAGTGCTTAAGACACCTCAGGAACGCTTCTCTTCACGCCATTTTGCATAAGCTTCGTCCTCCTTTGCCTGAACTACCGCAGTGGGCTGTGTCCTGTCCCAGCATCCCCCTGCAGCCCACGCTCCACACTGCCATGGAGTCCCCTCAACATGCAGTACCCCCAGCACACACCCATCGGGACGTGCATCCATGCCCCAGCTGGGTTCCCCAGGGCCCCCAGGACCAAATCCAGGTCCCTCAGCGTGGCCTCAGTGCCGTGGGGGGGGGGGGGAGCTCATCTCCCAGCCCATCGCCATTATTGCACCTCCCCCACCGTCCTCTTGGGCTCAGCGGCTCTCCTGTCCTCCAGGCCATGGGCTCCCTCTGCTCAGAAGGCCTTCCCGCTGCCTCTCTGCCCGGTGAAGGTCCACTGGTCACTCCACCCTGTTGCACCGCCTGGTGTAGCCCCTGGGTTAGCTGTTCCCTGTCTGTCTGCCCTCGGAGCTCCTCAAGGGCACAGCTGGGACTCATGTGCCTTCTCTTCTTGCTGACTGGCACCTGGGGGTGGGGTGCGGCTTGAGTCTATGTTCAGCGAATGAGCGAACGAACGCTGGCCACGGCTTCACGGACAACAGGCCCACAGAGTGGAGTGGGGTGGTGCGGCCCAAGTCGCTGCCACCCATGAGGACACCCACGAGGCCACACTGTTTCCAGCAGTCCGCAGGAGCACAAAGGAAGGGAGGCTCCAGAAAGCTGGCTCCGGGCTGCTCCCTCCCCTCCGCCCAAGGGCTTCCTCCCTGCTAGGGGCAGGCTCGCTCTGCGGGCAAGTATAAATATATAAAACAAACAGCTTGCGTTTAGCTGCAAAACTAAAAATAGGAAGCCTGGAATCCGGCTCCCCAGGCTCCTCCAGCCGCGGGACCACACAGGTGTGGGTGCAAATGTTGGGGGGATATGGCCCCTCGCCCCCTTCCAGCTCCCATCTCCCATGGTGAGGCTTGGGGGGCACTCTGGGTTTCCACAAGGAACAGTTCATTCTTTCTCTCTGGCTCCCCCACCTCCATCCATTTGACAGCTCATTTCATTAATGACCCCAAAATGAACTAACCCACTGAGACGCAGTGGGTTGACTCACACAGCCAAGCTGGGAGTCTGGGTGGGGCGAGGAGCTGCCCCCTGGGCTGGGCTGTAGGAACCTGGGTGGCTGTGTTTATGAAGTGCAGCCTGGGGTGAGGGAGGAGCAAGGCAGGCCTGCAGCCAGCCCCGCCCTTCCCCATCACACGGTGCCAGCCCCACATGGGATGGCCCCTCACAGCCATCTCCGAAGACTTTTATCATCTTCTCCTTGGGCATACGCCATTTTCTCAGGCCAGTAAAGCCCTGCCAGGCTTTTTCTCAGGATAAGAACCAAACCATCCCCATGGTAAGAAAGCCTAGCAGTGCAGGGCCGCTCCCTGAGGCTGGTGGGGCAGGGCTGTCTAGGGGTTACTTCACCCCTCAGAGATGCCAGGCACAGCCCTATGCCCAGCAGGCGCTTCTGGGAGCCCCACCGCCTGTGCCAGCCCTCCCAGCCTATCACCAGCTAGCGCAGGCTGCTGGGCCTGTGGGGGCTGGGCTGAGGTTGGGGCTCGAGAAACGTCAGGTACCGCCCCAATCGGAGCAACTCCTGGAGCCTCTGAAATGGAGTTCTGTGGTCCAAGGGCTCCCAGACTCTGGAACAAGATGGTCTCCTCTTCCTGGACCCGCTGTTTCACGCGCTAAGCTCTCGCTGGTGGCTCAGGGGAGGCAGGAAGGCAGGGCCAGGGCTAGGGGCTGCGGGACTAAGAATGTCCCTCTTCCCTTCAAGTGAAGTAAACCCCTGACCCAAGGCAGGGCCTTAAGGAACTGAGCCTTAAATAGGGTAAGTAATTTATAAGTGGCAGGTTCAGAATTCAAAAGTCTTCCAGCCTGACCAGGCGGTGGCACAGTGGATAGAGCATCAGCCTGGGATGCAGAGGGCCCAGGTTCCAAACCCTGAGGTCACTGGCTTGAGTGCGGGTTCATCTGGCTTGGGCACAGACTCACCAGCTTGAGCACGGGGTCGCTGGCTTGAGCCCAAAGGTCACTCGCTTGAAGTCCAAGGTCTCTGGCTTGAGCAAAAGGTCACTGGCTCGGCTGGAGTCCCCCGGGGAAAGGCACATATGAGAAAGCATTCAATGAACAACTAAGGTGCCACCACAAAAAATTGATACTTCTCATCTCTCTCCTTTCCTGTCTGTCCCTATCTGTCCCTCTCTCTCTGCCTCGCTAAACCAACAAACAAAAACAAAGAAAAAAAAGTCTTCCAGTGCATGTGCTCTTACTGTAAGGTATCAAGGAAAACTGGTACAGGTCAGGGCCTTGCAAGGGGCATTGTCTTCTTGTTTTTGCACTGAATTAGGTCTAACCCCAAAACCACAGCCTCCTACACCCAAGCTTCTCATCTCAGGAAGGGGTGGTCAGAAGGAAGAATAACCGGACATCTTTGTGTAAATCTTTTAAGATCACAGGAATCCTGCTCCACACCTGGTTGGTGCCCATGCAAGATGTGAATAAAAAAGAGGCTGAGAGAGGGATGGGCGCTTCCACAGCATGGCGCTGAAGGAGGAAAGAAGACCCTTCTTTCCCCTCAAGACATTCCCTCAACCCTCCCAGAGACGAACCTCCTGAGGTTGGAGCTTCTTTCTAATACCTGACCTGAGTTCTCACTGCAACTGAGGCAGCCCCTGCTCGCCCTTCTCCGAAGGGGAAAGTCCACTCGCCTCACCTGCTGCCACCTGCAGGTCACTGTGGTTACTGCAGTGCTCCCCTCCACAGCCCTCAAACTGTGTGACCTTGGCCAGGTCCCCGACTTCTCTGGGCTTCCTCCATTTTCCGGAGGAAGCTGGGTCTGTGCCTGGTGAGGTGAGAGGGATGAAGTTTTGAGTCAGGGGCTCCGGAGAACACCAGCTTCTCTCCCATGTGAACTGTGTGCCCCCAAAGTGTGGCTGGCGGGAAGGGTCTTCAACTGTGGTCACCTCATAATCTGCATCATTCCTACAGTGACCCCAGGGCACACGCCTAGGGAAGCATAGTGGTGGCCTGCAGACACTGTTTCAGGACCAGCCCTGCTCACCCAGGCTGATACTGCTCAGTACATCACAGAAATTCTGCAGCTGTGGCTGGGATCTTGCTCAGTGAAGACCCTGTGGTCCCTCCTTGGGCCGGGCGATCGAGTGGGTAGGCAGATGGGGAGGAGGGGGTGGGATGGGTTAGGCTGGGGAAATGGAACTTCCTGTTGGGTGTTGGGTTTCAGGCAGACCAACCTTAACTGAACAGGGAGGGCTAAGTCTTGGGATTAGCTTTCGAAGTGGGTACTTTCACTCGAAAATAAGATGTTTTATGAAAATTCCCCTCCACAAGTCCCGACTAGACAGGCATGGCAGGCCAGGCCTCCTGGCTGGCAGGGTGGGTGGGGGGCTGCCAAGACAGGCCTCCCCCCCACCCCAATCACACCCACGGCCCCCACCATCAGGCTGCGGTCCCAGCTCAGCCACAAACAACTCCAGGGTGATGTGAAGCCAGATGACACCACCTCTTAGCACCTTAGGCTTAGTCGTTTCATCTGCAAAATGGGGGAGCTGACACTGCTGCTTGCTTTGCAGTCTGGTCGCTGCTACCTTGCCACCGGTCCAGCAAGCACAGGTCCCGGGCGGCTCTCACCGGGGTGCGTGCGTCACACTGTGCTCCACGCCGATGCCCTCTCCCCAGCGCTGAGCCCGGGAACAAGCTGGAAGAGATGCATTGTTTCTGCTGTTCACTCATGAAAAATTACAGGCCACTGTAAGGGGAGAAGCGTGGTGGCTCCTGGAAGTTCCTCCTATTCTTCAGTGTACCAGCCGCAGCAGGAGGAGGCCTACCGTGGGCTCTGCGGCCACTCCTGAAGGAGCTGACCAGGGAGGCCCGGCGCTGGATCTCCACGCCAGTGGGTTTAATCCTGATCCTGCCCTATTCCTCCTCAGACTCAGTCGGGTGGGGGTCTCCATCAGCCCCGACCCCCCACGCACACAGCCCTAGAAGCCTGGCATTGGAATCCTTCAACACATCTCAGTTATATTATTGTAACAAATCAGTCAAAATTCCATTTTTACAGTTAAATAGTATAGGAGACAGTTTACTGTACAAGCAAATTGTGCATTAAAAACAAATACACTAAGCA
The DNA here is from genome assembly GCA_037038555.1 of Rhynchonycteris naso. Taxonomy (NCBI): domain Eukaryota; kingdom Metazoa; phylum Chordata; class Mammalia; order Chiroptera; family Emballonuridae; genus Rhynchonycteris; species Rhynchonycteris naso. The sequence continues at coordinate 219,937,411 of CM072997.1, read as the reverse complement.
AATTATAGTGCAAAGCGTTTTCCACCCCTCCCCACCCTCTTTCTAGCTCTGGGACCAGTCTGATGGAAGATGGGAATGTAGCAGGTATTATCAGCATGACAATGTGTCACACAGATGGTATCAAACACTTGGTTTCCTTGTGCTTTCTAAATCGGTGTGTTCACTCAGTATAACTTTAGCCTTGTACAAAGAATCCATGTCTCAAAGTCTAGGTTCTCTGTACCTACTATGGGCCTTAAGACTCAGCATGAATGCTGTCACTTTTAGTCAGGAGATGGGGGGTAGGGTCAACTTATTTCTTGTCTTTGCCCCTACCAGGGCTTGGGTGTCAAGAAGGGGTAGTAATCTTGGGTGGGTGGGTGGGGACTACAAAGTGCTGGGCACTGGGAACCGAAGGGCACCTCCCACACAGGCCTGGGCCAGTCCAAAACCACAGTGAAGATACGAGGACAATGGATTTATAGCTGCTTCCTGAGAAGGGGTGAGGAGCCCCCCTGGGTGCAGGAGATCAGCAGGACACCCCCAGCAGCTATTCTGAAGAGATGGAGGTTGTTTTTCCAGTGGGGGAAGGGCAGGAGAAACTGCACGCAGGAGGGGTATGAATAATGAAGATCAGAACTTCCTCCATGTCCAGAGTGTGAAACTGCTGTGCATCTCTGGCTGTTGTGACAGGTGGGGGTGGAACAGCAGCCAAGGGCTGACAGAGACAACCACTCAGGAGCATTTTGAAGGGGAGATTCCCACATACACAGAGGATGTGGCTGAGAACCACATGCTATCTGCCCCTATGAGTTTTCTTGCTCTTTTCTACATAAGCCCTTCTAGACATGGGAATCCATGCAGCCTGAACCCTGGGCAAGGCTTGCTTCCCCACTTACAAACTGAAGGGGCAATCTTTACCTCAGCCCGGGAGCGGGTGCCGAGCTGAGGCTGAGGAGCCCCTTCCCTCCCCAAGCTCCTGCGCTTCACCTCCCACCCACCTGTGCAGAACGCCCCCTTGGATAAATGTTCAAGAACCAGAGATGTGAGATTCCAGCATCTCACCAGTGTTTCCCTTGGTTCCCACCAGGGTCAGCCTCTGGGAAATGTTGGTGGGATGCTGCCAAAGTAATGTGACCTCTTGGGGCAATATTGAGGTCCCAACAATTCCATACTTGGAAGGGGGAGAGATATTGTTCATTATCATGGAGCTTTACTTGTAAGGGACTGTGTGTTTAAAAGGGTTTGAAGCTTCTTTTTCTAAAATCAGTTTTAAAAAACTAGCTTTGGTTCAAGATGGATTTTGGTCCAAAATTGGTTAAAGATGGAGAGTTGTGTGTTAGAGGTTGGAAGAGTTGGTTGGGTCTTCCATGAGGTAGGGGTTGGGGGTGTACATAGCTTGGCTGGACCTAGGTAGGGCAGGTACATTGACATCTGACCCTGTGACCTCTCACCCCAGTGCTTTCCGCTAGGTCCTACCTAGCCTCTAAGTTCTCTCCAAAACTTGCAATTTTGAGACCAACCTAGGGTGAAGGGGGATTCCTGGCCCCTGACCAAGGGAAGAGAGTGAATGCCTTGGGCTGGTAAAGTGCAAGGTGGACCCATCTGCCTTCCCTGGTCTTGGGAGCCTGCTGCCAGAAGCTGGGGACCCACAGGCGACTGGATGGGATGGGGCTCTTCACTGTCAGGAATCATGGGGAGACTGGCTTGGGGTACCCTCCATCTCTGCCATTGGTCATTTTTGGGGCTCTGGATGGGTCCCTTCCCTGTTTATACAATGAGGGGAACCCTTCTTAGGGTGGGAGGACCTTCCAGTCCTGCCTCAATTTGTGTGAATGTCTGGGCTGCGTCTCTGAGGAAGGTGGGGCGGGGAGGTCTCTCAGGGCCCTGTGGATAGAGGCCAAGCCATGGAGGCAAATGCTGCCTTTCTCTGGAACAGAGATGGTCTCTGTCCCAGGAGACCTGGGCCCTGTGACAACACTGGGCATAGCTGGGGACAGCCAGGCCACCAGGAGAGGTGGCAAGAGGATACTTTTCCCACAGGAAAAGTGGGATGAGATGACAAATCTGGAGTGGGGGAGGTGTCCTGGGGCAGTCATCGCCCCTCTGTCCAAAGACATGGCTGGACTAGATGCTCTCAGAGCTGCCCATCAGCTCTCAGCCCCAGACCTGTGGACCCCGGGCCCATGGCTGCCATGGAGCATAGGTCCCATTCCTGCTTTGAGCCTCGGAGCTTGGCCAGCCACTTGTCGGAAAGGTTCCTGGGGCCCCGGCCTCCGTTGGGAACTGTCCACTTTGACCCAGGAGGTCAGTAGGGCCGCCACACGGCCTCGTCCATGCGGCCCGGCGTGCTCAAGGCGGTGGGCGAGTTGCTGTGGCTGCCATCGGCCTCCACACCGTCGCTCTGGCCGCCCAGGCTGGGGTTCATGAGGTTGCCGGCAGCCACAGAGGCGGCACTGCTGGTGCAGGAGGCCAGCATGCGCGTGGGCGAGCGGTCGCCCCCGCCGCTGCTGCCAGCCACCATGGAGAACTGATAGGAGCCAGAAGACGCGCCATAGTAGAGGTGGTACGGGGACGGGTTGGCCTGGAAAGGCCCGCTCTGGTTCTGCGGGGCCCCAGGGTAGGGCGGCGGGAGGTAGGTGTGGTGGAAGCGGCTGGTGGCTGGCATGCTGGCCACACTGAGGCTGCTGATGCTCGTGCCCGAGGGCGTGGCACTGTAGGGGAAGGCAGCCGACATGGCCCCCGGGTAATGCATCCTGGGGTCCGGGAAGCGGCTCTCCGTGAGGGTCTGTAGAGCTGGGAAGGGGCGGTCGAACTGGCGGGGGTCGGAGAAAGGGTTCAGGTCCGAGGTGCCTGGGGGACAGCAAGGACGATGGTCAGTCACAGCCCAACACCACCCCAGCGACCTTCTCTAAGAACGACCTTGCTAAAGGGGGGTCAAATGCATGGTGATGGAAGGAGACAGGGCTTCGGGTGGTGAGCACACAGTATATAGATATGTACATCTGAAATTTATATGTCTTATTTACCATGTTACCCCAATAAATTTAACTGAAGAGAAAGAACCATCTAAGGGCTCGGGTTCACAGGCCTGTGGCAGGCTGCCTGGCTCTACATCTGGCTCTGCTCTTACTGCCACGCTTGCCTGCGGGCAGGAGCACTCCCAACTCTGGCTATGACCCTGCCTCAAAGCAGGTGGGAGCAGGCACCTGGGCCAGCAGTGGCCATGGGGGCCTCCCTGGGCAGCCGGAGGAGGGGGAGGCTCTCTGTTACCTCCTGGAATCCTCTTCACAGCCTAGCAGTGCCGAGGGCTCTTAGGGGTGTTAGGGTAGGAGCTGACAGGGCCAGTGCAGGCCTGGCCTGGCAGATTCTACCTGCCTCCCTGCTTCCCTCTCTCCCAGGGATTCAGAGCCTGCTTTTGCAGGTAAGGAAACTGAGGCAGAGAGAAAGATTAATTTTCCGGACATTGCAGGAAGAACTCAAAACTGCTCATGAAGCCTCTGCTCTTTGCTGTGCATTTATTAGGCTACAGAGTCTGTGTCTGTGCCTGTTGGGGCACAGATCTGGAGGGGCTCTGTGTGCCCCCACCCCCACACACCCTGCCCTGTGCCTGTGTCTCTAGAGCCAACTTGCGGGCAATAATGAGAGGCCACCTTCACTTGCCTCAGCAGCAAAGTGAGATGGCAGCCAGAGGGACTTGGTGGCCCAGAGCCTGAGACCCAGTGTCCAGCCCACGTCTGGTTTGGCTCCTCACCTGATTCCAAGACAAGGGCATCTGAGCCTCTGGCCCCCACTTTTGTATACACAGATCCCCAACACCTCAGCATTCAAAGGGGCTTTGGGATTGAGTCTAACTCCCTTTTCAGGAAAGCTGAGGCCCAGAGAGGGTGAGGCATTTGCCTAAGGGTCACAGAGCACGCTGGACCTGGCACAAAACTCTTGGGTTCCAGTCCTGAGCCCCATCACAGGCCTGACAGGTAGCGGTCTCCTCTCTGAGGCAGCACAGGACAAAGGTTAACTGGGCAGCCTCTGCAGCTGGATACTTATCTTGGTTCTGACACTAGCTGTGTGCCCTTGGACAAGTCACTTAAACTCTCTGTGCTTCAGTCATCCATCCCACATGAAAAATGAGATGGTAACAAATCCTAGGAATTAAATCAGTCAATACTTGTAAAATGCTTAGACTGGGCACAGAACAGAGGCCTGAGGAGGGTCTGCACTGCGGCAGTGGCTATGACACCTCTTGCTCCGGGCACCCAGGAGAACTGGCCCTTTCAAGGCCCTGCAAGGATGACCCTTGGCCCTCAGTCTTCCTCGTACCCTGGCCAGGGGAGTGACCCTGGCAGCGGCAGGGAGGTGGGTGAGCTCCCAGCAGTGGTCCTGAAGGAAGGTCTGTCTGGCCCCACCCCTCTGTGCCACCCCACCAAAGAGGAGTCAGGGATATCAGCCTCTGCCCCCTCGGCAGCTCTGCGCTGGCACTACCTACTGCAACTAAGGCTTGGCTGAGGACAGGGAGCTGCAGGTGCCCTCAGGTCTCTTGCTTCCCCAGATTTGCCTGAGGTGCTGTGTGACCTGAAGTGAGATGTGTACCTTCTCTGGGCTTTGAGAGGTTTCCTCAGTAATGGGCTCTGGTACTGATTATGGATCAGAATGGAACTGGTGTTCCCTCGCTCAAGGTGGGGGCAAGGGTCCCCCTGGAATGTCTCTCTACCAGGCTCCTTCGCTGGTTGGTGCTGCCTTGAAGCCTAGCCAGCCAGAAGTGCCTGGCTCCCCACCCTCAGAACCCCAAGGAAGGAGGTCTTGTTGGCACTGCCTGGTACCCCAAACACAGCCAAGCATGAGGCTGACTCCTCTGCTCTGAGCCCAAGAAGTGAGTGCGACCCACTGGATAGGAGCCCCATTTTCAAAGCAAAGGAAACCCAAACAGGGACCCCAGGATGGGACAGCAAGGCTGCAGCCCAGGAAACAGTGGGTCTGGGTCTGGCATGCCCACCCCTTGGGAGTTTACATGGGCTATAAGCCCTGAGCTGGGCCGGCCCAGTCTACCGCTGCCCTCTCTTGCTTCCCTCCCTCCCTCCCAGGGTGGTGGGGAAGTGTCTGCCCTCAGCACCCCTGAGGCTCCTGCCCCCCAGCCCCTCCCAGCCCAGTAGCCCCAGGAAACCGGAGCTGGCCGGCTGTCGAGCAGCCAATCCCAACACTGGAAGGAAATGTTTATTTTCTTCTCCAAATTGCCCCAGCTGCTGCGTGGTGGCTGAATGAGCCTTTTGAGCTGTTAGAAGCCCCCATTGTGGGCGGCTGCAGCTGGGGAGGCCGGGGGCTAGGATATGGAGGGATGGGGCCTCAGCGCTGTTTGCCAGTGACCAAAACTGGGGGTCAAAGCTATTAACAGGCACCGAGATGTGGTAGTGAAATGTCCTGAGGGGATCCCCAGGACGGAGTCTGAGGCAGAGGCTGGTCCCGCCAGAAGGGGAGGGCCAGCGAGAAGGCCCCAAACCCAGCCCTGCCAACACCCCTCTGTGACAGGTACCTTCTCCTTTCCACTTTTCAGATAAGAAAACTGAGGCCCAGAGAGGTTAAGTGACTAGCCTAGGAACACACAGCCAGTGTCTGGCTGACACAGAATTCCAAACCCAGTCCATCTGATTACAAGGTTCATAGTCTTTCCTTGGTCCTGATTGTCAAGAGCCCTTCCTGTCACTCCAAAGGGGACAGACCCGGGGAAAGGGAGGCCGGGCTGGGTTAAAGGGCCACAGAGGCAGCCCGAGGCCCAGTATTGTGGGTGGTCAGGGAGGGGCTACAGAACCCCATCGAGGATGCAGAAGGGGAAGTGGGCCAGGCACACCCCACTCAGGCCCTACCTCTCCTCCCAACCCCAGGGTGCAGGCAGGGGCTGTCTGCTGCTGGCTGGACCTTGCCCTCTGGGGCTGGACAGAGGGAGGGGTAGTCTGCCTCAGGTTCCCTCAGGCACTGCTGCCCCAGCTCTGCCTTCACCACTGTGGGAGGGCAGTGCACCCCCACCTGCTGGATACCAGACTCCCTGGCGGGGTCCCCATGCCCCATTGGGCTACAGCTCTGCCCAGGGCCAGGTAGGGCCTGAAGTATTAGGCCTGCTGGACCTTGACCAATGCTGACCTGTGGGAGACAGGAGCACAGATAGCTTCTGGGCAGGGGTGGGCATGAGCCCAGAGTGCCACCCCCACCCTCTGAGGTCAGGCCGCTGTCCAGCAGACTTCCCCCACCCACTCCACACCCAGCTTAAGAGCTGCGGAGTAGCTCAAACTTGCTAGCCCACAGGTTCAGAGCAGCTGGGCCAGAGGCCCCGTCCCACCTCACCAAGGCCTGGTTTCTCAGGCCAGAGTGCGAGGGATCTTCTCTTTACACTAAGGGGCTACGTCAAGTCTGCCACCATCACTCATCTGCCAAATGGGTTCTAACCAGGCCCTGGAGGACGGAGAAAAAACGACACCCACAGTGCCTGACTGCAACCAGCCCTCCTGCCTCCGCTCAGTACTGCTGAGGAGTGTGCTCTGCCCCAGCCTGGCCCAAGGGCCTACTGCGCACACGGCCTGCTGTGCCCGACCCCCGGGCTGACCCCTGGCTGACAGAGCCGGGAGAGGAGTAAATGTTCACCATCCAACCATCTACCGAGTACTTGCTGTGTGCCAGGCGTCTGTCTACTCTGGAAAGCCTGAGGTCTAGCTGTGATTGTGCCTGATGTATGCATCCAGGCTATGGGGATAGAGACCCTTTCTTGGGTCTCAGTCCAGAGGCCTTTCTCCTCCCTTCTGCTCGGGAGGAGTCTTTGGGTCCATGGGACCTTCCCCAGATGATGCTTTCTCCAGGGCTGCAACACCACTTTCCAGTTTACAGTTTGTCTGAGTGCAGTCATAGCACTTGAATGTCAGTCACCCCAGCCCTGGGCAGAGGCGTCCACCACCACTCCACCTTCGGGTGAGAAAGCTGAGGCTTGGGGGGAGGTGTCTTCCGCAGGGACATGTCTGCCACAGGTTCCCTAGACAAGTCACACCTTATTTAATGGGTATGCTATGAGATTAAGGCCTACTTCCCCAGGGGACAGTGAGAGCCTGGAGGCTGTCCCTGGAGATTGTGCCTGTCCAGGCTGATCCCTGGGGCCAGGCGCCAGCATGGCACATGGTGGGCACCAATAAACGTCTGCTGTGTGAATGACTGAAGGGCCTTGCCCAGGCCTGGGCCTAGAGCGTCCCTCAGGAAAACATCTGTAGGAGCAAATGAGCACAGCTGCCTCCTTTATGACACAGGGCGACGCAGAGAGTGACTTCGGATGAGACTTGGGTCTGGAGCACAAGGATCACGTCCAGGTCCTCGTAGGCCCCATCCCCACCACAGCCCCTGCTGTGCTGTACCTTGGATGGGGGTCTGGGCCTGGCTGTTGAAGTGGCTTGTGGTGCTGAGCGAGCCGCGGGGGCTGGGCATGCTTGGTGTCACCCGCATGCGCACCCGTTCCAGGTCCGGGAAACGGTCGGAGAACGCCTTGGTCTGGTCCTCCAGCTTCTGCCGGTGTCCTGCAGAGCATGGGGAGCCCATCAGCAGCTGGCTCCCGAGAGTCTCAGGGGGACAGAAACGCCTCGCTCTGCTGGGGAAGTCCTTCCTGAGGTCTAACCTTAGGCCTCTGCAGGAAGAACCCTTAGGTCACTACCAAACCTCTTTTCTCAGGTTCTCCAAAGGCTTTCTGAACAGGGAATCCTCAAATGTACCACCCTGGGCTGCCATACTGATCTCAGCCCATCCTCCTTGAGCAGGAATGCTCATCTCATACCTGAACCTCTACAACACACTGTTTGGCAGAAGGGGAAACTGAGGTAACAGGCATGGGCAAGTGACTCAAATAGGCTTCTAGTGGGGGATGAGGGAGAGAACCCAGGAGTGCTGTCACCCTCTGCTTCCCAGCACCCCAGACCCCATGCCCCCACCTGGGAGGTGGCCCTGGAATGGGCCAGTTGCCCCCATCCAGCCAAGTCACCCTGGGGCCCACATGCCTTCTACCTGGCCTCAGACAGAAGGGTTCACTGGGACGCGGAGAGAAGGTGGGGGGGGCACTTCACTGAGAGCTGGACTCCCATCTCCAACTGGAAGCTGAGGACAGGGGACCAGTGCACCTGGAGACACTGCCAGCATCTCCATCACCCTTCTGTTGCGGCTCACACAGTAAGGACCTGAGCCTCGTCCCCCAGGCCCTAGTGGTGCTGGCAGGGTCAAGGTGGCCATGCCCCTGCCTTCCTGTAGCCAGCTGAGGCCACCTTCAAAGCTTCTTGAAAGACATTAAGCCAAGCTTCCAGGGAAAACACACACACACACACACACACACACACACACACACACACACACACACACACTTTCCAATTATACATTTTACATTTCACAAGCAACACTCGAATATCCACAAAAATAAAAGCATTGCCAATATGGCTATAGCTCCTTTGAGTCTCCCCAAGCTTCTCTCCAGAACTCTCGTGTGAGGTCTTTCCTTCCAGCCCTTTTTGGTTTCACATGCGTGGAAAACACAGAGAGAGTTTCTCACGGCACTTTCTTGAATGGTCTCAGCCTGGTTGCATCATTCTGTAACTTGCTTTCCCAGCAGTGCACCCTGGAGCGCCACCTCAGTTATCTTATCCGTAAACTGGGGAGGCAGCCAGCCCCAGGGACACAGACCTCCCTCAGGAGGCCGAGAGGACTGGCCTGCGGGGCTGGCCGCCCTCCCTCACGCCTGCTAGTCACATCACCTGGACACTGAGTTTACTCAGCCATTCTCCTCAGATGGACACTTAGGTTGTTTCCAAATTTCCTGCATTATTCCTTCACATGCGGTACTCCCAGGAACATGCCTGTTCCCACCTCCGTGTTTCTGGGGATTTCTCCAGGGCAGATGTGAGAGCATGGGCTGCTCACACACAGGCCAGGGCAGTCCTGGGTTCTGCTGCTCAGCCCCACAGAGGCTGGCCCATTCTGCTTGCCCGGCCACTGAGGGAGGAGGCCAGGCAGGCACGGGCCCTTTCTCCTTCTGGCGGGCAAGAGAAATTGCTGCTGGGAGGAGAAGAGGTGGGCCTGAGGTCACAGAGTGAGGAAGGGGGAAGGATCTCTCAGACCTGGGATCTCTTGGAAAAAAAGTCTGGGAGGAGCCAAGGGAGAGGGCAAGGCTTGCCTGAGTCCTCAGGTCTGTAGTGACATGGGGAACTTTCTAGATTGAAAAGGAGAAAAGAAGGAGAGAGAAGTAGCTGGGAGGTAAAGTAGAACTCCTCACTGCACTTTCTGAGGCCTAGAAAATGGCATCCTTGGGGCCTGGAAGTGTTGACCAGCACTGGGAATGAGGGGACAGAGTTAGAGGCCTAGAAATGGGCTCGATATCTGGTTTTCAGAATGGGAAAGCAATGGATTCTGGGACCCTCAGACCCCACAGGTCCCCATGCTCCTTGCACATCCCTGCCACAAGCTCAAATGGGCATCTGAGAGCCCTTAGAAACGAACAGGCAGTCCTGGGAGCCACAGTGGGCTCAGCAAGGCACCTAGAACTAGGGAACCCATTCTCTCCATGAGGAGACCCCAGGACTAGAGCTAGGGGACATCTGACAGCTGGAATGAGACATTTGACAGCTGGGCCTCTGGCCAGGCTCTCCACTGCAGCCTCCCAAGACCCTTGGCCACAAAGGGGGAGATGTGGGTTGGGGATGAGTTCGGCTGCAGCTAGGGCCAAAAACTGAGGTGCCTATGGGGGGCTTGACAAGTCAAGTAGATGAGGTACATGGGGTGAGTGGGGACTGGGGCAGACTAGGGAGGGTGTGCTTTGTCAGAGGGGTAGTTACCACCTCGTCTAACTGACGGGTGCTCCGGTGAGTGTGGCCTCAGTGTTGCCAGAGTTTCCAATTGACCAGGAGAAACCATAAACCCGCTTTCATATGAAATCTCCCATATTTCATATGCTGGCATGAATAATTCAAACACTGAACAACAACAACCAAAAAGCCAAACTGACCACTTTGTAGAACGTGTCTTGCCCAGGGGCTGCCAGTTTGTAACCACCATGTTCGAAACTTCACTGTCCGGTTAGTTATGTAACCTCAGCCGCCGAGAACTGGTTAATGGACACCTCTGAGGACGTGGTTTCTAGGGGAGGGCCGAAAGGCTCAGCGTCAGCCCTGGAGGAAATGTTGCCCTTGCTGCTGAAGCATCCGAAAACAGCAGAGCAGAGTGGACAAACTGGGGGACGAATAAATTCAGAACTCTCTCAACCGGCAGGAAGCCGGCCGGATGGACCCGGAGACCACAGGCTGACCTGACAGCAGCTTGAGCGCAAAGGATCTGGGTGTCTTAGTCAACCACAAGCTCAGAGTGAGCCAATGGGGCTACACCAAAGCTGGTGCAAAACCTCAGGCCTTGTTGTTATCGTCACTGACGAGTAAAGTCCCGTTTCTGAGTCACACTATGTACAAAGTGTTTATAGTGACTCTTGTGGCCCAGCAGAATGAGGGCGGGGTTCACAGCAGGCCTGAGTTCGAGGCCGGGCCCTGCCACTTGCATTCAGGGGGGCCTCACTAAAGTCACACTCCCTTCCTCCCACCCTAACCCTCAGGGTCCCCACCACGGCACCCTCACAGGTGGCGGTGCTGGCTAAACCCGTGCTGTGGTCGCCCTCTAGCCACATGGGTCACTGCCATCTTGACAGTAACTTCCACCCCAGCTTGTTCCAAGGGAGACAGGATGATCACCTCATATTAGAGACCAGGACATGGAGGCCAGGATGGGAAGTTGTGTCCGGGACACAAAGCCAGGACAGCAGAGCCAGAACCCAACAAGTCCAAAGTCCAGTGTTCTTTCTCTTGATGCTTTCCCTGCTGCTCCCATTGTACAGATGGGCCACTGAGGCTTGAAGAGGAGACCCTCGCTGAATGCTTGGTCTGGGGTATAAATCAGGTAACCTGGCCCCAGAGCACACATTCCCACCATGTGTTGTTCTGCCTTCACACAGGGCAGACTTCCCGGAGGAAGAGAGTTTTAATAGCACTTTGGGAACTGCTTTCTTGTTGCTGGGGAAGGCTGGAGCCACTGCCAGGGAGGGGCAAAGGAAACCCAGGCGGCTCCATGCGGTCGGGGTGCCCGAGAGTCTCACACTGGGAGCAGGATGGAACTTCCTGTGCCCGAGGAAAGAAGAGGAGCCTGCAGAATAGGCCTCTTTCATTCAGCTACCCACAGTGGGAGTGAAGCAGGGATCTCTCACCGTGCCTCAGTTTCCCCCCTGCACGGGCTGCTCACTGAGGCCCCTCTATCTTGGAAAGTCCATGATTTAAGATGGCAAGTACCAGCCCCTGGCCAGACTGGGGCCCCAGAATGAAGAAGGCAGGGCTGGCTGCTCCGGGGGCGGGGCCGTGCACCACCTCCTCCTCCTGCTGTGGCTGCCCCCCCGGGGTTTCTCGAGCATTCTCTGCCTGTCACACTTCACAGCCACAGCTCAGGCAGGAATGCTTTCCTGCCCTCTGGGGCTCAGCCCAGGAGTCTCTTCTCCAGGAAGCCCCCTCTCCCAGCACCGAGCACACCCCCCCTCCCACAAGCAGTAGCCAGTGCCAATGAACGAAGCAGCAGCCCCTCGCACCGGGCACTTCCGCCACTCTAGGGTCTGAGCAGGTGGCATGTACTGCCTTGCTCCACCCTGCCACGTGGGAGGTCTACACTGTCCTTACTTCATAGGTGAGAAAACAGGCTTGGAGGTGGTCAGTGGTAGGCTGGAGGTCACACAGGGAGCACCCGGCCACCTCCTCTTCCTGGAGCCCATCCCATAGGAAAGGACGCTGTGCTTTAGGGATCACGGGCTCCAGACACTGGGTGTTTGGGTCCGGCCCAGGCCTAGACCCAGGCCCAGTCCACAGCGGCCTCTGCAGGTCCAGGAGGGCAGGTGTGGGAGCAGAAGATGACAGGTGCCGGTGGACTTGATCAGGAGCCCTTCCCTGCTCTGAAGGTCAGGGCTGAAAGGCCAACTCTAATCACGCCTTGCTCGAATCCACCAAGTCCCTTTCCTTTTCTGAGACTCAATTTCCACACCTATACAATGATTACACACCATCAACCCATGAGAGTGAGAAGGAGTCGAGGACAGAGCCCAGTGTTTAAGAGTGGAGCACTTTGCAGGGAGGATGGGGAGCACCTCACCCTCGGGACCTGGCTCAGGCAGCACGTCAGCCTCCAGCAGCTGGGCTCAAACCACTGAGAGTCCCTCCAACGTCACCAAACGCTGTGCCAGGTGAGCCAGGCATATTGTCTCCAACGGCCACAACCCTCTGACCTCTGCTACAGTCACATTTTACAGATGAGAAAGTGGAGGCATGTGGTCAAGGTCAAACCTAGGACGGTCAGCACACTGCATGGAGCTTGGCTGCAGAGGTCTTGGTTTTCTAAGACCTCCAGGAGAGGAGAGCGAGGGTGTCTGGCAGTGAGGTGTGACTGGCAGGAGGTCAGCTCAGTGTCCTGCTTCAGCGGAGTAGAGGGTGACAGGAGGCCCACAGGAGCAGAGAACAGGGAGCAGAGGAGCTGAGCAGGGCCACAGGAACAGGGTCATCTGTGGGGAACAATGAAGGCTCCCAATTATGGGACCTTTCACCCATATGAAGCCACTCGGCTGCCTCCTTGGCTGCTGGGCCTAGCTCTGGTGCGGCCACAACCCAGACACAGCAGCCACTGTCTGCCCAGCCGTGGGGTGGGGCACCCGGGCCCTAGGCCCGTTCTGCGGCCTGTCAGGAGATTTACACCCGACTCTTAACAACCGCGTGGAATCGCAGGCGGGTGCTGGGCCCGGGGTGGTCTGCCGTGAATCAGCCCCCTGTGAGCAGATGAAAGCCCATCGGTGGCTGGCAGGGGGCCAGCGGGCAGGGAGGCAAGCGGCTCCTTCCCAGGGCTGCAACTGGGGCTTCCAGCGGCCTGGGGTTGATTAGGGGAACCAGGGAGGTCTGAGGTTAACCCCTTCTCTCCTGCTAGGCGCATTCCCCTGGGGAACATGGGGGTCCTGGGAGCTGAGGCCAGGAGTAGTTGGCTCTCTTCAACTGAGGCATCCTTCCACCTCCCCACACCTAGAGCAGAGGACAAAACTGTGGCAACCATAGGATGCTCGAAGCCCAGCTGCAGGCTTAGGATTGCTTTTTCCTGCCCATGCTGTCTGGAGCCTCTGACAGCCACAATGACTGTCGGCTCACTTCTTTCAGGCCAGTGCTCAGATGTCACCTCTTCAAGAGGTCTCCCCTGTCCTTTACCCCTGCCATGTCCCATCCCCTACACTCTGCCCCAGCTTTGCTTTAGCTAATCATTTGTTTACTTTTATTCCACAAATGTTTACTGAACACCTACTAAGTGCTCACGTCTGTATTCCAGAGTCTGTACCAGTGCCTGGAAAAGCAGAGGAGAGAACCCTCTGCCTTGTAGAACATATAAAATAGTGTGTGTGTATGTGTGTGTGTGTGTGTGTGTGTGAGAGAGAGAGTGAGAAAGAAAGAGAATAAATGAGTGAACTGCAAAGCATCTTAGAAAGTGATAACTGCTCGCCTGACCAGGCGGTGGCACAGTGGATAGAGCGTCGGACTGGAATGCGGAAGACCCAGGTTCAAGACCCCGAGCTCTCCAGCTTGAGTGTGGGCCCATCTGGCTTGAGCAAAAACTCGCCAGCTTGGATCCAAGGTCGCTGGCTCCAGCAAGGGGTGGCTTGGTCTGCTGAAGGCCCCCGGTCAAGGCACATGTGAGAAAGCAATCAATGAACAATTAAGGTGTTGCGACGGCAATGAAAAACTAATGATTGATGCTTCTCACCTCTCTTTGTTCCTGTCTGTCTGTCCCTATCTATTCCTTTCTCTGACTCTCTCTCTGTCCCTGTAAAATAAATAAATAAATTAATTAATTTTAAAAAAAGAAAGTGATAACTGCTCAAGGTAAAATTAAAGCCAGGAAATATAAGGGCAAAAGGGCATGCTGCTGTGTGTCCGTGATTTGAAACAGGGTGATCAGGAAAGGGTTCACTGAAAAATCTGAAGGAAGACTTCAGAGTGGGAAGGAGTGAGTTGTGAATCTGGGGGTGTCTGGGGAGGAGTGTTCCAGGTAGTGCAAAGGCCCTGAGGCAGGGGTGTGGCTGCCCAGTTTGAAGATCAGCTAGGAGGATAGGGTGGGAGAGTGAGGAGGAAGGTGTTTGAGAGGAAGACAGAGAAGAAATGGGCACAGATCAGTTGGGGCCTTATTGCCATGGTGACAACAGAAATGTTTACCATTACTGCCCACCTGTCTGCGACCCAAAATGCCTAGAACCCATCTGCTGGGTTCACTGTAGTGTCTCCACCTTCTAGAACAGTGCCTGACACATGGTGCCTAGGAAAATATTTGTTGAAACCATTCTATGTATGTTCTTGGGAAGGGCCCAAGCAAGATGCCAAGGCTGCCCCCTGCCTTAGACAGGATTCAGAACGTGGGTCCTACCCTTGCAGGTACTGCACCTGCTAAGCCTGGAAGACATGAGGTGAGCAGTTCTCAAACCATGGTCCACAGCAGAATCACCAGGCGCTGTACCGCCTCCTGTCCAAACCCTGGATCCTGCTCAGCCACCTGCCTTTTAACTAGCCCCCAGTGACTGTGAGGGACACCAGCATTGAGAACCTCAGAAACCAAGGCCACACAAGCAGGAAGCCACCAAGCCAGCCTTCAAACCCAGCCAGCCACCTGGCTGTAGTTTGGGCACGCTCTGCAGGGCACCAGAGGGGAACGACCCAGCCACAGAACCCACAGCGGCCTCAGGTATCTGCAGGCTCCACTACTTGGCTCCCTGGACCAGCCCCTACACCCTACCCCAGAAAGGTTCGGCACTCACATGGGCAGGGGAGTCACAAAGCAGAAGAAAGGACCAGAAAGAAAATCCTGTGATAATCCATGAGGGTTCTCAGGCACTTCCTCATGCTGGGCAGTGGTTCGTTGGTTTAATGCTCACAAGAACTCCCTAGAGAAGATGCTAATATCATCCCCATTTTGCAGATGAGCACAGGGAGGTGGGAAGGCCTTTCCAAGTGGCTGGCTTCCCTGAGCCCAGGCTGGAGCCCTGGGGGCACCGAAGCTCACCCCTGGGCACGTGGCTTTGTCTCTTGGCCTCTCTCCTACTGGGGCTCTTAAGAATCTTCGCACAGGGCCTGGCCCTCAGGGAAGGCTCAATGACCAGCAGCAGCTTAGCTGGCCTCTTGTATAGATGAAGAATGAGGCCCAGAAGGCGGGAGGATTTGTCCAAGGTCAAAGGCTGAAGGCCAGGCTGGGACTGAAACCCAGGGTACTGATGAGCCCTGACCTGAGGGCGGGGGTGGGGGCAGGAGCAAGCAGGTCCTCAGGATGGAAGGACGGCCACCTCCCCCCACGGCTGCTCTATAAATGGGCTTCTGCTAAGATTTTGTTTGAACAAGTCATTTTAAAACCACTGATCTGACCCGTGCCAAGGCCCAGTAAGGGATGCCATCTGCCTCAGGTCACACAGCAAGCCTGGCCTCTGACTCAGGCTTATCTCCAGTCCCAGATTTTCTTTCCTCTTGTTGCCTCTTCCTGTGCCACCCCTTCCCCACCAACTCACTCCAAGAAGGAGCTCTCTCAGGTTTGGGGGACCCCAGGAGTGAAGAGCAGGCAGGGGGAGTTGAGTAGGGGCTAAGTCTCCACCCTGATCCAGGGGCCTCAGTGAGGGCGGGTGGGCAGCTCTGGGCTGGAGGGCAGAACACCTAAGGACTGAGGGATTCCCGGCACTGCCTGGTCCTGGGAATCCCTGCCGCCAGGCTCCAAGACCCTGCTCCCATGCCTCTCTGCACTGGGTGCTCACTGTTTTGTGGAGTGGCTTCTGTGTGCTGCATTGTCACACTGAGCCCAGTTGTGGTTCCCTTTCCATCCTGATTCTGTCTTAGGAGAATCAAAGTCCTTCAACAGAAACTTATACCTCTATTGCCATAGCCTGGGGTTCTCAGCAGCCACCCTAATGGTGGGATGGCTGAGTACCAGAGATAACAGAACACCTTAACCCAGTGACTCACAAGGGGCTTCCCTCTGCTACAGCCAGGAGCAACCCACCTGTCCGCACTGGTCTCCAGGGACACGGAGTGGGTGATATTATCACACTTCCTGGAGGAGGCAGCTGAGGCCCAGAGAAGTCAGCAATTTGTTCAAGGTCCCCAGCCTGGCAAGCTGGCTCAGAATCTGCTCTCTGCACAATGGCCTATGGCCCGCAAGGGTTTCCCAACCATCATCACCTGGAGACTGTGGATCACTGACCCAGTTCACAGATGACAAAACAGGCCAAAAAGGAGACATGACTTGTCCAGGGCTATGCAGCCCAAGGCCGGGCATGCACATATCCACATCCAATGCTGGCAGGAATCTGTTCTTAACAGATGCCTGCTAGGAGCTGACTGCCTTTGGGCCTGATGACCATGTACAGGAGTTCAGGGGAGGTCGCAGGAGGTGGCCCTGAGTGGCATGGAGAAAACCCTTCTAGGGTCACTGGGCCCAGCTCTGAGCCCTTCCCAGGTAGCTGGGTACTGGAGTGGGCTCAGAAATTGGACAGATGGGCAGGCAGGCCTGCCTGGGTGGCTGTCACTAACCATACCCTGGCACAGTCACATTCCTGTTGTGAGTCTCCTGGGCACTGACAGAGACCGGAGCTTGTCCTCCTCCCCAAACCTCGTCCATGCAGAATCGGGATCAAAGGCCATCTCTGGGACACTGGATGCCTCCCTGAAGCTAAGACAGTGTGAGACCCTGGCCAAAATCTCAATGTCCCCAGGCCTGGGTTCTCTCCTCACTGGAACTGGGTGACCCTCTGGCTCTGCTATCACGAGAATCCCAGATGAGACAATAAATGTGAGAGGGTTTTCTAAACAGCAGGGGCCACAGTGACAAAGAAAGAGGACAAGGCAGCTCTCAGTACACCAGGTGAGCATGCACGAGGAACAGTCCAGATGAGAGCTCTGCTCAGAACTTAGGAGGCAGCCAGTCCAGAGATGGCCAGGTGATTCTTTGTTTCACTCACTCACTCACTCACTCACTCATTCATCTAGTGAACACAGGCCTCTGGCCCGCTCCGTGGCAGCTGCCCCTCAGTTTCCCCAATCTGAATCTGCAAATTCCAGGTCCTTCAGCAGGCAGAAGCAATTAAACACAAACTCTCTTTGATGTTAAAATGCATGGACCAGGGCTCCCCACATAGTAGGTGCTCAATAAATATCTGCAGAATCAAACCTGCATTCCTGGTCTTGAGAGTGGTTCCTGGGGTCAGAGTGCCTGGGCTCTGTGTGACTTAAGTCACATACTAAGGTTCAACGAAAAAGTATCCAAGGAAGGGATCTGGCTTCCCTCAGCAACTGGCAGAGGAAGCTGGGGTGCAGTACACCTGGCCCAACCTCCACACACATACACACACACACACACACACACACACACACACTCTCTCTCTCTCTCTCTCTCTTTCAAGCCTTTTTCAGCCACCCCACTAGAGAGGGGGTCAGCTGACCCTGCTATCTCCCTGCCCCGGTCTCCTCACTAGCCTCCCGAAGCCCAACACAGAGGGTTTCGGTCTTTGCTGGCAGGCACACAGTGTGTGGGGGTGTAGAGCAGAGGGCCACAACCCCCTACAGGAGTGCTCCCAGGACCCAGTGCCACCTGTCTGACCTCCGATGCTGCCCTTTCCCCTCTGGACCCTCCTTCCTCCATTCAGAGGACTCAGTGACTCTGGCACTTACGTCGGGGCTCCCGGGGTCCATCCACAGTCACCTTGATGGCTCGGTGGTAGGTGGCCACTTGGGTGGGGTTGGTGAACACGGTGATGGTCAGTGTGAAACTCTTCCCTGAGGGGAGTGGGGAAAAGGCAGGAGGTTGGTACCTGGAACCATTCACAACACCCTGGTCCCCCGCCTCATTTGCCTCTCCAAGAAGCCCCTAATTTTTTAGAAGGGACAGGTTTCTCTCCTTTGAACCTGGGCAGAAGATGGGGCTCTGGGGGAAGTTCAGGCTGCTGGAGTTGGCATTCAAGGCTCCAGGAGGTCTGGCACCAACTTTATTGCCCTCCAACCCCCCACCCTGTCTCTGGCTAACCTGGCTTATTTCCTCTCCGCTAGTGTCCTATTTGTGCTGCTCCTTCTATCCAGAGACCCTTGCAATACGGGGTCGGGAGCAAGAATGCATATGAATATATATATATGGATGTGTGTATATATATATATACATATACATACAAATATATATATATATATATTCTCCCTGAAAGTAATCAGTAATGTTTATGGAAAACTTTGAGAACAGAAAAGATATATATATATATAAAAAAGACGCCTATTGTTCCACTAGCCAGAGATAAGCACTGTTACTATTTGGGTGTTTTCTCCTCGGATCCTTTTTGTGTGGGTATGTGTTTTTGTACCCTGTTTTTTCTTTTTCACTTAACATCACATCATAAGCACTTTCTCATAACATTAAAAATTCTTCACTGACTTCACTTTTAATGGCTGCAAAGTATTTCAAGTCACAGGAGCCTCATCCATCCCTTATCCGACTCCTTCCCTTGGGCTACATTGTGGCTAATTTCTCATTGGGGCGTGTGGCTGGGGCTGGAAAAGGGCTGATTTGGGAGCTGCAGACATTTCATTTGCAGACACAACTGTTATTTCCAGAACTCT
This sequence comes from Rhynchonycteris naso, assembly GCA_037038555.1. Classification (NCBI taxonomy): domain Eukaryota; kingdom Metazoa; phylum Chordata; class Mammalia; order Chiroptera; family Emballonuridae; genus Rhynchonycteris; species Rhynchonycteris naso. Next base: position 219,918,740 of record CM072997.1, on the reverse strand, counting down.
GTTCTATTTTTAAATAGACACTTGGCTCCAAAGTCCCCATTCAAAATTCCTGAGAGGGGTGAAAAAGAACTTTTAAAATAATAATTTATTTTATCATTTTACCATTTGAAATAAAATGAAAATGACCTTTCTGTTTATAAAAATCTTTGTCTACATCTCTGCTTATTTCCTCGCGCAGATTCCAAGAAGCAGTGAGTGATTTCATCGCACCCGAGGGCTGGGACACATTTAAGGGTGCTGATATCTCCAGTGAGATGACTCTTTGGAGAGAGTCATCGTGATTGGTGTGGAGCCGCACTGTCACCCTGCTGCCACCAGCATCGTGACCATGTGTGACCATGTCTATCGAGGTGGAAGATCTTTGAAATGTTCCTGACTGAACTTGCCTTTCCTCTATGTACTAGTGAGAGAGAAACTTTTTACATGTTTACTACCAATCCTAAGCCAACACAAAGTATGGCTTCATGTTCTTTGATACTTTACTATTAAGGTTTTAGTGATGCTTTAAAGCATCACTCTATATTAAGCTCCTCAACACTTTCCATGTCCTATTTGTGGCAGTTTCCCAGTTTGTTGGTCTCTTCATTTCACTTTCTGACTCTGAGCTGTTTTGCAATTTTCAGTTCTATTTCTGGTTTGTGATTTCTTCTCCCTTTTTTACGTTACAAGGCTTTATTTAAAGGTTTACCTCTGATAAACAGTGCTCTCTTTACTTTCTACATCTAGTTCTTTGATTCTTCTGGGATGTTACTGGTCCATGTGGTATAAGGTTAAGGGCAACCCGGTTTTCCCAGCGCCGTCTGTGAAGTGCACGATTCCTACCCCACCTGTTCTCTGCCGGCTCTTATCATCAAAGTCTCCACACATATGGGACCGGGACAGGGTGGGAGAGCCTCGCTGATCCCCCAAGTCAAACTTGCCCCCTGTCTGAGCACCCCTATCTCTGGACCCCACTTATAGGCCTGCATCCTTCCTGAGGGCAGGGGTCATTTTCCCACGGTACTTGTGTCCCCAGGGCGGGCACCAAGGGAGGCTGCCCGAGTGGGCCCCTCTATTGTCCCTGTGCTCCCAACAACTCTCCAAGGCAGGCAGGAGGGTCTACTAGCCTCCTTCACAGGTGGGTGATGAAAACCTGGGGTGGGCCTGACCGCTTACAGTTGTCTCGGCGTGGTTCTTCCTGGGCACTTGTTCATCCAGCAATCAAATGAAAACTCTAGCCCCAGACACAGAAGACTCCAGAACCAAAGGAAACCAGCCAGGATGCTGGGGCCACACCGAGGAACCCAAGGGCTCTGAGACAGCAGGGCTGGGGGAAGGGGGATGACGCTCAGACTGAAGTTGATTGGACCTGGAAAAGATGGGCTCTCTCTGGAAGTAGTTTCCTGAGCCAGCTGGCTGTAGGCAGGGACACAAATGCCAAAAATCGGACCTGGCCCTGGAGTTCTGGGTCAGAGGGACAAATATGGCCCCTCACTCTCAGACCACAGGGGTACCTTCCATGGTTTCTGGAAACAGAAGGTCTAGGAAAATGCCAGGCAGGTAGGCTCAGTCTCTCTGCCCGCCCCCTCCAGGGGACTCTCTTCCTATTTCTCCTCACTTTGAGGTCACTTTCCCCCTGGATACCAATAGGAGGCACACTTTGGGGGTCTCTGGATCTCTCAGTCCATCATTTCCTTGGTGCTGCTGGGCGCCAAGTGATGGGGAGTTTTGATGGACAGCAGCCCAGAGCTGGGGGGGGGGGAAGCTGGAGGACTGCCAGGCCAGATGGGCCTCAATCCCCCCAAGTGCCCCTGTTCCTCACCTGACCTCCCTCAGGTCTCCACTGAAAAGTCACCTTCTCAGTGTGGCCCTTCCTGGTCACTTTATCTAACTTAAGTAGTTTTTAACTTGACATCTGTGTGTGGCCTCCTCTTAGAACTGAGTGTGCCTGTGATAAAAAACAAAAAAACAAAACAAAAAACCCCCAGCGATTGTATTTTCCCTAACCTCTAAATGAAATTTAGCATCTCTCTTGAGTATAAACACAGGCAACAAGCCACAAAGCATTACAGAAGTCCCTGTGACCTTGTCACAACAGACGTCATAGATATTTACATATCACATTACAGACATTGCAGATTTCTCTAAATATCTTTGATGCTCATAACAACTTCAAAATGATGGTCGTCATCAGACCCATTGCTAGACCTTATTATTTAATATGCTACCAGAGAGACACATTTATCACAATTTTAAAAGACATCTTGCTGTTTTAATATAATTGGTTTCATTGTAATACTTAGTATTTTATTTTGTTCCTTAAAAAACATTATTCTGAGACTGCCAAAGGGGTCCATGGGGTGAAATAAGATTAAGAAGCTTAATTAGAAGCATCACAGACCCTCCTACTCTCACCCTCCCTGCTTGATTTCCCCTAAATGCTTATTACTTCTAATTATTCATCTGCTTATTTTAATTTGTCTCTCCACACTAGACTGTAAGCTCCCTGGACCAGCATTTTTGTGTTGTTCCTTGCTGTTTCCCCAGCTCCTAGGACAGCATCTGGCACATAGCAGGAGCTCAATAAATGTTTGTTAAATGAATTAAGGGCAGAGATTACTGCTCCCATTTTATAGAAGAGAACACTGAGACAGAGGGGCAATGAGTCGACAGGTCACACAGTATCCAGACAGGGAGGGTCCAGAAAGGTTAGACTATGCTGGAGCCTGCCCCTCCACACAGATGTTAAAGTCCTGCTGTGAGAATCCCCCACCCCACCAGGCAGTGAACCACAGCCCACCCCTGAGGTCACCCTCCTCTAGGGGTGGAAGGAAGGCAGAGGCTGGGACTTGGGATAAGTCAGAGGGCTGAGCAGGTGGCAGGGACCCCCGAGAACCAGGGGGAGGGAGATCTATCTCTCTGAGTGCCCCTCGCCCCTCTCTGCCCGACAGCAAACCCATCCATCATGTTTTTCCCCTTCTCGGAGAAGGAAGCCGAGAAAACTTGCAATCAGCCGGGAACGAAGAGTTATAAACCAAGGCACTCCCAGGGCTGGGCCTCCCTGGGGCGAGAGAAGTCCTAGTCTGGAAACAGCTGCCCCTTGGGGCTCTGAGTGGCCCCAGACATTCCCACAGGACCTGGGGCCCTGGACCAATCAGCACATACAACTGGGTCTGAGAGTGTGACCTTGGGTAAGTCCCTGTCCCTCTCAGCCAGGGTTCCTTTGTCAGAAGTCCCAATCATGGGGTTCATGGGTAGTGGGAAGGACCATGTCTCAGGGGACCACTGGGTTTTCTCAACACTGGCCAAAAAGTCATCCATCTCCTAAACCTGTGGCCCTCCTAAGCCTGCATCCTACACATCTCATCCCAAATCTCTCTGCACATGCTATGATTTCTTTTTAACCAGTTAATGAAGCTTCAGGACCTCATGCTCTTTTCATTTTCACCCATGACTGTGGCCGCCTCCTAGAGGGTATTTTGGGGATCGTGGCATGTGGTTCTCAGAAGGTGGGATGGGGAAGGGGGGTGCAAATGGCCAGCATGCACAGGGCAGTGAAGTTTGCATTCTCCCTGTGCGTGAAAAACTTGCTTATAAGGATTCTCTGAGCCACGAACCTAACTAAATTTTGCATAAAACAAGACAAAAATTTTTGCACACTTTTAATGTCTACTGAATTTTCCAGGAGGAAAGACAGTGCTCAAAAAATTTTGTTCAGCCTGACCTGTGGTGGCGTAGTGGATAAAATGTAGACCTGGGAACCCTGAGGCCGCCAGTTCAAAACCCTGCACTGGTCTGGTCAAGGCACATATGGGAGTTGATGCTTCCAGCTCCTCTCCCCTTTCTCTCTTTCTCTCTCTCTCTCACTCTGTGTTTCCTCTCTAAAATGAATAAAATAAAAATAAATTCTTTTAAAAAAAATTTTGTTCAGAACTTTGCCAAGAATTGCTCACAACTTCAGAAAATCATGTCACTGATGGCAATGCTACGTTCAAACTTTGAGACACCTCACCTGTCTGGCCTGCCGTGGCTGTCCCAGGGCTTCTGTCAGACATGTAAGCGTCTGTCCACCAAACTGTGTGGTCTCGCCCGACCTTTACATATTCAAATAGATATTTTATTATAAATCCTCCCCCCCAGTTTTTCATTAAAGCTATGGAATTATACAGATTTTGAAACTGCACGTAAGTAGGTAGGCTACGTTATCTACACATTTCGTTGTGAGACGGTAACGGGTGCGTTTCAAATTATTTAAGAAGAAGGTGCTGTGCTGGGCAGGGTGGGGACCTCAGCCTTAATCACTGCAGGTGACATTAATAATGATTTGGCTTCCTTCCCTTCCTTTTCTTGCTTCACACCTTCAGGCTAATCATGAGAGCTCTGTGGTGGTGTATGTGTATGTTTTTTATGGAAAAGTATCATCCTGGAATTGAGACAGAATCAAGGAATAAAAAGCGAGGAAACAATCAGAAGCTTCCATCTGGCTTCTAAGCTCTGGCAGAAGTCAGAGATCCCGGGAAAAGCACTGGAACCCAAATCCCAACATGTCCCTTCTCCTGAAGTAGCCTAGACATTCCGTCAATCACGGATTTGTTCTCTCCGAGGGAATTTCCCAATGGGCAGGCTGGGCACTGCAGATGCACCCGCTGCTTACCACTGGACCCCTCGCCCTCCCTCCTCACTGCCACCGCCTCCACTTCTCCCACTCAACAGTTCACACCTTCTGGGTTTCCCCCACCCCCGCCCAAACCGCACCAGAATCAGAGAATCAGTGACTGTCACCACTCAAAGGAACTTCAAAGATCTCTTCCAGTCCCAGGCATCTGAAGTAATGAAATCTCTAACATGTATCCAGTTCTCAGTGAATGCTAACGAGACACTGTACCAAGTTCCTTAGCCCTCACAAAATCCCACGAGGTAGGTACCGTTATGAACCCCATTTTATAGATGATAAACGGAGGCACAGAAAGATGAAGCCAATTGCCCAACGTCATTCAGCAAATCCAGGTCGGCTGGCTTTAGAGTCCGGGCTGTTTAATACCACAAGCCTCTGAGGTCTGAAGGTCTTGTCAAGTTCCAGAGGCATCGGGACTTGCTCTCAGGCCTCGTCCTGCCTCCCAGGACCAGAGACTAGTGAGAGAAACTCAACCTCCTGCATCCCTTTTCCAGGGCTACAACCTGGCCTCCACTGTGCCTGCTCCAGGAGCATGCTGGGCGCAGGTGTGTGGGCATAAGTGCCACAAGGAAATAATTTTCAGCAGCAGAGTGGCCGGGCGAGGTCTCAGGTAACTCAAAGAATCATCACCTCTTCTCTATGTCGCATCTCCTACAGGCAGGGTATAGTGCCATGGTCCTGATGCCATGCTGGGTTCTAGGGACTGACCTTCCCTTCTGCCTGCCTCCCCTGGAGCTGCAGCTACAGTGGACCTCCTTCACTGCCACCGCCACCTGGGCTGGCAGAAGGGGCCACCGCCCTGCAGTCAGTCGAGCTGCATCCGAGCAAGCCACCGCCAACCAGTGGCAGCTAGCAACTCTCCACTCAGGGCTGGGGCTGGGATTAAGTTGCAAAAGGCTTGAGATATTGGGGATGACAAAAGGGGCTTGGAGACTAATTAGGAGCAGCAATGAAAGCTTAATTCATAAAAGCAAACATTTTCCATCCATCAACCTGCAACCAGTTAAGGGCAACGTTTGAAAGAAATCTGTGCATGGGGAAAGGAGCCAACAGGAACAGGAAATGTTTGAAAGAATGTAAACTATTTCAGTTTCATAAAAAGTAACAAGTAAACAGTTATTACATGCAAATAATGCCCTGGTTTTAATTAATGCTGAAAAGTCAAAATATGTTTGACATTTGTATGTATACACTGAACAGTTGAAGAGGAAAAAATGGTGCCCAGATGCCCACTTCCGAGCAGGGCTGGCGGCTGAGAGGGAACTAAAACCTTGAAAAGGTCTTGCTTATTGGTGATGAAAAGTGCAATTCTGCCTCAGCCTCTGTTGAGACTGAGAGCAGAGGGAACCTAGCTTACTTTCTTAACAAAACTGGATGGGCAGGCCAGGTGCTTGGGAAGGGCATTCCCCAATTTTCAGCAGGCTAGTCTTAAAGGGCCAGTGAGCCCTCAATTCTTCATTTCTCCAGGGCAGGGTTTCCAGGACTTCTCCACCCAGAAATGATGATGGGTTTCAGATCCTAGCAGCCCCTCATACTCAACAGCCCCTGGAGGGCAGCCACAGCTGCGTCTGGTCCTGTCTCCCTCCACACTGCCCGAGGTAGATCAGACAGGGAGGGTGACACATCAGCCTCGACTTCAGGCTGGGCTGGGCGATGGCAGCCTTTCAGCCGCGCTTTCCAGTATTCAGCATCCTGTATGCATTCATTTCTTTTCTAAACCACGTTAAGGCTCAAAGGGCTGGGGAAACTGTGGCTGTGGGAGACCACAGCTGCGGAGAGGCAGCTTCGAAGTGTGGGGAGAACGTGCCCCAGTGGGGAGAGTGGCTGGGGTGCTTGGGCCCCGCAGACCAAGGATTCATCCTCTAAACCTCCTGCCGTCAGACCTACAAGGCCCCTTTTTGAGCTTGTTGATCTTCTCCCAGCATCTATCCTGAAATCAGGGCACTAGTAAACCCCAGAAACTGGGAGACAACTGTGGCTGTTTTCCTGGCAAGAGACCCTAACTTCCCTCACATCGTCAAAGGCGTATGTAACACCCTAAGAGGTTGCAGACCGTTGTTTTAGATAGAATTGGGCATGGTCCACTGGGACCTCAAAGCCTTATTCTCAGCTTCCTTCCCCCATCCTTTGCTACTGCCAGTGTTGGGCTGGCGTGGTCTCCCTTCCGCTTACCTCGCCCACTGCGGCCCACGAAGCGAAGGTCGTTGAACCTGGCTACCTGGTTCTTCATGACGGCAGAGGCATTGCGCAGTTCAGCAGAGTAGTTCTCATCGTTGCCCGCCATCACCGTCACCACTGTTCCATCTGGCACATCCCCCAGCGCCACCACCTGAGGGCATGGGCAGGGGACAGCTTAGAAAGTTAGGGGGAGGCCAGGGAAAGGGTGGAGGGGCTGGGTCGGGCGGCTCCCCTCGGTCCCCAGCGCACTGCGGATTTCTCAAATGCAGGGTGGAGAAGAGGCTTAAAAACAAGAGACCTTCCCCAAATATAATAAAACAAAAAGATCTCTACCTTCTTTACCAAAATTCTAGATAAATTGGTTAAGCCATGTCCTATGAAATTACCCCTTCAAGTCAATTAAATGTAAGTGAGAGCTGAGAACAGGCTCAGTCATTAGGATGCAGGGTGCAGTTTCCCCTTCCCTTTGCTGAAGGAGCAAAAGAGGAATCAACATTGCCTCTAGCAACCAAATCTCTAAGTAAAAATAACATCAACAATAATAATAATGGGGCTCAAATAATGCAAGAGCCGTTTGGAGTATGAAATTTGGCCCTGAAATGTGGCCGGGGCCCTGTTTATCAGCCTCTGCATAGCCTGAATTCGTTATGCAGGGAAAATGCAAAATGTAATTTCAAATAAAATACAAACTGGCTTTTATTTTTTTTGAGAGGGTTTGTACAGAAAACCCCTTTAAAATGCAAGAGGGACTTTTGATAGCAGGAGGATGCACCTGCTGGGAATTGCAGGATGGAGATACCCCCCCCCCCACCACCAATCTAGGCTCCCCCACCCCTCACCCCAAGGAGCATGGAAAGGCAGATGCCTTTTGAAAAGGAATCAGACTGCAAACACAGTCACAGCCATTTAAACGTGGCCACCGCGTGCAGGGACTAAGGGATCCAGATGGTAAAAATTTCAAGGAGAAAATGTTTGGGGTCTGATTAAAAAGGCCAGATTTCCTGTCAACATCCTGTCTTCTTTTAATTTCAAAGATTCCTTTTAAGCTCCAAGTGACAGTAAAACCTCCGATCTCAGGATTAAAGTCACACAGGCCTCCTTCTTCAGCACCCCCCCCCCCCAGGAGATTTTCCCCATTGGTATTTTAAGATGTCACCCGGGAGACCTCAAAGAGCCACTCATCCTTTTTTCCAATTTGGAGCCGTCTTAATGGGAGCAAGGAGGGCCTCAGCTGCCAGGAGCCACTGTTTCCAGCCGCCTCGGGCACCGCCACCCCCAGCGACTGGCCCTTCCTGCCCTGCCCTTTCTCACGGCAGCTGCGAGAGGTTTAGGGGAAAACCAAGGCGTTTTCGTTTCATCTCGCTGCCCCCTTAAAAAAATGAAAATGAAACACTCGCCTACTCCCTGGCAAAGAGAAAAGGATACTCTAAATGATTGGGGGCTGCCAGGAGTAGAAGCGCCCTCAATCTATGTCTGACATTTGGGATCCCGGCCGCAACCATTTAGGGACAATGACCCTGATACCGGCCCAGAGTCGCCCAGTGTAAAATTTCTGAAGCCAGAGGCTTAGGGCGTGAGCAGGAAGTGTTTCTGAAGCGGTGCAGGAGGAGGGGTGCCGGCAGTGGAGGGTAGGCCCTACCCACCCTCCGAACCCCATCTCCGGTGTCCTCGCCCTGGTCCCCAGGATTTTCTTCTCCCTTGTCCGCAGGGCTGTGTCCAAGGGCTTCGGGTTGGAGGGGAGCCCCATCGGCCCGTTACGGTATCAACGTTTCGCCGCAGGGCTCGCCGAAGGTGGAGAGGGGCAAGCCTTTCTCCTAAAAGTCACCCGTGCGGGGTGCGTCCAAGAGGGAACGCTTAAGTCTCCGCGCAGCGACACCGAAAGGGCCCATGGCCCAGCTGCCTAGCTTTCGCTGCGGGGTCGCGGAAGGTCTCCTCCCCTTCGTTCTCCGGCTCCGGCTCCTGCAGCTGAGATGCCCAGAGCCCCAGGGCCGGTGTCATCCTCCCCGGGCCCTGCACTCACCTTAAAGGCGACGGGCAGCGTCTTGTTGCAGCGCCAGTGCGAGGGCAGCACAGAGCAGAGGAAGTTGGGGCTGTCGGTGCGCACGAGTTCGCCCGCGTGGTCCGCCAGCACGTCCACCATCGAGCGCACCTCGGGCCGGGCGCGCCCGCCGGGCCCCACGGCTGCTTGCGCGCTCAGCGTGCCGCTGTTCTCGCCCATCTTGCCGCCGCCGCCGCCGCCGCCGCCGCAGGGGAAGGCCGTGGAGGGAGGTGTGAAGCGGCGGCTGGTGCTGGGGTCTACAGGAATACGCATAACAGCGGCCGTCAGGGCGCCGGACGGGCGGCGGCGGCGCGGCTCCCCTGGGGGTAGCCGGCGCGGGCGCCTCCTTGGCCGCCGCTGCCGCGAGAAGCGGGAAAGCAGAAGCTGCTGGGCCCGGGCCTCAGGGCGCAGGAGGCGGCACCCGGGGACGCCCCACCGGGGCCCGCCCGCAGCGAGGCCTCGCAGCCCCGACGGTCAAGCGCAGCCTGTCAGCTAGTCCCGCATTCTGGGCGCGCGACCCTTGTGCGGCCGCCCCTTGCAGCGGTCCCGGGAGCTTCGGCGGTGGCGCGGCTCGCGCGGACTGTGCCGCCGCCGTCCTCCGCCCCCGCAGCCCGCTTGCGGCCGCCCCACCAACTACGCGGCCGCAGCCCCAGAACAAATCCTCGAGAATCAAGTGGCGGAGCAGCGGCCGCCCGCGCGCGGGGTTAGTACCCCGAGGCCCGTGGGGCGGGGCCGGCCCGAGCGACGCGTTGCGCAGCCAATCGGAGCCCCCATCGCGGGCACCTCGGCAGCGCTCGCGGGGGGAGGACCGGGGACCGCCGAAGGCCGCCCCACCCGGAGGGGCGGAAGGCCCCGCCTCGCTGAGGACACCCGGGGTCGGATGCCCCCGTGCGATAGCTCTGGGCTCCTCGAGGGTTCTAAGGAACCGGGGCCGAGGCTAAAAATGTGTTTAAAACGTCCGGGTCCTACAGAAGGCTCATGTGCCGCCGTATCTGGGGCCGCGCCTCCCCTTCTCTACCCTTTCCCCGCTGCCTGCGGTCGGGCCTCCCCGACTCCAGCTGCATTCGGCCTGCGCTGCCTGCATCCTCAGTGGGGAGCCGCGGGGGCCCCAAGGCGGGTGACATCGTGCGGGGAGCAGCCCAATAGAGGCTTCTCACAGCGGCCTCTGCAGCTCCCAACCCTGTGCAGCTTTGGTCCCGGACTCGGAGGCCTCGGTGACAACCCCGGGGGACAGAGAGGGATGATGTCCCCCGCCGGCCCGCATCTGTTTTGGGGGCGACTAACCCCGTTCCTCTCTGCTCACCCCTCAAAATAACTGGCAGGATCACGCAGGCCTCGCTGCGTCGTTTTTCGTTGTGGAGGTTTCTAGCTTTTTGAAAAAACACGATGGGGCCTGAAAAACGCGAATGGTTTTCCCTACCCCTATCCCCTCAGACCCCGTACTTGTAACCACCGTCCTGCATCGTGGAAGAGGACGCCAGTTTGTGTCGAGAAGAAAACTGCGGAGTACAGGAGGCCGCAAAGCAAAGGGCCCCGCTTCCAAAGGAGGGAATTTTCTTCCTCCACGAGGATGCATTCCGCCTCCCGGAGGTCCGAGCCTACATCTTCCCAGGCGGTGTGCTCCAGCCGTGCCGCAGGAATACAGCTAGCTCTGCCGAGGCACGGTCTGCTCGTCAGCCCTGGGTCCTCGCTCCATCCACTGGAGGCGCGGCCCAGCCACTCCCGGGGCTTCACGTCAAACAATCCCTACTTCTCCCGCCTTCTAGGCAAGGCAAGCGGGCCTAGGGACCGGCTACAGAGGAGAGGGGAATACAAAAAGATCAATCCCAATTCGGGATTATCGCCTCAAATGCTCTCCCTGAAGTCTGATGAGTGAACTCGTGCCGAGTGATCCTGCCGTTTTGAAGACTGGGCTGGACATTCGTTGTTCCCGGCCCTCGACAGGTGCAAAAGGACGAGTCCCAAGCCTCGGGATCAAAGAAGTATAGAATCCAACGATGACTGCAAGATCCCGCCCTAGATCTGACCCCGGCCCAGTGAGCGCCATTTCGTCGTTGACAAACGAAATCAAGCCCGGCGTGCACTACAGAGCAGACGGGATTTGGCCCAACCTCGACCGCCGTGAGAGGTGGTCCCAGTCCCTCTTAGAGCTCCTCTGGCCATTTCGAGTGCGGAGCCGGCAAGGGCCCATTACTGGATTTTTTATAGAGCGTTCACCAAGGCCCGCGCGCTCTCGGGAGCGCTGGCATTAGTAGGGGAACCAGAAGAAAGCGAGGGACTTGGACCTTGGTGCGTCCGACCTCTGGGAGCTTCCGAATGAAAGGCCGGCTCACCGTGTCGGAGCCAGGTAGGGCCAGGGACCAGGGCGGGCGGGCGGGCGACGCGTGGTGCCCTAGAGCGGCTGGGGAGCCAAGACCCGCATCTTGTGGGGTTTGGCATTTCGATTGATCTATGGTTTCCGTTTGCACCCGTGCTCTTGTTTCTCCACCCGATTTCTCCCTCTTATCCGACGGCGGGTTTATAAACGGGTTTCCTGAGCATGGGGCTCCTGTGGGTCTCGGCACCTAGCACAGAGCCCGGCTCGGCACCAGCCCTCGGGAGGGCGCTCCTTGAAGGTGGGAGCCGGAACCAGAGAACCCTGGTTGTTGGCGTCAGGGTACCCAACCCGAGGTCGCCCCGGCCCGCGGAGCCAGAGCAGGAGCCGGAGCAGTTCCGGGAGCCACCGCTAGTTGGTGCCTGCACTCTGTCAGCCGCGGGGTTGCCCCCTGCAGGTCCAGACCACTCAACGTGCGCCAGCTGCGGTCCCGGTGTTCAGGCGCGGGGGGTTATCTCCTAAGAGCTGCCCTTTCTGGACCGACGTCCTGTCCGACTCTGCACCATCTGCGCGGCCATGTCTCGAACAAACCCAAGATTTTGTGTCATACCGAAGGCTGCCCACCCCGTCCCGAATGGACAAAACGCTTTGACACTGGTGCTTTCTGCGTTTGCGTTTCAGACATTGGAGGGTCCTTGCACTCTCCATTCTGCAGAACATTCTTTCCGAGAGAAATGCAGTTCTTTTCTGTCCCGTTCTGGGGGGCGAGGGTGAGGAGGACGCATAGAACAGACCAGCTTGTGCCCAATTTCAACCTACCTCTTCCACATCCTGGAGGAGACTCTCTCCCACCCTGCCTCCCCCTTCCCTTCTTCCTCTCCTCTCTCTTTTCCCCTCCCTCCCTCCTTTCTTTGCTCTTTGGGAAGATAGTTAGACAGTTCCCACTCCCCTCCCTGGAACACGTGGACACCTTTCCCTTCCCCATCTTGTATGAACATCCATCTCCTCTATTTCTAGATGAATAAACACAGCGATTTCTTTTAAGGACTCCCACCTAAGAGCATCTCAAGTAGTCTGCGGCAGGGTGAGGAAGCAAGGAAGTCTGGGCCTACCTTGGCCAAGAGCTGGCTAAACCCGGCTACAGAGCCCCTGTTCTGGAGGTCACTCCTTTACCCCTGTTCTTCACCCCTGGGGAAGATCCAAGGGGTGAGAATGACCCTGCATCAGGAAGCCCTCTTTCTTTCCCTGGAGGGTGTCTAAGAGTGAGCTCTACATGCTTTCCTGGTAATGAGGTGCTGGCGAGAGAGCCTCCAAGGGCAGATCTTATTCCTGGAGAATCCTGGTGCTTTTGGAGGGGAAAAATTCCCATATGTGCCAGACAATGAACATATAGGCTCTGGAAGACCCAAGAGGCCCCCCTGTTGTGAAAGGAGCCTGGGTCTGCAGTTCCACTGCCTTAGTTTGTCTTGTTCTACCACCTACTCTGATCTAGGGGAAATTGTTTAAAACCTCTTTGAGCCTCATCTGTGTTATCTGCAAAGTGGTGGCTAAGAATCATGTATAAAGTGCTTAGTGCAGACCTGGCACATAGGGGGTGCTCCATCCATGTGAGCTGTCACTATTGTTAGACTGTAAAAATAAGGTCTGATCCTTATTTTTAAGGGCCCTTTAGCAAAGGGACTATTTGTAGGGGCCTTTGGCAAGTCCCCTCCCCTCTCTGGGCCTCACACTTCCCATTGTGAAATATCCAATTCTCATGTTCAAAGCATGGTCATCCTGCCCCCTTGGTTCGCCTAGAGGCTGCCCGGGGAGGTAAAGACTGTGTGTGTCCTGGCTCCAGACAGACAGAGCTTGCAAGAGCGCTTCTAGCATCCATCACAGGGCTGCCTGTTGATGCGACGATTCCCCTTCCTTAGGTTCTCAGACCTTCACTTTAGAAGCCTACTGGCCCCCACCCCTTCCCCTCTTCCCCCACAAGCAGACAATTTTCTAAGTAGGAACTGGCCTCAGCTGACACTGTCAGCCACTACTCCCCTCCTGTCCTCCCCTGGAAGCATCTGCTTTCTTCATCCCGAGTCTCACAAGATCCCCAGTCTAGTGACGAGCACAGAGTAAGTACTGTCTTCTAGAAGCTGATGAGTTCTCCCACTCTGGCCTCCACACCCCAACTCCAGAGTGATACATATCACCGTGTCATCCTCCTGCCTGATGCTCTGGGACTCAAGGTGGGACATTCCTGTCCATCACTGAGCCTGACTTTCAGCTTCTGTGAATGGAGATCATTCTAACCGCTCCATTTTACAATCCAAAGGATTAAAGACTTCATCTAGGAGGGGAGGGGCATTGAGTTTCACCAGATCTAAAATACCATCAATTGTTCCATGTGAAAGAAAAAGAAAGACAATACTGCTAATTAAACCAGCACTTGCCTGCATCCTGGTTCCAGATACATATTTATATGTATATAATTATATGTTATATATTACACATATTATATATAAAGATATATGTAAAATTAGCAAGAAAGAATCATGAAAAAACTGTATTATGTTTGAAGGGTTGTTGTGTCAGAATTTGGGGCCTTAACCCCAGAGAATCCAGCTCTTAGCCATCCCTGCTGGGCAGCCTCTGAGCCTCTGGAAGGCTCCAGAATGTGCAGGCAGACAAGTGTGCTTCTCAAATTACAGAGTTGTTTTTTTTTTTTTTTGGAAGGACCAGACTCTGAGGGGAGGAGGGAAGAGCTGGGGGGAGCGCTGTAGTTAGGATACAGCTACTGGCTCTGCCGTTGACTGGCTGTGTAACTTGTGCACCTCTTTGAGCCTTGGTCCACGGGCCAATATAATGGAAAGAGTAGTGACAGCCATGTTTGCTGAGGAGTTACCGTGTCCAGGCACTGTGGTGGAGCTTTAAGTGCATCATCCCATGCTCACAGCAATTGTTTGTGGTGTTACTCCCATTTAAATGAAGAGAAACATTGCCTAGGGTTTTCTGGGCTAGGGAGAACCAGAGCCAGGTTGAAAGACCCATCTGAATCAAACTTTGGGGAGCTGAAACACCACCTGGTTATGTACATTCCCCCGCTTTATTGCATAAAGTAAAGGGAAGAGCCAAGTATATAGATGTTGAAAGTGCTCAATAAACATTTGCTATTCTGATGGTGGTGGAACTAGAGGCAATAAAGGTGGTTGAACAGTCACCGTGGACTTGGAAATCAGCAGAACCTTCAAACCCGGCTTGGTAAACAGGGAGGGCGCTGCGGGCTCATCCGGATGCTGAGGGCCTCCTACCTGCGAGGAGGTGACTCAGCTGTAGTCCCCAGTTTACACATGGGACCACTGGGGACCAGGAAGGGGGAAAATGTCATCTGAGTAACCAAGGAAGAAGCGAGACTGAGACTGAGCTTGGGCAAGGGCAAGGGGCAGCATAGTGCAGCCTGAAGAGGGGGTTCTGACCTCCTCCTGCCTGGACCCCTGCCCACCCTGCTGAAGCATGCAGGCGGAGCCCCAACCAAGACCAGCACAATTGTCCTGAGGACACCATCTTATGGATGAATGCAACCTCTGAGCACCCATCACCAGAAGGAGAAATGCCAGAGTCCCCATCTGAATGACTGGAGTGCACTTCCAGGATCTCTCTAGGTGTGCGGCAGGCTCCCCACAGGACTCCAGCTGAGAGTTTTGCTATGACCATGGGTTGGAGCCCCCCAAACCTCTCACCACCTCCTCAGGTGGTGCAGGCTCCTGGTGTCTGGGCTGCGGGGAACCTTCAGCTCCCACACCCACCTCACTGTAGGTCCATCATGAAAGGGCGCCCAGCTTGGGGAATGAGAAAGAGAGGGAGGGAAGGAGGCAAGAGTGGTCGTCTTACTGGGAGCCTGGTTCAGGGAGGCAAGGCAGACCCTGTCAGTAGCCAGGGAAGTGAGTTCTGGCTTTGGCTCCCACCACTGATCCTGGCGTTCTGACCACCCTCCCTGCTTCTCACTTTGGTCATCTATAAAATAGAGACATAATTCTGGTAGAGCCTTATGGTCTATGACTAATAATTGCTCTAATTTATTGGACTCCTGCCACATACTGGGGGTTTTAGCCTAAACTCTCCTCATGGTAGAGATTTTATTCTCTCCCTTTTACTGATGGGGAAATTGAGGCTCAGAGAATAAAGAGTTTCTTGGCTCTGGACCTCAGAACCTGAGAGCCCTTCTCTCAACATGACTTGATCCAAGCTCTGTCTCTGCCCTGGTCACAGTGCCTTAGCCTTTCCATCCACAGAAGCACATGGTACAGAGCTATCTGCTGTCAGAGCCCTCAAATCAGAGGATTCTTCTGTGGGTGAGGCAGGGACGTGAGAAGGACCTGGGCAGCTTGGAGCCCAGGAGGATTCTGGGAAGGATGTGATGTGCACTTTCTCCAGATCCAAAATGGGCTTCAACTCTGGCGGTCTGGGAGAGAAAGGGCTCCCATCTCCCATCCCCTATAGCAGAGGAAAGACAGGAGGATTTCCAGGTTCAAAATGCCTCCAAACCTTAATCAGGTAGCAAGACTAGGGAACAGTCAGAAACCAATTTTGGGAATAGGATTGTAACCACGGGAGTAGAATTCTGACCTCTATTAGTCTTTTCTGACAACGGTTAAACTCTTACAGCATGCCAGGCCTCATCTCACGCTTTATACTTATTTATGCCTCACAGTAATCTTATGAAAGACATACAGTTATCATTCCCATTTCACAAATAAAAAAACTGAAGACAGAGAGGTTAAGTAATTTACTCAAGGACACACAGCTGGGAAAGTGCAGAGCTGGGATTCCAACCAGGCAGCCTGGCCCCCTAGCCCACGTTCCTGACCACCACATTCTGTTTTCATGGACGAGAATCAGATGCTTGAAGTTACAGTCATAGAATAGAATTAGAATCCTGGCAGGAGAATTGTGGGCAGGATTCAGAATTTTATAATGTCAGACTCAACAGGGCTCTGAGATACCATATTCAAATCTCCCATTTATCAATCGGCAGAACTGAGGCCCAAGGGAGGGAGGGGGAGGGTCACACTTTAGGTCACAGCCTAGGCCAAAGGCACAGTCTGGAACCCCCTTTGCCCCCTCCCGCTGACTCTGGTCCAGGATGCCTTCCTCTTCACAGCAGGTCCTCCTCACCCCACCGCCCACCCAGTGGCTCCCGGGCCCAGCCAGTCCCATTAGAGATTTTCCACCTCCCTGAAAAGGTCCTAATGACTGTCAGTCCTTGTGAAGCTTTAATTAATCTCAGAGGCCGATGGCTCGAAGGAGACCGGGGCTTTGGCCTTACGCAGATGAAGATTACAGCTCCATTTCATGTGGTGGCGGAGGAACGCCTCAGACATTCCTGCCAGCAATAAAAGCCACATGGCTTTCCAGCGTCGCCCTTGGAAAAGAAAAAAAGCGCAGGCCTTTGCGGAAAGAAATCAACTATGTGCTGTATGCATGGCAGGAGATAAAAACGGGCATAACGAGGTGGAGAACAGTGGCCTTTTATGCTGCCTGTGATGGCCACCGAGAGCGGCAGGGTCCAGCAGTCACGATCCCAGCTGCAGCCCTGGGGGCAGGCGATGGCCCTCGCACAGCGATAGAAGTCGCAGTGGAAGGGCCTCAGCCCCTTCCCATGAGCTGGGTTTGAGTGGCCCCCGGATGTCCCTCAGGCAGGACCAGCGTCCTGGCCTGGGACCCATGCAATCGCAGAAGGCCTTGCTCTCAGAAGGGCCCTGCGCCTGGTTTAATGCTCTGCCATCACTGCCTTGAATTTCTTAATCCTTTTTGAACAAGCGATCTGCTATTTCCTTTCGCACTGCCCCCCCCCAATTATGTAACCAGTCTTGCCCACAGGTTACTCCATCAGCCAATTGCCACATGTCTTCTGGCCCTACCACGTGCCCAGGCCTGGGGAGTAGTGTTGTTGAGCACCTGCTTTGCTTACATTATCTGAGATTAACTTCAAAATAAGCTTGTGGATTTTGCAGCTTTGGAAATTGAGGCTCAGAGAGGCCTGGATTGGAGTCTGGGACCTCTGACTCTAAAGCAAGTATATTAACCACTCCACATTGTGCAGTATCTCATCTTCTCCACTGCCCAGGGCGTTGCGTTCAGCCATACTTTGTTATTCTCAGATACCAGAAGGAATAACTGACGCCACAGAGGCAAAGGTGCTCATGGTCACCCACAGTCAGTGACAGATCGAATAGTCAGTACCAGGCTGTGCAACAGTGAGCCGGGCCTGGGCCTGGACCCGTTATACATTTATTAGCGCTCTCTGTGTGGCTCACTGCCTCAGTTTGGCCTGGGACGGAGCAGGAGCCCTGGCCCCCACAGATTTCTGCTCTAAACATCTGCGAGTTCCTCGTGACTTCCTCCATTCTTTCATGCCCCAGTTTTCTTCTGCCACCTCCATTGGTTGGAAAAGCAGTGGGGCCTCATATCTTGATAAATTCAAACAAGTCCCCATCTCTCGTGAATCCTGGAGAGTTGGGCTGAATGGAGCCTGAAAACAGTATAGACTGGTAGCTTGGGCTGGGCTTGATGCTAGTGGAGCTGGCTGCTGGCTCCAGCGGAGCCTTCTCCTTATTTCTTGCTGGGTGACCCTGGGAAAATCCCTTTCCCCTTCAGACTTTGGATTCCCCATTGAAGAGAGAAGTGCCTGGGACCACACTTGATCCCCAGGAGGATTGACCATCCTCGGTGTTCTAGAATTCCACGTTAACTTATGACAGGTGTGGGCAGAGGCGGATTTAACAGCGGGCGCACCGGGCGCACGCCCTGGGCTCCAACTTCTGAAGGGCCCTGCAAAACCCCAATGGTACACTTTTAAAATGACACTAAGTTTGGTTTCATATGTGCAATTTTAACATTAATAGTACATAATATTTTTTATTTATTTAAAAATATGGTTAACATGTCTCTCTCTTTTTTTAAGGGACCCAATATTTTCTTCTGTGCCCAGGGCCTCAACCGACCTTAATCTGCCTCTGGGTCTGGGAAAACTGAGGCCCAGGAAAGGTCAGGGACTTGCTCAGAGTCACACAGGATGCCCACTGGCAGTTGGGCCTGACTCTGAGGGCCCAGCTCTTCTCTGCAAACGCCTTTGGGAGGCCAGGCTGGGTCTTGGCCCCCCCTCGCCCCCATGCCCCTGCCCACCCTGGCCCGTTAGGCAACCCAGGTGCCCAGGTCTGGAATCCACAGCTAAAGGTCCTTGGTAGGAACTAAAGACTCACTTTAGAAACGAATGTGTTCGCTGAGGACAACGCCTTTCCCCCCCCATTCACATTTAGGCCTTTCCAAGTCTCAGTTTCCTGTGTCATTGTCTCTGTAATAAAGGCCCCTTTCCCATGGGTTATAATTTAGCTGGAAAATGGGGAGGAAGAGTCAGATTAAGATCTGAGAGGCAGTAAGGAAGAGAGTGCTGGGAAGTCAGGATGGGAAAGACTACCAGATTCCTGGCACACAGGACACACGCGTGTGTGTGCGCGCGCACACACACACACACACAGGTTCCTCTTCTCATGGGCACACTCACACACAGAACACATGCTCATGGGTAAACTGTCTCATACACACTGGCAACTCACATGTCTATGTGGACAAACCCTCATGGAGGCCAACACTGTTATGATGCGGCCACATGTTAATCAGTTAAGTGTACGTGTGTACGAAGACTCATAAGGAGACACGCAGACCCATTGGTGTAGGCACGGATAGGCCTTCACATAAGGTTGTGAGACATACACACAGGCAGAGGCACACGCCAAGGTTGTGCAGACACAGACCATTCTATGGGCTGCCTCACACAGACTAAAGCAGGTGTGGAATCGGGGCTCAGAGCTTGGATGTATAATCCAGGTCCACCCTGGGAGGAGTAGAAACCTGGCCAGGAAAGTTTCTGCATCTCCTTAATTCAGGGGCATTGACTTTCTAGGTAGTTTGCCAGCCTGAGGTTTCCAGACACTTCCCTAGCTTCGAACTTTTAACCTTTCTCCCCAGTATCTACCCCCCTTCAAATGTCATGGAGGTGAGGAGGGCCTGCCTTCCTCGTTCAGAGATCAGTGGCTGCAACAAGAGGATTGCACACAGGGATCCCCAAGGCAGCCAGGGTTGGAGGGCAGAGCATCAGCCTGAGGACCCAAAGTCCTGGGTTCAGGGTCAGGCTGAGAGGTCCTGGGCATGACATACGACCTCCCTGAGCCTCAGCCACCTCAATGAGGCAATTCCTGCTGTTCAGAGAGGGGGTGGAGGGGCCGCCAGCATGCAGCAGGAGCCTGGAGAGCTCAGCCATCATAGTTCAACCACCCCTGGAGGATGGGTCAGCCTGAACCCTTCTGTTAGGGCCTAGATGACACCTCCAGGGACCTCAGCATGGGGAGTAGTATAGAAATGATGTCACATGATGAACTGTCAAAGCAGCTGGGGACTTTGTCCCGGAGAAGATGAGGCCTGAGGACTGGGAGCCTCGTTTTCAGGTCTGTGAAGAGCTCCTGGGTGGCAGGGGGCCACATGGACGTGGGAGATGAAGCTAGTTAGAGAGAGAATGAGACACCTCCCTCCAGGGGTAGAGAGCCCCCTGTTGTGGGAGATATTCCAGTTGAGACCAGGATAGTGCAGAGGGAGTTCAAAATGTTGGAAGGGGCAGGAAGCTGGACCGGATACTGTTGTCCAGCCCAGGGTTGGTTCATAATAAGCATTTATTGACCAAACTAGACAGCGAAACCAAAGCTCCATTTATATATGACCTGTCAATCTGCAATTCCGTGCATACCAGCTTTGATTTCCCACCCTGGCATCTTCACCTTCTGGCTGTGTGACCTTGAGCCTCTCAAGCCACAGTTTTGTCATCTGTAAAATAGGAAGAAGGAACCATCTTTCATGCTTTCGCCCCATGCAAACTTCTTCAGTAGTTTATAGCTCACACCCCCTGTTGCTGCCTTTCAGTTCACCCTAAAATTTCTGCTCCTATAAATAGAAAATAACATTGAAAGCAAAACAGTCTACAGACTTGCAAGAGAATGGTTAATACAAAGACAAGGGGAGTGGTTCCCCCATCCTGCCATAATGGGGGGTGGTGGTGAAGGAGAGATGTGAATGGGGAGGGGACACTGGTGGAAGTCCTTAGGTCCAATCAGCGGGGGCTTTATTTTAATTCATTTTAGAGAGGAGATACACAGAGAGAGAGAGAGAGAGAGAGAGAGAGAGAGAGAGAGAGAGAGAAGGAAAGGGGGGAGGAGCTGGAAGCATCAACTCCCATATGTGCCTTGACCAGACCAGTGCAGGGTTTTGAACTGGCGACCTCAGTGTTCCCAGGTCGACGCTTTATCCACTGCGCCACCACAGGTCAGGCTCAGCGGGGGCTTTTTAAAGCTAGATGGTGGGTGTATGAATATCTGTTTTATTATTTTTCTCTAAATGATATCTATACATTCTCTGTTACTATATTTTATAAAATATTTAAAAAGAAAAGCAAAAGATAAAAAATAGAAAGAGCTCCCTTTGCCCAAACCTCTGAGAAAAGGATGGACAAAGTGTTTGCATTTGCATAGTCACAGAACTGCTCTGGGTGCATCCAGGTTGGGCAGAGTTTATTCTCGGCCAAATCACTGTTTCCACCAGCTGTCCTCTCCACCAGATCATGCTTAGCTGAGTTATCTGGTGGCCCTGAAGCCATCTGCACTATGGCAGCCGCCCCAATATGGGACATTTTTGGATGCCCAGCCCCTGCTGAGCATGCTCCCTACCAAGCCTCTTAAATCTTACCAGAGCCTTTCACGTACATGTCCTTGGGCTGCTTTATGGGTGAGGAGCTGATGTTCATTGAGTAAGTCTCCTGAACCCAGCTAGGAAGGGGCAGAGCTGGGATTTGAACCAAGATCTATTGATGCTGAAATTGTGCTCTACTATCTGTAGCAGGGTCAGGCCCCTCAACTATAATAACCAATGCTATCTACACTTTACATGTATGATTTCATTTAATCCTTGCAACTGCCTTCTGTTGTAAGGGTCGTTATTATCACCCCCATTATAACACTAGGAAAACTCAGGCACAGAGAGGTTAGTATCTTGCCCCAGTTCACACAGCAGGTGAATGTCAGAGCTGAGCTTTGAACCTAGGCAGGCTGTGTTGCCTTGGCCTGGCCCATGGGGAGCACAGACACCACGGAGGCTAGACACAGCTGTGGTCCAGGTTCCGCACATGACCCCCAGGGACCGAGGGCCCACAAGGGTGGGTGGCTAGGGTTGGGGGATACAGCTAGGGAGATCCGCTCCCAGAGTGACGCCAGCCCTATGCAATGAGCTGTGGCCCTTGGGGAGGTGCTGAGGATGTGGGCAGAGCTAAAGAGACGCTAGAGCAAGCTCATAAATATCCGCCTGGCATGTCTAGGCCGCAGGCTCAGACACTGGGCACTCCTTGTCATTTGCTGTTCACATAGCTTTGTCATTGACAAGAATGTGACGTTCATCATGTGTGTGTCTCTGGCTGTCCCTGAGTTGACTTCCGGAAAGGGATCAGAGAATATACTCAGACCCAGGGTGGGGGAGCTGGGCCCTCTTACTGCCCCATTTCTGACCCTCAGTCAAATCAAGTGGTGGGCTTGATAGTTTCAAGGTCCTATCTCACAGAGGCCTGGCCCCACATCAGGGGTGCAGAGGAAAATGTTCCCAGTCCTGTCCTTGGGGAGCACACCACTTGATGGGGGAAGAGCTGGGATGACAAAGAAAAAGAGAAAAAGACACAGATGGAGGAGGTGGCACCAGCTTCATTCAGTCAATAAACATTCATCGAGCACCAGCTATGTGCTAAGGTTATTTAAGGTGCTGGGGTTCTAGCAATGGACAAGACAGCCTTGGGGCTTCAGGAGCTTTGATTCCAGAAGAGAAGGTGGAAGATAGATAAGGAGGCAAATAAATAAACACACCAACAGAATGGGCAAAGCGTTAGGGAGAGACTGGGCAGGTGGGTGTGGTGAAGGGGTGGCCTCTAATACTTCAGACAGGGTGGTCAGGGAAGGTCTCTTGAAGGAGGTGACATCCAAGTTGAGACCTGGACTTTGAGAAGGACCTGGGTGGAGGAAGGGAGAGGGGTCTGGTAAGAGAGCCTAATGCATGGCTGGGGGAGGGGGGGACTGGCCCCTCCCCTCCCACAGGCTTTCTGCCCCCTCTTCTGCGCCGGGCGGGCGTGGCCACCATTTCTAAAACGTTGTTCTCCCTTTTATCTAATTCTCCCACAACAGCCCCAGATGGGGTGAGTTTAAGTAGCCCACTGGCAGCTGGGGAAACTGAGGCTAGAGGTAGGAGGAGCTCATATAGCATTACTTGGTGCCCGGATGCCAGGACCAGACCTGGCCCCTACCTCTGGCCTCGTGCTGCTCAGGCCTCCCCACCATCCAGCATGTTCTTCAACCGCCGTGTCCAGGCAGGCTGCAGCCAGAGCGGAGTTGGGCTGTGGGCACCGCTCCTCCGGGGTCACGGGGCTGGAAACGTGGGCCGCTGGGCAGGGCCCGGGAGGGCCTGGGTGGGGGTCTGGAGCGGAAGGCGCCCAGTGCTGATTGGAACAAGGTGGCGGCACTGGGAGCCCAGCCGGGCTTCATTGATCTTGCCCGGTGTTCCAGCCACCGGGTGGGGCCAGCGCCGGGCAGGCTGCCGGTTTTCCCAGGTGTGGGGACACCCTGGGGGAATGGCTTTTCATGTGGTTATGGGGTAGGTCTGCCACCCAGCACGTGGGGGAGGCCAGGGCGTTGGGGGCATGCTGGCAGTGGGGGGCGGCTGGAGACTTGGAATCCCACAGCCAGCAAATGTCAGGCTCCTGGACACAGGGTTGCAGACTCCGGGCTCTGAGAATGTTGGGATCTTTGTCATCAGAGCTCCCCTTTATCTGAGCGCTCACCGTGTGCCAGGCACAGCTCTGAGCACCTTCTGGCGCTGACCCCCTTTCCTCCTCACTCCACTCTGGGCAGTGGGAGAGCATCCCCACTTACAGATGGGGAAGCTGAGGCTCAGCGGGATAAGCAGCCTGCCTAAGGTCACCCAGACAGGAGGTTTTCTCTAGAATATGGGATCCCTAAATCAGAGAATCTTAGAGTGTGGGAAGCACTGTGGTCAATGCTGGAGGACCTTGAAGATCCTTGAGTCCAACTCCCTCGTGTCGGAGAAATAGGTCTGAGGCAGGAACATGGCTTCTTGAGGTCACAGGCTGACCAGTGGCCTAAAGGAGTCCAGTACCAGGACCTACCTACTGCTCCTCCAGGTTATCTCGGGGGCTTGGCTGATCCCTAAATGCAAGGTCCCCGAGGGCACTGGCCTCCTTCACCTTTAGTCAAGACCTAGTCTCCTGCATGTTACCAATCTTTCTGGTTGGTAACCAACCGCTTCATGCTAGCACACCGGAAGTTCCTTTAAACATCTAATCTGAATCCCTCATGTTACAGGTAAACCCTCTTCCTTCTCATCTTGCAATGAGAGGAATTTGGCTTTTGATGTAAACACTCTTGGAGTGGGTGTCAGCTTAGCAGAACAGGACGGTAGTGGGGGCAGGGGTTGGGAGCAGTTGAGGGCCAGGAGTCGGGCCAGGCATCACCGAGTCTTCCTCCCCATCACCCCTCTGGGTATCTACATGACCAGAGCCCCTTCGATCTCTCTGTCCTCATCTCCTTCCATTCTCCCCTTCCCTCTTCCTGCTCTAGCCACACTGGCCTCCTCTCTGGCTCTCGACGCACTAATCATACTCCCCACTGCAGGCCTCCGCACATCCTTCATATTCTGTCTGTATGGCTCAACTCCCCACTTCATTCCGGTCGCTGCACCCTCTGTGAGACACCTCCTAGGAGCTTCTGTGATAGGCAGAATGATGGTCCCCAAAGATGTCCACATCCCAACCCCTGAAACCTGCGAATATGTCACCTTACATGGCAAAGGGACTTTGCAGATATGATGAAGGTTAAGGACTTTGAGATGGGGAGATTATTCGGGATTATCCAGCGGGGCCCCATATATCATGGGGGTCCTTAAAAGTGGAAGAGGAGGCAGACAGGACAGTCAGAGGGACCAATCGGAGAACTGGAGCGATGAGCAGGACTTGACCCAGTGTTGATGAGAGCGAAGACAGAGGAAAAGGCCACTAATCGAGGACAGTGGGTGGCCTTTAGAAGCTAGACAAGGCGAGGAAATGGATTCTCCCAGAACCTCCTGCAACATAGCCCTGTTACCACCTTGATCTAAGCCCAAGAGACTCACTCGGGACTTCTGATCCCCAAACTGTAAGATAATAAATTGTGCTGTGTCAAACGTGGTGATTTGTTATAGCAACAATAGGAAAGGGTTATATCCCCTGACTTACATTTCTGCAGTGTGTTCATCACGGCCTGACAAATTATATTTTTACTTATGAATCGCTTTCTCTTTTCCCCATAAAAGGAAGGCAAGGTTTTTGTTTTCTCATTTGGGATTGCATCCCCAGTTAGAGTTGCCACATTTAGCAAATAGAAATACAGAACACCCAGTTAAATTGAACTTCAGATAACCAGCAAACTCTTTCCTAGTATAACATTGTCCCAAATGTTGTGATTGATTATTCAGTTTGTCTGAGATTCAAGCAACTTGAGTGTTCTGTTTTTTTTCTGGTTGACTGTTCCCAATGCCTAAAAAAAGTGCTTGGGTCCATTCTAAAATCTCAATAAATATCTGTTGAATGAGTGAAATGAAGGAATGAATGAACATTAATTTCTAGCTTAAAAATCCTTATGGCTTTCAGGATGCTTGCAGGTGTAAATGGAAATGATAGCAAATAATAAGAGCAAATGGCTTCATAGCCCTTCTTATACACCAGGCACTGTTCTGAGTGCATTGTAATTATTCATTCACTCAGTTCTTGCAGGAACCCAATGAGGTCATTATCCCATTTTCCAGATGAGGAAGCTGAGGCCCTGGAGGTTTTGTAGTAACTTTCTCAGAGTCACACAACCATCAAGTGACAGAACCTACCAACTGAAGACCTTTGAAGAACCTGGCTCACAGAACTTTCTGGCTTTTTCTCCTGACCCACTCCCTCTCCAACCCCCACACAGCAGATTCTTTCTCTCTAATAGCCCATGCTGCCTTGGGGAGGGGTGCCCTTCCCCATTCTCTCACTGCAGAATTCCTGCTTGTACACCAAATCCCTGCCCTAATTTCCCTTTGTTATGAGACCATCTCTGACACTCCCAGGAGGACTTGGCTCCTTTCTCTACTACTCCTGTGGCCCCTTGTTGGAATGCATTTTAAGGACTTGCTGTTGTGTCCTTTATTCCCCCAGATGGTGACCTCCCTGTGGACGGACACAGGTCACTTTTAGCTCTTTGGCCATAGAACTTAGAACTCAGCCTGGCTCTAGAGGGTTCGCAGAAACATTTGAGATTGAATGAATGAATGAACATCTCTCCCACTCTGGGCCTCAGTTTTAGAGTCTATGAAAGGGAAAGAACAATCTTTAAGCCCCCCGCCTCCAATTTCTTAAAACAAAACACATTTTTTTCCTGATTAGGAGAATAATACACATTCACTAAAGAAAAATTGGAAAATAATAAAATTATGAAGAAGAAAATTAAAACCACCCACAATCCTGCCACCCAGAACAATTGTTAACATTTTGGTTTTTAGCCTCCTGGTATTCTTACTGTATGTATAGATTTAATTTCTTCTCTCTCTTTTCTTTTCCCTCTCTCCTTTCTTTTACAATGTTGGGAACATGTCGTGCATGTTGTTTTGAACCTGCTTTTGAAACTCATCACCATGTAGTGCGCATTTCACCATGTCATTAATTGTCTTCCTGCTGGCTGGGGATGTGCCTGTGATGATCAGGCATGGTGGGGATAGGAGCGTGGAGACCCCCGCTCACCCACAGCTCCTGCTGGATCATTGCGGTGTTCCCTAGTGATTGGCTCTTTAGACTGTTTCTGGATTTCAGTTGTGAAGACACTGCTGGGACTACCCTGGTACAGACGTCTTAGCCACGTATCTGATACCTCCCTTCCTCAGGATGAGTTCCAGGGGAAGCTCCGTGTAGACACTGTTGGGCTCCCTCTGCCCACTCCCACCAGCAGCCTCGGTCTTCTAGGCTTGGCAGTAAACCACGGAAATTATTTGACCTCCTTTGAAGAAAAGCCCCATTTACACCCAAGGCCTCACTGGGTCCATCTCAACTGAAAATAGTCATTTATTCTGTCATTTGTTCACATTATGGTCTGAGGCTAATGGTTTCCATCTCAGACACTGGGTTCCAACCAGAATAGCCTCAGAGATGACCACGGCCTGTGGGTGCTCGTGGCCTCAGGCCTGGGTAGGCAAACTCATTGGCTGAGCTTGCCTCGCACCAGGCAGGCCCTCACATCTCAGTGTGCCCTTATAGTCACCCTCGGGGGTCAGAGGGTGACCCATGGTGTCTCTCTTCTTACAGATGAGAACATTGAGGGTGACAACTCAGTGGCTTAGCTGAGGCCACAGAGCAGGGAAACAGGGCTTTTGGGATCTACCCCAGGCTGGTCTGATTTGGTGTGAGGCTGACTTTCCTGCCCTCCGAGGGCTGTGTTCTGTGTAGATCACTGATTCTGCTTGTATAGACCCCTGAGCAGTGGACTCTGTAATCTGGGGATTACAGAGTCCCACTACACCTGCTGTCTGCTACCCACTACACCTGCTGTCTGCTACCCAAGGGGGACACAGTCCCAGCATCACTGGGAAGCAAGGACTGAGCTTTGGCCTAAAAGCTGGGCAGCCAGATCCTGCTGCCTATCCTGACTCCACGTCTGTCCTGGGAGGTCACTGTGCCTCACCTTCTCCATCTGTGAAATGGGAGGTCAGGGACTCAGGGGTAGCCCCTCGGGCTTGCGGCTGCTTGAGCAGAGCAGTGGTGACACCGAGTGCTGAGTCAAAGGGAGAAAACTCTGTCTGACAGCCTGCCTCGCCACAGGCAGCCAAGCCTGGTGCTTGGGGGGTTGGAGTGGGCAGGTCCTGGTCCCAGGCTGGGCTGGGAGGACCTGACAGCCCCAAATGGAGCCTGGCCCCCTCAGGCCCTGCAGATGGGAGGCTATTTTTTACCTGACCCCACAGGAAGAAGAGGCCAGAAATGAGTTCAGGGGTTAACCCAGGTCCCTGGGGACCCTTCCTATTTGCATCCTCTTTCCTCTACCAGCCAGGGAGCTGTGTGGCCTTCACTTGGAGCTCCCCAGCGCCCTCCAGATCCCACCACATCAGATGGGTGGAGCTGGAAGGTCCCTGACTGGCCCATGGGTGATGGGTGAGGAAACTAAAGCCCAAAGGGGTCTGGGCGGGCCTGTTCTCTTCACTGCCATCTCTGCTGTGAGCTTCCACGTGGCTAAGGTCACCTCCTCTACCTCCACCTTCCTGGAGTGACCCTGCCCCTCCTAGCCTCAGTTTTCCCTGCCTATTAGGTGATGTGTCCCTTCCAGGCATGAGACATGAAGCATGAGGCATGAGGCATGAGGCATGAGGCATGAGGCATGAGGCCTGAGGCATCTCCCAGACAGGAAACCTCTTCTGAGCCAGGACCTGCACTCTGTCCCGTCAACCCTGGGTTTCCTCCAGAAGCATCAGCCCAGTGAACAGAAACCAGTGGGAAGTGTCTGGGGACCCCCGGAAGAAGAGGGACTTCCTGAGCAGAGAAGTGGGGACCAGGCTGGGTGGGGAAAAGCAGCTTCCTCCTGCGGCCTTCCTT
This sequence comes from Rhynchonycteris naso, assembly GCA_037038555.1. Classification (NCBI taxonomy): domain Eukaryota; kingdom Metazoa; phylum Chordata; class Mammalia; order Chiroptera; family Emballonuridae; genus Rhynchonycteris; species Rhynchonycteris naso. The sequence continues at coordinate 219,890,839 of CM072997.1, read as the reverse complement.
TGACCACACCATCAGGTGTCCCTTGGTCCCCACAGGCATGGGTTCCTGAAAAGAAAAGTTGGTTGTCTGTCACAGAGGGTGTGGCCGCTGATGTGTGTTATACAGTGTGAGTGTGTGCGCTCACAGGCGGGGTGCAGTGGGGTGAGAGTGGAGGCTTGGTGGGTATAAGGTGGGAGCGGAACCAGACTTGGTTGCTAAGCTGAGGCAGTTTGTGACAGAGGAACCACACCCACAGCTCCTACCCAGAACCTCTCTGCTGGTGGGGCAGGTCTAATCTGCCGGTGGGATGCACGTGGGGGAGGGGTGTGCGTGGGAGGGGCCGTGAGAGGGAGGGGGGCATGTTGGGAGGGCACAGAGCCCGGATGCTGTGAGGGCCTCTAGGCAGCTGGGACCCCTGTGAATGCTTGAGCAAGGGAATTGACTCTGAGTTGCCTCTTTTTCTTTATTGTCTATTTAAAAACAATACAGTTAATATATAACATTAATTGAATCATGCACACATGCACACACATGCCTGTGTGATACAAGTAATGTGAGCACAATGAAAAAAAAAAACCCAGAAAATACAGAAAAACACTTATAAAATGTTGAAGCCTGAAATCCTAGGGCCAGAGTGAGCGTCTTTGAGGGGGCAGGGGTTTTCGGGGTCTTAAAAGAATCATGCTCAGATACTGAGTATTTCACAGGGGCTGCTGGCGAAGCCAAGCACTTTAAATATTATCCTACTTGATTCTACATCCTCTTACTCTTCTCATTGTATAGACAAGGAAACTGAGTGCAAAAGAAGTGAAATATCTCCCTTGGGGAGTAAGTGGCAGAGTAAATATCTGAACACAGGTCTGGCTGATTTGAAGGTATAGTTCCTCTCAGGGTCCAGGTCTCGGATCCCTGGGCAAACTGTTCACTTGCTCATTCCTCCTGCAGTATTTGCCAAGCACCTCCTACGAGGTGCTCAGCCCTGAGTACCTAGCAGTGAACAAGACAGACAAGGCCCGTCTCAGCCCCAAATGGCCACAAACTGAGCCCCAGCCTTGAGTACAGCTTGATCCGAAGTCCAGATTGTGGCTAATTGAGCTATGATCCCACATCCCCCACTCAGCAGGACCCTCTATGAGCTTTTCAACAGCCATGATGTGTCTAAAAGCCAAGGTCAGGTGATTCACTGTGCCAGGTCCATTGTACACATGGGCAGGGAGGCCATCAACCACCGCCCCAGGCCTATTTCTGTGGGCTGAGACTCCCAGGGGAAGGGGCTGGGCTGGGGAGGCCTGGGCCTAGCCCAACCAGGGCGGGCATAGAACTCAGCTCCTTTCCCACACTTGACCAAATGGGCCTCTGCAAGGGGCTGCCCATGAGTGTGAGCCAGTATGCACCCCTGGCAGTGCCAGGCAGCATGCTGAGCTCAGGGCAGCCACTGGGGGGCTTCCATGTCCCCAAGTTCTCAAACTGGTTCTTTCTGACAAGGCTGTGGAAACCCCAGGACTCTGGAGGGACTGGGCTCCTTCCACTCACTTGGAAAAAAGCAGCAACATGGCAGGTCTGGTCTGGACTCCCTCTCCACCTGCACCATATTTCTGGGGCCCTGCATGTCCCCCTCCTACCCCCCGCCCTCAGTCAAGGCCACTAACTAATTTGTGGTACCCAGTGCAAAATGAAAATATGGGGCCTCTCTTCAAAATAGAGAAAAGCTTTTTGCTTTCTTTCGCAGTCTCTAGACCTGTCTTGGTCTTTTGCATTTGCTTTTTATGTCACACTTCCTTGGACCTGGGGATACCTGTGTGGGGCGAGTGCAGATCTGCACGGATACCTGTGTGACCGCCCCAAAACTCGGTGTGTGGGTCACAAGCCCTTTCTTCCCCAAACTGGCACTCATGCCCATGCCCTGCCCATGGTGGAAGGCACTGTTGCAGACCTCACTCACAAAACACCAATCCAATGATAAAATTACTAAGAATTTCAAGACAGCAATTGCAGAACATTGAACTCAAGTGTGGGCCTCGCTTCTGAGCTCAGAGCCCTGTGATAGCACCTGGGTTATATAGCCTGTGAAGCTGGTCCTGCCTGAGGGAGGGACCCAACTCAGACAGGAGGGTCAGCCACTCAACTCCCAGCCTGCAGGGAGCAGGGAGAGTGCATGGTGTAATTAGCACCTGTATTCAGGAGATGCCTTTTGTGCCATGGGGCTGCGCCCATGGGACCCTGTGGCAGTGGTGAGCAGAGGCTGGGTTTGAACCCCTACGCCACCACTTATTATAAACTATGTGAACTCTGGCTAGGGGCTTCGCTTCTCTGGGCTTCACTTTCCTCCTCTGCAAATAGGGACAAAAATACTGACCATGGGGTGTGAGAATTAGCAGTGATGTCTACAGAGTATCTATCTTGATGCTGGCACACAGCAGGTTCCAGAGGTGACTCAGGGCAGGGGAATGCCCTCCCCCGGGCAAGCATGGGGGTCCATGAACAGGGTCCCTCATCACACGTGGGGGACCTGAGAGGGGAATTCCAGGGGACTTCGGCAGGACGCCGAGGGCAGCAGGCCTGCGGCATGATGCTGGAGCTAACAGAATCTACACTAGGTAGGAGGGATTCCTGGGAGAACTGGCGGGCCCAGGGAGAGGAGCCCAAGGGGAAAGGCCCCATAAAACTGCTGTTATGAGAATGATAACATGCCTTCTTAACCAGCGAGTCAGAAGAAGCCCTGTGCTGTGGAGCTAGGACAACCACAAGGTTTTTGCCTGGTTCCATGGAGTGCTCAGCTCTGACCATGTCCCCTGTCTGTCTCAGTTTCCCCAACTATGCTCTGGCGAAGGAGAGGACCACCACATTTCCAGTGTGTGCCGAGTGGAACATGCACAAGTCTCCCCTCTTTTGCTCCTCAAATGATTACTGGTCCACTTTTCCAATGAGAAACCTGATTTTGATTGGTCAGGCTCATGGAAGTACCACCTTCCTACCAGGAAGGGAGCCAGTGGGAGCCAAGGGATGGATGTTTCTTGATCCAGGAAAAGCTCAATGAACTCATTCACTAGATTGACTACTGTGGTGTGGTAAGGTATACAGGCTTCAGATATAGGCTACCTGGGTTTGAACCCCAGCTGGGTGACCTCGAACAGGTAGCTTAACTTCTCTGGACTCCAGTTTCCTCATCTATAAAATGGGCTTAATAATTGGTCTTACAAGGTTGTGAAGATGAAATGATCAAAGGTATGCAAAGCACCCAGACAGTGCCTGGGATTAGTAAGAGCTGTGTTAAGTAGTCATTATTAATACTATAACTATTTAAGACTTGAGTTGTCATAATTCATTCATAAATTTTCTAGACCAGCTAATTTTAACCAGTGTGCCACAAGAATTTTTTTAACATGCAATACCTGACCTGAGTCAGGGTCACTGACCTCTTTCCCCTTTGACTGTCGAATAGAAAAATGATGACAAAATTATGCCTAATTGTTTTGTCAGATCGGCAAAAGAGATATTTTTTGGTGTGCTGCAGAATTTTAGTAACTAGTTTATGGGTGCCATGAGATGGAAAAGTTCGAAAACCACTGTTCTAGACAATTCTGCATTTAACTAATTCTAATTCTGTACTTTTCCATTTTGTATATAGGACCCAGAAAATGTCCCTCTTACATCTCATATAATTTCTTAGGTCCTTGGAAAGAATAATTCTCTGCCCCCACAACACCTGTAACCATGGCCAATTTAATAGCTCTTCCTGGAGCAGCTTTTCCCAAAGTGGGCTTCCTGCAGCAGACCCCCCCCACCAGCCCCCCAGGAAGAGAAGCCTATGTTTCTTAGCATATCAAAGGCTCTGAAAAGTTCTGCAGCAAAACACGGTGTTGAACAATGTTTGATACAGTCATTCCCAATCTTGTTCGGTCACAGAACCCCTGTATCTTTGCTCAACACCTGATAACATCTGCGGTGGGAGCACACGTTGGGAGATGCCCCCTCATTTCCTTGTTTCTAGGAAATGGCACACAAGAGTGAGCTGTGATAACTCCCCTCACAGAGATAAGTGGTTCCCAAGAACAGAAATCATCTCCAGTCACATAGCGCTTCATCGCTCAGCGAGTCCCCTCTGCGTTCTCACCTTCACTGTCTGTTTCAGTCCCCACAGCAGCTGAGGGAGCTCAGTAAGTGTCAATATCCCCATCTTACAGATGAGGAAATTGAGGTTCACGGAGGTTAGGTGGCCACACAGCCAGTAAGTGGCAGATCCGGGAGACAAACCCACAGCTTCTGATTCTAACCCTCACATTATTTCTTCTGCACATTAATAGGAAAAATAAAAATAGATCCCATTCTGCCAGGATCAATCTTCCCTGGTGATATGCTTTTAAAAATCTAAAGTTTTTTATTCCCCCAATAACACGGACTATGTTAAACACATAAAATCTTTAGTAGCGTTCTGATTACTAAAGGCATCTGTTCTTGTGGCATATAAGACTTTTCAAACATTTTGAGTTGGTAAATGAGAAACTCCATAATCTCAACCAAGAGGTAACCTGGGTTAACAGCTGGACAAATACTCCTCCAGATCTGCATGGCCCAGCAAGTTAGCCACTAGCCACACATGGCTATTTCAGTTAAAATGAAACAATTAAAAATTCAGTCCTTCGGTTACACACGTCGTGGCCCTGGGTTGGCACATTTCAAGTCCTGAGTATTGACATGCAGCAAGTGGCTACGGTCCTGGGCAGAATATATATAAAATGTTTCCATCATCACAGAAAGTTCTATGGGCCGGAGCTCCTCTAGACTCTTCCTAGACACATCCCGACATATGTGCACAATGATTATGAATATTCTTTTTTTTTTTACAGGGACATAGAGAGAGTCAGAGAGAGGGACAGACAGGGACAGACAGACAGGAATGGAGAGAGATGAGAAGCATCAATCATCAGTTCTTCGTTGTGACACCATAGTTGTTCATTGATTGCTTTCTCACATGTGCCTTGACCGCGGGCCTTCAGCAGACCGAACCACCCCTTGCTGGAGCCAGCGACCTTGGGTCCAAGCTGGCAAGCTTTTGCTCAAGCCAGATGGGCCCCACGCTCAAGCTGGCGACCTGGGGTCTCGAACCTGGGTCTCCTGCATCCCAGTCCGATGCTCTATGCACTGCGCCACCTCCTGGTCAGACAATGATTATGAATATTCTTGATGAAGTTATCTGATATGTGATAAGTCTCTGTATGGCCTCACCCACGGGAGGGGGGGGGAGGGGGGAAAAAGCCTCCATAGGCAGAAACCAGACACTCAGAACAGTCTGGAAGGCAATGCACTGAATGACAGCGGTTTCCCCTGGGTGTTGAGATAACAGACTAATTTTAAACTTCCCAGGTAAGCTCCAACATAAATGCAGGTTGTGGCAAGGATGTTGTGGATTCAAGCTTTCCCTAATGTTCTTGCTTTTCTAAAATCTCCAAGGTCTGATCTTGCCCAAGGCTTAAGTTAGTATTATTATTATTATATTAAAGTTGCAAACTCATGAAGAATGGAAGCCTGTACAAGTCAAAGAAATAAAGGCCAAAGAAAGAAAGGCAGACAGAGGTTTCCTTGCTGGCCCAAGGCCCCTCCACCCTAGCTTCCTGAGCATATGAGCCGTGCAATCATACAGACACCCTGGCTTAGAAGAGCACTGTGCTTGATATAATGTTCTGCAGTCCTTGTCCTGAAATTCTTAATGATTTTTGAACAAGGCGCCCTGCATTCGCCTTTTGCACTATGCCTTGAAAATTGTGTCATGGGCCCTGGTCCTGGAATCCTCCCCAGGATAGGTCTCGTTTGGACTGCTCTGAACCACCGCGCTGTCCTCGTCAGACCACAGGCGTGCTCATCCATGGAGCACTCTGCGTGCCTGAGAGCAAGTATGCTTCGGTAGCTCAGATGTGTGTCTAGAGAATGATAAAAATAGGGCTTGCAAGCGGGTGCAGGAGGTCTCCTGTGGTCTCTGTTCACACACATACACACACTCAAGGCGCACGTCAACACTGGCCTATTTCAGAGAGCAGCACAGTGCATCATGGGATTCTCTGCCCCACATCACTGCTCAGCTTGGATCCTGCCTGGACCCCCACTGCCTTGAAGGCTGTGCTTGGCCCATCTCCTCCACATCCTCTTCCATACCTCTGCCATGCCATTCCCTCTGTGGGGACCACCAATGTTTCTTCCTTCTCAGATGTACCTATTCTAGACCCACATCAGATTCCATCCTTTCGGGGGAGCCCTCTGGAAGTATTTGAGAAGGTCCTGAAAGTGCTTTGGTGGCATACAGGAGAATATGAATCACCTTGCCTGGAGGCATCAGGGAGGGCTCCATGGAAGTGGTGAGCCTAGGCCTTAAGGAAGAATAGATGTCTGCCAGGTAGAAGGGAGAATTTTGTTGGGCTGGCTTGGATGTCAGAACAGACCCTGGCATGAATCTGGGCTTTGCCTTTTAGTAGCTGCATGAGTGATTTCCCTTTGCTGAGCCTCAGTCTCCCCATCTATAAAATGGGGATATTAACAATAACACCTACTGCATGGATTATTGTAGAGATTTAGTGAAATGAGATTCATTTGCAAAGGAGCTACCACAATGCCTGGTAACTAACTTATCAACAAATGTGGTTCCCTTCTCCCTCCCTCAATGCCTTTTCTCCTCTTAAATATTAGTTTTAGCAGGTCAGTTCATCACTCTGTCTATTTGTTAATTTACCCCTGCACTGGAGCTAGTGATGCCCAGCACACAGAGCTATGATGCGGGTTTCAGGAGGTAATAGGAGCATTTGTAGATGTTCCAGAAGGCTGAGATTCTACATCAATAGAAAGAGCACACACCAAAGGGGTGCTGGCCTCTCTCACTGGGGCTAACTTTTCTCACACGTCACTATAATATCAGCTCCAGGAGGGCAGCCCTTTGTCGGTTTTGTTTGTTCCTGAATCCTCAGCATGTAGAACAGTGTGTGTTGTGGCATACAGTCGGTGCTCAATAAATGTTTATTGAAGGGTCAGCAACACCAGCTGGCCCATACATATCACATCCCAAGCCCTGAGCACTGGGAATGTGAGAATCCTGGGAGACTGTCTCCAGATCGGACCACAATGCAAGCCATGAGCATTTCCCGTACACCTGCCGTGTGCTCTGCTCTGCGCAGCCCAGGGCAGACCCTGACTCCACAGCTCAACAGCAGGACCGGGGAGTAAGATGGAAGACACAGCGACCCAGGAAGAGGCAGGGAGAGGAGGGGTGGCCAGCAGGGCTGGACCGGAGGCCCAGCTCACCTGCTCCTGGGAGGGTGGGGCTGCTTCTTCCTCTTTCTTTCTTTGAAAAATAAAAGTTTTCTGCCTAAATCTATAAGCCATACATGTTCAGTGTTTAAAGGTTTGGAAAACACAATCACCAAAAGAATTAGAAATAAGGTATTAGTGCACTGTGTAGCATTAACTAGGACATTTTAGTGGTTTTCTTCCACCTTTTTTGTTAGGTGGCCTTGTTCTTTCCCCCTTGGGAAGGGATATGGCTGCTTGTAGAAGAGGACCAGCCTCTCCCCTGGGCCTCTTACCCCCTCTAGCATGGGGCTCCATACTCCAACCGTTCTGGACTAGACACGTCTTTCTAAGGTATGAGGGAGCACAGAGCTCTCCCTGTGGGAGAGGAGTCAGCAGGTCTAGCCTCCTGCCCTACTTTCTCCATGGGAAAAGGTCTGACCTCTGCCCCTGCTACCTCCATGGGAGTGGGGAGGTCTAGCCTCCTGCCCCTGCTTCCTCCATGGGATGGGGCAGAACTTAGGTTCAAGGAAAACCCTCAGGGAGGGGGCACTCCTTGGGGCTGTGGAGTGTTGGTCTGCAGCCACTGGGCATCCAGGCAAGTTGAGCTTGGGGCAGGAGCATGGCCCTCCTTTCACCCTTTCCATTTCACCCCCTTGTCCATTTCAGCATCAGGTTTCTCTTCCTTTAATACCAGCCGGCTTTCCCCTCCTAACAAAGGTGAGCAGATCAGGTGGACTCAAGGGCGGTAAAGTACACATGACTAGAAAGGCCCTGCATTTAAAAAAAAAAAACCCTGATGGGCAACGAACGCTTCAGTCCAAAGGGGCTGAGTGCTCCTGGTGGTATTTTAGTCACCATGTCACGGTGAAGGACGTTTTGAGGGGGGACTGACTTTGTTCACCTCTGCAAATCATAAGTTATGGTGTACGCCCTCTCCGCCCACGCACAAGTCTGAGCCTTTTGCCAAAAACACTTTTCCCAGACGCAGAAGAAACCCCAAAGAGGAACCTAAACCTTCACGCTGCTGCACCGATTGGACGAGTGGACGCAAGAGCACAGGCTCTCACCAGCCAGCGTTTCAAAGAACAAGCCAGACGGTGAAGGGGGAAGTGAAGGGAGAAGCTGGAAACCTCTGGGGCTGGTTAGTCGTTGGTTCATTCATTCATTCGTCCATTCATCCCCCCCTTTCCTCCAGTCACTTAGCAAGAAACAACTCCTGTTCCCCAGGGTGGCCCTTCTGACAAGTGGGTGGTGAGGGGTACAGGAGGGCGGGGCGGGGAACTCTGAGGCCTGGAGGGGAGACAGGGAGGGACCTGGGAAGGCTCCCCAGAGGGCCTGGGCCCTGGGAGCTTAGGGGTGGGTTTCTCACCCTCCCCTTTCTGCTCAGACTCAGAGAGCCTCTTCTACCCCCAGAAGGGAGAACATAAAATAGTAATTCTTAATAGTAAATATAGTGTGTCCGTAAAGTCATGGTGCACTTTAAAAGTGACCCGGTCAAAAGTGCACCATGACTTTATGGACACACTGTATAGCATCTCCTACTGTGCCGGGCCCTGTACTGAGCATGTAATGTCCATTATCACATTAAATCCACTCAAGTTTTGAGGTGGGTACTTTTTGTTCTCCCCAATTTAACAGATGAGAAAACTGTGCTCAGAGAAGGGACACACTCTAAGGCAATACAGTGAGAAAGTGGTGGGGCCTGGGTCTCATAAAGGCATTTCCTGTCCCTCTGCCCCAAAGAGTGCCCTCTTCTTCACCCCCATCTCCAGAACCCATTGACAAAGGGCATGATAGTCCCTCTAGAGCCTCCCATTGGCCCACCAGGGGGTTAGTATTGAAGAGGGAGCAGGGGGCTGAGACAAGGGAACATCTGCTAAGTGGCAAGTGGCCAGACTGGAGGCCTGCTGATGGGCCCAAGGAGGCTAGCCACGCTGCGTAAGCACTCCCAAAGTGCTAGGGCCATGTTCGGGGCCTCAGGGTGGTCACACTGTGTGCAACCACCCTTGGAGGTCAGTGCTCCTAGCCTCACCTTATAGAGGAGGAAACAGACTCCAAGAGGTGAATTAACATGCTGGGTCCCCAGGTTAACCAGCTTAATTCTGGTCTGGCCCCCCAACCATGTGCAAGCAAAGCTGAGAAAAGTCAATTTTCCTGCTGCCGAATTTGACTGTTATCACGAGCACACCCCTGTTTGGAACCCAGGACCTTTCCAGAATTTGCTCACTGTTCCTGACTCTTGTAACTTTTCAAGGGGTGACTGAGGCTCATTCCCAGCCCCAGTCCCCCAGTTCCTAAGCCCTGCTGTGTCCAGCTGCTTCCTCTAGGAGGCGCCACATCGAGGCTGGTGATGGGGGCCGTGTCCCACCCCCCCACACCCCCAGGGCTGAGTCCCACCCTCCCTCCCCTTCATTCTCACCGGAGAAGACTGAGTACTCAGCACAAAGGTGGGAAGGACTGGCTGGAATCCAGGCTGGCCCTGAGCTGGCAAGCTCAGAGGAGGCCAGGGCTCCCTGGTGGCCACAGGTGGTACTGAGGAGACTCCTGGTGGCAGGGCCGTTGAGGTCAGTCTTAAAAACTGGGTGAGACTCTCTAGCCACTCTGGGTGGTAGATTTGAGGAGGGGTCTGCAGATGAGGTACCCACAGTCCCCAGGAGGCAGGAATAAGAGCTGGTGTATCAGCTGCCCTGCAGCCCAACCTCAGTTACCCCATCGGTGGAAGAGTCTAGACTGGCTGGAGTCAGGGGACAGTGCTATCTCCCTGCCTCTCAGAGTTTTCTGGAGGGTCAGGTTTGCAGGCCCAGTTGTTCAGGGGCATCCACCCCCTGGCCCCTCTCCCCTCTGTAAGCTCCCCCACCCCCTCAGGTAACTGAGCAAGCCTCAGCTTTGATGCGGCCACCTCAAGGCTGCACTGTCAATGGGCCCTCTATGTGACCAGTGGGGCCGCTGGCCGTAGTGGGTGCGGTGAGGCCTGGACACACAGTCCCACTGTGTGGGGCCAGTGCATGCCCGCCCAGACCCTGTGGCCGGTGGGGGGCTCCCAGGAATGCCCTTCCAGCCTGGGGAGCACTTTGGACAGGCAGGGTGGTCTGGGAAGACGGGTGTGTGCTGGGCGGCCTCAGGAGCGGCCATCAAAGGGGCCCGGCAGAGGTGGCGCCAGGCGAGCGCCATAGTGGTTGCGGGATGGCTGGCGAACAGTCCATTCATCTCTCCCGAGGCTGGCGGAGGAGGGGGAGGCCGCCATGCGCATGCCGCTTAGGGTGACCAGCCTGCTTGGGACTTGAGACTTTTGGTGCTAGAACTGGGAGAGTACTCTGCTGTTGGGCACTGCCCACAGTTTAGGAAAGGACACAGTGACTGACCTCTCTGGTCTGGGTGGTTTTCTTCCTGTCCAGTGACCTCTGAGTCAGACCACGCCAGAGAGACCTGCCCGAGATCCTTTTGTCTACCTCTCCCTCCACACACACCTGCCCCATACCTCAGGGACCATTGTCCGTTTCTCCTAGGCATCTTCAGGGGAGGAGCTGCTGGCCAGCTAGCTACCCAACCCCGGCTAAGAGACCCAGGACCAGGCAGTCCCAGTCATCACTCAGTGTCCTCAACTGCACCGTGCCCTCCAGCCACCCCGGGGGGCGCCCAGAGTCATCCTTCACAGTCTCCACACCTCTGCCAGGCCCTTCCCTCAGCCCCGGGATGGACGTCCTTTCCCCCACGGCCACCTCCTCACCCTGCCACACTAAGCTGAGTGTCACTTCTCCAGGGAACTCTTTTCCCTGCCCCAAGCAGGTCCATACCCCTCTCTGACCTCCAGCCCCGGTTCCCCCCTCATCACACGTATGACACCCCAATGAGGTTTTCAATGTGCCCATCTCTCCACCAGCCCATGAGCTGTTTAAGGGTGGAAAGCCTGGCCCCGTCAGTCACCATGGTCCCTGAGCCCCCCGCACAAGGCCAGGCTCATAGTCATGGAAATATTTACTGAGCACTTACCCTGGGCCAGCAGGCCTGCTTGTTTAATTCTCTCCAGAGCCCCATGAGGTTGGTGTTATCGTCACCCCCCGCTTTACAGATGGAGAAACAGAGGCCCAGCGAGGTGAGGTGACTTGCCCCAGGCGACGGAGCTAGTGAAAGGCAGAGGCAAGACTTGAACCTGGAGAGTTTGATTCCAGAGCCCAAGCTTGAGTCTCAACACTGGTCTACTCCTTGATAAGCTTCTGAGGAATTAATGAATAAATGAAAACCTTTGCTTCCTCAAGGTCTTCTAAAGCCTGCATGTGGCAGTTGAGGGCCATTTTCTCTGGTTCTCTGTCCTGGGGAGCGCACTTTTGCCTGCAGGGGTGAATTTAGGGGTGCTATGAAGGGGACCTGCTGGGATGGGTCCCCCCAGGGGATGGGTGCAGAGAAGAGCCTCGCTGGCTTCAGGACAAAGGTGCTGGCCTCCCCGGGGCTGTGGATGGGCCCTGAGGCATCCTAAGGCCAGTTGCCTATACTGTACATGTCAGAGGGGGAAACCTAGGCCCCAGGAGAGGAGGGGACGTGCCCATAGTTGTGCAGTATGGCTGAGCCACAGCCATTAGCTCTCAGCTTCCCCATCTACCAGAGAGAAGACTGGGTATCCTGTGTCCTGCCTGGGAGAGCCCCAGGAGCAGAGATGGGAGGCGGGTGCAGTGCTGAGTGCCCGGCTTCTCCCCAGGCGGCCCCTTTGCCCTCTCACGCCACCCATCTCCATGTTTGGAATTCTGCCGTCAGTCTGGCCGCTCGTGGGGTTAAGCATTGTTCTCTCCTTGTCTCCTCCCCACCTGTAGCAGAGTGGGATCACACGCCCCTCTACCCTCTTCCAAAACCTCTTCTTCACAGTGAACAGAGAGGAGTTCTGGTCCTTGGCTCAAAATGAATAATGCCCCCTATTCTCCTGAAGCAGAGAAACCCAGAAGAGGGGTGGTGGCAGAGCAGTTCTTGGATGTTACTCACAAGAAGTCAGACTCTTCAGGGGACCCAGGGTTCTGCCTTACTGCTTCAGAGAGGCCCCTGAGCAGGCCCCTTGCTACTAGTTGGGTGGAGATGCCTGAAGGCAAGGGAAAGGGTAGGATGCTTCAGCATCACCCTGCCTTTGCTCATGCAAACAAAAGAGCAGTCATCTCCCTTTGGTCTATGGGGACACAGGTAGCAGGTGCTTGGTAATGGTGCTGGAGACCACCATGGGTAGGTGGGTGGGTGGAGGGGGGATAGTGAAGATAGTGAAGGCCACACTGGGGACTGGGCCATGTCCAGGAGCATCAAATCCAACTCACTCATTCTTTTTTTACCTATGAAAGAATGGCAGCACAGAGATGTCAAGTGTCTCAGATGGAGTCACACAGCACAGGGATGGCAGAGTCAGGCAGAGTACAAGGCTCCTGGTTAGTGGTATCCAAACCTGCCCAGGCTGTGCTTCAGAATCACCTTTGGGGAACTTTCCAAACCACACAGGCCCAGACACCAACCCAAGAGATTCTGATTCCACAATCAGAGGTGAGAATTAGGAATCTAGCTCTAGATTCCTGATGTCCCAGACCCATTGGCCCCATTGCCTTCTGCTGAGGAACTGGAGTTTCTGCCAGACCGATGGCAGAATTCAGGGGGTCCTTGAACTCGGGCAGGAAATACACAGACGACTTCTTTCCTTTCACTGACCTCTAACTGAAATGTAGTATCTTTTTCCACGGTGATTTTGTCACAATGGAAATCACACATATTCTCCAGTCTCTTTAGGGTTGTCACAGATGATCTTGAAATACTGCTTATGCTCAAATGCATCCCCACAATTGCTGGGCTGCTGTGAGATCTTCTCACTCACTGTGCTACTGAAGAGCCACATGGTCACGATCTCACAACCTTGCGTTTTTACAGTTTGCAAACTCCATTTCCAAAGATTTGGTTTTCTCAGTAGTCCTATGGATTTTTGTTTTACGCTTATAAAAATGTGATTCTGAGAAGGAGTCCATAGACTTCCTGAAATACCAGAAAGGTCTGTGGACCAGAACAGGTTAAGGACCCTGCGTGGGGTAGTGTGGCGCTGAGTCCTGCAGGACTGAGAGCTTGGATGTCTGTGGGGACAGAATGAGAAACTGCAGTCCTGTGAGCCTCCGGAGACAATCCGGGAGATCCCCTGAAGGGAGCTGTAAGTGGGACATGGGGAAGAGACTTGGGTAGGAGAGAGGGCACCTCCAGGGTGGACAGACTTCTCCAGGGAATTACTGGGAAAGCCTCAGACACCAGAGCCTTGGCCTACAAGGCAGGCACATTAGTGTCCCGATCCACCCTGGGTCAGCCTGCTCTGCCCAGCGGCCCCTGTCTCTGGGCACATGCTGGGCCACCACCCACCGGTTCTCCTCTCCCTCTCCTTTTGTGGCGCCGTCTGTCATCTCCTGGGCTGCACAGCCTAGGAAGCCCATCCTCGGTGGGCCGCCCCTGCAGTCCTGTCTCCCAGTGTTCCTTTGTTTTAAATTCTATATTTCTTCATTTTGCTCATGGAGAGAGAAATACAGATTACAAAGACCCAGCAAATGGTTTTTATAAACTCTTATTTTCTTGCCACAGAACTGCCTTTAATTAGCTCCAAGGACTACAAAGGGAACAGCATTATAATAGCAGCAGCTGAAAAGAAAGAGTCCACAGCTCTGGGCTCCTGAACTGGGGCTGCTTCTGTCAGCAGCCACAGCCAGGTTTGGTGGGAGTGTCCCCGCTACAGGGACAGCAGGTCCCCCTGATCCCCCACCCAGTCCTCGTCTGCAGCCACACAACCTGCCTCAGCTTTCCTCCAGGGAAAAGAAACAGTGCTGCCATCAGGCAAGCTCTTTGGACAATAAGCCCCCAAGTGTGCCTCGGTCCCTGCCCAGAGCCAGTGTTAGCCAGCAGCAGGACAGGCAGAAGGGCAAACAGATAGTCAGACTGACTTCAGTGTCTCAGCTGGATAATGGCAACTCCAGTCCCCCAAGTCCTGTCTGTTCAGGAGGAGAGCTGGTCCCCATGTCCAGCCCTGAGGCACTGCCCTCAGACATAATCCACTCCTAGTCTCAGACCATCAGCATTTCACAGCTAGAGTGACCTCTGTTTGGGGCACAGAGAGGTTAAATAAATTATCTAAGGGCACTCAGCAAGGCAGCACCTGAGATGGGACTCAAGCTCAGGGACTCTTGACCCCCATCTCAGGTGTATCAGGCCCATCTGGGCTCCCGTGGGGGAAGGGGAAGGAAGGCAGTAGGGGGTTGTTTGAGGTTACAGCACATCAATCCCACAGACCAGAAAGTCAGACAGTCTCCTCCTGAGTTCCAGACTCAATCAGAGGCTCAAAGTTGGGGTTCCTGAGCCCCTACCCTTGTGGAGGGACCAAGCCCAGACCTCTGAGTCCCAAGCTGCCCAGAAGCACTTTCTTGTCATTTGTAACCAACTTCGCAAACCTTCCCCCCACCCCCTACCGATCCAGTTTCAGTGCCGTCTAGAGCTACACGGGTTCTGCAAAAAAGCCTATAGTCTCCTTCTCCGCTTACTCCGCTTACTCGCTGCTTCCCTCACCCCAGGGATCATCGGGGAAGCCGGGGAAGCCAGGGAAGGTTCTCGGGAGGGTCTTGGGAAGGGGCAGAGTTGCTGTTGCCCGCTCCACGGCTCTCAGAAACTGACTCGGGTCTGGGAGAACTAAGCGTCTCCTTGAGTCCATTGTCTGCCTGAGCCCAGGTGGAGGGTCCAGGAGCTCCAGGAGGGCCAGAGGCTGGGGTTGCAGGGCCCAGGAGCCCCTTTAGTTGGGCAGGAAGCCACAGGTCATAGGGACCCCCCCCAAATCTTCTCTACCCCAGGACCCTCTGTGATTTGCCCTTTGACGTCTTGAGGTATATTCATTGCCCCCACCCCCCCGCTGCGGCCACTGTCCCCACCAGCTGAGGATAAAGTCCATTTTGCTCCAGGAGACCACAGAGCCCACCAGCCCCTCTTCCCAGGTCAAGCTCTCAGAGGCCAGAGGACTTGGGGAGACAGGCTGTGCCCTCGAAGGAAGCCGGGGTAGTTGGTGGAGGGACGCGGTCCGGCCCGGCCACAGCTCCCTGCCCGAAAGGACAGCAGTTACTCACCGCGGATGAAGGTCGGCGTGTAGGTCGGGAAGGAGTCGAAGATGCTGTTTGATGCCATGCCCCGCTCTGTGGAAGGCGAGAGTTGAGTTGCGGTCCTTCAGGGGGGTGGGTTGGGGTTGACTTGGTTGGCTGTTGCTTTATTTTTTCCTAGCTACTTTTCAAAATAAAGGGGTAGTGGTGGTGTTGCTTTTTGGGTTTTTTTTTTTTTTTTTTTTTGGTGTTTTGTCTCTCTTTTCACCACCCCCCCTCTATGGCTACAAAAAAGAAAAAGGGAAAGAACGCGAGAGTGTGTGTGAGCGAGAGAGAAAAAAAATCCCCAAGGAAAGTAGGTTTCTGTTTGTACCCAAGAATTTGGATTCTTGGTCCCACAGGAATGTCTAGCCACAAATTTTCAACAGAAGCGTATGCAGAGTGTATCATTAGATGGCGGGAAGGGGCCTTCGGCAGCCAGGGCGGAAGAACTCGCAGGGCAGTGAGAGCAAAGCCAGGCTGGCATCAGCGCCACGGGGAATGAATGAATGAGGCTCACCCCCGACAGAGCCCAGGCTCCAGTGGGTGCGAGGGTGGCCTGGGGGTGGGGAGGATCAGGAGCCAACCAGCTCCCGCGTAGGGCCCTGAAGGCAGCAGAGGGCCTGGCCTTGTGGTTCTGTGGTTGAGGGACCAGGCCTTCACAGTGTCAACCCAACCTCAGCTCACAGGATGCGAGAAGCCAGATCGCGGCCTTGGCCCATTGGCTGGGCTGCGGTCACCTGGGTTGTGATGTCACGCCTCTTAGATGATCGTGTAGCTGCTTTTCTCTCTTTTTGGAAAAAAAAAAAAAAGGGAAAGAAAGAGAGAGAGAGAGAAGCAATGGTTTTTATTTGTAGGGCTGGCCTCAGCACGCGGCCCAGGAACAGAACTGAAAGCAGTTGGAGTGGGGGCAGCTGGGCAGTGGTATGGCTCCTGTGGGAGACTCCTTTTTAATTATGGCCAGCGCTGGCTCGGGCTGCCTCAGAGCCCTGCAGGGCCCTCACTGGGCAGCAGGGGTCTGGACCCACCAGCGGGCAGAGGGCTTTCCTCCATGCACCAGTGCCCCCACCCTGCTCCCAGGCTGCAGCCAACACAACTACTGTCCACCACCGCTGTTGCCAGAAAGAGGCGTTCAAATGTGTGGCTGGGTGGCACTTCAGGGGAGTTTTATGGGAGTTGGGATTAAGTGCAAATGGGAAACACACGAAGTGGCATCTCCAGCGTCATGCCTCGCTGCGGCCTACCCACCGAGAAAGGGCTTCCTTGTGAAAGCCGTCAGTGCAGGGTGCCCAAGGGCCTTCCGCAGAGCTTGGGTTCTGAGGTCCGAGCTTGTCATTGAAGGCCTTTTGCTCATTTTGCTCACTTGTGCATCCCCTTTGGGTTTCTTGCTCCAGTCTAATGTGCCTGGGCTTTCCTGCCTCTGGGCCTTTGCTCATATGCTGCCCCCTCGGTATGCCTTTTGTTACCTCCTTTTTGAATCCTTCATGTCCCAGAGGGCTCAGAGGGACTCAAAAGTAGAGGAGATGTGGAAGATGATTCAACCCTACACTTTCCCAGAAGCTAGATCAGGCACGGGGGAGGACGGTGGCTTTTATTATTTTCCTTGCAAGCTCTATTCTCCCATTTCTCAGGCTACACCACTGAGGCCCAGGATGTCGAAGTCAGCTGTGCAAGGCCACAGAACTCTGAATGGGATTGGAACATCAGTCTCTCTGACTCACCAGCTCCGGCCTCAGCCATGACCACAGCACCCTTCACTGACTTCTCAGCTAAGTCCTGAGACTTCAGAAAACGCTATGTAGCCTTGGCCCAACCCCCTGGCCCTCGCAGAGTTGACACGGGGGGGCCAGGCTCCAGCACCAGTCTCGGGGTCATGGAGGTCGCTGTAGGCCAACACAGAGCAGGAGGGACACGGGGAAGAGCAGGGGCTTATCCAAGATCCCACAGAGACTTGTTTCTGTCCATAGCTCCACTGAGTCACCTGGGAGCAGGACACCCTTGGACACTGGCTGTCTGTGCTTCCTATGGAGCTCCACGGAGGCTCTGTCTTGTGTCCCTGAATGGTAAGTTGTTGCTGGCGGGGTTCTCGTTGGCCCAGGGAGGAAGAAGGTTTACAGTGAAAACCACAGGGCTCTGGAGTCACATTTCTAGATTCCAGTAGCAACTCTGCCGATTCCCAGCTGCAAGGCCATGGGGCAAGTCGTTTTCTTTCCCTGGGCCTCAGTTTTCTTCCCTGTGAAATGGAGATAACACATTTCCCAGACCGACAGGCAACTGGGTGGCTGGCTTCCTTGCCTGAGTCTCAGTGATGTCATGTGGGCTCCATTATGAGTAAGCGCAGTTAAGGAAGCATCACAGCATGTAGGAGGACAGACTGTCCCTGATGTCAACTCATCAGCTGGCCCAGCCTGCACAGGGCTGTGGACTCAGTGGCACTGAAGGAACCCGCCCAGGGGCCTCCACCCCCTGGTTAAATTCGGAGCACTTGGAATATGCCATGTTGTGGACTAGCTCAAAGACGGCCACAGCGAGGCAGAACCCCTTTAACAGAAGCAGGAATGGAGGACCCCAGAGGGGCAGAGACTCACCCCAGCCCACAGTGAGTCAGTGGAACCCAGGCCCTGCTTTCCAGGCCAGGAGTTCTTTCCGCTTTACCAACACCACCTCCAGTTTCTGACATAGCACCCTATGCACTTTGCTGTTTTTTTCCACGTGTAAGAGTAGCCCCCCCGTAACACCTATAACTTGGTTACCCTGAGGGACTTTTCCTCCCTGGGAAACTGAGTCCAGGCCCAGGAACTGGAGGGGGCTCAGGACGTTGCGTTGGTCCCAGGGGCGTACCTGCCCAGTGGTGGGTTAGTGCATTCCTGGGGCAAGGTAGCAAACATGTACTGGGTGCCATGCTCCATCCTTCCCTCAAGAGGCTTACAGTCTCTACACGCCCCCTCAAAAGCATGTACCAGACTTTGAACTAACCCCTGGAGACCTGCCTGGGGAAGCAGAAAGAACATTCTGGAAGCCCGACTTTGGTGCTTATGAGATAGGAGATCGTGGAAAACAGGCTTTATTCTTTTATTTATTTATTCATTTTAGAGAAGAGAGACAGAGAGATAGAGAGAGAGAGAAGGGGGGAGGAGCAGGAAGCATCAACTCCCATATGTGCCTTGACCGGGCAAGCCCGGGGTTTCGAACCGGCGACCTCAGCATTCCAGGTTGATGCTTTATCCACTGCACCACCACAGGTCAGGCGAGGCTTTATTCTTTTGAGCCTGCTTCTGACAAAGCCTGTGAGATGTAGCCAGTTGCAGTACCCACCTTCCAAAATTGCAGAAGATTAAGTGAGAAAATGTGAGTGTGCCCGGCACATTGGAGGTGCCTGGTTCCTGGGTCTCCCTTTCCTTCAACTTGTGACTGCAGTCTCTCGGCAGGCAGTGGGCTGCTGGGTCTCCTCTTGTTCTCCATTGGAAAAAAAATTATCTGATGCCATAGCTCTATCTGCTACCATAGAAATATCTGAACCAATTAGTGGTCGGCAAACCGCGGCTCACAAGCCACATGCGGCTCAATCAGATTGAGGACGCTTTTAGCAAAGGCCAGCTTAGGAGTACCCTAATTAAGTTAATAATAATGTACCTACCTATATAGTTTACGTTTAAAAAATTTGGCTCTCAAAAGAAATTTCAGTTGTTGTACTGTTGATATTTGGCTCTGTTGACTAATGAGTTTGCCGACCACTGGATTAGGTTAGATTTGGTTGGAAAAGGGAATCAAACACACACACAAAAAGTATTTATGCTCCTTAAACGTTTAATTTTAACTTTAACTTTATAAATACACCTTAAATGGCCTTCCTCTTGTTCTTCTGGTTGAAGCCAACCCAGATGACACGTCCTGCACTTCCTAGTCTGGGCTTCTTCCAAGTGGAGTGGCGGATGGATTTCGCTGTTCCCCTCAGTCTTTTACAATGCTTATAAAGCAATCAGCATGCAGTGGCGGATGGATTTCGCTGTTCCCCTCGGTCTTTTACAATGTCCCACCCATACTTAATTCAATTTCTATTTTTAGTAACTTGCCTCGACTGAGTCTTTTTTGGTATTCAACCTAGTTTTCATAGAAACGGACTTTCTAGTTTTGCATCGTACCCTCAATAACGGGTCACTTAGGAAAGGGGAGCCACGTCGAGCCTCAGAAAGCAAGGAAAGTTAATTTAGGGGTTATAGGTAACACAGGCGGTAGAAGAGCTCTTCCCCCAAAAAAGATGATGAGGAGCCCCAAGATTAGCTAGAGCAGAAAGTCACTGCCACCCTTTGGCAAGAGGGACACCAGGAGAGGCGGTGCTGCCAGGGACTGCCAGTGGAAGAAGGATCACGGCAGGACAGGCTAGCATTCGCTGGAGCCACACAGGAGACTCAGCCACTAGGAAGATGCCCCTGAGCCAAAGAACAGAGGGGCCTCTATTCCTCTCATCTTTCAGTCTCCTCCCAATACCTCCTATCGGTCAAATGGAGCTGGAACCAGCCGACTTGGTGCAATCAGACCCCTGAATTATGGAACCGAACGGGGGAAAGGGTAGAATAGGTCTGAGGGCAAGCTGGTCCTGGACCAGCATAACATCCAGAGTTCTGTGACCATAAAAACCAAACGGGCATAAACACATTTGGGAACAAACCCAACTGATATGTGGCAAGTTGACAGCTCAGGGAGCTGGTGGGAGCAGAAGGTGCGTTTCCCAGCGAGGGACCTGCTCTCCAAGGGCCTCAGGTGGCTTAGTATACCGGAGGGTCCAGTGAGTCCTGTGAGCCAGTTCCACTGGAGTCAAATGGAGATGAAATCCATTTTCTTTCTTTCTTTTTTCTTTCTTTCTCTCTCTCTCTTTAGTGAAGGAGAGACAGAGAGAAAGAGAGAGAGGGACATACAGGGACTGACAGGAAGGGAGAGAGATGAGAAGCATCAACTTGTAGTTGTGGCACCTTAGTTGTTCATTGATTGATTTCTCATATGTGCCTTGACTGGGGGTGGGGCTCCAGCCAAGCCAGTGACCTCTTCTTGCTCAAGCCGGTGACCTTCAGTTCAAGCCAGCAATCTTCGGGCTCAAGCCAGTGACCATGGGGTCATTTCTATGATCCCACGCTCAAGCTGGGGACCCCGTGCTCAAGCTGGTGAGCCTGCACGCAAGCCAACGACCTCAGGGTTTCAAACCTGGGTCCTCAGAATCCCAGGTTAACGCTCTATTCATTGTATGACCACCTAGTCAGGCAAAATCTATTTTCTTAACCTGTGTGCACAGCTGATCTTTTAACCATAACCTTGAATTACCGTGATTGGGGTATTAAGTCACCAGTCATGAGCACTGCCTGCAGGGCCCATCTGTGAACGTTATTGTGTACAAAGATGGTACGCCTGCAAATCCAGTGGGCCCTCCCAACAAACTCTGGAAGAGATGTGGCTCTCTCCACTGTTCAGATGAGGAAAAGACCAATCCCAGGACTGACCCCAAATTCTAGCTCCAGGAGTCAGTGCAGCCAGCGTGGATCAAACAAGGAGCAGATTTGAAGTGGGCACTGGTCTTGGAGTTCATTTTCTGGCTTTCCACCAGAAAATTACAGCACTGGGCCCAAGGAAGGTGCTGGAGTGATATTCAATACCTGCTGCAGGCTGGCCAGGGGCTCCACCTCAGGGCCCAGCACACTGACATCAAGATAAGATGCCCCCTTGTATCTCCCCACTCCCAAAGATGGGCCTACCTTCTGCTCTAGCAGAGCTCAGGGTGGCAGATGAAGCCTGCAGCCCACACTCCCGGGGACCAGGATGCTCAGGCCCAGGCAAGGGGTCATTAGCTAAGGACCTACCACATGGTTACACGTGCTGAGAGTTTTATGCACAGAACAGCCAACCACACTAAGTGATCTTCCTGCCAGTTTCCAGGGCAGTCAGGGAGGCAAAGAGACCTGCTCCAGGTCACCCTGTTTGCAGGTGGAGGAAGCAGGATTCAAACCCAGTCTGCCTGCTTTCTGGGCTCCTCTTCCCTCCCCACCCCCCAGCCTCTCTTTCCTGTTGTTTGTTTTGAAAACTGCTCATGGCACTACCTTTAGAACCAAACCCCTCCCCTCTCCTACTCCACCTTCCTGCCTCAGCCCCCCTCTCCAGGACCCTCCTTCCTTGGCCTCCCTGCTCTCCTAGCGTACCTACATCGTCACATATCTTAGTGGCATTGAGGATAATGTGGTGACAGTACCGAAAGCTCCATTCACGGCCTTTCCTCCTGCCTGAAATTCCACCGTTAGTCACTTTGGGGTTTGGATACATAACCCCAAATATGGGTTGAACCACAAGTCTTCTGTTAAAAGACAGAGGAGCAATGGAGCGCTGAGAGAGATTGGCCAACTTGGGAGAAGAGCCCTGGCTGGGTACCACCCAGCTCTCCCTCGACAGGCATGCTGCCTCTCTCTCTGCGGACTTTCCCTGCTGCTTCAAGTCATTATCCACGTGCTCCTCCTGTCGCTACCACCACACACAGAGCAAACGAGGCAGACGGAGCAGAGATGGGGCCCCCCCTTTCACAGCTAGGGAAACTGAGGCTTGCAGAGGGAAGGGCCTCACACACAGTCACATGGTAAGGAGATGCAACTGCAGGTTTGCTGCTGCCACACCCAGCTGTCTCCTAGGGTTCTCTCCTCTCTCCATGGAGGTCGAGGAGCTGGGGTCTTGGAGTTGGCTGGGCTGGGTTCAGATCCTAGTTTCGGCACTTCTTAGCCATGTGATGTCAACCAGGCTTAGCAGAACCTCACTGCACTTATCTGTAAGATGGGGACAATCAAAAGCTTTTCTTCCAGGGTGTGCAGGTGGAGAGGAAACCCTGGGCAGGGCACAAGCAGCCACTTGGCTCGAGTAAGCTCTTCTGCTGCTACTGCTTGGCTGCTAATAGCCTGAGGACCCTGGGCAGTAGTGGAAGGGGTGTATGTGTGTGAGTGTATAGGGAACAAGGTCAAAGCTGGGCACTGGGAGGGCATGTGGCTGATTCACAACTGTCCCAGGGTCCGTGGTGCCTACCTACCAGCTGCCCTCCCACTGAGTCCCACCAAAGCCCTGCTGAGTGAGGCCCTGACTCTCCCTGCTCTGGAGGCTGACCCCACAGAGGGCTGCCTGACACGGGGGCCTAGCTCTAGGACAGGACACTGGAGAGGTCATTCCGGCCACAGTGTGCCCTCCATGGAATGCCGGCCAGCACTGAGAGATGATCCTGTGTCTCTGAGATCTGGAGAGTCTTGCCCATCGGAAGCTCCCTGCCTCCGAGTCCCAGGCCTCTTAGAGGAAGAAAGAAAGTCCCAAGCTGCAGCTCCTTTTGCCTCATGAAATGGATCTTTCTCTGGGTCTTTTGGTAGAATAACCAATTTTAGCATCAAAGAGCTCTGCTAGGGGCTTAGCTCTGTGTGACCACAACCCAGGTGGAGGCAGGCACTCCTTGTGGGGTGGGGCAGGAGGGCAGCCACCAGCAGGGCCAGCAAGGCCGGAGGGGCCTCCGAGGGCCTGCTGGACTCTGGCCCACGGCTCTGTCCCTTCCATTCAGGGAGCACCACTTGTTTGGGTCCAGGCCGGAGTCTCCACTCCCTCCCCCCATTTCCTCTCAGTGCATTTCCCCCACAAACCTAATAATAATAACCATAGCAAGAATCATAAACTAGCACTTACCATGTGCCAGGCACTCTTCCAAGAACCTCACATAAATTAACTCACTTCATTCTCACAATACTCTGATCTTTTAACAGATAAGTAGACTGAGACTCAGAAGTGAACTGACTTGCCCAGGTCAGCTCAGAGGGGTAGCGCAGGATTCAAACCTGGGCCATTCATTTTATCATTATTTAGTCTCCTTTTACAGCTGAGGAAACAGAGGCTCAGAGAAATGAAGTTGCTCAAAATAATATAGATCACAAATGATGAGAGGCCTGGGTCCCCGGCAGGTCTGTCTGATCCAGGACCTCTGGCCTGAACATTCGCTCCTACTGACCTCTGGGTTTACAGAGCATGGCACCTATGACCTCAGCTAATTCCCTCAACAAATGGTGTATGTGCGTGTGCACATGTGCACCATCATTCTCCCACCTCCCATTTTACTGAGGAGGAAACTGAGGCTCCAAGAGGAAAGGAGACCCTCCTGAGGCTGCAGAGCCAGGACGTGGTGGAGCTGGGATTTGAAACTCATCTGCTGGAATTCCTGAAGCTTTTGCCAGCAGCTGCCAGCTCAGCTCCTACCTGCCCCGCCCCCAGCCCCTGCTGCCTTCCCTGAGCGGGCTGGGCCCCAGGAGAAGTGTGAATTGGGTTGTACTTTTTAAGAAATGATTTGGCCTTAATGTTCCCCACCACCCCCACTATACCTCCCTCCCTTTCTGTCTTTCAATCATAGCGATTCTGTTTGCAGGGGTGTGCCGGCCAGCAAATGTGCTGACCCAGGCAAAAGGAAGGGGGTGTCATTATGTGGTTGGGAAATGGTGGGGCGTTTTGTATGCCACCGATCTAGCTAACATCCGAGGAATTTCAGCAGCCCTCAAGAAAATCAGAGAATTACCTACCATGCAGAGCCGTGGCTTCCTCATCACTCGTGTGCATGTGCGTGTGTGCGTGCATGTGTGCGTGTGTGCTTTTCTTGACTTTAAACTAGGGCGCATTAAGATCTGCACATAAGAAGCAACATTGTAGGAAGAGAAGCTGCCTAGATTAAGGAGAGAGACCTGGCCAATGAGGCTCCAGGCCAAGGCTGACACTTGAGAGAGCCAGGCTCAGAGAGGTGCAGGAACTTGCCCTAGGCCACACAGCCAAAGCCAAACTCAATATCACATGACTGGTGGCCTGATGCTCTTTCCAAGACACCACGCTCTGCAAGTAACTTGCTACGTAAAATCAGACAAGTTCTTTTCCGTCTCTGGGTCATTTTTTCTCATCTGTGAAAGGACGGAGTGAGATCATTGTCTTAGTTTGGGTTTCCCAAAGCCAGACCTGAGTCTAAGGAATAAGATGTAAGTACATAGTTTGTTTGGGAGAAGCAGGGGTGAGGAGGGGAGGAAGTGACGGGGTAGGGAAGGCAGTCTATACAAGGTACAGGAGCGAGCAGCTTAGTGCTCTAGGGAGCTGGAGCGCAGTCCCCCTGGGGCCCCTCTGAGGAACTGGGTGGGGCACCACACAGAACTGCAGCCCTGGGGGCAAGGTGGCAGGATATGTACCCACCAACTCCTCTTTCTCATTGGGTATGGGTTGTTCTAGGAATGATTACTCGGCTGAAATTCTAGGCCCCTCCATTCACCCAGTAACACTCACTCAGGGCCAGATAACAGAACATCCTCAGGCCAAACAGTCCTGTAGGGGTACTGTCTATTCAGGTGGGGTGTATGATTTCTAAGGTGTCTCTCGGCTCTGAGAGGTAAGGGTTCATCATTTCATAAGCACCTTCATCAGTATACTCTCTCAACCCTTCTGAGCTGCCATGCCACCAGGGAAACCATGTGTTGAAATGGGAGTACAAAATCACTTCCTCACCACCGTGCCAGGGCCCCCCCATCCATGCTTTAGTATATTGGCCATTGGTTTTTAAAAATAGTGTTGTTGGAACCCCTGGGAGGTAGTGCCATACAGTGCCTCCTGAGGAGGGTGGTGCACAGGATTGGGCTGAATGGAGGGAAGGGGACTCTGTCCTCTCCACCACTTCCATCAGAGAAGCCTGCTTTGTCTGTGTTTTTATTTTTATTTTAGTTTTATTTCCCTTCAAAGTTATACATGCTCATGGTTTAAATCAGGGGTCCCC
Source organism: Rhynchonycteris naso (assembly GCA_037038555.1). Classification (NCBI taxonomy): domain Eukaryota; kingdom Metazoa; phylum Chordata; class Mammalia; order Chiroptera; family Emballonuridae; genus Rhynchonycteris; species Rhynchonycteris naso. The sequence goes on along the minus strand of CM072997.1, from coordinate 219,865,678 downwards.
AAACTATGGCCCACGGGTCGCATGCGGCCCCCTGAGGCCATTTATTCGGCCCCGCCGCACTTCCGGAAGTGGCACCTCTTTCATTGGTGGTCAGTGAGAGGAGCACAGGATGCATCCGCACCCATAGTTCCCATTGAAATTCTGGTCAGTTTGTTGATTTAAATTTACTTGTTCTTTATTTTGAATATTGTATTTGTTCCTGTTTTGTTTTTTTACTTTAAAATAAGATATGTGCAGTGTGCATAGGGATTTGTTCATAGTTTATTTTGTAGTCCGGCCCTCCAACGGTCTAAGAGACAGTGAACTGACCCCCTGTGTAAAAAGTTTGGGGAACCCTGGTTTAAATAGTCAAGGTGTTTTTTATGTTTTGTTCGTTTTGTTGTTGTTGTTTGTGACAGAAAGAGAGGGATAGATAGGGACAGACAGACAGGAAGGGAGAGAGACAAGAAGAATCAGTTCTTCAATGCAGCACCTTAGTTGTTCATTGATTGTTTTCTCATATGTGCCTTGACCAGGGGGAATACAACAGAGTGAGTGACCCCTTGCTTTCAAGCCTGAGACCTTGGGCTTCAAGCCAGTCACCTTTGGGTTCCAGCTAGTGACCATGGGGTCATGTCTATAATCCCACGCTCAAGCTGGCAACACCGCGCTCAAGCTGGTGAGTCCGCACTCAAGCCGATGACCTTGGGGTTTAGAACCTGGGTCCTCTGTGTTCCAGTCCAATGCTCTATCCACTGCACCACCGCCTGATCAGGCAAATAGTCAAGTAGTTTTTATAAGTTTTCTCATCAGAGAAAATCACTTTTTATTTTTAAATGTTTCTTTTATTATTTACTCTATTTCTCTAAATAACATTTTTACCAAGCTCATTACAATTTTTCACTTCTAGGCATTATCTATTGACTTCCTACCATGGAAGAGGATTTGGTTCCTTTTATCTGGCCTTCTCCTTACCATGTATTCTTCTGTCCTGCCAGGATTATAGTTATTTGGGTTAGAGTAACTGTTAGTATTTACCTTGTTATTATTGCTTAGATTTTTTCACAGCTGAGACATATAGTCTGTTCTGATTACATTTCCTTGATTGTATAGCTTTTTGTTTTTCCTGTAGTTGTAATTTGTTTAGTTTCTCATTTGCATAATTTTTTTGTGCTTGCCACTAATTCATTCCCAGACGGTCCAATAGTTGTCCAAACGTCCTATTAGAAAATTCAATAACATCAGGTATTCTATTCATTTCATCTTTTTGGAGTCATTTCTCCTGGAATTTTCTTACCTGCTCTGGTCTAGACTGGTTGCTCTTCACTCTATGCTCAGCTGTCAATCTGTGATGACTTCCCTTCACTGTGATCCTGGGATTCTTTTTGCTCCATCTTACATTGGAACCCTTGTTCCCTGGGTTCTTTCTTAATTTACTTCCTTGTTTTGATGGAGCACATCTTCCAGAAACTTCGCAAGAAAGGGTGTGTAGGAGGTAGATTTATTTGTGAGCTTGTAATATTTGATGATATGTTTAGTTTTACTTCATGGGTAGTTTGGGTGGGTATAGAAATTGTGATTGAAATAATTTTCCCTTCTTAAAGGTATTTTTCCATTGTCTTCTTGCTTCTGGTGCTACTATTGGTAAGTCTGAACACATTCTGTTTTGTTTGTTTGTTTGTTTGTTTTTACAGGGACAGAGAGAGAGCCAGAGAGAGGGATAGATAGGGACAGACAGACAGGAACAAAGAGAGATGAGAAGCATCAATCATCAGATTTTCATTGCAACACCTTAGTTGTTCATTGTCTGCTTTCTCATATGTGCCTTGACCATGGACCCTCAGCAGACTGAGTAACCCCTTGCTTGAGCCAGCAACCTTGGGTTCAAGCTGGCGAGCTTTTGCTCAAGTCAGATAAGCCCGCGCTCAAGCTGGTGACCTTGGGGTCTCGAATCTGGGTCTTCTGTGTCCCAGTCTGATGCTCTATTCATTGCGCCACCGCCTGGTCAGGCTGAACACATTCTGTTTTTAATCTCTGAAAATACCTTATTTTTTTCTCTTTTTCTGAAAACTTTGAAGATATTATTTTATCCCATGTGTTCTGAAATTCCACCATAAGATACCTTTGTGTGATTCTATTTTCACCCATTGTTCTGGACATTTAATCAGGCCTATGATCTGGATGGTCATGGTGATCAATCCTGGGTATTTTCATGGATTACTTCCTTGACCATTTCTCCTTTCCTTTTTCACTGTTCTCTCTTTCTGCTGAAACTTATAAAATTCTAAACAATTTAAGATTCTAATAAATTCTAAAATTCTTATCCTTTTTATTGTCTACTTCTTTGTTTTTATAGTCTTTTAGGAGGAGAGACCTTCATCATTTTCTTTTAGTATCCCCATTGAGTTTCATATTTCTATTATAATAACCTGAGTTTGTACTTTTGGTTTTCTGATTATTATTATTTCATAGCTGCTTGTTCTCATTGGGTAGATGCAGTACGTTCCTCTTATCTCTCTGAGGATTTTAATGATAAAATTAAAAAGAAAAAGATTTCATTTTCCTGCCTAGCATGTTTCCTTTCATTTTCTTTTTTCCCTCTTTTATTTTGTCTTGTCTTTCCTGTTAGAGACTTTCTTCATGTGGCATGATCCTCGGCTGTCTGCCCTATTTAATAGCAGGGTACTGAACTCTGATTGGAAGCTCTGTGTAATTGTGTGAGACTGCCCAACTCTGAACTTCATAGCGGGGGTTTGGTTAGGTCATTTACTTAGTCAGAACCTTTCCTTTCAGTCTGCTCAGATCCCCTGGGGTAGACTCTCCCAATCTGCTTGGAAGCTGTCAGACTGGCTGCCAGTGTTCTGGGGCAAGGGGGTTGTAAATGCCTGTGCGTGTTCATTTGGTCCTTTACTTACAGTGCAGTAGCCTTTGCCTTTGACATGGCCGGCCTCCTCCTGTCCAGAGACCCTCTGTTTTTCTCTCTCCTAAAAGATAACGAAGGTGTGGTACATACATACAACGGAATACTACTCAGCCATAAGAAATGATGAATAGGACCATTTACGACAACATGGATGGACCTTGATAACATTATACTGAGTGAAATAAGTAAATCAGAAAAAGCTAAAGACTGTATGATTTTACACAAAGGTGGGATACAAAACTGAGACTCATGGACATAGATAAGAGTGCAGTGGTTACCAGGGGGAGGGGGATATGGTGGCGGGGGAGGGAGTGACGGAAGGGTGTAAAGAGGGACAGATATATGGTGATGGAAAATTATTTGACTTTGGGTGATGGATATACAACATAATCAAGTGTTCAAATGCTATAGAAATGTTTACCTGAAACCTATGTACTCTTACAGATCAATGTCACCCTGTTAAGTTTAATTTTCTAAATAAAAAATATATTCTTCTTGAGTGGAGGAGAGAATCTGGGGGTTCAACTGCTTCCTATAGACTTTCAAATATCCCTCCTGTTTTCAGTCACTTCTTCACCTCCATTTCTGTCTATATCTCAGACTGCCAGTCCCTGGGTCTTTGGCAGTTTTGCTGTGTAAGGAGCTGAGCTATTTTCTGGCTTCCCCACTGTTGTGTCTATGGGGACTCATGTGTCTCAGGCCAGCCAAGTCAGTGGCTTTTCATACAGATGCTTTCCAGGTTCCTACACTCTGTTGTTACCTTTCCTCCATTCTCTTTGACCTTATAGGCTCATGCCTTAAAAAAAACAAAAACAAAAAACCCAAAACCAAGAACCACCACCAACCAACCAACCAGCAACAACTCTTTATAGGTCGGAAGCGGAGGTAAATGTGCGCCTTCAACCTACCCCTTTCTATTTTCTAGATTATGGAGGAGATTTTGTTTGAAATAGGATTCCAGAATATATCTTGTTTGCGTTTGAGATGACTCAATTTTTTTAAAGAGGTGAATTCTCCCCAAATTAATTTATAAGTGATATTAGTAATTCCAATTAAAACCGCAACAAGACTTTTTTTTTTAACAGAACTTGACACACTGTTTCTATAGTTTATGTAGAAGAATAACTGGCCAAGAAAAACCAAGACAATTGTGTAACAGAACAAAAGAGGGTGGAGGTGGGGTTACTCAGCCAAATACCGGGGTCCAGAATACATTATAGTCACGAAGTCAGAGAGGTACCAGCATGAGACTGTACAACTTGGCCAGTGAAACAGACTAAAGAACCCAGAAACTGATGCCCCTAAAAGGGCATATCAATCAGGATCCTACAGGACATAGGTGGTCCCCTCAAAGGTTTAACTGAGGAGCATTTAGTGTGGCTGCTCCTTATGGATGTGGATGGGGGTAAGGAGCCAGCAAGGGGTGCCGAGGCACCCAGCTTCCGGCAGCAATGGAAACCGTCACCCTCAATGGACAGGCACTCAACAGCTCCAGGAGAGAGGCTGATTTGGAGAGGGATGCAGACACTGACCAAGCCGTGGCTGGCGGGGTGGGGAAGGAGCACCTCCTGTAGTGCCTCCCACCGGCTGAGCCCAGACGGGAGGCAGAGACTAAGCAAGACAGGCCATAGCCATCAGCCTCCAGGTGCGCAGAGCAGGGTAGAGAAAGGTGGAGAGCAGGTCTGATGGGGACAGAGAATAAATGATACACATGGAAATAGCCAAGGACGTATAGATACTCCACTCAGAGGTTCCACCGACAACACCAACATCGCAGCTCCCAGTGACCTCAGCAGATCCCCTTCTGCTTTCATGAATGGCACTGCTCTCCACCTTGTCACGGGACTGGATCCCGGGTCACTCTCTACTCCACATTTACTATTTAATTCGCCTTCAAAATAATCCTCATTCCATCTCTTGTCTGATAGGCTGATAGGTGGAGGAGTCAGCACCCTGTCTAAGGGCTCAACAACTTCCCATTTCCTGCAGGAAAGCCCTGGTCTTTCCCTCAGCCCATTGCTTCCAGCTCCAGCCTTCTAAGCATGGTGTCTCCAGCACTCCAGGCAGCTTCACATCTCCATGACTTTGGCCTGGCTGCTCCTCCCTGCCCCTGCTTCCTGTCCACGGTGAAGTCACTCCATGAAACTGCTCTTTCTCCAGACTTCTTGCCCTCTCCATAGTTCTAGCTGCTTTCGTTCCTATGTCTGGCCCCCTCCACTGGCCTATGAGTTCTGACACTAGAAAGTGTGTCTCCAGCTCCCACAACAGGCACCCATGAGTGTTTGTTGAATGAATATATGATTGAATGAGCAAATAAAGGGTCAAATGATTGCCCCTGCTTTTCTGAAACACTAAAGAAAAGAAAGGGACCATGGGGAGATGGGCTTGGCAGTTATGTAATTTATTCAGCAGCTATATGTTGTGCATTTACTATAAGTCACACGCCATACTGGTGCCAAGGAAATGGCAGTTAATACAACAGATATGATCTCTCTCTTTGTGGGACTTAGAGTCTGATGGAGGAAATAGACATTCAACAAGTAATTTCACAAATAATTATTTAATTTTAGTCATGAAGGCTTCAGGGATGAAGTGACATTTACAGTCAGGAGTCGTGGCAACCCAAGTGTGGGGGCAAGGTCTGTGTGGTGTGGGCTTGGTGGAGGGAATGGTGTGGGCCAAGGGCTGGGGGAGGACAAGTGGCTGGCCTGGCTTGGGAGCTGGCAGGAGGCGACAGTGGGCCTCGAGGAGAGGAGAGGCTGACCAGGTAGGTGGGGGCCCGCTCTGGGGGTGAGTGGTATGCTGACGGCAAGCAGAGGTATAGAATGCTGATACATCTTGGAAATGGGGGTGTGACGTGATCAGATTTGTTTATTTTAAGTTTTCTCTAGAGAATGAGTTGAAGGGGGACTTGCAGGGCCTGGGTGCCAAGGACCCTCAGAAAACGGCCCTCTCCCTGGCATGGAAAGTACACCCTCCAGGTTTCTTGAAAGACTGAGGGGAAGTTGCCCGCCCCCACCCCAGCTCCCACCCCAGCCCAGCCCCTCACACACAGATGTCTGGTTTCCCCCTTTCCAGGAAACAAAGAAACCAAAGTTGCCCCCTGAGGCCTGGAGTGGGGGCACAGGTGGAGGGTTGACAGGTGGGGGTGGGGCTGACAGGTGGGGGTGAGTTCTGCTTTCCATGACCAGCAGGCTGGTGTACAGCTCTGGAGCCCAAGAGGGAAGACAGGAATTTGAGCATCACCAGCCAACGCATGGCCAGGGAAATGTGAAGGAACAGAGGTCTGGGCCAAGGCAGGGGGTGGGATGCCCCAGCCTGAAGGATGGGGAGGGGAAGGTGGGCTAGTAGAGGTAACTGGGAATGTGCAGGTGGGTCCAGGGGAGGGTCTGGAGGATGGATGTCATCAGTGGGCATGAGTGCTACAGAGAGAACCTGAGATGTGACCATGGGATTTTGGTGACCAGGACGTTGTTGGTGATTAGTCAGGTGCAATTTCAGGTGAGTGGGGGAAGGGCAGCAGAAACCAGACCATAGTCACTTCTTTCACTCATCCGTTCATCAGCTTATTTATTCTTTCAGACCTGGGGCAGAGATAAAAATAGCCCGCTAGAATTCAAGGCTGAAAGGGCTGCAAGGTTGTGACCAGAGACTGGGGAGGAGGCACAGAGAGGACAACCCAGAGGAGCAGAGGGTTCAATAAGAGAAGAGGGCAGAGCTGCCTGGGGCAGCATCTGAAAACAGCTTCAGCAGTGGAGAGTGGACAGAGGGGAAGCCTCTTCTGGAGGGCTGCATGGAGGCAGTGTCCTCTGGGGAAAGCCAGGTTTGGGGAAGGAGGGAGATGAAAACAAACAAACTCCCTGAAGATCTTGAATCTTCAGATAGCTGGTGGACCTCCTCTGTGGGAAGGTGTGGTATGGTGGGGAGAGGGATTGGAGGCACGGGAGCTCCAGGGACTGGCACAGGAACCCTGGGCCAATCAAGGCAGAGATCGCCTTCAGAAGTCCCAGGGTCCCCCTCTGCCTCTTACCCTGCTGACTCTTTCTGCCCCATCCTCCAGAACCCCTATGCTTTTCCATCCTTCCCATCAGAATCCACTCCCGGAAACAGCAGAAATGCCTTCCCTCCGAGGCCTGATGGACCATAGGGCTACCTTCCCCTCCCCACCTCTCTTTCTGGCGGGTGAACAAAGCAGGCCTTTGGCTGGCGGGGAGGCGGCTGACATGGTGGGATTTCAGGCAGTGGGGTGCAGAGGAGAGAGGAAGACCTTCCCCATCTCTCAGAGCCAGCTGCTACAATGCTGTTAGGGGCCTGGCCCCAACGTGACTCTGAGGCCCGCCACTCCTGGTGACCCATTAGTGACATTCCAGTACAGCCCTCCACTCAGTACAGCCCTCCTCCCACTGAGGCTACAACATGATTTCCAAGGCTGAGCAGCCAGAAACAAGAGAGAAATCAAGACACTTCCCTCATCGGCCCTGTCAACTCTGCACACTAAGGCACATCCGATAAGCATCTTGTCTTGTATGTGGTCGAGGTGTCAGACGGGCCGGCTGCTGTCTGCTTCCCTCCGTGGTTCTCACTCCTCAGCTGGGCCTCAGGGAAGCCAGGGGAGGGCATGGGTACGCGCCACTCACTCATGGAGCCTGAGCTGGGATGGAATCCTCAGCCCCACTGCAGCGCCAGGGGATGCAAAATGCCTGGTTCTCTCCAGGTCTACGATCTCTCATGGCTCCCTAGGACCGCCAGCATCACCTCCACACTCCTGAGCCTAGAGTCTGAGGCCTTCCAGGTAATCCTCTTGCTACTTCTCCTCACACAGCTCACGCTGGCCAGGGTGAAATCTGCTCTGCACTTTTCAGCCTTCAGATAGTTGTTCACAGGGATTTCTCCTCCTGGAAGTCCCTCCCTTCCTTCTGCCAGTGTCTGAATCCTGCTCATCCTTCATGATCCAGCTTCAATGCCCTCTTCCTGGAGGTCTCTAGCTGCCAACCTCATTCTTTTGCCCTTTTTACAGTCAAGATGTCAGCTTCTGCTTCTGTCTGCCCCTCAGTTCCTGGCAGTGTGGTATGTGGCATGGGCATCAGTAAATGAATACTTACACTGAATTTTTTTACCCTGTTCAGATTTAACTTGGATGTATTAAGCACCTACTGCACACAGGTCTTTTTTTATTATTATTAAGTGAGAGGAGGGAAGGCAGGGAGGCAGAGAAAGACTCCTGCATGCACCCCAACCAGGATACATCTGGCAAGCCCCCTACAGGGCGATGTTCTGCCCATCTGGAGATGCTGCTCTGTTTCTCGGCAACCAAGCTATTTCAGCACCTAAAGCAAGTCATAGAGCCATCCTCAGAGCCTAGGGCCAACTTGCTTGAACCATTCAAGCCATGGATGCAGGAGGGGATGATAGAGGTGGAGGGGGGGGAGGAGAAGCAGATGATCACTTCTCCTGTGTGCCCTGACCAGTAATCAAACCCGGGACTTCCACATGCTGGGCTGATGGTCTACTGCTGAGCCAACCAGCCTGGGATACATGCAGGTCTTCTTAAATTGCACATACTCAACCTCTTTAAATCTGCATGATGATGTGGTGATGTCCACACGACTGTTTCCATTTTCCATGTCAGGAAACTGAGGCTCAGAGAGCCTAAAGGAACACCCCAGAGTCACACAGCCAACATGGACCAATCTTGAGATTACTCTAAGACCTGAATCCAGAATCCAGGTATTTCTAGTCCCTGCCTTGTCCTTCTGGTTGGAATACACTGTGGTTCTCCTATCAAACGAAGTCTTAGAGGAAGCAGGAAGGAATGATCTGAAGTTTCCATACTGACTTTGATTTCAAGCTATTGTTTCTTCTTTATTTTTTTTTTCTTATAACAACAAAATAAAAGTGGGTGTTCAGTTCTTTTAAATTCAGGGCTCTTTCCAAGACCTCCATTGTCTGTTCTAGGTGGAGTCCTTGAGCCAGAGAAGGACAGTAAGGTCACCTGGTCCATTCCCCTGCCTCCAATCAGGACTCTTGATTATTTTAAGTGACAGAAACCCAACTATGATGGTTATTATTATATGTCAACTTAGCTAGGTGTTAGTGCCTAGCTATTTGGTAAAACGCTGGTCTAGATCTGGCTGGGGAGGTTGTTTATTTGTTTTTTTACAGGGACAGAGAGAGTCAGAGAGAGGGATAGATAGGGACAGACAGACAGGAACGGAGAGAGATGAGAAGCATCAATCATTAGTTTTTTGTTGCTGTTGCGACACCTTCTTCATTGATTGCTTTCTCACATGTGCCTTGACCGCGGGCCTTCAGCAAACCGAGCAACCCCTTGCTGGAGCCAGCAACCTTGGGTCCAAGCTGGTGAGCTTTTGCTTAAGCCAGATGGGCCCTGCACTCAAGCTGGCGAGCTCAGGGTCTTGAACTTGGGTCTTCCGCATCCCAGTCCGATGCTCTATTCATTGCGCCACCACCTGGTCAGGCTGGGGAGGTTGTTTTTAGAGATTAACATTTAAGTCAGTAGCCTTAAAGCAGATTGCTCTCCATAATGTGGGTGGGCCTCATTCAATCAGTTGAAGGTCATAAGAGAAAAAAAGACTGACCTTCCCTAAGGAAGAGAGAATTTTACCAGCAGACTGTCTTTGGACTTGAGCTGTAGCATCAGCTCTTCCCTGGGTACCCAGCCTGCTGACCCATCCTGCAGATTTGGGAGTTGCCAGCTTTCACAATAGAGTGAGCAGATTCCTTAAAATCTCTCAATCTCTTTCTCTCTCTCTCTCTCTCCTGCTTTCCTCTGTGTTGGGTCATTCATGAGCAGGCTGTCATCAGAAAGTGCAGAGAAAGCTGGGAGAAGTTCGAAGATTGTCTAGGCTTTGCAAACCATAGGAAGGAGGGCTTTAAAAAAATAATCCTAGCAAAAGTCCTGGGGTTGACAGTCATTGGCTTGGCTCAGGGCACGTGACTATTCTGGAGCCAACTGCTGAGACTCTGACTGGCCAGGAGGTCAGGTGGCCCTCTTTCTGTGGTCTGACAGTGATTCCTACATATTTGCTTGCTTCCTGCCTCGAGGCAGATCCAGGGAATTAATCACCAGAAATAAACTACAGATCTGAAGAGAAAGCAGCTAGTGTGATGGAGCCCAGGGATCCTTGGAGTGGGGTCAAGGTGGAGCCAAGCTCTAAGCATTTCTTTGGGGAGCAGTTTGGCTGAAACGGAAATCTCTAGGAAGCTGGCTCATGATTCCTCCCCACCCCTCATGGAGCTTGGGAGTCTATTGGTTCCTGCTTCTGCCCAATGTTTGAATCCCTTTTATAGCATTCCCAAGTGTTGTATACCTCCAGTGACAGGGAGCTCATTATTTATCAAGGCAACTCATGCCATTTTCAGCTAGTTCTGGATGGAAAAAGTTATGTCAGGCTGAAGTCTGACTCTGTAACTCTGCTTATCAGTCCCAATTCTGCCCTCCATCTGCTCCCTGTCCTACCCCACCACCACCACCATCTCTTTCTGCCCCAGACCAGCACTATGCTAATCCCTCACCCACAACATGGTCCTCCAGGCCTCTGAGTCAGTAATCCTACCAGCTGTTCTCCAAATGCTGAGCTGAGGATGCTACTCATGTATCTCATGTCCTGTCTTTGAGGTAGGTGCTGCTATTGTACCCATTTTATAGAGGAGGAAACTCGGCCTTTTGTAGGGTCACCTGACTAACGTGAGGCTTAGTAAAAGGACTTCTTTGACTCTCTCACCCATGTATTTTTTACCACCAGGCTACTCTGCTTACAACTGTTCCTTAAATGACATGTTTTTTGTTTGTTTGTTTATTTTAAGTGAGAGGCGGGGAGGCAGAGACATACTCCCACATGCGCCCAGACCAGGATCCACCCAGCAACCCCCTACCAGGCAATGTTCTGCCCGGCTGGGATCATGTTCACAACTGAGCTATTTTTAGTGCTTGAAGTTGAGGCCATAGAGCTATATCCTCAGCACCGAGGGCCAATTCTGCTTAAACCATTTGAGCCATGGCTGCAAGAGAGGAAGAGAGAGGGGGAGGGAGAGAGAGAGGGAGAGAAAGGGAGAGAGAGAGAAAGATAGTGGGGGCGGAGAAGCAGATGGCTGCCTCTCCTGTGTGCCCTGATCTGGAATTGAACCTGGGACTTCCACACTCTCAGCCAATGCTCTACAGCTGAGCCAACCGACCAGGGCCTCAGATGACATGGTTTTGAAAAGCCCTGCTTTCCTTGGAGTTTTCTTCTGGTCATGGTCCAGTAGATCAAAGCTTCTCAAAATGGGGTACCCAGGACTGAATTGTCTTGGTCAGGGCTCTTGTAGCTCCATACTATGGAAAGAACTCTCAAACTGGCTTAATTACTGGCTTATAAAACTAAAATTTCCAGAAGATTGTGGCTTCAGGTATGGCTGGATCCAGAAGTTCAAACAACATTATCAGAACTCAGACTCATTTTCCTTCTGCAGTCTTCTATAATGCTATCCTCTGTCTTGGCCTTATTTTCAGACAGGCCTTTCCTTTTAGTAGCTTTCAGAAACCACAGTTTTACATTTTATCTGTTCAGCACCTCCAGAAGGAAGAGCTTCCCCTTTTCATAGTTCTAGGCAAAGTCCCAGGGCTGGTTCTCATTGACTTGGTTTGGTCACATGCTCTCCCTTAAACCAATGGCTAGATGCAGGAGCCAGTGCTCTGACAGGTCAGGCCTGGGTCATGTGTTCATTTCTGGAGCTGGGAATGGTGTCATTTCCATCCTAACCAGGTGGACTGAACTTATGTGTGTGTGTGCTTTTTTTTTTGGGGGGGGCATTCCCCAAAGAATAACAGTGCTGTTTTTAGAAGTGAGAATGTTGGATAGCAGGCATAGACACAGTGGTCCAACTTATAAACCAAACCTTTCTATTGCTGGGGCGTGTGGGTATGTCTGAGCCTTGCAGGGGAGAATACGTCTCTCATCTCCTTCCTCTGGGGGCCCTACCTTCAGTAATGCAACCAAAAATTCTGGTGTCAGTTTTGGCAGCCACATCACCAAGTCAATGCATCTCCAAGTTCTAGCTCCCTGCCTCATACACCGCAGTTCAAGCCAGCCTCTTCCTGCTGTAGTTTGGACAAAGTTCAACATTTTACATGTATCCCTCTGGCATTCTGTCTTGTTACACTTGGATGAAAGCTGGGGTCTTGCCTGCCTTATTCTGTCTTGTGTCCCCAGCACTTAGGACAGTGTCCAGCCCATATAGACACTCAATGAGTGTTTGTTGAATGAATGAAGGAGACCAGCTCATGGCCAGCAGCAAGGTGGGACAATACATCCACTTTGGACATGTGTAAGCTTGATCCCTCCTTATCGGGTTGCACATCACAGTTGAATACCAGCAACTACTACGTGCTGAGCACAGAGCACACACTTCACATTCACCATCTCACGTAACCCTCCGTCCCTTCAGAGCCCTATGAAGCAGGCATCACTTTCTTCTTTGGCACATGAGGAACACAGGAGCTCAAAGGGGTCATGCAACTAACCCAGGTCTCACACCCAGGGTGTGCAGAACTAAGATTTGAACTCACATGGAGGGACAAGGCTGAACTTCGATCCCCAGCAGCTGACAGTGATAACCATGGCAAACACATATGGAGCGTCCACTGTGTCTAGCGTCACCCTGAGGGTTTTACCTGTATCATCTCATTTCTTTATTGTTTACAGCCACTCTACAGGGTGGATGCTATTCTATCCCATTTAACTGATGAGGAAACTGAGGCTCAGAGAAGTTAAAAGACATGCCCAAGGTACATGATGGGAAGTGGCTGACCTAGGATTTGAATCCAAGGTTGTTTGATTCCAGGCTCTGCATGGCCACCGAGCACTGCCTCCCAGCAATGTCTCTTCCCCCACCCAGTGGACCCCGATCTGATGACTACACCCAGCACTGTTCTAGACACTGGAGACATAGTCAACTCCCATGGCTTATAAAATGGACAAGAGCCCTGCCCTCACAGCCAATGCTAATGGCAAAGTCAGAGGGGGATAATAAACCACAAAGCACAAACAAAAATGGAATGTGTCAGGCGGTAAAAAGCATCAAAAAGGGGACATACGCAGGGTAAGAGAAAAGTGAGTCACATGGGTGTCAGGAGAGGCTTCTCCAATGAGGGGACATTTGAGCAGACACCTGAATGAAACAAGCTAGAGAGCTGTACTGTTACCAGGAGGAAGTGCTTTCCAGGCAGAGGAATGGCACGTGCAAAGGCCCCAAGGTGGGAGCACACTAGCTGTGTTCCAGGAACAGTGAAGAGACTGGTGTGACCTGAGCAGGGAGGGGAAGGAGGGGGGTGGGTGGCAGAGATGAACATAGGCCAGACAGTACAGGGCTTGAAGCCCACAGTGAGAATTTTCTCCTTCTTCCCAGGGCTGTGGGAGTCATGAGAGGATTTTGAGCAGAGGACTGACCTGACCTGACTCTTGATCAGGTGATGCAGCGCCACATGAAGAAAACGTGGAGGAGGGGAGGCTCCTTACAAAAAAATCCAGGGACTGTTTTCAGAGGAAGAAAGGATGGATGCCGAGGGTGCCCAATCCACAGGTGTCCACTGCAGAGAAGTGGTAGCTGCCCAGCTTGCAGAGGAGGGCCGGTGTGCAGAACAAGGGGCTGTGCTGGGGTAAGGGAGCATGGTACCTGTTCGGCAGATAAAATATAATATGCTCACTTTGTTAAAGATGGTGCTGCCCACATGGAAGCCAGTCACCCAGGTGATATTATTTGCCCTTATGCTTGTGATGGCTGTGGGGGAAAAGTTGTAATGTAAGCAGGCCGGGTCGTTATAGCTTAAGGCTTAGTTTAAGAGTAAGCTCTTCCCCACACCCTTGACTGATTGGATGATGTAGGGTGGTGCACTCTCTTGAGGAATCCCATTATGCCTCAGATGGGTGGCTTTGTATCAGAGACTTTCTTTATGTATAATGGGATTAAAGGTTTTGAGTCTATGCTATAAAGTGGGAGAGACCAGTAGTTTGATCTCTCTCTTGGTTCCTGGGTTCCTGAGATTAGTATTAGAGAGGAGAGCAGAGTAAGGCCACGTGAAGGCCAGGAGAAGCAGCCGAGATGGCAGAATGCTGAGGAAGAAGCCAGTTTGTTAAGAGTTTGTGCAGGAGGAGATGGGAAACAGGTGAATAAGTCTGGTGAGCTAGAAACCTTTGATTCTAGGAAACTCGGATAAGTCAGTAGCTTTGTGAGCACTGAATGTGTGGGTTTTGGAGCCCAGTGTGTGTTTTTGCTTGCCCGCCGGGTGCAAGCTAGAATTAAAGCTGATGGCTCACCAGTTTTTGGCTCCGGTGTTTCATTGCCATCTGTCCGAATCCAATGCGAACCTGCACGGGTCAGGCGGCTGTGATGGTGACCGCGACTACTGGCTTTACAGTACCCAGCGACACTCCTCCTATCCTCGTCCTCTCCTTTTTCGGCCAGTCCTTGGAAACAGTCATGCTGGATGATATAAAAACGTCCTGTCTCAGGCACTCCAGGACCTGACTTCTCTTTCCAGCTTTCCTGATCACCCCTGGTCATTCAGGCTCCTCATTACTACTGCACATGCTCTGCCCAGTCCAACCTCCGGGCCTTTGCTCGCACCATTTCCTCCTCCTTGAATGTCCTCCTTACCATCCCCACGCGTTCCGATCCTGCCAGCCTGCACAGGGGACCGCATGGCAGTGTGGCTGCTGTGGGCCCATCTACCCCATGTGCCTGTGAGCTCCTGGAGGGCAAGGGAACGTGTTGTTTTTCCTCATCCTCATCACCTAGGCAGGAAATGTTGACTGAATAAGGAATGGCGGATGAATAAATTTTAATTGAATGATGGAAGGGAGGGGCAAGGAATGGAGGAAAGAAAGAATTAAGGAGGGAGGAAGAGAAGGAAGGGCAACTCAGTTCAAATGTGACCTTCCCTGGGAGCTCCCCCCCAATTTCCATGTCTCGAAGCCTCATGTCATTTATTTCTTAGCATCATTTATGGGTGTGCTGCCTTACCTCTCCTCCCTGGGATTCTGGGAAGCACGTCTTAATCATCCCTGCCCCCTCTCGCCTCTCCCTGCCCTCCCAGGCACGGTGTGCATACAAAGGGTTTAATGACCACTGAACTAAAATAACTAAAGGCCTTAGAAACATACCAGTGTCCTTTCTTATCAGGAAAACCAGTATTTTTCTACTGAATGAGGATAAGGCTTAAATCCATTTTTCTATGGGGCGGGGACACCTTAGACAGAAAGGAGAAGTGAAGAGCGTCAGGGACAGGCTTCTGAGTTCCCAGGGGAAGGAGATACATGCTGGATACCTGTCATGTGTAGGTGCTTCATACAGCCTCTGAGCTTATCTCCCCAGCAGCCCTGTGAGATGGGTATTAAGTCTTCTAATTGCACAGGTAGAGAAACTGAGGGAGTGACAAGACCAAGGGCGCACAGTTGTTAAAAAGAGTGTCTGGAACTGGACCTCAGGCAGTGGTATGCTGGTAGTAAACTGGCTCTCAAACAAACCAACAACAACAAAAAGCCCTGATTTGTAGTGTCTGCCAATTTTGATGGTATAAATACTCCCACCAAGGCCAATTTCAAGCTACCAATGACAGGCCTGAAAAATTCCCAAATATTCTCCAATTGCCTCCTGCAAGCTAGCAACAGCTAGCACAAGCCGTTTCCAGCACACCACGGAAGGTATGTCCAGCCCCCAAGTGAGGCCCTGGACTAGGTGGAGGCAGGAGGACAGGTTAGTGGAGCTGAGATGGGGTGAGGGAGGCCCTGGAGGGAAGGGTGAGGCCCTCCACCAGCCTCATGTTTCCCCATGCCTCCCTTGGTCTTGCTGGCTCCCCTTTGCCCACTCTGCTGGCTACACCTATTGCTTTCCCACACTGGATCTCCCTCCCA
Organism: Rhynchonycteris naso; assembly: GCA_037038555.1. Taxonomy (NCBI): domain Eukaryota; kingdom Metazoa; phylum Chordata; class Mammalia; order Chiroptera; family Emballonuridae; genus Rhynchonycteris; species Rhynchonycteris naso. The sequence continues at coordinate 219,849,865 of CM072997.1, read as the reverse complement.
GAAGCCTCTCTCTGCTTGGTCTCTCTCTCTCTCTCTCTGACTCTCTGACTCTTTGTCCCTCTGATATGTTTTTCCTCCCATTTCTATCTGCAGGTTTTTCTATCTCTCCTTTTCTTGAACTCTCCCTCCCTCTCAGGAAACATTTCAAAGTCTGTTTAAAAAACAACACAGTGACTGACTTTACAGGGTTTTTTTTCCCCTCTTGAGAACAGGACGTGAGAAGGCCAGGTTGAATTTCCTGTGTGAAATGATGTGTGGGGTTTCTGAGCAAAACAAGGGTCAGGCTGTGGTCCTGGAGGAGCCCATGCCAAGGTCACCTGGAATCAAGCCTTAGACAGTGCAGCCCACGAGGTGCCCAGGTCACTCCCACACTCTCTGGGGACAGGTGTTCGGGACATGTGCTGGGAGAGAGCTAGGAGAGGCACTGAACATTCCACCCCACACCGCAGTTCCGCCCCATTTATTCAAGCCGTCACCACAGGGCAAGACAGAGCCCCTGCCAATCCAGGACCTGCTCCACCTCTTCCCGCTGTGGGTGTGACCTAGGGCAAGTCACTCTGCTTCTCTGAGCCTCAGTTTCCTTATCTGTAAAATGGGGGTGATGCTAGTGAGACTAAAATGTAGGTAACACACCCAGCAGAACGCCTGGCAAGTAGGTGGTGCTGAGGTAACATTAGTAATCTGTCCAGTGGGGAGGAAGCAGAAGGGAGGTGGTGTATATATATAAAGGCTAACTTAAGTCTACTTTATTCTGTTTCAAAACCATGATTAATTGAAATTCTCTTGATAGAAACTTCCAATAATTGGCTGTATGGCCTTAGTCGAGTTTCTTAACCTGTCGTGTCTCAGTTTCCTAACCTTTAAAGTGGAGTTTATAATTGGACCTACCATATAGGAGTTTTGCATAAATTCAATGAGTTAATATGTGAAAAGGGCTTGATGCATGGTGAGCACTGAATCAGTGTCAGCTGTTAGTATTAGTTTTCACATCCCCAAAGGCCATTAAATGTCACAGAACATTGTGGCATTTTTTGGTTATACTTACGGTGGCCTGTGATTGGGACAGTCTCGGCACATTTACCCTTTACCAGACATCATCATCAAGAGGCTCTTAGCCTCTCGTGCTGCATAGACTTGGGAGTAGTAACAGCCTTCACCTGATAGGGTGTATCTGAGCAGCCCCTGTGCAGTGCTGGAAAAACAATGGCGGTGATTATTCTTTCTCTTCCTGGTGGCTCAGACTCTCCTAGCTCTGAACACTAGGGCGTAGCCTCTCTGTGGCACATCCTGATCGGGTGGTCAAGTTCCCGGGGCTCAGAAGGACATGACCACGCCCCCACCTCCAGGTTGGCACCTGAGCCAGACCTGGCCACGCAGGGCTTCCCTGATTGGTTTGTGGCTGGGCATGTGACCCAAGCTGGACCAATGAGAATGAGACCCTCTGTCCAGGCGCAGGAATCCAAGCAACCACGATGGCTGATCCCTGTTGTGCCTGGCATTGTTCCAAGTAAGTTTGTGCATAATTTTTCTGACCCTTCTCAGCCTGGTTATTCCCATTTTACAGACGGAGACAGGAGTCAAGAAGCCTAGTTTGTACCACTGACTCCCTCTGTGATCTTGAGGGGGTCCTCTCATTTATCTCTCGACAGTCCTTCAGTGTCAAGTACTGAAGAATAATAACTGCTAACATTTACTGAGCCCTCATTATGCGCCCACTGCCACGCTAAACACTTTACATCCGAAAGAAATGCTGTTATCTCCATTTTATAAGTAGGATAACTGAGGCACCAAGAGTTCACACAACTGATAGTGGTAGAGCTACAATTTGAACTCAGGTGTCTGATTCATCATCCATGCCCTTAAACTATCAACTATACTGCCTCTGCTGAGCTGGGGACTGCATCCCTGCCCTTAGGAGCAAGGATGGTGGCTCTTGGCCCCTCTCTCTGTTTTCCTGGTTAGTTCTGACTTTAAGGAGGCAGAAGAAGCTGTGTCCAAAATCCGGAAATCTCATCATCGGCCTCACTCCTGTGTGGCCCCTGGTGAGTCTTGGCTCCTCTCTTACTCTGTTTTTCTTTATCAGTGAGATGGGTTCCCAGTGAAGATGCTCTTAGCACCCCTCCACCATCCAACCCTGCCCCATGCTATCCGTTCCTCCCCTCCCCAAAGCCTGGTCCTTCCTCTGAGGACTTGCCCTTAGAACTAGTGGGCTGTATATCTCCTGGTCTCCCTCCCCTAATGGGGAGAGGCAGCCAGCCAGGGCAGGCAGGATCCAAAGGTCCAGGGTTGGTATAGATCCACCGCCCACCAGTCACGCAAGCCTGTCTGGCCTGGTAAGGCAAGGCTGTTTCTATTGATCGGTACTGTCAGTATGGGGAAAGCAGTTGTTTTTCACCAAATCTGAAATCAATGAAACTCAGTTAGCAGATGAGGATGGAGGGCTTGAAGCCAAGAAATAGTTACTTTTGAGTTTCAGAAACAGTTTGCTTGGAGGGTCAGCTGGCATGGCACGACTGCAGGGCATGCTGGGAAGCCCCAGAAGCCTGAGCCAGGGCCACCTTCCAGGTTCAGGACCCATAGGCTTTGACAAGTTAATGCTTCAACTCATTGCTGTTCTCCTTCAGCCCTTGACCCTGAACCTAGGAAGTAGCCTGGTGGTACAAGTCTGACAGCCCTGGGCTGGGGTCATCAATCTGGTTGAAATCCCAGCTCTGACATTGACCTGCTTTGCGGTTTTCAGCAAGTCTGTTTCTTTCTGGGCCTCAATTTCTCCAGGGGTCAAAGGAAGAGGTCAGACCAATGAGCTGTCAGGATAGTCCAGCTCTGTCCTCAGTGATGGTGGTGACAACATTCCCTCCTGTCTGGGCATGTTGTAGTTCCCAAGGAGAGTCCATGGAGTGGGCATGGCCTTTGTGAGGGGCATAACTGGCCCCTTTCACACCCCGGTCCTTTGTCATCTCAGAGTGTCAATGACTTTCCCCTTTACACACACTCCTAGTCTTCCCTGGCAAGTTCCCTTTGAAATGCCTTGTCATATCCAACCCCTGCTCCCTGTCCCTGAAGCATGCCCATGTCTGTAGTTTCCTATCGGGCCAGGAACTGGGCCCTGGGTCTTTGGCTATCTTTGTAGGGGTGGGGTTGCCCCTTAGGAAGGGGGCATCAGAAGATGTGCCTGTAGGCAGGATTCTTATGATGGCCTTCAGATCTGGGCTCCAGTGTTTGCTGAGTGAAGAACACTGGGTTGACAGTCTGGGCTGGATCCTAAGACTTGGACACACCCTGGTTTCTAGCCCTCAGTGTCCCAATCTGAAAAAAGGGCTCACTGAGCTGGGACAGCATCAAGGGCCCTTCCATGCTGATGTTCTCTCCACATTATCTCGATTACCCTCCTCTCTGACCTCTTTTCTGCTGCTACCCTCTTGATGTCTCCTCTTCCATCCTACCTGTTGCATCCTCATGGCCTCCTGATCCATGCTGGCCCTTCTCTATACTTTAAAAAAATTGTGTCTGATCAGATCCTACCCTGCTCAGAACTTCCCTGGCTCCCTGGTCCCCAAGACATAGAGAGCCGGCCCTCCAGGCAACATCCAAGGCCCTCCTCCATTCCTATGCCCCAAAACTGCCGGCCATGCCTCCAGCTCTCCAGCCATGACACCCTGCTTCCTCTTGACAAGTAATGCTTGGGCTTCCCTGCCTCTGGGCCTTTGCTCTTGCCCCTCCATCTTCCTGTAATGACTTTTCTCCCTTTCTCTTGTCAAAAATAACTCTGCCCCTTCTTCAAGACCCCCACATAGGTCGTGTCAGCCGGGGTCCCTGCTGTGCCCCCTCGGAGCTCCCACAGCCCTGGCCCTAGCCTCTCCCACCCTGCTGGCCAGGGTCAGATCCCAGGCGGCCCGCACAGCAGGGGATCTCCCTGTGGCATGAGGCTGCTGTCTCCGCTCAAACACTGGGCAGTGGCGAGGGCCCAGAATAGGACTTAGGTCCTCTTCTTCATCACTTTTCTCAGGCTTATTTAATATTGAAGAAAAGTACCTTCTTAATAATAGCATGTTGTGGGGCACGGGGCTGAGTGCCCTTTCAAGAGACAACACAAGTGGTCTGGAACTGGGCTGAGTTAAATAGAAATGAGGATTTGTCCTAAAGCAGGCAGATTTAAGTTGAGTTAATTAGGCTGGCTATCCAGTCAGGATTAGGCTGGGTTATCTGGGCTCAACTGGATTAGTCAAACTGCGTTAATGGGATCGGACTAGTTAGTAGAGGGGGATGGCTTAGTTGGTTTGGACTGGCTAGGGGGTGGCCTGTTTAGTTGCCTTGTGTTGAATTACTTGGATTGGGAGAACTGGATTGGCTTGAGCTGGGTAAATTGGGTTGGTTGAGGCTAGATGAGCTGCGCTATTGGGTTGGCTTTGTTTAAGTTAGTTCAGTTGGGTTGAGTGAGTTGGGTTGGATTTGGCTGGTTAGTTGGATTCAGCTAGCTTAGTTTTGTTAGGTGGGTAACGGTTAGGCTACTGAACTGAGGCTTTGTTAATTTGGGCTGCTAATAATATGATGCCGTAGACTGAGTGGTTTAAACAAGAAATATTTATTTCTCACAATCCTTGGGGCTGGAAGTCGAGGATCAGGGTGCCACCATGGTTAGGTTCTTGGTGGGGAGAAGGCCCTCTTTCTGGTTTATAGATGAGCATCCTCTTGTTGTATCCTTGCAAGATGGAGAGAGAGCTCTGCTCTCTTCACCCCGTATGAGAGCACCAATCCCATTGTGAGGGCTCCACCTTCATAACCTGATTATCTCCCAAAGGCCCCACCTCCAAAACTGCCACATCGGGAATTTAGGCTTCAACATATGAGTGTAAGTGGGGGACACAGTCAACAGCAAGTTGGGTTGGCTGACTTGGGACAGGCCAGTTGAATCGGGCTAACTACTTGAGCAGGCTGGATTCGATCGGCAGAGTAAGGCTACTTAAGTTGTTCTAGTTGGTTGAATTAGGCTTGGTTAGATGGTTGAGCTTATTACTTATGTTTGGTTAGTCGGCTGAGTTACTGGTTTGGGTTGTATGGGAAGGGTTAGTTGGGTTGAGCTAGTGGGATGGGATAGGTCACTTGGGTTTCTAGAACTGGGCTAGCTTAGACAGGTTGGGTTGGTTGGCTTGTCTGGCTTGGGATAGGCTGGCGTGGTGGCTGGGTTATGGGCTGGCCTGGTGTGGCCTGGGTTCCCAGCTGGCGGGGGAATAGCCACATTGCTCAGAGTTTTGCTCGGTCTCCGGTGCTGAGCAGAGCTGGGAAGGGGGGTGCTTTGGCCACAAATAGCTGTGGTGAACACAAACAGTGTTCAAAGACCTCAGTGGTGGCGGCTGTAACTTTCCACAAGGCCCCAGCAAGCATGTCTCTAGGCCTCATGTTCAGGCCCAGCTGCTGCTTCCTCTGTAAGCAAACCACAATGTGGGGGGCAGGAGAAGTGGGGAGCATGGGGGCTCCAAGCCCCTCCTTGCCAGGCACCCCCAGCTTAGATGCCAGGTGTCCTCAGGGAGAGAGAGAGAGAGAAAGACTGACCCCATGGGGGAGGGGAATATTCTGTCTCTGCAGCCCTGCACAGCAGGTGTGCCAGTCCTGGCAGGGGAGGGTCACACCAAGAAGGAATTTAGGGAAGTAGGAATGGAGGTGGGTGGTGGTTAAACTATGCACCTTGGAAAGTTCAGGGGTCCCTGGGACTTTGGCTTGCACAACTGTGGTGGAAGCTGGGCTGGACATTCATTCATTCATTCATTCAAAAAACTACTTCCTGAGCACTCACTAAGTACAAAGACTTGGCAGGCAGCAGTCAAAGGAAGGCATAATGGCGATGGCTTCAAAGACAAGCTTAGGCTTCCTGAAGGGCTGTGCGACCTTGCCAACCCCTGTTTTTTCTCTGCCTCTGCTCAGCCTCCTCTGTTCTCCTTTGAAGGCATCCACTGTGAGCAGCTCAGAGCCCTCCTGTGCCCAGACAAGATATACTCTGTGGGCAGAGGTGTGATGGTGGCCAAACCCAGACAGCAGGCCCTGGCACTCACCCTGCTTACCCCCTGCTGCTGGCCTTGCACTATATCTCACCTTCCTGGCCATTCCAGCCGGCCCCCCGGAAAGCAGAGCATCTAAACCCCAGGGGTGGCGTGGTGGCTGGTTCACAGGTTGTCAAATCTAAGCCCACACTTTAGAGATGAGGAAATTGGGCCCAGAGTTGAGGAGCACCTTGCCTGGGACACACAGCACATTGGAGGCAGAACAAAGGCTCCAGTCCAAAGATCCTGATTCCCCAGGCCAGGGGTCGCCATGTAACTCAGTGGAAATTCTGTGTGTTTGCAATCCAGACAGCCCTAGGCTTACTGTTTACCTCCCCTGGCCTTGGTCAAGTGTCTTAGTCTCTTAGTCTCAGTTTCCTCTAGGGTGATGGTTTTCAAACTTGGGTGATTTTGCCTCTCAGGGGAACATTTGGAAATCTCTAGAGACCTTTTCAATTGTCACAACTGGGGTGTGCAACCAGTATCTAGTGAGTAGAAGCTGGGGATGTTGGTAAACATCCTATAGTTTGGAGGACAGTCTCACAGCCAAAACTGAGCTGGTTCCAAATGTCAACAGTGCTGAGGCTGAGCAACTCTGTTCTCTGATGGCCAGCTCTCCTGGGTCTGAGGGCTATCCTGGGACATGGGACTTGCTGTTGTAAAACTGGGACAGTCCAGGACACCCAGAGGATTGGTCACACTAGCTTCCTCCTCCAGAAAACGGGGCCACCATTCCTTCCCCACAGCTTCTGTGTGTCAAGAGCTCAGCACAATGCCGGGCCCAGTTGGGCACCCAGAAAATTGAGTGGGTACCACTATCAAGGCACGTTTCTTATTGGACTCCTTCTTCCTGAGGGTTTTTGCTCTCACTTTCCCTGGTGGATACTGCTTTTTCCTCCTCTGTGCTGGCCCATCCCCCCGGACCCCTAGTCTGAGCTCCTCTGGACAGTCCATCTGGAGAGACCTTTCCCTCCTGGGGCTTCCGGCCACTCTTCTGTCTGTCCCGCCCAGCAGAGCACTGACCCATCCATCGGGTGTCCTGTTAGCTAAGAGAGGTTCTGAGGAGGAAGGGTCTTTCTTCTTCCCAGGCAGTTTAACTCATTACCCTGAAATTAGCTGACTCCCTGCTTGTGCCCTCACCAGCCCGAGAGCTCCCAAGTGCCAGGTCTGTGTCAGGTGGGTGGGTGTGCCTGGCATGGGTGAGACAAGAACAGATGTCCATCAGACAAATTTCACCACGTGCCAGCTTCCACCCTCTCTGCGCGTCCTGGAGACACCGTCTTTTCTACCTGTCTTCCTCTCCCCCGGCCATGCTGGCGCACAGCGGAGGCCCACCCAGGCCTGGGCAGTAGCAGCCCTAAGGGACGTCAGGATTGAGGCCAGTCATGTGGCAAGAGGTTTGCAGTTCACCAAATAGGCATGAGTGCATCTTGGTAAATTATATTCACATGTGGGACAAGTTTTTCTTTATATAAAAATGCACTTTGGCTTTTGAGGGATGAGGTGACAGCTAGACGTTGCCAGCGCCTGGCTGCTTCCCAGCTGTGCAACTCTGGGCAAGTTTTCAAATTTCTTTGGGCCTCAGTTTCCAGTCTGTAAACCAGGGGGGTTATAATAGTGCCTCCCACCAGGGGAGTTGGGGGAGCTAATGAGATGACTCTGGAGAGGGCCCAGGAAATGCTCGGTGTCCCCTGGGTGTCTGCCGCTCTGATCATTATGGCCCCGGCCCTCAGGCGGGCTCAGGGGCCACGAATTCCTCTCCTTTTCCTTTCCCATCCTGCCTCTTACCCCTCTCTTCGCTCCCTCAATCCAGGCCCTCTCCAGCAACAGAGACCCAGCTCTGAGCATTTGTGTGGTCCCTGGCACAGGACAGGGGGCTGCGGGCTTGTCCTCAGGCATCTTGAAGAGGCCCACCAGGACCTCCATGGCATCTGCCATGGTTCTCTTCAGTTCTCCCTCCCTGGCGCTCCGCCATGCCCACTGGAGACAAGGCAAACTTCTCTGCTCAGGCTCAGGCAGGGAAGGGGAGATTTGTTTACTCCTTGCCAATGCTGGTTTTTCTGTCCCTGAGGTGAAGGCCTGCTGGTAGCCTATGTTTCCGGGCCAGGGCTAAGGTGACATGTCTTCCAGCCACTCCACCCTACACCCCCTCCACCCTTGCCACAAGCTCTTCCTCCAAGTCCCCTCCCTGGCCACCGGAAATCAGACTGGGTAGCCTCCAGGGCCCCTCAGGTCTTCCTTAGCAGAATTGACACCCACAGGCAGCTGGCTCAGGCCAGGCCACCCTTGGGCCCCAGTAGAGATGGCCGCAGACTACACACTGGTCAGCTTTATGGAACACAGCAGAGCCACTGTCCTGCAAGGTACAGCCAGGCAACTCAATCTACAAAGAGATGCTTTCTGTGTCTCTGCCTCTGCCCATTGTTGGAGAAGCGCATCCTGAACTTGGCTGGGGGCAGGAACCCATCTTAAACTCCCTGACTTTTGGCTTGATGACTCAGGAAGAAACAGAGCCACACTTACAGTCTTGGGTGGTAGGACTACTCTGTGGTGAACTGTCCTTCCAAAGATACTTTTTTCCCCCAAGTTTCAGTCATTCTGGTAACAAACCTCATGGCATTTCTTACTCTAAATTCACATCATACATACGTAATATTCCATCATATAGATTTTTCTTAATATATGTTTTAAAAAGTATTCATTCTATTTTATTTAAATAAATTTAGGGCCCGATCTGTGGTGATGCAGTTGATAAGTCATCGGCCTGGACCACTGAGGTCGCTGGTTCGAAACTCCGGGCTTGTCTGTCAATGAACATAGGGGAGTTGATGTTTCCTCCTCCTTCCCTCTTCTCTCTTTCTCTCTCTCTCTGAAAATGAATAAATAAAATAAAATTGTAAATAAATAAATAAATAAATAAATAAATAAATAAATTTAGGGGCCTGGCCGGATAGCTTGGTTGATTAGAGCATCATCCTGAAGTTCAGAGGTTGCAGATTCAATAGCCAGTCAGGGCCCATACAGAACAGATCTGTGTTCCTGTCTCTCTCTTTCTTCCTCACTAAAATCAATCAATAAAAAAATTAATTAAACATTAAATAAATTTAGTCTTATTCTAGGAAATCTTACCTATGGAATCATAGATTTGAGCCGCCCCCAGCTACAGGAACCCCAAAAGCTACTCCATGATTGGAAGCCTAACTCCATTCTGCCCAGCTGCAATGGATATCGAGGAAAGTTAGAAAAGGCCAGTTTGGCTTAGTTCCAGAGGTAGGACTAAAATTCATAACCCCATATATTATTAGCACAGCACTTTATAGTTTACAGAGCCCATTCTCAAATCTTAGGCTCACCATGACCAGCCTAAGTCTACACGATCAAAAAGGATGGAGCTGAGATTGATGGTTAAAATCACAGAATGTTGTCACTGGTAAGGACCAAAGGGTACCTGGTCTGTACCTCCCAGAGGCTGCCCTGCAAGGTGATTTTCGTGGGGCACTGACTCACAGAGTGAGAATGGAGTGTCCTTTTCCACTCCTGCTCGCTGTGATCACCATCAGGGAAGAAAGCTCAGTCAGGTGCTGGAGGGTCATTAACACCTCTCTTATACTTGCTGGCCTCCCCTCTAGGCAGAAAGCCTCAGGGTCAGATCTAGTATCTAGCTGGAGTTTCATAACGTTTGTGGTAGACAGCATCCAAAGGTGGCCCCAAGGTTACCGCCCCTGCTGTAGAAGCCTATGTAATTCTGTTCCCTTGAGTTTGAGCAGAACCTGTAAATGTGACTTGGAGTTCACCAAAGGGAGTTTTTCCTGGGTGGGCCTGATCTAATCAGAGGAACCTTTAAAAGAGGGTGAAGTGTCCAGAAGGGCACCCCTACTGACCTGGAGGACAGTGAATAGCTACCTTGTGAATTACCCATGGGCCACCACATGGCAAGGAACTGCAGGTGACCTCTGGGAACTGAGGGCAGTTCATGGGTGACAGCTAGCAAAAAACACACACCATCCCACAGTTATAACAGACCGAATTCTGCCACTGTCTGTGAGTTTGGAAATGGAACTTGAGCCCCAGTGAAATCTCAGCTCTGCCAAGCTCTTGGTTTTAGCCAGGTGAGACCCTGACAAGAGGCCCCAGTGAACCCGTGCCTAGGTTGCTGACCTGTGGGAACTGTGAGGTAAGAAATGTGTTGGTCTGGCCTGTGGTGGCGCAGTGGGTAGAGCATCGACCTGGAATGCTGAGGTTGCTGGTTCAAAATCCTGGGCTTACCTGGTCAAGGCACATATGGGAGTTGATGCTTGCTGCTCCTCCCCCTCTCCTCTCTCTCTCTTTCTCTCTACTCTCTCTCTCTAAAAATGAATAAATAAAATCTAAAAATAAAAAAATAAAAGAATAAAAAAAAGAGCCTGACCTGTGGTGGCGCAGTGGATAAAGCGTCGACCTGGAATGCTGAGGTTGCCGGTTCAAAACCCTGCACTGGTCTGGTCAAGGCACATATGGGAGTTGATGCTTATTGCTCCTCCCCCCTTTCTCTCTCTCTCTCTCTCCTCTTTAAAATGAATAAATAAAAATGTTAAAAAAATAAAAATAAAAAAAATAAAAAAAATAAATGTGTTGATTTAAGCTGATAAATGTGTTGCATAGCAATAGGAAAGTAATACAATGTTTTTGTTTTTTTATACTTCTTTTTGTAGTTACTTGACATTGGTGTGGACTTGACTATTTAACGTGGAGCTAGAAGGTCTCCTTAAATTTTTTTAAAAATTAAGTTAATTCAATTGTACAATCATGTAGCAGATTTTTAAATGGTCTGAATTCTTTGACACTTATATCAAGAGGTGGGCTTTATGTCTCCTCTCCTTGGATCTAGGTGGGCCTGTGTCTGCTTCTACCTAAAGAGTACGATGGAGGTGATATGATATCACTTTCATTTGAGGTCATAAAAGGCCATGCAGTTTCTGCCTGGCTCTCTTGGGACAATAGTGTTTGAGAAGCCAACTTTCATGAAGGCCATCTGACTACCCGGAGGCCACCACGCTGCAGAGGCCACTGGTGCCCCCATTGCCAGCCCAGCTGAGCCCCGAGCCGCGAGCCAGCATCCGCGGACAGCTATGTAAGCGAGCCCGCCGGGGCGTCCAGCCCAGTCAAACCTTCGGATGAGTGCCATCCTGGCCGGCGTCTGCCTGCCATTGCCAGGGAGACCCCAAGCGAGAAGGGCCCTGCCAAGCCCTCCTGAACTCCCGACCATAGCATCAGGAGCTAAACAGCATGGTTGTTTTAAGTTGTTACATTGTAGGATAATTTGTCATGCAACAGTAGCAACTGGAACAATTAGTGACACATTCATGTGGTTCAGAAATAAAAGAAAGTACAAGATTGTCTGGGATCAGCTGTGGCTGAGGCCAGCTCAGAGGCCGGGGCTTTGAGGAGCCACTGCGGCCTCTGCGGCCTCCCCTCCACCCACAGCCTCATCGGGGACAGACCTTTGCCAGGCCCCACCTTGTGGGCAGCTGAGGCGGTCCTAGCAGAGGCATCACAGAGGTGGGCCAGGGAGGTTGGAAGCCTAACTTGAGAGAGGGGCCATAGATAAAGCTAACAGATTCCAGTGTGAGGTGCACTGCAGGTACTCCATCAATGTTCCCTGTAACAAACTGTCTGGTGAGGCAGCCATGCTGCGTGCTCATTCGTTCATCCACAAACCCTGCAGGGCACTGTGCTGGGCGCTGTGCTCATGATTGGGAGGCCGCTTCTTGCCCGGCGCTTGCATCCCCATGTCAAATGGAGGGTCGGTCAGTCCTGCCGACTGAGGTCGGAAGGAGGTGGGAGCCCTGTGGGCTGAGTACCCAGCAAAGGCACTCTGTCAGAGGGGCACATATAGACCTTATCATTATTTAGTAACTAATGTCTTACAGTTATGTGCTTACTGTATACCAGACACTATTCTAAATATTTCAGAGTGTTTAATTTGAATCTCCTCAATGCCAGTGGATGATGTTACCATTATCTCTCTTTTTAGATAGGGAATTGAGTGAGGATCAGAAAGGTGCAGTAACGTCCAGGAAGGTTGCAGAGGAATAACTGGCACCCAGGCCTTTCTGAGCTTAGAGCCCAAACTCTAATCCAGCACCCTGTTCTGCCTTCCCAAGGAACAGCCGGGCTGAGTCGGCAGAGAGGACGCTCTAGCTGGTGGGAAGCTGCAGGCACGAAAGCTTGGAGGCTGACGTCTGCCTCCTGGAGCAAGGGGAAGGTGAAGAGGCAGAGTGAGAGGTGGAGCAGGGCTTGATGCCTGGCCAGGGCGTCTGCATATGCCTGTGACGTTTATAGAAATACCCAAGTCACCAAAGTCCAGTTCTTCTCCCTCCCTCTTTCTCCCTTCTATCTCTCCTGAATTCTGCCTTTCTTTGCAGAAATGATTTTTTAATATAATGCAAATGAGTCTCTATACACACACACATATGTGTATATATATATATATGTATGTGTTTATATATATATATATGTGTGTGTGTGTGTGTGTGTGTGTGTGTGTGTGTGTGTATATATATATATATATGTTTAACAAGGTAAATGTCTGTAATTAAAAGTGACATTCCCCTCACCCTAACCCTCTACCCCACCCATTAAAGGTATTTCAATTTGTCAAATGTATAGAGAAGCTGGAGTTATTCTCTGGTTTCCAGCTCATGGATCATTTAGCCCAGGAAGGCCTTTATGACAGTTGGGTTTATGGAAACAGCCTCCTGGCAGCCTGACACACACCACCCAGGAGGAAAGGGCTTGACCCCTGGGCCAAGAGGTCAGGCCCCTTCTCCACCCCCATGAGACAGCCCCAGGCCTCCCCCGCTCCTGGGAGGCATGAATGAGCCTTGTTTATTGGAACTGGTGGGGTCTTTGATTTCCTGTGCAGACAAGGCCCAAGGTGGGTAAAGGACTGGTCCAAGGTTACAAAGTCAGAGTATGTTACTTAGACACCCCCAATTCAGGGCTTTTTTGGGGGGGGCACTAGGCTCATTTATGCTTAGGGATTAAGAATCATAAGAACTCCTGATTGTCCCCATGTCCCCACCCTGCAACCACTGAAGGGATTACATGTGAGGAGAAGTAAATGTCCTGAGCTGAAGGGTTGGGGACATAATGGTGAGGTTTCAGGCCTGGCTTTCAGGCTTTCTCCATTTGGGGGTCACACTACCAGGCAGTGGTCGAGATCAGACCTGACTTGGAATGGGGTCCTCCTGATGCCTCTGAGGAACAAGGGAAAAAGCAAGGCTTATTGGGCCTTGGGCAGTCCTCAGGAGGGCTGACATGGAAGAGTCAGACTGTCAGAGGGACACTGGGGCTCTGGGAGGAGCACTGGACAGGGAGTCAGGGGTCCGGATCTAGTGCAAGGAGGCCACTGCCTTCCTCTGTGAGCTTAGACATTCATCTCATTTACCCTGTGAGTCGTTAAAGGGGAGCTGTACGCTAAGCCTTGTGCTTGGAAAGGGGAAGGAAGAAAAGAATCTGACCTGGTCAGTTACAGGAGAGAACACTTGGGACTATTGTTAAAATAGTAAGTCTGATGAGGACCAGGAGGAAAAGCAGAGCGCGGGGGGTGGGGGTGGGGGTGTGTGCTGTGGAGGGTTGGGTGGGAGCAGAGGGAGAGAAAGCTGAGCAGGTGAGACGTGGGAAGGGTGTCAGTCTGGACCAAGGCCTGGCGGTGGGGAATGTGGGGTAGGTAGTACATGGCCCTGCTCAGTTAGAACATCCTCTTAGGGAGGAAAATATCATTTGGAAAGTATACTTGGAAGCAAGTCAGAGTGGGTCTTAAATGATCAGGTAAATATTTTTTACTCTATTCTTTAGGCAGCAGGAGTCATTGAAGGTCTTTGAATGAAGACATATCAATAGGATGTGAAGCAGAAAGAGTCAGTTTTTGAAAATTTAATACCTCTTTACTTCTTTCAGGCTCAGTTTCTTTTTCAGTAGATTGAGAGAATTGGACTAGACTAGAAAGGGCAAATACCTGGCACGTACATCATTACTTCCATGTCTGCATCCATAACAGGCATCACTAGTCGATTCCTGCCCAGTCTCCCATGGAGCTCAGTTTTAGCTCCAGAGCACCCCAGCCAGTCTCTACCATCACATGGAACTGGCCTGAAAGATGGTGCTGATAGGCCAGCTTTCAACAAGATGATCATGGTGATGCTAATTGCAATAAAGCCAGCAGCACTTTTCCTCTTACAGAAGAGCTTTTGTGCCATCTTGCCTTCTGATCAACTCACCACTCAGGCCACTATTATTGGCTGCAGAGAGGAGAGGCTTACACAAGGCTGCAAAGAGGAGAGGCTTACACAAGGCCACTCAGCTTTCTGCAAAAACCTCTCCCAGGCTTACATCCCAGCACCAAGGACTCAACCCCATTTCTCAGCTAAATTCCACTGTACTCCCAGGCCAGAGGAAGGAGGGCCAAGTTAAGGGGCACCCCCAGCTTTGCCGCTCTCCCCAGAGCTGCTGGGGGCTTTCTCCTGGCCCTGGTTGCAGCCCTGGTGGTCCTAGACACGGAGTGTGAAGAGCTCCTGGAACTGTTGGCACAGGACAGACGCCCAGTTAGTTAGAAAAACATGTGGCTTACTCTTCCCTCTCAGGCCCCCTCCAGCCGCCACCACCTTCTAATTCAATTTCCCTTGAAAAACAATGGTCTCAATGAAGGGGGAAACAAGATTTTCCGAAACTTCGTCAAGTTTTGCAAAATAATTACCCCCCAAACTGGCAGACTCCCCGCCTTCCTCCTCGAATAAACGCCCCTAGGACAATTTTACAGACCTTAAATCCAAGCTGGATTTGCCTGTCACTTCCCCCTGAAGTTGCCCACCCCAGCTCAGATTCTGAGCAGCTAGGCATGGGCCCTGGGGGTTATAGCCCTTCCTCTTGGTTGCCCACCTCCTCTTCCAGTGAGACCTGGCCAAGGCACAGGCACCCCTGCTGGAAGATTCCTGAGTTAGCTGCACCATCATGGCGGCCTAGATGTTCCCACAGGTGAGAACTGAGCACCAGAGAGGGAGAGAAGTCTGTGTGACGTCTCCATGTGGTGCAGCAGAGGACAGAACCAAGATCGGACCCTGGACCCCAGGCTCTTCGTACGAACTACCTCACCTAGAAGCTTTGGATGGGCCCCTATTGTTGGGCTGGAGGTCTCCTGGGAATGGAGCCTCTTGGCTGGTCATTTTCCACCTTGAGTTGTTGCCAGCCCCTTGGGCAAAGTGGGCCTCTTCTTTCTCACTTCCTTGGGGTGCTTATTGAGGGGCCTGGAGTAGCCCTGCTCCAGTGTTAGCTCTTCTGGTCACTAGTGGGTCTGTGACCCACCCCTCCGTCAGTCACACCTGCAGGCAGGCAGCCAACCACACCCTAACTGTCAGCCAGAATCAAAACACCAAGCTAGAAGCTTCTCTTTGCCATGGCTTTTCACCTTCATGCCTCTGCCCTCTCCTGATGCCCTCACCTGGGCACTTAGTGATCCACAAGTGATCATGAGCGATGGGGAAGCTCTGAAGTTCTCTCCTCGCTGTGCCCCTTCAGGGGCCCCATCCATGTGCTGCCTGAGCTGTCCCTTTCTTTATGCTCCCTCTTCTGGTCCTCCCTCCCCCCCCCCCCCCACACACAAAAGCTTCTCACAACTGCATCCTGCCAGGGACTCCCACCAAGTGCCCTGCCTGGTCTACCCTCCTTATAACCTTGACCCTGCTCCCTCCAGCTCTCATCCCAAATTCAGAAGGTGAAGACTGATGAACTATTTCATGCCAAGGTGTGACTAACTGACAACATACCTCTGCCAGATGCAGATTCTGAGATTCTGGGGTGGGAAGAGCAACTTTTGCTCTGGAGACACACCCAGCTGTTACAATGAAACACTTTGAAGCAGAGTTACCTGCCCTACGCCCTTTGCTGTGTACAACTGAATAGGAAGCATCCTGAACAACAGGGCGCTGAAGACAACTTCTGCATGCTACCTGCACCACCCACAGCCTCTGGTGAAGAGGACCCTAGAGGTGTCCATCATTGGAGCCTGTTTCCAAGATGGCCCCCGTGACCGGGACTTCTGGTAGTTACCTCCTTGTGAAGTGCCCACCCACATCGGGCAGGGCTGACTTGTGTGGAATTGCCTATTGTGGAAATGGCAGAGTGTAACTTCTGAGCTTAGGTCACAGAAGACATTACTACTGCTACCTTACTGTCTGGGATCACTGAGAAGCTGGCCGCCATGTTGAGAGGACACTCAAGCCACCATGGAGAGGTCTACATAGCAAGGCCTGCTCACAGCCTGCAACACTTTACCAGCCATTTGAGGAGATGCTCTGGGAGCAGAATCTCCAGCCCTGGGCAGTGCAGCCCACACTGATATATGCCTGCAACCTCAGAAGGGGCCCTAAGCCAGAAACTTGCAGATAAGTGCTTCCCAATTCCTGACCCACAGAAACAGCAACAGAATACATGGTTTTTGTTTTCAGTCACTAAGTTTTGGGATGCTCTTTATATAGAAAAAGATGATCTACCAGTCAACTGCTCTACCACCAGAACTCTCCTGCAGCCTCTCCATGCAGCCATTTTGCCCAGCTTTATTAATAAAAGGCTTGACTTTAGAAGTTATGTGTTAATTTACAGATTTCTGTCTAGTAAAAAAATAAATAAATAAATCCAAAGGTTATAGATTTTTGACCCGTTAGGACATTTACCAGTTTTGTATCTAATGGAGTCATTTTATTCTAACATTGTTTCTCCAAAATTCTATAACTCTCTTCCTCTGGTTTCCCTTTGAATTGTTACTGTTTTACTGGTTGTCTCATTCATGAGTTAGATAAATTTTTCATATATATTCAATCTATATTTGAGTGAGAGTCATTCATTTTTTAAAAACATATAGTGGGACAGCTTACATACCCCCAGGAATAGGAGACTCACTACCTATAAAGGAACCCAGGAACCTTAAGGCAACTCTGAGAACAGGCTTAAGAGCTCTTTCTTTTCCTTATGACTACATCCTCTATCCCTGGTTTTCCATTTGAGGAAAACCTCAGAAAGTACATTGACCCCCTAATTCCCATGGTAGCCCTTTAAATTTGGCTATTTTCTATTGAGCTGCACTATAACGTGCATACTTTGTAATCAGAAGTTATTAAATAATAAAAAGGTTGAGTTCAAAATTTTACTTCTGTGAGTTAATGAAGAATGGACACAGGGGAGGAGCCATTTACTGATGCTGCTCTGTACCCAGGCCTGTGCATTTAGAGGAATTGTAGATTGGCAGGGGTCCACTCTGACCCTCTATCTAATCTTTTCTCTTCAGGCTTTGCAGGGATCTCACTGGGTAGAACCTTTACTTGGTCTCTTTTTCTGGCTTTGTAGCTTCTGGGATGAAGGCCAAATCCCTACCACAAGCCCCTGTAAGGCCCAGCGCTGCCTCCAGTATTCTGTTGTTTCACACCAGGTACCCCTTTGCACCCATTTCCAGGCACACTTTCATGGCCAGAGGCTCGCTATGATCCCTTGAACCAGCTGGCCTTTGCTGTGCTGTCTTCTCTCCCTGCAGTGCCTTCTTCATTTCCATCTCCTCCTTCGCTTGACCATTCCTCACCACCATAGAGGCTCTCTGTACCCACCCCTTCTCCAACACTCAAAGGATGACCCGCTAGAGCTGGGCTCTCCTGCTGGACTGCAGGTCACAGAACGGTGGCTGCGCTACCTCTGCCTTGTCCTATATTTTGTCCCCCAACTTGTGCTGGGCCTAGTGAGCAGCTGACACTCAGAGCCCACAGGGCTGAGGGTCTGGCACTGGAGAGACATCAGGGAGAACTTCCTGAGCCACTAAGTGAAGGTCTTGCAAATGGTGGGAGATGGGAAGTTAACACCTAAGTCTCTGGGCTCCCGGGCCAGCGCTCCTCCTGCTGGTCTGAGTGTGCAGCGGGGGCAAAACTGTTTCTTGTTAAACTGGATGGGAATGCCTTGGCCTCTTGCACACCCACGAGCCGTGACTCAGGTTACATAAAGTACAATCAAATATGCCCTTGTTTTTTCTCTAAAGGGAGCAACATATGAGCCACAAGAGACCTCTTGCCGCCTACTCACACCTCAGCTCAGGCAGAAGCTTTCTTTCTTTCTTTCTTTAAATATGTACAGCACAATAGAGGCAAATGTTCATTGAAAAGAAATGAGAAACGCTACTGTAGTGCAGTGAGTACAAAGTGGCAGCCGGCCTGCCATCTCCCTCCCAGAAGTAACCACAGCCAGCAGCTAAGTGTACACCCTCCACACCTGGAGAACAAGAACGATCACAGATGACACTTAGTGGAACTTACTCTGCGTCAGGCTACTATATAAATATGTAAGTGTCAGAATAGCCCCCTCAGGTGGGTACTTGATTTTCATCCCCATTTCATTGATGGGAAAACTGAAACACACAAAAGTCATAAATAAGTTGCTTGGGGTCACACAACCAGTATGTGGCAGAGTGGGGACTTGATCCCAGGCGGTAGGCTGGTGAGTCTTGGTGCTTGATCCAGAGATCTCTTGGTTTTATATGGGTGTCTACACTGAGATCTTCAGGCACACCTGTCCCAGTATGGATTCTGGACTTGAACCTTGACTCTTCTCCTTCCTAGCTTTGTGGTCTTGGAAAATTTATTACACCTCTCGGTGGCTCAGCTATTTTATCTGTAAAATAGGGACCACAGTGGTTCTACTTTTGGATGGTTGTGAGTTAGTGGATGGAAAGTGCTTGGAGCAGAGCTTGGCAGGCGGTAGGTGCTTAGGCCATGTCACAGCTGTTACTGTCACCCACACCAGGCCTGAGATGTTCTCCGGGCGGGAGGACACACACTTCCTGCCCACTTGCAACACACCTCAGCCAGTGCAGGTAACAATCCCTGCGCCGCTGCTCTTTACCGACAGACAGCCCAGGGCCTGAGCCCAGGCCTTCTGAATCCTGGCAGATGTTACCTTGAAACACAGCGGGCGCCACTGTGTGGCTCCCACCATGAGCCAGGGGCCTTGCTAGGGCCTTTCTGAGCATCTCAGTCGACTTGGGCTGTAGTGGCTTAGAGCTCGGGAGTCCAGTGAGACTGAGCTCAGACCCAGCCTCTGGCACTTGCTGCCGCTGTGCCTTGGACAAGAAGTTTTCCCATTGGCAGCCTTGGCGGCGAGGGTAGAGGAGGCAGGCGGGGAACACCAGTGCACACGGTGCTCAGCCTTGTGGGAGCAAGGAGATGAACTGAGGTGCTGTGTGCTACTGGGCCCCGAGCCCACCTTGTGATCCAGGTAATGTCAGTTGTGATGTGATCTCATTTTCTCCACACCACAGCCTTGTGAGTTAGGAATTAGCAGCCATTATTTACAGATGAGAAAACTGAGGCTTACCAAAGGCAGAGACTTATCTAACGGCATATTTCTGGCATTTAATAATTTCAAGCAGAAACCCAGATCTGCTGGCTCTGAGGGGGCCACTCAGCCCTAGGGTAGCCAGCAACCTCCTTCACACCTCGGAACAGGCCCCAGCCCTCCGCCTCCAGTCCCATCCTCCCCTTACACCAGGCACCTCCTGCCATGGCTCGAACACCTCAGGACCACAGGGACACTGATGGCAATGAGGAGGGGGCGGGGGCCAGAGGCTGCAGCTGCCAAGAGAGGTAGTCTGAGAACTGGCTAGAGAGACTCTAGACTCTCCAGATCTTGGAACTAGAGCAGCAGACCTCCTTAAAAAGGTTGGACCCCCATCTCTGCCCACGCCTCTTTGAGTATGTCCACACCAGCTTGGCCTCTGTCAGTCAAGCGGGCCTTCCTCAGCTTGCACACCCGCCAAGAGGGAGCTTGGTGCTTCCTGAGTCCCCACTGCACCAGGGGACAACACCGGCTCATGGGACCACGTGTGACCTCACAAGAACACAGCTGCGGGACTCAGGCAGGCCAGTGGAAAGGCAGCCCACTGCATCCTGCCCTGGTGCCCAGGGACGCACGGCCAGCTGAGGCCCGTGTCCCAGAACTGTCAGCCTCTCTCCTCCCCCTAGCTGATCCAGTCTGCATGTGCCAGAACATGAAACAACCAGGTTGCTTAATTCTCCCAACAATCTTGTGCCTGTGATTAACCGCTGATGGAGAAACAGAGGCACAGAGCAGTGCAGCGGCCTGCCCAAGCACACGGCAGTCGGTGGCAAGGCTAGACACCAATCGCTACCCTCTGGTGAGATGTCAGAGCCAGAGGGCCCCTCACACAGAATCTGGCCGGGACTTTCCACCCTGGCTGCTCAGTTGAATCAGCTGGGGTGGGTTTAAATGGTGCCCACCCCCCAACCTTCACTAAGTATATGTATAAAATACAAAAGATTTCTGATGGACCCAAACCCTCATTTTATAGGTGAGGTGACTAAGACCCCAAAAGGCCAAACCACGTGTCCAAGGTCACACGATAAGCCAAGGACACTAGACCTAGGTCTTGGGGTTCCTGAACCCATCAGGACTCTGACACTTTTTAAGACTGATGTACAATGAACTAATTGAATTTGGTTGGTTAATATGCTGCCTGCTTCCACGCCTGGCCACTATCCCCAGCCCCCTCCCTGGATCCCCAGCCTGATTTATTTTCCAGATTGGCTTGGTCCTCCACACTCAGAGACAGAGGGAAAATCCACCAGGGGAAACAGTGGCAGGTGTGGGGTTGCTTCGCCTGTGTCTGTGGGTTTGTCTTCCTCTTACCTCTCATGAGATGGGCCGCAGAGTAAAGAGAGCAGCGTTCCTTGTGGAACAAGGAGGGGCCACACTTCTGCAAAGATGCTGGGGGGAGGGGGCTGGGCATGAGGCTGTCCCACCCTGCAGGGCCCCTGGCCTGGGCTACTACAAATAAGGCTAGGGCACAGCTGGGACATAGGGCTTGGCGCCCAGCATTCAAGCTCAAATCTTTTCTCTTCCATTGGCCAGTTGAGCAGCTGTAGCCTTAAACTCACCCTGAGTGAATAGACACCTGCTAACAAGATGGGGCTGGTGGAGCTTGAGCGTGGTATCACAGACCTGGTCCCATGGTAGCGGGCTTGAGCCCAAATGTCACTTGCTTGAAGCCCATG
Source organism: Rhynchonycteris naso (assembly GCA_037038555.1). Classification (NCBI taxonomy): domain Eukaryota; kingdom Metazoa; phylum Chordata; class Mammalia; order Chiroptera; family Emballonuridae; genus Rhynchonycteris; species Rhynchonycteris naso. The sequence goes on along the minus strand of CM072997.1, from coordinate 219,828,747 downwards.
GTCACTGGTTTGAGCCCAAGGTCGCTGGCTAGAGCAAGGGGTCACTGGCTCAGCTGGAGCCCCCCATCAAGGCACATATGAGAAGCAACCAATGAACAACTAAGAAGCTGCAACTATGAATTGATGCTTCTCATCTCTCTCCCTTCCTGTCTGTCTGTCTCTTTCTCTTGCTAAAAAACAAAAACAAAAAGAAAAAGCGAAGATGGGGCTGGTGGTCTTCTGGCCAGGGCAGGATGAGATGAGATGAGACATGTGTGGCTGGGCTTCCCGCAGGTGTGTTTGTCTGTAATGAACACGAGGCTCCTCTCTCGGCCGGCATGTGCCAGCCTCTCACCTCTGGCCTAACCCCTTTCTATCCCAAAGCCTCAGTTTTCTTCTCTGTAAATGAGGGTGGGTGATTTCTGGGTTTCCTTCCTGGCTAGTTTGTTCAGGGTTGTTTTTTTCACTGTTTGCAGAAGGTGTGGTGGTCATGAGTTTGGAGCAGACAGGGTTGAGAGCAACACCTGGGGTCCCTTCCTGATCCTTTTGACAAAGTCAAGGCAAGCAGTGCAGACTGTCCTCTATGAAGGACGGGCTAGAGGGGCACCTTCCTTGGGGACACAAGTTGGAGGTCCAGGCTAGTTTCTCTCCCCCCCACCCCCAGCTGGGTGGCAGCTACCTGACCTGGAGTCTGGTGCTTTCTAAAGCTCTCGTTTGTTGACCGTCTACTATGTGTCAGACCCTGTGATGTGTGATGTGACTTGCTCAAAGTCTCAGTGGCAGGGTCAAGCCCATGTGATCCTGAGTCTTCGCACTTTGCCCCACACTGCCCTACTTTGCTAAAATAATGCTAACCATGCCTTTTATAAATGCTTCACTGTGCTCCTGGGAGTATCTGGAAGTCAGTTAGGAGCATGGGTTCAGAAGCCAAACTATCAGCGTTGAAATCTTGGCTCTGACCTTTGCTGTTGTGACCTGAGGTAAATTACTTAAATCTCTGTGCCTCAGTTTTTGCACCTGTAAAATGGATTAATGACTTCCTTCCAAGGAGAACAGCATGGAAAGAGAGGAAGTTTGAGCGGGGCAGGGGTTGGGGGTGACTTTACAGTGGAGAAACCTAACAAACACGACCTCAGCTAGTGGTCAAGGTTACAGTAAAAGGTCCTGTGGATAGTGTGTGCCCTTTATATGATGTGATAAAAACGACATGTTTTCTCTGTGGTCTTCTTCCTCCTCACATCCTTTAACTCTAGCCTAATCACGAGAAAAATAGAGAAATTCCAAAAAGAGGGACGTTCTACAAACTACCTGACCAGTATGTCTCAAAACTGCCAAGGTCATTAAAAACAAGGCAAGTCTGAGAACCTGTCAGTGCCAAGAGGAGCCATAGGAGACGTGACAGCTAAGTGTAGTATGGTTTCCTGGGCGGGATCTTGGATCAGAAAACGGACATCAGGTCAAAACTAAGGAAATATGAATAAAGTATGAATGTCAGTTAGTAGTATCAATAATTCATTGGTTATAACAAACACACCATACCAATGTCAGATGGTCATAACAGGAGACGCTGGGTATGTGTAGAGGGATATGGAAAATCTTGGTATTATCTTCTCAATTTTTCTATAAATCTAAAACTGTTAAAAAAAACCTAGAGCTTATTTTTTTTCAATGGAAGTGATACTAGCTCCTACACCTCATAAGAGAGTCGGAAGGATAAAATGAGTGAATGCATGAAAATTACTTTGAACCGTACCTGTTACATACTGAGCACTGAAGAAATGCTTGCCATTATTATTATCATTACATTCAGGTGGGACCCCGGCACACGCACTAGAGGGCTGCTAGATCAGCAGATCATACAGCGATGGTGGCCAAGGTTGACTCCCTACTGCCAGGGCGGTTTCTTCTGCTGTTCTAAGGCAGGTCTGGCTTTTCCATGGCTGGGTGTGCCCACCTCACCCTGTCTCGGTCAGTCCGTGTGTGCTGCCCAGGACAGGCAGAAGAGCTATCCTGGGCCCAGGTGGTGTGTTCAATAACAGGAATAGTTCAGGGGCAGACGGGGGTTCTGGATTGGAAGGATGCCCACAATGGCACATTGCTCAGCGCCCCCATACCCACCCCTGCAGAACTGCCCTGCTCTTGGCCTCCAGATGGTTCCTTTCGCATTTATGTGGGTTGAGACAGGGCTCTGAGCACAGGTGGACCCCAGAACGGGGGTGGGGGGCAGATGGCTCTTCTGTTCCTATAGGAGGCAAATCAGGAGAGGAGGGGCCTGACTGCCAGCTGCTTCTCCCCAGAGGAAAGGAGGGTGAGGAGATGGCCAGCTGTCACTGCCATCTGCACACACCTGGAGTCCAGCGATGATAGGTGTGAAGGGGAGAGCCCCCATCTCCTGCTCCCAGAGACCTCAAAGCCCCGGCTTGGCACCTTTGCCCAGCCCTTCACTGGCCCTATACCTTCACCATTAGCAACCCTGGGCTTTGGGGTTTGAAGTCCATTTGATCTTCTACAGTCATTTTGTTGTCTTAGCCTCCTTGGCTTTGAACCCCAGCCACAGACCAAGCTCTGATTCCTGATACATAGCCCCAGTCACACACCAAGCCCTGCCCCTGGTCTCCAATGGACCCATAACCACAGCCACAGCATCTTGACCCCAAGCTGCAGGTCAGAGACGTAGAGGTGGGCCCTGGAATAGCCCAGGCCACTTGCTCCTTTAGGCTGGCCTTCTGGGCCAGGGGCATCATCCCCAAATGTGACAGCCATCCACATCGCCCCGGACAACCTAGACACCCACCACAAAGACCTCGGCTGGCCCTGGGGAGACAGAGTTGTAGGTGGGCCCTGCACCACGCCCTGTATCATCCTGGACACATCCCACCTCCTTGGCCCCAGTTTCCCTATACCCTACAGGGGATGAGCAGGTGATCTTTGAGGCCTTCCAAAATGACAGTAGGTGATTCAGGAGATAGGACGTGCTCTTGTGGACGGCTTTTTAGATTTTCCCTGGCTCTCACTTCCCTAGTCTGAACCTCTCCACTCTTCTCTCCTGACCTCAGTGTCACACCCCAGTGGTTAGAAGCAGCCCTTGGGGCCACACAAACCTGGCCCCAAGACCCAATCACCACATCCTAGCTGGAGGCCCCCAGCAAGGTCCTTAGCTCTCAGAGCCTCAGCCTGCTCATCTGTGAAATGGGATTTCGGGTGTTGGGAAGACTCATGCAGGTGATGTGTGGAAAGATTTGGGTGCAGAGTCTGGCATGAGTAAGGGTAAGTTACTCAGAACCAAACCTGGCTCCCTTGTACGGAGTCTGGGCCTTACTCAGCACCAATGCTGATTTAAGATGCTGTAACACCCTTTTCTTCCTTTCCTCTATGGGAAAACTGAGGCCTAGAGAGGCCAAGCTCCTTACCAACAGAGTAGAAGCAGCGGCACCCCATGTTTCACCATGTACCCCTCTTCCTCTGCACGCCATGGAAGCCACGAGAATCCATCCTAGACCCGGGCAGGTCGCCACCCCTCCCTGAGCCTCAGTTTCCTTTCCTATAAGAGCAGGTGGGAGGGGTGGGGTGGGGTGGGGATGGGCGTGGGACGTCCTCGTCCGGCTGCCACGGCTCCTCCTGCCCAGCTACTGAAGAGGACAGGAACGTGCCAGGGTTGGAGGGCACGGCCGGATGGCCGGCCTTGAGAAACCTCTGGAATGTGGGTTTGAAAGTTTGGGAGCCGTTTTTGCTATAAGAGCCCCCCCCCTTCTCCTCTCCTTTCTTTTCATGACTTTTCACCAACTGTTTCTTCCCTTAATCCAAACCATTGTTTTTCCAGGGTGAAATTTAAATCGAAGCCACATGGCTCCCCCAACACACACACCGTTGCCAAAAGGAAGCATGTTCTGGGGAAACAATAAAGACCTTGTTGGGCATTCTGATCTCTCTGCAGGGACCGCCAGGAGATGGGGAGACTTAGGGGCTTTGAGTCGGCCTGACTGGAGTGGGGGGCTCAGAAGGTGCTAGGTCCAAATGTGTCTCAGACTAGCAGCAGAGGATGAGCCCCAGCCCCTCCATTGGGAGGGCAAAAACCCCCTTCCTGAGTCTGTTGTCTCTCTCCCTCTCACAAGCCATGGGCATATGGGATGGTCCCCAGGCCCCTGAAGCCCATGAGGTGGGGGAATCACAAAGTCACCGCAGCAAGGCTTGGCCATTTAGGTGACTTGAAGCATGATAGTGTGGTCTAGTGGGTAAGAAATCTGGATTTGGAGTCTGGTTTGTGTCTGACTCTCACTCACTTGCTATATGACCCTGGACAAGTTCCTTAACTTCTCTTAGCTTCAGGTTCCTCGTTGGTAAAATGGGGCTCTTGCCAGACCTCTCTCATGGCTATGGTGAGAATGACACAGGCTGATGGCCAGCGCAACACAGGTAAAGCACATTGCAACTCACAAAAGCAGCTTCAGGAAGGTGCAGGAGTGAAGGGGAGTCTCAAAGAGGAAGCAGGGAGATGCCAGGCACGGTACTGAGAGAGGAGGCAGAGCAGGAGAGGTAGGGCCAGGGCACCAGGGAACTCTGGGTACGTGGCGTCTGACCAGGTAAGAGCCCTGCAGTGGAGGGTCACAGGACTTTGGAAGCGGCAGGCTGCTCTACTGCAGGGTGTGGTGGTGCTGGGTAGAGGCACATGGGGGGGGGGGGAGGACTAGCCAGTCCCCAGGGCCTACTCTCTAGGGGCTTCCCCAGGCCTGGCCTCTGTTTTGCATAGTCTGGCTCTTTCAGGTGGGCCCCTGGGGTAGAGAGAGGTCAGAAGGGCAGGGGGCAACCTCACATCCCCCCATACACAAAGAATTAATCCCCCCCCCAGTTGTATGTCTACATAAGACTTAAACACCTGTGGGGTGAGCACACTCATACACGGAGATGTCCAGGCACACAGACTGAAACATACATGCAAATCTACACACGCAAGACCCCTATGCAAAACAATACCCAGACAGGCCCAGGCTCACGAACACCTTTCCACACTGGGTCAGACGCATATATAGGAGTGTGCGTGCATGGAAACACATGCATGTGCACATGCGTGCACACACAGTCATGCTGAGCAAGGGCCAAAGAGGCCTTCTCCAACACAGGCTCCACGAGGACAGCTGTCTCCCTTCCCCTCTATTCTCTCCACGCACACAGACTGAACACCTGCATGTATCGGGCGCTGTGTCAGGCCCTGGACACAAAACAGACCCGGTCCCCACTCCTGGAACTCACATTCCAGTAAGAAAAGCAATCAATAATGCTGGAATTAGTGACTGTTCTGCACATAGACACGTGATTTTGTTGCTTTGATCCTCACAAGGACTTTCTGGTGTTGGGGGTGTCTGCCCAATGAATGAGGACATGGGGGCCCCGAGAGTTGGCTGGGCCTGCCCAAGGTCCCTGAGCTAGCCAGTGCTGCCCCACTCGAAGGGGTTGGGACAGGGCTCTGCTTCCTCTCAGTGACCACCAGGGTTGGTGGGGGGAGTCTGGGCCTGCAGAGGGGCCTGGCTGCAGCTGTTAGTCCAGCTGTGGCTCTGGACTAGCCCCCCACCCCACCCCGTCTACAGCTGCTGGAGGAAATTATTCTGCCCATTCTATGGAAGAAGACGCAGCCTGTGAGGAGACAGGCTCCCTTATAAGGGGCAGACTGGGTATTGTGGGCGGGACCAAGGCCCTCTGAGCCCCAGGGTCAGACACAGAGAGGGGAGCACTTCCTGCTCTCCCCAGGGTTCCAGCTGCCCCAGGCTCCCCCCACCCCATCAGTTAGTCAAGGAGCCCTCCCAGTCCTGGCTGGACACAGGGCTAGACACAGGGGCTGAGTGAATGGCAGACCTCAGACCACTCCTGGTGCCAGCCAGTCCCATTTATTCCATGCTCATCCCTAACCATCAGGAAACCCAGCCTGTGTGTTCCATGTTGCTTCCCAAGTAACCCAGAGAGATGCCACCAAGTACCACCAGGCCTGAGAGCACCAAGCTCCTTCAGGGCCAAGACAAGAGCGAGGAAGCATTTGGGGCAGCAGGTACTGGCTCCCACCTCTCCTGCAGCAGGGAGGAGGAAGGCACCATTCATTCAGCCCCCCTCAGAGATGCATCATTTCTGGGCCTCTTCAGGCTGGATGTGTGTGTGCAGGTTGGTGCAGGAGTGGGAGGCAGTGGCGTGAGCCTCCCATTAGAAGCCCTTGGAAATCACCCTCCTGTGGAGGCAGCACCTGCCCTCAAGCCCTCATGGTTTGTCCCAGAGCTTTTCAGTTATCTGATCATCTGAAATGCAGAGTCCTGGGCCCTTTCTCAATCTGCTGAATTGTCATCTTGGGACAGGAGTCCAGGAATCTGTATAATTTCCAAAGCCTAGAGGTCTAGATGAGAAGCACTGAGGACCCTTGGCCTTGGGCTCTGGTGACTGCTAGTTAAGTTTCTGATCCTAGTGGGAGGTCATCTGATTTCATCCTGGGTCCCCCCGGCCCCCAAGGATCTAGTAGGTGCACAATCAATACTTGATTGTGCTGCTGGCGGGCTGGCCAGTTTTGTGGGCCCATAAAGAGGTACATCTAGATCTTCACTGACCTTGGGCAAGCTCATTGCCCTCTCTGGACCTTGGCTCAGATGGTCTCTGAGGGCTAACACTTAACCACTGCTGGCCCCCAAGAGTTGCTGGAATGCCAGGAAGATAATCATACTCCCAGACAGATCTCCAGGCATCTCTGGGATTCCCCAGGTTTACCTTCTGAAAAATGGGCCCAGGCCACAAGGCATTCTGGACTAGTCACAGCTTGGACATAGAGGGTATTCTCCTACACCTAAGGGGAGGAACCTCTGTCAGCCTTGGAACCCTAGCCTGGGCCTGAGGGTCGAGCTGGAGAGAAGTGAGGACCCCCAGCCCCTCCCATAGTGCTTCCCAACCGCCAACCCCCACACCCCGAGGAAAAGCTGAGATGGTGGGCGAGGAACAGGTGCTCAGGCTTCCACTTCTTAGAATCCCTTCAAGGCCTGGGTGGGTGAGCTCATTTACGGGAAAGGGGGATGGGGGGCTCGATCTTCTCACCCAGCCTTGCTGGGGGGGCGGCAAGTGCGTCAGCAGCCCGGGCTCCTAGCCTGCCTCCGGAAATGCCGCCCAGGGCTCAGTCACGAACCCAGGCCGGGTGGGGGGGGGGGCAGCCAGAGCACTGAGGGGGAGTCAGGTGACCTGCAAGGAAGTTGGGCTGGGGGCCTGGAGGCTGCACCAGGGTGCAGAGTGAGGTCAACTTCCCCCTTCCTGGGCTTGTACCCCAACACATCCAGCTGCCTGCCTGTCTGTCCATCTACTGATCCCCTGGCCTACCATGGGCTCTGGACCTCTCTGCTGGGTTCCCCTGCTGCCTGTGAGGTCTGAGTTCCCACCAACAGCCAGCCTCAAGGGGGCCTCAGGTCCTGGTCCAGCAGGGGGTGAAGTGGAGACCCCAGCCAGGGCCTGGTGGGGAGAGCCCTGCCTCTCACCCCTCCCTCCCTCCTCCACTTCTCTGCAGCTATTTAAAGCAAGTAGTGGCGTGGGAAACTTCTTCAGATGTGTGGTTTCGTCTTCTTCAGCACAGGGACCGGGAGTCTGTTCTCTCAGTCTGGTGACTCATCCAGAGTGAGAAAAGCCTTTTTGTTGTTTGACGCTCGCTCGAGGCTCTGTGGTCTGAGAACCTGGCCTGATGGGGCCTTCCCTCGCTGGGACTCCTGGAAGGCCCTGGAAGTACTAGGAGCGGCCCCTTGTCCTGTCACCAGACCCAGGGAGCCCAAGGGCTAAAATGTTCTGCTCAGGTCAGGGGCTGCCAGGCTGGGAGGGTGCCCATCCTAAAAAGCTCATTACAACCACCACCTCTTCCAAGAAGTTGCCCCTGATTCCTCCAAAAATTCACCCAATCTCCACTTTAGTGATTCATTCTTCTGCCCTCGTTCTTCTCATCTGTGACATGGGGCAATGAATTCAAATTTGCAGATCTGTGTGAAGACGAACTACAGAATGTGTGGCATGGTGCCTGACACAGAGTAGGTGCTCAATGGGTGGGGTTTATGATTGAGCATTGCTAACATTTGTGGAGTATTTACTTTGTGATAATCCCTTTATCTAAATGACCCCACTTAATCCTCCCAACAACTCTAGAGAGTGCTTACTAGTATTATTCCCGTTTTATAAATGGGGAAACTGAGGCACAGGAATCGAGAAACTTACACACATGATCTCATAGCTAGTAAGTGCAAAGCGAGATTCAAACCCTGGTGATGTGGCACCAGAGCCAGAGCCATCAACCGTGTTGGCAGCCTGTCCCAGGAGCTTGGCAAGTGGCGGCTGACACAGTTTGGACTTCAAGAGCTGTAAAGAGCAAACGCTGCTGATCAGAGGCTTGTACACGCTGCTCCCTCGGCAGGAAGCACTGACTCCTCCCCCACATGCCTAACTTTATCCTCCTCAACCTGGGACCTCAGAGCGAAGGTTCCAGTCTGAGGATCCAGTCCCCAGCACGTTCCTGGACTGGCTCAGTTAGGTGCTCATGGCACGTAGCACATCGCTGCCTGCTCATAATGCAGCTAAATCAAGACTTGCATGGTTTTCTGCCTTGGCCCCTACCCACTGTCCCCCAAGAATGTGTCTGACCCTGTATTGCTGTGTCCCCAGAGCAAGCACTGTGCCTGGCACATAGTAGGTTCTCAAGGTTTTGGACTGAATAAGTGCCACCAAGGCTTCCAGAGAAGGGTGGCACAGCCGTCACCAGGAAGATTTTCTAAGAATTTCTCTTCTCTCTCCTAATACTGAATTCCTTTGGCAACCTCTGGGAAAAGCAGGCCCTCGGACCTGCTGCTCGATGGGGTTTGGGGAGTGACAGGAGTGTCCCGGAGGGTCAGGCAGGGGACCCATTTTCCCAGCACAGCAGGTAGAGACCCCTCCATAACGCGGGAATCCTGGCCTATTTGCTTATGGCCATGGCGCAACATGGATTGAGAAGTAGAGAGTGTGTCCTGTGTCCCCACCACCCCTTGCCATCCTGCAGCGGCTGAGGCCCCATGAGAAAACAGCCCCCAGTCCATCCTGGGGGGTCCAGAGGTCACCAGGGCCAGAGTGGGTGGTGCCAGTCACAGGGTGGGGTTGAGATTAGAGAGAGGATCGGGGAAGAAGTGAGTGCATGGGCTTGGGTCTCCAGGGTCCGGGGGAGATGGAGTCCCCTGAGTGGTGGACCTGGGAGGGGGGTTGGCTGACCAGTTGAAGGAGCAGCAGTCGCTGTCTGGTAACGTCTGGTGGATTCCTTGAGTATTGCCGTGAATGTAGAAAGTCGCGGTCTCAGACTTTGAGCCAGCAACCGTGCCAGTGGGCGTGGGGACCTTATCTGATGACGGAAGCAGCTGTGCCAGCTGAGAGCAGTGGAGTAAAGGACAGATGACTACAGAAGAAGCTACACCAGTAACTCTGTGAGTAGGAAGAGTACAGAGAACCCATGTGGCCACACCAGCGAGAGTACTACAGCTGACCACAGAAACAAGTGTTCTCTTTCAACATCAAATGCTCTAAGTGCCCCTGAGGGTGTCCACTGCTGACCGTCACTCTTCCGGTGGCCTTGAGAGCCTTCTGAGAGGCAGCGCCGGCCCGTGGAAGCACAGGGAGCACGGACACGAGGGGAAACCACAGGCAGGAAGCTAAAGAATGGCCAGAGTGTGGCCTGGGCATCCTGTGGGGATTGAGGGGAAGAAGAGCCATCTGGGACATCGGTGTCATCCTTCCCAGCCCCAAAGTGCTTCTCACATCCTCTCCTGCCTCCAGGCCTCACCCAGCCAGGAACAGGGACTGCTGCTCTCTCCCATGCACAGATGCGAACATGGGGGCTCAGAGAAGTGTGAGAACTTGAAGGCTTGAAAGCCAGGCCCTGGAGCCCCAGCCATGGGCCTCTTCCCATGGGGAAGACCCATTCCCATGCTTGGAGGCTCCTGGGAGGTGTATGGGAGCGGGCACCTGCAAGGGAAAACAGGACATGAGGAGTGCGGGTGCCCGGTCCTGAGCAGGCCTCTTTGGACCTCAGCGCCCTCATCTGTGAAATTAGACACTTGGCCTCCACCACCTTTAGAGCTCTCCTACAATAGGAGGGATGGCAGGTGGTCAAAGGGAGGGGTGTGGGTGACTGGGACAGGCTGCCCTGCGCTGAGGCAGCTATCTGCCATGTGGGTTTGCCCTCACCTATCTGCTGGGTCCTCCTGGCACCCCTCCACTCTAGCGAGTTCTGGGGTTTGAAATGTGGATTGAAAAGGTAAAGATTTCTTGCTTTGGTTCATGCAGCAAGCATTTATTGAGCACCTACTAGCTGCCATGAGGCCACCTGAATCCCGGCTTGTCGCCCACCTGAGCATGCTCCATCTCAGTCCTCTGCCTGTCCTCTCCTCTCTCTGACTCGGCCAATCTGCCCTCCTCAGCCCTGGGGAGTGGGGAAGCGAGGGTGGAACTCAGAGGGGTCATGGTTGTCACCAAGAGGGAGACTGGTTGGTGGTCTTCAGCTGTGAAGTCGGCTTTGGTTTGTCGGTTGATTATCACACCCACAATGGCAGCCCGCGGGAAGAAAGATGACAGGGGGCCAGGTTCTGTGTTTTCTGGAAACACCACAGAGCGGTGAAAGGTTTTCCAGGCCCTGACCTCAAGTCAAACAGGCAAGATTCTAATCACTGAACTGTCATTACGTGCTTTCCATGGATGGGATCTGTCCGGCTTTGCAAACTGAGCGCACCAGAAGAAGAGCTGTCCTCAGCACCCAGACCCTGCCCACCTACGGAGCACCTGGCAGAATATTCGTGGAGCATTCCATGCTGCTTCCCATGGATTGACCCACTGAGTTCTCAAAACTGTCCCGTGTTAGGTGCTGTGCTTCTCACTTTATAGAAGGGGAAGCCGAGGCTCAGAGCTGTCAAGTGGCACAGCTGTGGCCACACAGCCAGAACGCAGAGCTGCAGAGCTCAAGCTTTGAACTGTTAGGCCACGAGGCCCACCTCCCACACCTGCAATGCCTCGGGAGCACTGCCAGCCAGCAGGACCTGGTGGTGAGCCAAGAAGAGGAGCCTGTGAACCAGGAGAATCAATCACGGCACCCACCCGCAGTAGGGGGTTAGGGCATGTCTGTCAATGAACAATCCTGTTTTTGTAAGAACAAAACTGTGTGTGTGTGTGTGTGTGTGTGTGTGTGTGTGTGTGCGCGCGCGCGCGCGCGCTCATGTGCGTGCATGCTTAAAATAGGTACCGAAAAGAAATGCACTCAGACATTAATATTCTAGTGGCGAGGATAAGGAATGAAATTACTTTTTCTTTCCTGTGTGTATCTACATTCTCCACATTTGCTACAAGCAGTTGGAAGAAAAGAAAAACAATAAAAGGAAAAACAGATGCCCAGCCCAGAGCTGTTCAACTGACTTGAAACTCAGGGGGCTTCGGGGAGGGGTAGTCTGGCATGGGGTTTGCAGGACAGGCTCCCCACTGAGGTCCAGACCCAAGAGGGGACAAGGACCAGCAGCCCTAGCCAGCCTCACAAGTTTTTGTTCAGGGTCAGAAGATAGCACTTTGAGCATCGTGATGCACAGGTAGGTAGGGGAGACACAGGCATTATGTGGGCTAGTGATCAAGGATAAGGGCTTTGGGGTTAGGCAGACCCGGGCAGTCCCAGCTCCCCCTTTAACTCAGGGTACAACTGGGGGCAAGTCACCGTCTCCTGGAGCCTCGGTTTCTTCATCTGCAAAACGGGGCTCTGGAGGGGTGTCACAAAGACTAAATAAGATTATGTATACAGACTTTGTGCCAGTCCCTGGCACGTGGTAGGTACTCAAACAGTAGGTACTCTTTAGTCTCTTCTTCCAGGCCCCAGTGGCCTTTGGCCAAAGTCCTATCATTCCAACTAGGCATTGGCTGGAGGAGAATCGGGTCAAACCTCCCCTCCTCACTTAGAATCCCAGGTGAAGAGTCTGAGGTTCAGGGAGGACAGGAGGTAGAGTCAGGATGAGACCCTTTCCTCCACCACACCCAGCCTCAGTATCCCTGTGCAGACAGTGTGGGACTTAGGTGTTCCAGGCTGAGATCTGAGTCAACACTCCCCTATGTGTGGTCTTTACACCTTCCTTGTGGTGGTGTACCTCCGCCTCCCACCATGCCCAGCCCCACCCTGGCCGGGCTCAGGACCCGTGGAAACCAGTAGGACCGACAAAGTTCTCCTTCTCTCTCTCCTTCTGAGTCAGCCCACCACACTACGGAGGTGACTCAGAGGAGACAAAGCTCCAAACCACACCCCATCCATCCCTGGAGAGGGGGGCCTCACTTCAGGGCCTGAGTTCCCAGGGTCTGCCCTGCCCATCTCTATCTCTTGGACTCCCCAGGAGGAGGCTAGGGGCCCGAGGGGTGAAGGGATGGAGGGATGAAGGAGGAAAAGCAGGTGCAGGAGAGGGCTGGGCACCTAGCCAGGCAAAGCCCTCCAGACCTATCCCCACGACAACCCCAGCCAGAAAACCCAGTATGGTGACAGCGAGAAATCTGGACATCCCATTATTCACACTTGTTCAGTTTGCTCATCCATCCATCAAATATTTGTGCAGCGCCTTCTCTGTGCTGGTCACTGGGTTGGGCTTGGAGGCACGAGATGAATCAAGCCTGGTGTCCACTCCCGGGGACTCCCAGGCTGCTAAAGGAGACAAACACGGAAACAAATAATTAACAACAAATACACAGGATCTGTGAATACAGAGGGGCCACCGAGACGATCAACTCAGCGTTTTCCTTAAATTTAACTAGAGAGAGAAATCTATCCCCCCCCCCACCCCAGCGGGGGGACAGGGTTGGAGGAATGTGATCTTGAGGGATGCCAATGGCCTCACTTGTTGCCAATGACCTTCCTGCCTGCCGCTTGCTCACCGCTGTTGTCCTGGGAAGTGTTGTCCCTTTAAAATTCAGGACCAGGAAGAAGCCCTACAGAATACAGGAGTCAGATTTGGACTCAGGAGTCCCAATTCTAGGCTTCGACCTGCAACCCACTTGCTTTGAGATCCTGTGCGAGTTACTTGTCCTCTTAACTCTCAGTATCCTCATCTGCGGGGAGCGGGGTGGGGCTGGATTTGAAGGTAATTATAATAGCTAATATTTGCTGTGTACCAGACATCGCACCAAATGCTTTGCATACGTTACCTCTTCAGTCCTTACATCTGCCTTGTGAGGTAAGTGCTATTAATAGAAGAAATCTCTTATCCAATGAGAGCAAGATGGGTGGTTTGTTAATAGAAGAAATATTTAAAGCAGGACATCTTATGATACATAAAATAAGCATTTTATTGAACGTAATGCTTGTGCATGTACATTTATTAGATGATCTTTTGATGCAGAGCCAAAGCTCTGTGAGAGCCAGGCCACCGGCCAGACTTTTTACCTTGTATTTCTTGCGCTAAACAAACTTGCGCAGCCGCGTTTATGGTTCCCATTTGGGTGTCTTTAGAGTGCAGTGAGGCTTTACAGATGCTTGAGAAGAGATTTGAAGACAGACTCCTTTTGGGTTTTTAATAATTTCCCTGAATTTTAACCTCCACCTAATTCAACATAAATTTTTGTTAGATTTTGAACAATTGTTTCCCCCTATCACTTGTCTTTTATAGTTGTCTTGCTCACACTCAATTCAACAGCTTTTTTCCCCTTCTTTTATTGAGCCTTTCCAAAGCCCTTTCTTAGTTTTCAGGGACATGACAAGTCTGTGCCTGGCTCTTATTCCAGTCCCATTGGTTTAGGGATTACAATGGGCAGCGACGGGTCTGGGGACAGACCTCGCTGAGTCAGCAGGTGTGACTGAATGACACTTGTGGTAGCCGGCCAGGCTGGAACATTCAGAAAGTGGTGGCATGTGCTAGTCTGCCTTTCAAAGGAAGGGACATGTTTGTAAATCCAGAGACTCGGTGGGATGGAGGCCAGTTAAGACAGTTGTTACTCTTTTGTGTTCATTTTACAGGTGAGAAAATTGAGGCAATAAAGTCATTCCTGCAAGGTCCCGGCAGTCTTGGCAGCACTAGGATTTGAACCCGGGCCTGTCTGGCTCTACCACCTTTATGTCTACGTTCTGCTGCCTCCTTAATGTGCTGAGATCCCATGAGCCTCTAGCTTCCCTGATAGAAGGACCAAAGGATGTTGTGATCTTCCACATGGGATTCAAGGTGCATTTAAAATTTCCGAGCCCTGCACTCAAATAAGGAGGATGATCACTAGTCTCACAGGGAATGGGGGCCGCCTCTCCCTCGGGCCTGTGTCAGCAAGGCCAGGGCTTATAAGTGTCTGTGGAGCAGGCCCAGGGCTAGGTGCTGGGCTACAACAGAGAAGAGCTGAACACATCACTGCTGCCCTAGGAGAGCTCGGTGTTGCGGGTTTCTCCAAAGCCTGTCATGTCCAAGGCTTCTCTTGCTTCGACTTCCTCTGAGGGCCCCTGGGGACATTAAATGTGCAAAGGATGTGGATTTTGGAGTCGCACACATCTGAGTTCTGATACTGGCTCTGCCACTTACTGGCTATATATGACCCTGGGTCAACATGACCTCTCTGAGCCTCAGTGGGACTATTAATGCCTCATCACAGGCCCTCAGTGGTCAGACACACAACAGTGCCCCGCACGCGGGAGGGCTGGCAGGAAGACGCTCCCTCTGGCCTCTGGGATAGAGGCCCACTGGCAGGGAGGTGCTCAGCTGAGGACAGGGGACCGGGAAGGCAGCTCTGAGCCGCTTCCGACCGTTGGTGGCTGTGGAGAGGAGGGTGGTGAGCGGGGGAAATGAAAAGAGGCCAGACGCTGTCCAGGCCACAGCACGAAAGGGATGCCTTACTGAGCCACCCGGCTCAGAAAGGGGAAGACAACCCAGACCGGGAAGTGGTCGGCTTCTGATGACCACCTCACGGGGACCGCGCCAGCCCAAGCAGGAAGTGGTCGGCCCTTCCCACCCCCACGCCAGGCCAGGCGGGCCTGAGCTCACACTTGGGAAACAGCTGGGCCTGAAAGTCCCCGTTCTTTCATCTGTTCTGGGAGCGGCGCTTATTCTTAGAAACCCACTCCGGAGGGGGCCCCCTGACGTGGTGGTGGGGGTCTGTAGACCTGGGTTCTCCCAGAGCTGCCACTTCCTTGCTCCAAGACCTTGGTCAAGTTGCTTCCCTATCTGGACCTATTCCCCATCTGTCAAATGAGGGGTTACCCCCCACCTGCTACCTCAGAGGGACCATGAAAAGTGACAGTCCTAAAAGGTCAGAACTGGAAAGTCCCCATGGGTTCCTCTGGTCCAACATCCTTTTATGGTCGGGGAGACTGAGGCTGGAGAGAGATGGAAGTGGCTCATGTTAGCAGTCACAGGGACCTCACCTAGCAGCAGGGGCATCTCAGGTTTTGGGAAGAGCACGGGATTGGGGGCCAGAACTAAGTTCAATTACTCAGCTCCTTCCTTGCTGTGAGACCTTGGTCAAGTCAATCCTTTCGAGCCTTTGCCTGTGATGAGAGACCAAGCCTTACCACCCAGGGTCCTCATGGAGCTCACCTAAAAGGACACACGTGGGGACATCTTGTAAACAGTAGTGTGCCGTGACTGTGACTGGCTTCTTAACTGAGCTTGAACTGGACTAGAACCCAGATCTCCTGGCTCTCTGCTCTCTGCTGGCCGCCCCCCACACCTCCACGTACAAGGAGTGGCATCCAGGCCCCAGGGAAGCCTCCTTGGGGGAAGGACTTATCTAACTTTTCCATCTCCTCTCGGCTAAAATGTGACAAATCTCTTCCTCTGATTCCACTGAGTCACTGGAGGTGGTGTTCCTGGAGAAGCCAGGTGTGACTGCACTCACGTCAGTAGCCAGAGGTGCTATCGCCACTGACACCCACCCCTTTGTGTGTGGCTTTTACCCACTAACTCCACCTTTCCTGCACGCTGAGAGGGCCCTCCTAGGATGCCAGTGCCCGAGATGCCTTTGCGGTGGGGGCGGGAAAGGGTGAGGCTGGATCAGACACGGGCAGCCCTTACACACAAGCTCCTCAAGGCCTCCTGGCAGAGGTTGCCCGGGCCCAACTCGGGCCTCGGGAGAGACGGCCTCAGACAAGGGAGTCAATCCTGAGTAGTGGAGCTGGAAGCGGCATTAGAGGTGAACCCGTCTACGGGGCAGACCTGGGGTTCATGAACCTGCAAAAGAGCTGAAAACCCCCGGATCACACATAGACGGGTGGTGTGTGCATGTGCTTGTTCATATGTATGGTTGCATATGTGTGGTTGTGTGTGTGTGTGTGTGTTTGCATTTCCTGAGGGGAGGAAGTCAAGTCTTTAAAGCAAAATGTAAAAATCCAGCACCAATGTGCTTTCTCCCTTTTCCTATGTTATAGATGGAGAAACCAAGGCACAGAGAGATGGAGACACTTTATGGCAGGATGAAGCAGGGTACACAGAGCTCCTATTTTAACACTTCTTTTTCTTTTTTGCCCAAAAATAGTCCCTGGAAAGTTCAGAGGGAATCTCTATCTTAGTCTCCATCCTAGGATTTTGTGGGTGACTGGGCCTAAAAGACTGGGCTCACTCAGGACAGAGAAGGGTTAGAAAAAGCTCCTACCATCACCACTACCACCAGCCTCACCAGCAGCAGCAGCAGCCCCACCACCACCATCAACACCAACATGACCAGCATCACCACCACCACCAGCAGCATCCCCCCCACCAGCAGCAGCACCACCACCACCACCATCAACACCACGAGCAGCAATAGCATCACCACCACCACCACCATCCTCCCCATCCCCCCCACCAGTATCACCACCAGCAGCAGCAGCCCCACCATCACCATCAACACCACGAGCAGCAGTAGCACCACCACCACCACCATCCCCCCCACCATCCCCCACCACCAGCAGCAGCCCCACCATCACCATTAACACCATAAGTAAGTAGCAGTAGCACCACCATCCCACCAGCAGCAGCACCGCCACTACCATCATCAGCATCACATCAGTACTCCTGTCACCTCCATCACTGCCATCAGCACGGGATCTGCCTGAAAGGATGGGCTTTGCTTCCACCATCGCCCTGTGGCTAGAGTCTTCCTGATTCAGCTGGTGGGAGTCAGGATGCCAAGCTCAGTCTCATCTAGAAACCTGAGGGATACAGACCGAGGATGGGGTGAAAACCAACCTCTGTGCTCTAAAGCGAGCAGGGGTGTTCTAAACTGAAATGCCCATTGCAAAATGAGCTCAACTGACCTGACCCTCCTAGAAAACTTCCTAAGAGACAGGCGAGCTCTTATCCAAAGAAGATTGGGTAAATGTGCATGTTGTTCCTTCTATCTTTCCACAAATGTCTATTTATTATTATTTAGCTGACACATATCCAGCACTGACTGAGCACTGTTCTCAGTACTTTAGACATATGGACTTATTCCATCTTTGCAGCTGCCCTATGAGGCAGGTAGTATTATTATCCCTGATTCATAGTTGGGGAAACAAAGACACAGGAAAAGTCTAATAACTTGTCCAAGGTCAGACATCTAGTAAATGGCAAGGTCAAGATTTGAACCTAGGCATCCTCACATCAGAGAATACAGGCTATTAACCACTACACTACCCTGTCAGATTAAAGAAGTACGGGGTGGGCCCAAAAAAAACAAACCACAGATATGCAACACCTGCAATTGATTGTGATCTCTTCAAAGGCATGGATTCTACCATTTTCGTTGCTGTGTTCTCAGTGCCTAGTGCTAGGCCTGGTACACGGTAGGGGCCAATAAATGTTGAGTAAGTGAATCAATTGATAACACTGCCCTCCAAACCCTTTCCTACCTTCTGCTTTTTCCTCTCCTGAGCCACATTTGAGTACACTCACTGAAACTGTAGCTCTTCTTCCAGCCAGCAGAGGGCAGCTTATATAATAAGGTGAGACCTTCCTCTAATAGCCAGGAAACAGGAATTAGGAGGAAAAGGAGGAAATACTTTGTGGCAGGCATGAGCACAGTTACTGATTAGAACAAATTGAGACAAACCCTGCATCTTACCATATGATAAGATACCATGGCTGGTGTTCTTAATTTGACAGCTGAGGAAACTGAGGTCCAGAAGTTCCTATCCAAGGTCACACAAGTGAGTATCAGAGCCAGGCTTTGGATCCAGAACTTCTGGTCTCTTTCCGCAACAGAATGGTAGAAATAGCTGACAGGCTGGAATATGGACCAGGCTTTCCTTGTGTGTTAGGACAAGGTGGACTCTGCAATAGCAGATGTTAAGTTCCCAACCAGGGGCAGCCTTTATACACATAGCCAGGTTGCCCCCTGGTGGCTATAACTGACAGGTTCCCGGAAGCACAGTTACCAGCTTGTCAATCCATTAGCCAATAGAGTGCATCCCCTCCTTACTGGACTAGGCCTGGCCTCAGGCTGTTGGGAAGATAGAGGACAAGGAGGATCAGGTTCCAGTCCCTCCAGGGACTTACGGTTCAAAGGATAAGGCAGTATGACCCCTGAAACAAAACTAAGAGTGTGAGTACCCATGTGCCAAGGAGCCCAGCCAATGGGCCCTCTGTGCGCCCAGCACAGGGTTCAGCACTGTGGGTGCCCACCCCATCCTATGGGGAAGGTGCTCATATCTCCCTATTGATTGTTAAGACACTGAGGCTCAGACACAGGACAAAATTGTGCTCAACGTCAGACCATTTAGGAAAAAAGAGACCCAAACCAGCAGATTTCACATCTAGAGCTTGCTCAACTCCTCCATGTGACAACCGCTGCAGTTCTGAGTGAGTGTAGTCACCTTGGACTGAAGTGGTCTTAGAGGGCTCCTGCTAGGAAGCAGGGCCAGACCCACCTCCTTATGTGGTTACTTCATGTGTTGATGATGACAATCACCACCATTACAAATACCATCAATTAAGTCTTTAGTGCTGATGTGGTAGTTTAAGTACTTTTCATGGGTCATTTATTCACTTAAAAAATATTTAGCAAGCATCTCCTATGCTCTTATGTTTTAAGTGTTGGGATCACAACAGTGAACAAAACAGAAAAATACTCTTACCCTCATGAAACTTGTATTCTGAATAAGGGAAATAGAGAATGAGCTAAATAAATAATTCAAATATATTGCGTATCAGGTGGTAATAACTTCTGGAGAAAAATAAAGTAGGGAAGGAGGGTGGAGATCATTTTAGAAAGGAAGTGGAATTTTAATCTGTGTGGTCAAAGAAGGTTCTCTGGAGATGGCACTTGAACAGAAAGCTGAAAAAGAGGAAGAAATGAATTATGGGGTGTCTGAGGGAAGAGAGTTCCAGACAGATGGAACAGAGAATGCAAAGGCTCTGAGGCAACTATCTCATTGATCCATTTCAATCAATTTTGAGTTATAAATCACTGTTGTCCCCATTTCATAGCTTCCCTTAGATTAGGAGACACTTCCCAAGTCTGGTAGAGAAGAGGCATGGCAGGAAGAGAAACTGAGGCCCAGCAAAGTCATGCCTAAGGTCACATAATGAGTCAGTGCAGCACTGGGGCTCAGACCCTGGTCTTCTGCTTCCTGCACCAGGGCTCATTAGAAGCTTTCTAGCTTAAGGAACACATCACCTCTGGCACCTTCAGAGATCAGGGTCTTTAAAGAACTAGGCCAGGATGCAGGCTCCAGAAGGGCTCGTCAACTAAGGAGAGGTGCTGAATCCCAGCCTGATGCATGCAGAGATGGGGTGGTGGCTGTGGTCAGCCATGGTGGGACCACAAAGGTTAGGAAGACCCAGCTAATAGTGGCTCCCTGCTGCCTCACTAAGTGTCCCCCAGTACAGTGAAGGGGCTCTCCTGCTTATAGCGGACTGTACTTCAATCCATTGGCAGGGAGAGGGGTGAAGGGACATCAGAGACTAATTTCAACCTGACCAGCCACACTGCCCAGTAACCAGAGTAATACCTGTGGTTGGGGTCAGAGGTCAGCCTGGGTCTGGGGTTTGTGGTTGGATCAGGGGTCAGTTCATAGCTGGAGATCAGTCTGTGGCTGGGATCAAAGAGTCAGTCTGTGGCCAGGTCAAGAGCCAGGATACGTTTTGAGTCAGGGGTCAGTCTGCAACAAGGACAGAAAGCAGTCTGTATTCAGATCAGGACTCTGTTCATCATCAGAGTCAAAAAGCAGATAGACCAAGGTCAAGACACAGTCATGGCCAGAGCTGTAGAAGTCCCTTATGTTCACAACCCAAATGGACTACCTGCAATTCAGTTTTATGATCTGCTTTTGAATCCATCCAGACTAAGGCATTAGTACGTCACATATGTCATCTCATTTGGTCTTGACAACCCTGAGAGTTAGGCCTTCCCACCTCATTCCACAGAAACCAAGACTCAGATAGTGTAAGACCTTTGCCAAAAATCACACAGCAAGTAAAGGGGAGATCTGGGATTCCTCCCCAGAAATGTTTGTCTCCAGAACCAATACTCTTATCTATGATGTTTTATAGCCCCCTCCAGGGACCTCCTTATTAATGGAAGAAAAAGCAAGGACTGACTATGAATAGAGGCAAGGACTGAGTATAGATAGAGGCAGAAGATAGAAGCAATGCTGTCATACAGGCAATGGTCCCTCAGCAAGCCAAGGACAGTTCTCTGGGGATATGAGACTTGAGGGAGTGTTGAAGGATATGTAGGAATTATCCAGATGGTGAAAAAAGAGAAGGCACTCCAGGCAGAAGGAAGAGCATGTGGAAAGGTCAGAGGTATAAAAGATGTTGTGTGTTTAGAAAATGCCAAAAAGCAATGAATTTTGTGGCATGCCATGTATTCAGAGGAATGGTGGGAACCTCTGTTACAGTGTTGGGCCCTGCATGACAGGTTGTAGACTGGATGTCACTGTGCTCAGGAGGTACTAGGGGGCTGGCAGAGGCTTGAATCAGGAGTATGATGTGGTGAGATGGGTAGCTCTTGTGGCAGTATGGAGGGGATAGTGCTTTATGAATTGTATATGCTCAACACAGATATGTTGAAACTTAACTATTACTCTTTTGTTTTATAATTTGAGCTTTTGTATATTGTTATGAAAACTGCCCCAATGTCATAAATAAGCATTTTCTTCTAAATATTTCAGATTTTACTCTTTTGCAGTTAAGGCTTTAATACATCTAAAATTTATGTTTGGTGTGAGGTAGGGATCTCATTTTACCTTTTCTATGTGGATAGCAGGTTGACCTAGCACCATTTCATTATTAAATAGGTTGTTCTGTAAATGCTGATTTCTGCCATATGCTAGAACCAACAGTCCCATTTATAAGCAGATGCACTTATCAGCTCTCTCTTCTATTATTGAATCAACCTCCTTTAATTACTGTAGCTTTATAATATCATAGAAGTCTTCAAAATTGTGTTGGTGTATTAGTTTTCTATTGCTAACAAAACAAATCACCACAAATGTAGTTGTTTTAAACAACACAAAATTTTTTTTTCCTTTACAGTTCTGGGGGTCAAAAGTTTGAAATAAGTTTCACTGGTCTAAAGGCGAGGTGTGAGCAGGACTGCGTTCCCTTATGAAAGTGAGAAGGTAGAATCCATTTCTGTGCCTTTTTCAGATCCTGTGGCTATTTGTATTGCTTGGCTTGTGGCCCCTTCCTCCATTGTCAGAATACATCGCTGAAATTTCTACTTCTGTCATCACATCAGCGTTCCCTCTGATTTTGCTTCCTCTTTATAAGGATAATCCAGGATAATCTCCCCAACTCAAGATTCTTAATTTAATCACATCTGCAGAATCTCAGGTGTGGGTGCGACTTTGGATACATCCATCCCAGGGCAAAATTCCTCTCCATCTGAGGACCTGTGAAGCTAGAAAATAAGCTCCCTGCTTTCAAAATACAAAGGTGGACAGGCATAAGATGCAGGTTATAAAAAGTGGCATTCAAAAAGAAAGAAAATGAAAGAAAAAAAAAGTCACCAGTCTAAACCAACTTTAGAACCCAAGGGGGCATACTCCTTTATGTTTCAAGGCCTGGGAATACCCTCAATGGTTCGTACTCCATATGCAAAACAACAGAACTACAAAACTTTGAACCTTACCTCACACCATATAAAATTAAAGTGAGACTATGAGACATGGGCAAGAGTGTGGTGGTTACGGGGTGGGGGGAGGGAAGAGAGGGTTGGAGAGAGGGGAGGGGAGGAGCACAAAGAAAACCAGATAGAAAGTGACAGAGGACAATTTAACTTTGGGTGATGGGTATGCAACATAATTGAATGATAAGATAACCTGGAGATGTTTTCTTTGAACATATGTACCCTGATTTATTAATGTCACCCCATTAAAATTAATAAAAGAAAAAATTAAACTCAAAGTATAAGTTTAAACACACAATATGTTAAGGGGAAAATCCATGTACAAAAGACTCCAGTATGAAAGTCAGCATATATAAAATTCTAGAAAAGACAAAGCTATGACAGGAAGCAAATCAATGATTGTCAGTGGCCAGGGAGCAGGGAGAGGGGACTGACTGACCACAAAGGGTGTGAGCTAACTATGGGGTGATGGAAATGCTCTATATCTCGATTGTGGTGGTGGGTCACAACTTTAGAAAGAAAGAGAGAGAAAGAAAGAAAGGAAGGGAGGGAAGGAGGGAGAGAGGGAGGGAAGGAGGGAGTAGAGAGAGAGAGAAAGAAAGAAAGAAAGAAAGAAAGAAAGAAAGAAAGAAAGAAAGAAAGAAAGAAAGAAAGAAAGAAAGAAAGAAGAGAGGAGGGCAGGAAGAAGGAAGAAAAGAGAGAGGAAGAAAGGAAGGAAAGATCAAGAGGGAGGGAGGAAGGGAGAAAAGGGGAAAAAAGGAAAGAGAGGAGGAGGGGAAAGAGGGAGGGGGAGAGAGGAAGGGGGAAATGATGGAGAGAAGAGTCTCACAGGCCTGGGGTGGGTGGCGTCCCCCAGCCAGGAGGGTCCAGCAGGCTTCAGGTTGCTAGACACCCCCCCGCCCCCCTGCCCAGACAGGTTTATTGAAGTTTTGGCCTCTAAACCCCTGGAAAGGCATCTCGTGCCCACACCTTTAGAACAAACAAGTGACCAGCGTTTGTGTCTGGATCGCCAAACTTTTTACACAGGGGGCCACTTCACTGTCCCTCAGACCGTTGGAGAGCCAGACTATAAAAAAAAAACTATGAACAAATCCCTATGCACACTGCACACATCTTATTTTAAAGTAAAATAACAAAACGGGAACAAATATAATATTTAAAATAAAGAACAAGTAAATTTAAATTAACAAGCTGACCAGTATTTCAATGGGAACTACGGGTGCAGATGCATCCTGTGCTCCTCTCACTGACCACCAATGAAAGAGGTGCCCCTTCCAGAAGTGCGGCGGGGTCCGGATAAATGGCCTCAGGGGGCCGCAGTTTGGGGACCCCTGCTCTAGAGCTTGAAGGCCTGGGTTCAAATCCTAACTCTGCTCTTGCCTTTCAGTGTGACTTTGGGCAGGGTACTCAGCCCATGCCTCAGTTTCCTTACCTGTAAAGATGGAGAATGGTATCACCTACTCCAAGAATTGTGAGGATAAAATAAGTGCAGAGTGTGGGCCTACTGTGTGCTGCCCCATTGCTTTCCCTCATTCTTCCAAAGACCCAACGCCCCACCCACAACCACAAGGCCAAGCGGAAACGAAGTCCTCTCCTGGAGGGCCGGCCCAGCCCCCCACCCCATCTCAGAGCCTCGCCCATGCTGGGGTCCCACCACATGGCCCTCAATCAATACAGCTGACTGTGGCTTTGGGGTCTCAACCGCTAGCCACGGAAATTGGGCTGGTCCAGACCACAGGTCCAGCTGTGGCTGAAAGCCAGTGGAGGTGACTGGTGGGAAAGAGAATGAGCGGGTTCCTAGGCATGCCAGGTGACTGCGGTGGGTGCAGCATAAGCCTTACTCCAATGGCATCATTCCCAGGAGGGAAGGGTGGGGATGGCAGGGCGGGGGGGTGGGGTGGAGGACAGGGGTTCCAACACCCATCTCAGCTGTGCCACCATCTTGCTGGGTAATCTTTACCAACCCAATTCTCTCTGAGCCTCAGTTTCTTCTCTAAAATGGGGGGATGGGGATGGGGATGGGGGCGGCCCCGCCACCTTATGAGGGAAAAGGATCAGGGGCTCTGTCTGGTCTAGAGCTGAGGGCCGGGCCCTGTGCTATCTGCTTTATACATAGTGCTTATGATGGCCCATTTTACAGATGAGGTCATTGAGGCTTACATGTTCTTGAAAGCTTTTTCTCTGGGGAGGTCAGTTTCACGACAAAGCTCATTTCACAAATGGGGACCCTGACGCTCTGGAAAGTGAACAGCCTTGTCTAAAGGCTCCCTGAAGGATTCCAGATCCTAGGTTTAGGAAGAAATTATTTTCTTCCCAGACCTAAACCTCAGCAAACACTTTGCCTTGCCCCTCCCGGGCCCCTTGTTCACTGAAAGTCAATGTTGGGACTATATTTTCCACTTGCTCTTTTTCAAGACTGTCACCAAAGGGGCAACTGAGGGCCTCCTCCGGAGCATGTGGGCTCCACACCACATGGCCAGGCCCAGGGTCCCTGAGAGCCGCAGCGTTCTTAGCCGGGCCGTGACCCCAACTGCCTTTGGGGAAGGGGCCGCTGTACACCTCCCCCCTGCAGGGTGGGGCCGGAGCTCTGGGCATCACAGCCTCAGCCCCAAGCAGGCTGTCTCTTTGCTCCCCCCCCCCCCCGCATCCAGCTGGTTTCTGCAGACCCGTGGGGTGAGGCTGGTGGTGCCCAGTCCCAAACCCCCAGCAGTGTGGGCTTCCTGGGAGGACAGTGTTTCCTGGCACTGACTCGTTAGAGGACACTTTTAAAGACCCCACCCAGTCCCCTCCTGGCATAAATCCCTGTCATCCCAGCCTAGCTCCTGCATGGCAGTGTATTTCTGAGACCCTGAACCCATAATACTAATATGAGTAAGGGGTGGGGTGGGGGGAATAGAGAATTGCTGCTATTTATTCAAACCTTAATAAATATCTGGTGCTACATCAAGTACTTTAAATACATCACCTTATTTTAATCCCAGATAAGTTTATAAAATAGGTACTGTGATTATCCCCATTTTATAGACAATGGAAACTGAGGCTAGGGAAGGTTAAGTAGCTTACCCAGGATCACGCAACTAGAAAGCAGAGGGGCCGGTATTGGAACCCACTGGCTATGTGATACCAGCCGCTCCAGCACTGCCCAGCAGCCCCCACCCCGTCCCCTGATAGCCCTGGACACCGCCCATCCTACCCCCAGGGACCAGTGTCCTCTTTGGCAAAATGGCAGCATTGACTGGACATGTGACAGGAGAACGGTGTGTGCTGTGATCCCCAGGCCCCACTCGGACCGGACTCCCCACTCCTGTAGCAGGGATGTGGGTCCCCTCTTCACCCACACACCTCAGCATCCATCCTGCCACTCAGAGCTGGGCTGTCAGCTCAAAGATCCCCTCCGGGTTCTGTTCGCTTCCAATTCCCTAGGCCAACAGCAGAGCTATTACTCATCTGGTTTCTATTATTCATTTATTCAGTGGGTTTAGGGGCAGTCAGGAGGCCCTGGGGACACTGGCGTGACTGGATCGGCTCAGGGCCAGGCCCAGCCTCTGTGTGGACACTAAAGTCCTATCAGGGCCCTGGAAAGGTCATCATCACCGAGGCCTCGGGCCACATGCGGCTGTTGTGGTCAGTCCTGGGGCAGGAGCCAGTGTCCGAGGCCACTGCTTGCCCTGGCACGAGCCCCCACCCCCCATCAGAAAAGGCTGGGAGAGGAGGAGCCGAGGGAAGGTAGACCTCCTAGGAGTCCCCTGGTTACCCAGCAACCACAAGGACAGGCAGAATAGCCCTTTGGAGAAGCCTCACACTAGCCCCTGCCCCACCACACACACTGTCTCCCTACCTTCCCTTTAGTCCCTGCTCTGAGTCTTGGAGGCTGCAGGAGAGGAGGCAGAGGACCCAAGATGTGAAGTTCAAACGTGAACAGGCAGCCCCAAACACCTCTCCCTCCATCACCGTGACTATCACCGAGGCCCCCGGGCATCCACTCCTCCCTGACCATTTGTCTCCATTTGCTACTTCCCATGCTTACCTGGGGTCCCGATGTCCTGAAGGCACCCCAAGCCTTGGGAATTAAGAGTAACAGTCCCTTTTATTCCCTCCCTATAATTCCTAGCTCCTCCCCAGAGGGGAACCCTGTTAATAGCTTGGCATCTACTCTACGGATCCTTTCTGTGCATTTAAAAAGCCTACGTATTATTTACATCTACACATGTAGCATCCACTTTACACAAATAGAACCACACCATATACATGTTTCTCTGCCTTGTCTTCTAGTAGTGCATCTTTTCATATTTGTGTACTATCGTCATAGTTATTAACTGTTGCAAATTTTACAGTGAAAACAGAAAACAAAACAGAAAGGCTAAATCATCCGTATGACATAGCTTTTTTCTTACGTACATAAATGAAGAAGTAAAACCCTTGAGCACGGTGTGCATCCTTCACATTCTTATGTGTATCTTTCGTATCCTTTTCCTAAGATGATCGAGACAACACTGTATAGAAGACATGCGCTCACTCAAACATGCACATGCGTTTTCTTTAAAGCAGAACCATACTGCTGGAGTTGCTCCCTCATTAGCTTTTCCTGTTCAGAAGCTGTCTTGGTGATTTCTCCAGATTAGAGTGTTTGGATGTTACTTGATTCTGTTCAACCTCCACATGGTACTCTATCGCATGGCCATATATACATGTATGTATACATAACATACCCACCATTCCCCGTTCAGTGGACATTTCAGTTAGTTCCAGAATTGTGCTGTCACTGCAATGAACAGCAACACTGCCCTCCTGCTGAGGTCTGAAATCGGAGGGACTGGGCCAATGTGGTAGGGGGGTGGGAAAAGGGGGATGGTCAGAATGTAAGGCCGGATCTCCCACTCCACCCACGCCTCTGCCTCCTCTGGGCAGCATGCTTCCAGGGTCTACAAATATACAGGTGTGCTCCTTTGTCTGCATCTAGTGGGCACAATATAGAACCGCACTGCCCACGGTGGCTACTGCCCTGGCTGGGGGTGAGCTGGGACACAGTTTCCAGGCCGTTCCTCCCGACTCCCCTCACCATCCTTCCTGGAGCAGTGCGGTCACTCAGAGCAGGATGGTGGGTACCACAGGCCTCCTGTATAGCCCTGGCCGGCCTCAGAGGCCAATTGGACAAGTGACGGGGGTAGGGGTGGGGTCTCCATGCACAGTCTCTGGGGTCCAGGCAGCTGCTCAGCTGCTTTCTGTCCAATTGTGTCAAACCAATACAAAACTAAAAAGCTCTAGATCTGAAGCAGGAAAATTGGATCTGCTATTGATCCTTGTCACTTGGGTGGCTTCTGTGACCCATATTAGCCACAAACCAGCCAAGAGCACCTGCCTTAAAAACAAAGAGTGTCTGTGGTGGAAAGAGGGAATGAGGAAAGATAAAGACAGAGGAAGCGGGGGCCGGAATGGGAGACATGCAACCTTTCCTTTATCCCCAGAAAACGGCAGGAAAAAGAGTTGCTGGCAGGAAAATAGTAGTGGGAGGAGGGGAGCCAAGGGAACCCCTGGGCCTCCATTCCCACAGGTCACAGGAAACAACCTCAGGCCATGTCCACAGTCCCAGCAACCAGCCTATTGTGTGCAGGGCCCGGGTGGTCTTTAAAGTATATAATGTCCTCTGTACATTCACTCAGGGTGAGGGCCTTGGAAAATAAATAGATGGGCAGCACCAAGATGGCTCCGAGAAATACAGATCCCCAGGTGGCCCCAAAGACACATTTGGCATGTTGGGGGAGGGGCCTGAGCACATGTATTATAAAGAGTTTCCAAACTTAAGACCCTTAGCTCTAACTGAACTGTGTTTTCTGAAGGTTTGGAGGTATCAGTGGGGCCAGGGTTCCTGCAGGAATGAGGACACTGAGCAGATAGGACCCCGGGCACCTTATCTCTTTAACTGGGTGCCTAATTCTAGTCTGTGTATACTGTATTCTCCCGGTGAAAGACATCTTCCATTGACTGTTAGACACACTGTGCTTTTCTGGCCCTTGAAAAAATGTATTACCAGTTAAACTAAGACAAACTATAGATTATAAAATGTATCTCAATTTCAGAGATGTTAAAGGTAAAATGTGTGTTATGGAACCCACCAAATAGTAGAACTGTATTTTGGTAACACCCTTCAGTGGCATCCCACAACTCTTAGGGATATCTTTTTACCTCCTCCACCTAATTCCCAAGGCCCCAGATACACTGGCCTCAGCCTACCTCTCTGGTCACCTCCCTGAACTCTTCTTCCCTTCTCCATGCTCCTGCACTTTGGCTCTTTGTTCCTTTCCGCCACAGGGCCTTTGCACAGGTTGTATACTCTTCCCTTTTCTTCTTAACCTGCCCATCCTGAAGAATACAACTCAATTGCTACTTCCTCAAGAAGGCCTTCTCTGACCGTCTTTGCTAGGTTATACTCCCCATGCTACCACCATCAGACTGTCCCAGGGCACATCCATAGTGCTGGTCTCAGTTTCAGTCTCTCTTTGTGTGCATGATGAATGCCAGTGATGAATGTCCAACTTCCCTGACTGACTGTAAACCCGTGCAAGTAGGGACTGCACTAGCAGGAATTGCTGTTGAATCCTTTGTGCCTAGCACTGCCCTGGCACACAGTCATCTGCATGAACTGGTGCCTGTTCCCTCCAACACGGGGCTCCAGGTTTCAGTGCCTTGGAAGGCAAAGTCATAGGGGGCAGCTGGGAGAGTTAACGCTGAATAATGCCATCATTGTATTATTGTCCCATGCTGGCCATGTTGGTTTGGTCATTGAATGGGAGATGGCAGCTGATGCAGATGCCCCCATGACGGTGGCCCAGCTCCTCGGCCCCAGCTTGCTCAGAGTCTCAGCCCAGCCTGTTTGCTCAGCTGCTCTGTGGAACTCAGTTCTGCTTTCCTGCCCCTCCCCCCCCACCTCCACCTGCCCTTCACTCAGGAAACCAAACCAGAGACAGACAAAGGAAACAGGCAAAAAACACCTGCCCGTCCGTCCGCCAAGCTAGCAGGTGAGGAGGCACCAGGACCTAACCAAGAAGAGACGATTCTGGAAAAATAAATTAACAAGAGTCTGAGATTTGGAATCAGGCTGTCTGGATTTGTATCACTGCCGCAAAAGGGGCAAGTTCCTTTACCTTCTCTGAGCCTCAGTGTCTGCCTCTGTAAAATGGGGATAATAAGAACAGCTTTGCAGGGTGTCTTGCGAGATGTGTAGAGCTGTGGGCTAGATCAGGTGCCTCCTCAGTCAGCACCAGCGGCAGGAAAGCGCTTTGCAAGGTCTCACACTGCAGGAACGCTGCTGCTGTCCTCCTGTCCGAGGGGTCAAGGGCCCACCCCCAGGGCCTGCTGAGCTCTCATTGACCTGACTGCCCTCATTGATCTGGTTAGGACCCCCTGGGGATCCCCTTCCGCATGGACAGGCCACCCTCTGCCCCTGGGCGCCTGCCCTTTACCAAGTTCACGGTCTGGAGCAGCCAGCCAGCTGGGCCTCCTGCTAATGAGCCCTTCACCTTGCTCAGACCAGCTCCCCCATGCCCCATTGATCCCTGACCTTCCCGGGAAAGCGCCCTCCTCCACTTCTGCCTTTCTGTGGCGGCCACCACCACTGCCTGCCACTGCCTGCTCTGAGCTCTTCTTGTCTCTGGTTGGGCCATGTCTGTGGCCTCTGAACCCTAGCTGCTCCCGCATTAACATGTATGCTTCAGGGCCAGGGCTGTGGACAAACACTCTGGGTTCAAATCTCAACTTGGCCTTTTCCTAGTTGTTATGGACCAAATGTTTGTGCCACCTTCCCCCAATTCATATGTTGAAGCCCTAATCGCCAGTGTAGCTATATTTGGAGGTGGGGCCTCTAACTAATTAAGGGTAGATGAGTCCATAAGGTTGGGGCCCTGAGTCAGTAGGATTAGTGCCCTTATGAAGAAAGACACTAAAGAGCTCATTTTCTCTCTGTCCACACATGCACACAGAAGAGGTCATGTGAGCACATATGATGGTGGCTGCCTGCAAGCCAAGAGAACTGGCCTTAAAACGAAATCCAAACTATTGGCACTTTGATCTTGGACTACAACAGCCTTCAGAAATAAATTTCTAAAGAATAGAAATAAAAAATAAAGAATAAATTTCTGTTGTTTAAACTACCCAGCCTATAGCAGCCCAAACAGACTAAGACACTAGCTTTGTGAACTTGGGTATGTTTCTAAACCTCCCTGTGCCTCAGTTTCCTCATGTGTAAAGTATAAATTGGAATGCTGGCTACACACGGCTGCTATGGGGAGTCCACGTGTTAGAACCGTAAACACGTGTGATAGAACTCAGCCTACATGGGGTCCCACACCAGCAGTGATTGTTATTCTGCTGTCCTGAACATACTGTGCACCCGGAATGCCTTTCTCCTTTCCTCCTGGGACTCAAATCCTTCCCTCTC
Source organism: Rhynchonycteris naso (assembly GCA_037038555.1). NCBI lineage: Eukaryota > Metazoa > Chordata > Mammalia > Chiroptera > Emballonuridae > Rhynchonycteris > Rhynchonycteris naso. The sequence continues at coordinate 219,798,296 of CM072997.1, read as the reverse complement.
TATTAGTCATCACTGGGACCTCTTCCTGGCCCTGTGCCCTGTCCCTCTCTCCCTAGAACTCAAGGGCCTCCCATGTGCATCAGGCCTGGGATTTTTCTCTTCCCAGATGGGTGTATCATGTCTCCCCCAACACACACACACACAGGCAGGCCTGGGCTGTGTCTCTGTGCCTCAGTTTACTGCCTTCCCGGGAAACCAACTGCAGGGCCAGCTGCACAGGAGGTGCTGAAGAGCACCCCCTACTTCACCATGAGAAATGCACCCCCAGGCTGTTCACTCCACACGCAAACACGCCCTTCACTCAGTCTGACGGTGCGAGAGCCTCTGGCTGTGGCTCCGGCACACCTAATCACAATGATGCTGAGTGCGGAGAACACTGCTGCGTTCATCCCTTTAGGTGCACTGCCTCATTTCATCCTGCCCACAGCCTGCTGTGGGCAGCGCTACGACAATCCCCCATTTACGAAGGTGGAAGGAGCCTCGGGCTCAGTGAGGTGAGGTGACTGACTGGTGGGAAACGACAGAGCAGGCGGAAGAGTGCCGGTGAGGCTCACTCCGGAGCCCGCCCTCCACCCCACACTCCACCCTTGCTGCCAGGGGACCTCTCTCCCGGGCCAGACCACTGGCAAGGCATCTGCTCAGAACACAGCCTAGAATTTTCTGAAAGCCTTGGCCTCTTGCATAGCTCTCTGCAGAAATGCGGTCTCCCAGCAGCTTCTCAATGTCCCCTCCTCAGCTTTCACCTACAAGTGGCATGAGAAGAGGCCTTAGGAAAGTCATTAGTACATACACGGAGGGAGGCCGAGGACACCAGCCACCCCATCACTCAGGACCCCTTCTCACAGAGAGCTGGATTTCCCCTGAGGAACTGGCGGGCTTCCTCCTTTCTGACACCAACACTGATGTAACTGACCATATCTTCCTTTTTTGCCTTGGCTGCTGGGAAGCTCAAAGTCAAATTTGGAACTCAACTTGAGCAACTATCTTGTCCTTATGGGGTTATTCTTGTCTGTGAGCTTGACTGTCTATGTCTATGTCTATGTTCCTATTTCCTGACTCTCCATTTTTACCCTTCCTTCCTTCCTTCCTTCCTTCCTTCCTTCCTTCCTTCCTTCCTTCCTTCCTTCCTTCCTTCCTTATGTACGTCATTATAATAGGATAAGCAGAATCCAGTGGCAGGAGTGCATAAGCCAGGGCTTTATCCCATTAGGGTTTGGGGAAGAGTTCCCCGAGGGCAAGCCCTGGAGCTGAGGTCTGAAGGGTGAGTGGAAATCCACTGGTAAGGCACAGGGATCAGAAGTTGGCAGCTGAGGGACAGGCTAAAGCCCTGCAGTGGGAAGGGGCTTGCACTGCGGGGACTGAGGGGGCCGGCCTGGGGCCCAAAGCACAGATATCAGGGCACAGTGACTGCAGGCTGGGAAGTCAAGGAAGCATGCAGGGCCAGCCTCAAGGGGCCCCACAGGTCTCACCAACCAGCCTCCATTTGTCCGGACAGCAGAGGCAAAAATACTATTGTTATGAATAATCAGGTGTGTGCTTTTGTAATCAAAATAAACCCCCTGTTGAATGAGAAATTTAGAGAGGCAGAGCCCTACCGATGGGTATGGGTCTTCTAGGTTGTTTTCTCCTGGGAGAAGCAGCAAGCTTGCCTCCCCTAGAAGATAATGAGGACGGTTTGTCCAGGTGAGCCGTCAGGAGGTCTGGAGGGCGGGCTGGGAATCAGACACTGAGACTGGTGGGAGGTGGGGTCAGGGGAGGCATCTCTGAAAAGGAAAAGACAGTCTGGAAAATTCTAGTGCTGGTTCCGCTTATGGCCTTTAGCAAGCCCATCAGCCCTCTGGAGCTCAGTTTCTCTCTAAGATAACCAAAGGGGTTTTACAAGGACCCCGCCCACTCAAAACTTTATGTCTAGATAGCAAAACTTGGAGCTGGTCGATTAGGGTTCCTACAACAGCCTCTTTGCCAAGTCCAAGATCAGGATCCCCAGAGTGCTTTCACCCCCAGCCATCGCCAGCCCCTGACCCACCCTCCCCAGAAGCGGGGAATGGCGACAGAGAGTCGTGCCTAAGCCATTAGGGCCAGGGTTCCATCACAGATTTAATGATGTTGTGTTGCTTTAAAAGCCAGGCTGCAATCTTGCTCTCATGTTCCCTGGAGAGAATACTGCTCAGATCCCAGCAGGACCCTGGACGGGCAGTAGGGCTTGAGCCCCCAGCCCCACCACTGGGGGCAGGAGGCCTGTCGGCCTGCCCCAGCCCCCAGGCTCTCTCTCTCAAGATGTGGATCTGGGTAAGACACCTCCAGAGTCAGCCTCACTTCCTGTGAGAAAGGCCACCCTGGCATTTGACCTCAGTTTATTGGACCAAATGGGTGAAGCAGTGGGAGGAAGTGATGGAAGGAAGAAGTCTTTGTTCTGGAACTGGTTCTGGCCATAACTGGCATGTAACTTTGGGTAGGTCATTTCCCACTTCTAAGCCTCAGTTTTCCCATCTGTAAACTGGCCCTCTAATAAGCAAACATCAGGATGGGATTAGACATCAGGAGACCTATTGGGAAGGATAGCAGGGAAAGGGAGCAGGTGGGCAGGAAGGGCCCCCCAGACCAGGACTCAGGCCCTATAGCTCAGCCCTGCTCAGGAATTGGGAAGGAGAAGTCTGGGGCGAGTTGACCTGGGTGCAAATGTGGTGCTGGATCCTGAGAGGTGGCAGCTAGGCCCTCAGCTGCCGTGCTTTCTGCAGCAGGATGTCCTGCAGGCCAGCCGAACAGCACACCGCCAGGGTCGTGGTGGTGGTGCCAGTCCCCACCGTGCTGGGCTATGGGACTACGGCTGAGCCATGTAAACTGCAAGTGCTGTCTTCACAGGAGACACGATGCTGATTTTGTCCCCGGAGCCACAGTAGACCCGGCCCAGAGGACAGTCCATGGTGAGGACCCCGGGCAAGGCTGGGAGAGGGAATACAGCCCTCCTATCAGCCCAGGAGAGCTCCAGGCCGGGCCAAGCCTTAAACTGCCCCTCAGGCCACACCATGAAGCCTGAGGTCAGACTGAGGCAGACAGGGCAGGGCAGGGCAAGGAGCTGGAGGAGACTTCACTCTGCGGACACTAGCAAGCCATAGAAAGCCCAGAACAAGAGAGTGGCTGGTCTGGCTGGGCCTCAGGAAGGTTAACCCAGCTTTGGTTGACCTGGCAGCTCCGAGCTAAGAGAGCCGGGCCTGGGCTGCAGGGGTGCCAGTGCCCAGGCCCGGGCCAGCACTTCCCACCCCCAGACCCCACTGACCAGAGGGGTTTTCCACCCCCGGCTTGCCTGTCTGGCCCTCCACGGGAGACAGCTCTTACTTCCCCATTCCCCAGTGCACTGGTCAGCGTGTGGTAGGAGAGCAGCCCCAGGCTGGCTGGTGGGACTCACCATAGTGACCACACACCACCTGCCAAACCCCAGCCCCAGTTCCCCTTCTCCAAGTCACGGCAGAAAGAAAACCCGATTTCCTGAGTGTCCCTCTCCGGAGCCTTTGCCCTCCACCCCCTACCCATCACCTCCATCAGGGCTTTGAGCCCCAGCACCCTGGGCAGCTTCTTAAACATCTTCCTCATCATGGCATCCATGTAGGAAGCCTGTGTACCAGGGACCGTGTTTAATGTTTCCTGAGTTAGCTCATTGAATTGCTATGGCAACCCTGTGAAATACTTTTTTTTTTTTATATAGGGACAGAGAGAGAGAGTCAGAGAGAGGGATAGACAGGAACAGACAGACAGGAACGGAGAGAGGTGAGAAGCATCAATCATTAGTTTTTCGTTGTTGTTGTGACACCATAGTTGTTCATTGATTGCTTTCTCACATGTGCCTTGACCCCGGGCCCTCAGCAGACCGAGCAACCCCTTGCCGGAGCCAGCGACCTTGGGTCCAAGCTGGCGAGCTTTTGCTCAAGCCAGATGGGCCCGCGCTCAAGCTGGTGAGCTCGGGGTCTCGAACCTGGGTCTTCTGCATCCCAGTCCGACGTTCTATCCACTGTGCCACCGCCTAGTCAGGCGATGAATGATATACTTTTATTTCTATTTTACAGATAAAGAAATTGAGGTCAGAGAGGTTCACCCCTATGTCCACAGCAGGTCAGTGATGGAATAGAATTCAAATCTTTCTTCAATTCAAAAGGTCACTAGTAAATAAACAATACAGTTGCCCCTCAAATCTTACCTTTCCTGACAGTTCTCAAGGGCATTTCATTCTTAGCCCAAGCGTGGGAAGAATACTATGTCCGTTTTGCAGGTGAAACACTGAGGCTGGAGAAAAGCAATAGAGCAGATGGGCTCCCAGGCTGAGTTCTGGCTCCTGATCCACTACCTTGCCAGTTACAGAAGATGGGGCACCATGACCCCAACCCCTTAGCTGCTGCCACCAAGGGGGGACAGAGCAAGATATAAACAGGTTTTTTCTTGTGACACTTGGGCCTCTCCCTTTGGGACCCAAGTCAGCCAGTCTACTGAGGCAGAACAGGGAGGGGCCCTCAGGACACTTTTTGAAGTTTCTTTAATAGCTTTTCTTTTAAAAAGCATGTTTCCTATAATTACAAACATAACACATGCTGGTTGTAATAGTTTCCTACTCTCAGCTAAGCTGCTTCTCCATCCCACCCCCCAGGCTCCACTGAGAAGCAGCCGAGTCTCAGGCAGTAGTGGGGCCTTGAACCTTCCAGCCCTTTCAATAATTAGTGAGATAGGTGTAGTTTTGTTTTTTCTCATATAAAAACAGGCCCAGGCACACAGTGGAAAATCACGTTTTTCTGTTAATATATGCTCTCGACATGAAGCACGCAGCAGCAACAAACAGTCTGACCTCGTTGCTTCCCTGCCAGAAGCATTGCTGGATTGTCCCTGAGTATGGCCACTCGGGTAGATAGATGGGCAGTGACGTGCGCCCCTGCTGGCCTCAGTGCTCCTATAAGCAAAGCTTCTGTGAATTCTCCAGGATGTCTCACCACCCTCAGGCTGTTTCCGAAGTTACAGGCAGAATGTTATGACAGCTAAGACCACAGTCACAGGGGCCGGCTCTGCCTCTTGGCAGCTGAGTGGTCTTGGACAGGCCAGTCTCTCTGAGGCTCAGTTTCTTCACCTGGAAAATTGAAATGATATGCAGGACTCTCATCAGCATTCTGTGAGTTAATACATATAAAGCACTCAAACTGCCTGGCATGTGGGAAGTGGACCAGATGCTATTCTTGTAATTGCTAGAAGTCAAGAGGGCTGGGTCTCTGGGTTTGTGCATATTTAAGTTTTACAGATTTGGCTAAAGAGGCCTGTGTCCTCCTACTCTCATAGCTCCGAGGACACTAGTACCTCCATTTAGGGCAATCTCCTCCCCTGGAAGGTTCATCACCAGAATTGCACGCGCTCGTGCGCGAGCACACACACACACACACACACACACACACACACACACACACACACACACACACGGGCCTCATGCTGCAGTTGAAGTAAAGAGCCTTCCCAGTCATTCCCTGGGCAAAGCTGCAGAACCCTATGTCCTTCTAGGCCTTGTATTTCAGCAAGCCCCCACCCCACCCAGACCCACAGACCCCCCCCCCCGTCCTCTTCCAAGGTCATTTTCTGCACTAACCTGCCCTCCCTCCTCGCCTCAGTGTAAAGGAAAGACCCCTAGCCAGTGGCCAGGGCGGAATGATCTCAGTGACCAGCTTTACCCCTCCCTGCTGAGAGACCTGAGCGGGGCCTGTAGCCCCCACAGCCTTGGTTTCAGGGTCAGGACCAGGATGAGCCAAGCCATGTCCACAGGGACACCGACCCTCAGGCTCCTACAGGGGCTGGGTTGGTGTTAAACAATGGCAGCCTCCCAAAACTTTACACCAGGACACCTTGCCTGCCTCACACTAGTTCTGGCCCTGCTTGGTTTTCTTATGTGCAAAATGGAAATCGTAACTGTAACTGCAGCCTAGAACCTCCGAGGCCAGCTCCGAGGAGCCGGTGAGAGGAAGCCAAGCAGGCAAAGGGGTCTTGCAAATGCTCCGGTGCTGGATGTAGGAGGAGCAGGCTAGGTGGCAGTGAAGTGGGAGACGATGACCCCGGCTGCAGTAACTTGGAGTCCCAAATCGGACATTGATCCCCAGAGGCAGGTGTGTGACTCAGACCAAGGACACCTTGTGTGTGTGGGGGGTGTGCATAGGATATGACACTGATTTAGGGCAAGAAATTCACTTGGAACATTCTGCATAGTTTGGACAGTGCCCCCAGCCCTTTGTTTCTGGGGAGCAGCATTGTTTGGTCATAAAGATCCTGCAGCGACCACAGCCCGCTGGTGAGGTAGTACGAGGTTTGAGGCCAAAGACAGAGATGTCAGAGACACGATCATGTCCCGGCCCCGGCCTTCAGACTAGTGGGGCAGAGAGGAGGTGGCAGAGACGTGCGTCGGGAGAGCAGGCAATGTCCTTCTCAGGGAGGCCTTCTGCTCACCCTTCTCCGGCCCAGTTTTATTTTACTGACTGTTCAAAACAACCCTAGGAAGTCAGTATTATCATTAGTTCCATTTTAAAGATGAGGAAACAGGTTCAGAGTGGGGGAGTGTCTTGCCCAAGGTCCTGGCTCAAGAACCCACCGGAATCGGGGCAGGTTGAACACTTACATTTGATCCTCCAGGGAGACAGCGTAGTATAGCCCAGCCTCCCCACCAACCGCCCCCAGAAGCATCAGCAGACTGGCCTCTCCGGAGTGCTGGGTGGCCACTGGGCATGCCAGGCTGCGGGACGCTCTTCATCACCCTACACATCCCCTTCCGCAGGCCCCCTCCCTGCAGTGGTGACAGCTGGGCCCAGCCTCATTAGCACCATTTCCACTAACAGCTCTGAGGTCTGGCGGTGGGGGCGGTGCTGATGGGTTCCCCCGGGGACCCAACCTTCTTTGCTACAGACTCCGCGATCCCCACCACCAAGGGGGTGCCCTTCCACCCCGAGCCCTCAGTCATCCCCAAGGCTCTCCTGGGGCAGCTGGGCTCCCACCTCAACAGTGCCCTAATGGTCCTGGACTTGGCATCTGGGTGTCAGCCCCAATGTCACAACGACATCATCTATAATAATCAAAGCTACCTCCTCTTGAGAGAAGGTTTTCCATGCGCCCGGAAGCTCGGGGACATCTTATATATGCAATAACTTGTTTTACCCTCACTGCAATTCTGAAGAGATATTAACTGTACCCATTTGACAGCTTAGTAAATGGAGGCTCTCAGTTTGGGTTCTCCCAGAAGCAGTCCTTGAGACTTACTGTGAGTGGTTTAGTTAGGAGATGATACCAAGAAACACTGGTAAGGAAGAGGGACAATGGGACTGGGAAGGGAAGAGAGCCAGAAGAAATAAGCACTCAAGCAAATTACCTTTGTGGACAATGGGAGCTCGTCCCCTTGGGCACATGGGAGATGGTGCAGAATATGCCCTGGAATTATTCCAGCCAAAGGTGAAGGAACAGGGATATTTGTCGTCCCCCCCACCCCCATGCCCATGTTTCACTGTCTGAAGGCTGCTGCCAGGGCATTCATGCCCAGCACTGACTTGCAGCTATCATGGAGTTTTCAATAAGCTGCCCTGAGTGTGTAGGAGTGACTGCCAAGGGGACATGACCAGGGACGTGCAGTGTCTTCTTTACCAAGGCTCAGAGGCCACACAGCTTGTCATTTCCAGAGTCAGGATCTGAACCCAGGTCTGGCTGCTCCTAATTTTTAATCCCCGTGGTAGGAATGGGACCAGGACTAGGGGTTGGAGCTGTGTGTTGTGGGCTCTGCTCCGCCCTCTGTCATGCCGAGGAAGCCTTGGCTCTCCCAGGAAGATGCCAGGAGAAACACCAGCAGGCCCCTATGTTCTCCAGAATCCTTCGTTGTCCCCATCTTAGTTGCTGGGGTGTTGGGGGGCTTAGGTTCATTCTGCCAAAGGGAAGTCAGGACCCCCTGGGACAAAGCAGACGGCGAGCAAAGCCCAGGCCAAGAGGAAGGACGAGTGAAGGGGTGAGTGAATGAATGCAATAAGTCTGTCGTGTCTCAAAACAAATGCTGTCAGCAGCACCCGGCCTCTCACTTTCTCCCACAGTCTCTCCACCAAGCCCCCAAGAGAGAACACAAGAGTCATCACCTGCAGCCCACGGACGGCTAAAGTGTCATTTTGCTTTGCATGTCACTGCGCTCTTAAATTATTTAAGCTTTGCTCACATTTAAAACTGTAACATTTCACACAGTAACCCACATTTTCAGCTTCTCTTGAAGAAACCAGAAGCTCAGGCAAAATGCGGCCCCCTTCCTGCACAGCGTTGGCGGCTGCCCTGCCAGAACAAGGCAGGGCTCCTCCACATGTCACGGTCTCCAGTGCTCCCTCACCTCCATGACACTGGAGCAATGTCAGCTGCCACTTTGCAGCTAGGACTGTGGTTTTTAACGCCACTAACATGAGTCCTGGGAGCATGGAAAGTTGGAGCCCTGGGTTGACTTGTTGTGTGACCTCAAGCAGGTTCCTCCCCCTCTCTGTGAACTGAGGGACAGACAGGTGATCTAAACACCCTGCTTGCTCAGAATGTCCCAGGTCTGATGGAAGGGCTGGAGAGCTGGCCGGGCCTTCTTTGGCATAGTCCATGGCCATGTGCAGAACACAGCTGCAGAGGGTACAGCTTCTGTCACCCCACTGTACCCACATCCAGGCACTCATGATGTGGGCTCCACTGAACAGTTAGTTCCCCAGCACTGGGGATGCCCCTCAGAGAGACATCTTGCTGTGCCCAGTTTCATGGGCGCACCCAACAGGCAGGCGGAAGAGCTGGCATGGTCTCTGCTTCCACAGTCGCTAATGTCAGAGCAGCAGACGGGGCAGAAAGAAAGCCGCTTGTCACAGTGGAATGTTAACACCCACAGTTAGTTGGCTTGGACCTTCAGGAACTCATGTTGAGGGTGGGGTACCCCAGGTCAGGCTCCTACAGATCAGCTCCTGAGAAGCCACCGGAAGGGAGGGCAGATAGACCAACACACCTTGTGGCTGTCCAGGGAGTAGATTCTGATTCTAAGGGAATTCATCTCAATTTATTCTTCAAGGGCCCTCTGTGCCTGGCTCTGTGTGATCTGAGTTCAGCTGGTCACTTCCTAAACATGAGCTTCCATTATCATCGTATCTGCCATTACCATGCCACTGGTGTTAGTGCCTTCCTGAGTGGTAAGACCCTGGCTATGTGTGAGCCTCCCCCACCTTCCTCATAGCATTACAGCACCTCCTTCTAGCTAGAGCTGTTGTGAAAATCAGATAATAACACATTTATATCGAGAGCTTTTGATGTACCAGGCACAGTCTGAGTGACAAGGCTCGCTCACCACACTCACATGCCCTCCACTCTTCACACCCACAAGGGCACCCACACCCATTTCCACTCTCACTCACACCCGCCCACCCCCTCACACCCACAGGTGCACACCCTGCCCTCCTGGTCCTGCCCCTCCTCCTGCTGCTCCTCCCGGTCCCTGCGGCCAGCCACTCTCCCAGCATGCCCTGAGGCCAGCCCCATGGTGCTGGGTTGGGCTCCCTGAAGCCACAGCCTGCCCTGACTCCCACAGCCAAATCGAGTCAAAGACCAATTAATATTCTGATACCTGTGGCCAGCTGAAGTGATGTAGAGCTGATGAGTTCTTTTTCCATTTTACTCCAACTGTGGTTTCATTTTTTCCCAGCCCTCCTTTGGTCAGTGGTTTTAGGGGCACTAAAGTTCACTTTTGTGGGTAACCTGCACTATTAGCTGTTGATTTAATTAACTCAGCCTTTCTCTTCTTTGACCAGAACAAGGCCAGCCGGGCAGCTTTGCAGACACCCATTTGGCCAGCCAACGGCTGGAGGCGTCTGGCGGGAGAAGCGTGTGGTCCCTGGCAGACACTCGCCAGCCCCTGGCTGTTGTCAGCTTCTACAAGTTTCCTGAAGCACTTCAGAGCCACCATCTCATAAGGTGCATAGGGGTTTTGCTCCCATTGAGACAGGTGGGAAACTGAGGCTCAGAGATGTGGACTCAATTACCTACGGCCACAAGGCCAGCAACAAGCAGAGCTGGGCTTTCAAGCCAAGTAGTTCTCTTTTCACAATCCCCTATATTGGAGAGGCAGTTTATTACCCCAAAAGGTGTCCCACTGAAGGAGAGGGAGGTATACAGCTGGAAGACACCTGGGGATGCTAACGAGGAACAGAAGGGAGGGATTTGGAGCGGAGACGCTAGTTGAAATCACACTCTTGAGGTTCTTCCTGACGATGGAGCAAACCAGAGTCTTTCGTCCTCTGAGAAGTTTCCAGATTCCTAGCATGAATCTCTCACTGGCCAGGTGAGGGGGACACTCAGCCCTCAAAGGCCTCTGCCTGGTGGATGCCTCGGGCTACAGAGCACCCTCCGGGCTATGGTCAGAATGCAGCAGAGCAGAGCAGGCATCTGAAAAGGTTTCAGAGGAGCGCTTACAACCAGGAAACGCACACACAGCTGAGGCCAGGGAGGTGATGAGAGTTATAGGGGAACTCACTGTGGGACTTGGGGCAATTCCCTCCCTGTCTCTGACCCTCAGAGTGCATTTGGGGACATTCTCAGAGAGCAGGGACTGCCATTCCAGTCCATTCAGCTAGTGTTTTAGGGAACTCTGGCTGCTGGACTAGAGAGGGAAGGGAAGAGAGGGCTCTGGGCTTGGAGACAGACTTTCCTCTCTTCTCCCCTTCCCACTCCACCTCCTCCAGGAAGCTCCCCAACCCTCACCCAGGGCTCAGGGCTCTGTGGACCTTTTTTTTTTTTTTTTTTTTTCGCCACCAGGGTGAATTGTCAATTGATTTGTTATTTATCCCACTGACAACAAAGAGAGTGAAAAGGTAATAATTCTGGGCCCTGGGGTAATTCAATTCCTGTAGCACCGTCAGCTACATTAACTTACTTCCTGGATCTCAATTCAATTAGAGCAACATTCCCCAGCATTAATAAATCAATACTCATGCCATTTGGATATATTTTGAATGTCTTTTATTATACATTGCAGGTCGGGGATGGCTGTTGAATTGGAAGTTAATGGGACGGGACAGGGCAGGTGGGGCTGCCTGGGGAGAAGCTCCCAGCCATTGGCTCTAATTGCCTCTGCTGCAGAAGAAGGCGTTGGTAAAGCAGAAGCCTGGTTAACTGAGTGAGCCTGCTAGCACTACAGTGAGCGGCAGGTCTGTCCAGGTGGACGAAGGCCTGGTGGTTGGGAAGACTGTGTTCAGCTACCCATTCCTCCTCCCAGTCTTCCTCCCACCTGTCCTCTCCCCTTCAATCCCTCCTCCTTCCTCTTCCAAGCCTTCCTTTCATCTTCCTGCTGTTTCTTCTCCCACCCTCCTCCTCATTCTTCCTATCCCTGCTTTTATCCTCCTCTTCTTCCTCCTCTTCCTCCTCCACCTCCTCCTCTTCCTCCTTCTCCCATCTTCTCTCTCATCCTTCCTCCAGGTCATCATCCCACCCATTCCCCTATCTTCTCATCCTTCCTCCTATCTTTTCTCCTCCTTTCTTCCAATTTTCTTTCCATCCTTTAACCTTCAATGCATCTAGAACATTTTGCTGAGGGCCTAAACAGCACTAGGTCCCATACTGACTTCCGGGCTTATATAGCCAGGATATATGTGTTTATCACACATGTTTTCCAACCTCAGCGACACTGGATCTAAACAAATAATTACAACACCATGTTCAAGAGCCACAACATGAGTAACCAGAACACTTCTGCCCGCAAAGCCAGAGCAGGGCTCAGCAGTGAGCCCGTGGCAGCAAGCTCTGATTCTAGGGACTGGAGAAGGGTGACAGAAGCCTGGGGTAGGTTTTGAGGGTGAGTAGGTCGTGGTCAGGTGGACTGAGGGGGATCAGGAACTGCAGAGAGCCCAAGGAAACTGAGGGAGGAAGAGCAGGGGTTTGCTAGTGTGTGTAGGAATCCAAATCCCCCAGGTAAATAAAATATGGGCTCCCAGGATCCTCCTCTGGGGAGGTCTGGGCAGGGGTCAGAAATCATGGTCAGCAGCCTCAGTAGAGAAGGTGCCTACATAGTGGAGCTAGCCCACATCTCAGGCTGGCTGTAACTGACTGTGGACCTGAGCAAGTTTCTGCCTCCCTGAGCCTTCCTAGGTCTGTAACTGAATTTCTCATCTGACAATGTCCCTTGCGAGGGGCAAGAAAGGTATTGCTTCTTCCCTTTGACAAATGATAAAACTGAGGCTCAAGCCCTGGCCAGTTGGCTCAGTGGTGGAGTGTCAGCCCGTCTTATGGAAGGTTCGATTGCCGGCCAGGACACACTGGAGAAGTGCCCATCTGCTTTTTCACCCTTCCCCCTCTCCTTCCTCTCTCTCTTTCCCTTCCCCTCCCGCAGCCAGGGCTCCATTGAAGCAAAGTTGGCCCGGGCACTGAGGATGGCTCCATGGCCTCCACCTCAGACGCTAGAATGGCTCTGGTTGCAATGAGAAAAACCCCAGATGGACAGAGCATCACCCCCTGGTGGGCAAGCCGGGTGTATCCCGGTCGGGTACATGCAGGAGTTTGTCTGACTGCCTCCTGCTTCTAACTTCAGAAAAGTACAAAAAGAAAAAAAAAAAACCTGAGGCTCAAACAGACAAGGCCTGAGTCAGGTAGAGTCTCTACCCTCCCTGCATAGAGGTTCAGGACCTTTGCACTTGCTCTCCCTCTGCTTGGATCTTGCTTAGATGTCACCTTCATTGGCACACCTATCAGTCTGTAAAAACTCCCAGACTCTATCACCCTCTTGCCTCTCTCGTTCTGTTCTATTTTTTTCCATGGCATTTGCCAGCACCTGACATCTCATCAATTTTAATTATTAATCTTGTTTATTGTCTGCCTCTCTCCACTAGGATGGGCTTCATGAAATCAGACACTGTCAGTTTTGGTTCCAAGCACATAGTAGATACTTGAAAAATGGCTGTTGAATGTCAGGTGAAGCTGGAGCTGAAGGAAGAGAGAGCCCTGCTGACTCACCCGGTCGTCCCTGTGCTGGAAATCTGACCCTGGCTGGACACCGTGGGACCTGGAACCTCATCCTGTGCCCAAATTGGGGGCAGCCGGGTCTGAGGCCAGTTCTGGTCCCAGCTTGACCATTATCCTTCAGTATAGTATCGGGCATGTTCTTTGCCCCAGCTCAGCCTGTTTCTCCATATGATAGGAGTGTGCTGGGTTCCTTCCTCCATTTAACAAGCACTACTAGGTGTTTGAACACAGTGTTCTGGGCCCCAGACAGACTTAGCACCTGTCCTCCGGGGGCTGAGCCTCTAGAATAAAGCCATCGAGGGTCTCTCTGGCTCCCCCCTCTTCTGCCCTCAGCCCTCTGGCAGATACTGCTATGGACAGAGTTGGGTCCCCACAAATTCATAGGTTGAAGCCCTTGTACCTAAATGTCATGAGGACTTTTGGAGGTAATTAGGGTTAAATTGGGTCATGAGTGTGGGACCCTCGTGATGAGATTAGTGGCTTTATAAGAAGATGAAAAAAGAGACCTCTCTCTCTGCCATGTGAGGACACAACAAGAAGGTGGCAGTCTATAAGCCAGGAAGAGGGCCCTCACTAGGAATCTAATCAGCTGGCACCTTGATTGGGGACTCCCAGCCTCCAGCGCTGTGAGAAATGAATGTCTGCTGCTTAAGCCCCCAACAATGGTTCTGCTACAGCAGCTGAGTTCACTAACACACATGCTGCTGGTCCACTGCCCGAGTTTAGAGATCCATGGGCTCCACGTGAGGGGGGACAGTTAAAATTCAGGATTCTCCTGGGAAAGGGTGGAGGGCCACTGGACGGCATGGTGTCTTTAAAGCCGGTATTGGGAGGGGGGTATGGAGAACAAGTTCTTGCTCACCTCTGGGCCTTTGCACATGCTATTCCTCCTATCTGGGACTCTTTCTCCCCTTCCTTACTCCTATCACTGCCCAGCTATTCTTCACCCTTTGGATCTTGGCTTCTATATCACCTCCTGTGGGAAGCCCTCTGTTTGTTCCGACAGACCCCAGGCATGAGTAGGAATGCACTGTCCACACATGGCTGTAATGGTTCCTTTGTCACGTCCTTCCACTCAGCCTCACCTGTGAGCACCCCAAGGGCAAGGTCCCAAGCTGGTCTGCAGTGCTGTCTCTTATCTGGATGGGACCCAGCTTCAGCATGGCTACATTTTTGGCTAAGATCACCCAGCCGGTGACTCCCACACCGTGGTGCAAAGCAGCCCTGTCTGACCCCGAGGGTGTCTCCTTGTCTCCGCTCCACAGACAAGTGCCCTGCAGTGTTTTACCAACACTCTCTTCTGTGTCTTCATAAAAACTGAGTCTGCTCATTTCTCCGAGCAACTGAGGTCTAGAGCTTGCCACACTCAGCCTGCCTGGACCCCAGCCCCACTTACAGGAAGGCATCTTTGACCCAGTGACAATAGGCTACCTGGCAGGAGCTGTCACCATGTGCCTCACACTGAGATCCTTACCTCTGTGCTCTCATTTATTCCACTGAAACACAGGAGAAAGCTGTGGTTAGTCCCACCTTCCAGATGAGAAAACTGAGACCCAGAGATGGGAAGTCCCTTGTTTATTATCACTCAGCTAGTAATTGGCAGAGCAGGGATTTAAATCCAGGCCCACTTTGCCTTTAACCATTGGGCCACGGAGCCCCTTTGAAGCTCTGAGCGAGAGACAGGGCACCATTCGTTCACTCATTAATTAATAATAAACATGATGTCACTGAGGGATAGACGGATAGCACACAAATAAACAAGTATGCAAACAAGGGGACTTCAGAGAGGCAAGTGCCCTAAGGGAATGTGACAGTGACCAGGGGAGGGCATGTCTTTGGGTTGGGGCTCCTCTTTCAGGAGGTAAAGCCCAAGCTATGACCTGAGCAGCCAGGAACTGGCCATGCAAAGACTAGGGGAAGGGACTCGGGGAGAAGAGGCCCAGCATTCTGAGCAAACGAAAGCACCTTGGAGGGGCAGAGGTTGGGGTGGGGAGGACAAAAACTGGCCGCCTGTCTCTTGGGGGATGGGGCCTCGCCAGGTCCAGCTCAGTGCCAGACGGGCGCGATGCAGGGGATGGCCGGGGCAGAAAGCCAGGCCGAGAAGGGGCTCATCGGGCTGCTGAGCTGACCGAAGCCTTCCTTCTGGTGAGGGCCGCCAAGTGACAGTGACCTGTCAGCTGGGCTCTGTGATGGTGCCAGGTGTTTATGCCACTTAAGGCTGACTCCCGGGCCTAAGGAGGAGTCAAGAGGCTTCCGGCATGTAGCTCTGTTGCCCCCAGTTCCCACAGAGGCCGCGGGGTGTCAATAAGGAAGAAAGGACTCAAATCCCAAGGCCACAGCTCAAGCACAAGGCCTGGGACCAATTACAGGGGTCAGGGGGCTGCTTCCATGCCCGTGTCAGGCTGGGGCCAGACCAAGTTCTCTTGGGTCCTCAGCATGCCCTGGGGAGGGAAGAGTCTGGGACGAGACTCTTCCTCAGAGACGAGGTAGAGTCCCAGAGCTGAGGTCCTGGGCCTTCCCTTCTACCCACTGGGCTGCCCTCTCCCTGGCACCGCCCCCCCCCCCCCAGTCTCCAGATCTCTGGACAAAGACTAAGCAATAGCCTCCTCAGGGAAGTATAAAGGACTGGGATGCTGGGATGACCTGGTCACTTTATGACGTAACACTGGCTTTACCATTCCTGGGGCGGTCAGAGACCCTGGAACCCTAGAAGAGGCGGTTGTTGTGTGTCTGTCGAAATTTCTCTCTGGAGCCTCTGCAGGGACAGCCCAGGACAGTGGGAAGCTCAAAATCTGGGTTCAAATCTTGGGTCTGCCTTGTGTGACCTTGGGGAAGTCACCTCACTTCTAAGTCTTTGGTTTTCTCATTTGAAAATGGGGGTGCAGGGTGTCACCAAGGCTGGTTAGAGGTGGAAGGAGAAGATGCCAACCAAGAGCCCATCATCCTGGATGCTCAGCAAATGTTGGCTCCTCCCACCACCCACCTTTTCTCATTTAAATTTTTTCTTACTTCCCCTCCTCCCCTCCATCTATGTCACTGACTAGCTCTGTGTGACCCAACATAAGACTTTTACTCTCTCTGGGCTTCGTAGAGTTTGGGAGTTGGAGGAGTCATGAACCCAAGTTTGCATGTAATGACAAACTAAGGACCAAGTTCAATGGCAAAGCTGAACTTCCGTCTCATGAGGCCATAGCTATGTGTCAGAATCTCAGCCGTGGGCTCAGCCCTGGGTCCTGGCCCCCCGTACCTGGCTCTGAGACCCCTAGTTAGTCCATTCTCTTCTCTGGGCCTTATTTGTCCCTCAGAATTACAAGGGGCAGGGCCAGAAGTTTCCTGAGGAGCCTTCTTATTCTGTTTTTGCAGTTCTGGGATTCTGGGTTGGGTCAATAGGATCATAGCCTTGGTTACCTCTGAAGCCATCAGGTAATTCTTCTGAGAAGTCGGGTAGCTAGCTCCATCTCCTCGCTCCAGGCGGGGTCACACCTCCATGCCTTTGCCTCAGTTGCTCTCTCTGCCAGGAACACTCTTCCCACCCTGGTAAGTTCTTCCATTCACACCACAAAAAGCCTTTATTGCACACCCCTGAAATGTCACCTCTGATCTGAAGCTCTTCCTGATCGCCAGTCCCATTGTAAAACTGACCTCCCCCTCCCCACCCCCGCTCCGCAGGCTCCGACCAACCCCCTGCATCAGATTCATACTCTCTAGGGTCCTTATTTGTGTGCAAGTGCTGGCTGCTCCCTGAGGACAGGGCTGGGTCTGATCCATTTCTGAATCCAGCCTCTGGTGGAATCTATTGACTGAATGAGTGAACGAATGAATGAATGATAAACCACAGTTCAAGGCTAATGTCAGCCAACAGGCCTTGCCCCTGTCCCTTACAGAGAGCCGGTCCCCTGCCTGGTCTGTCACCCCAAGTGAGCAGCCCAGACCCACCTGGCCACTGGAGTCATTAATGAGCATTGATTCTGATCAGTCCCATCCATCATGCCGCTTGAGCTCCTTTCCTTAAAGGACATTAGGGAGCAAATGTATCATCGGTGACTGGAGGCCCGATAAAGCAGGCACCTCGCAAAATTTAGTATTCAACTCGTAAAGGCCTTAAAAGCATTTTTCAATTATGAATGGCCTGAGGGGAGTCGTTCTTTCTTCACCGGGGGATGAATAAAGATGGAAAATAATAGCATATCAATATTGTTGCAACTTAGTAGGATTAATCTGGGAGAGTCCAAGTCCTTGCTTCTCCCCACAGCCTGCGTGCTCAGGTGCATTGGGCAGTGCTCAGCCAAGGTGACTCTCACCAGGACTCCGTGGGCAGAGCTCACCCCAGGGAATCAGCACCTCAAGTGCTGTGACCTTCCCTTTCCTCTCTCACAGCCTCACCCCAGAACATCCTTAGGCTCTGAGCCATTCTTCTTACCCATCGGCTTCTGGGACCCGCCTTCTCGTGATGATCTCTAAGCTAGGTACCACACTGAGGGGTTAAACGGGGTCTTTATCCTGGCTGTGGTGATCGTTGCTCCAATCTATGTGATAAAATGTCATAGAACTTTACACCAAAATGAAAAATGTTTTAAAAAGAAAGAAAATTTAAAAAGTGCAAGTAAAAGCTGGGTGAAGGGCACACTTTTGCACTAGTTTTACAACTGCCTGTGGATTTGAAACTATTTCAAAATAAGAAATTATTATAAAAAGTGGTTCTCACAGGAACAAAGGGAATGGGCTTCCACTGGTGGGAGTTTTATATAAACAGGCAACAGCTTTAGAAAAACAGTTTCGCATTATCTAGTGTGGTGAGCAGAATAATACCTCCCCTCCAAAGATGTCCACGTCCTAATCCCCAGAATTTATGACTATATTAAGTTACATGTCAAAGGAAAATTAAGGTTGCAAATGGAATTAAGATGGCTAGTCAGCTGACCTTCAGATGGGGAGATTATCCTGGACTATCCCTGGAGGGCCCAAGGTAATCATGAGGTCCTAATAAGTGAGCGAGGGAGGCCTCAGAGTCAGAGATGTGAAGATGCAACATTGCTCGTTGAAGATGGAGGGAGGAGTCATGAGTCAAGAACGTAGGCAGCGTCTAGGAGTTTGGAAAGGCAAAAAAACGAATTCCTCCCTAGAGCATCCGAAAGGAACACCGCCCTGTCAACACTTGGATTTTAACTTAGTGAGATCATTTCGGATTTCTGTCTACAGAACAGTAAGATAATAAATTTCTTTAAGCCACTAAGTTTGTGGTAATTTGTTATGGCAGTAATAGGAAACTAATGCATCTAGTAAATAACATTTGTGAATTAAATATGCACACACTCTAAGACTCAGCAATTTCACTCCGAAAGAAAATCTTCGGGGTACATTGGCCACTGCTCTGGTATAGAGACATCTACAAGAATTTTCATAGCAGTATTATTTAAAATAACCCAACAATTCAAGTGTCCATCAATAGAAGATGGATAACTAACTCCATTGTGGTACATTCCTACAGTGGGATAATATTCAGCTGTGAAAATGGAATGACTTGCAGCTACACACAAACACATGGATGAATTCCACAGCGCAATGGTGAATGAAAGAGGCAAGTCACAGATAAAGGCATGTACTAGGATTCATTTATATACAATTCAAAAACAGGCAAAGATGTTGAGACCTTCAAGGAGTCTCAAAGGTACAGTTTTTTGAGACTCCTTGATCTGGGTAGTATGGACAGGTATCTATTTTATAATTAATATAGATTATTAATTAAACAGTATGTGTATGTTTATATGCCCTTTTGAGTGGATGGTATAGTTTACAATAAAATAAACATTCTTTTAAGTGTCCTTGCTTTTGAGCATTCATTACGTCTTTTTTCATTACACTGTGAGCAAGGCAGGATAGGCGTTCTTACCTTCATTTTACAAGTGGAGAAATTGAGGCTTTAAGGAATTAAACAACTTACTCATGCTCACCTGCCTACTTCCCAGGCTTCACCTCTATCCACTCAGCCTCTCTCTCCAGGCTCTGGACTGACCGAGTTCAAGGAAGCAATGAGACAACAGAAAGAGAAAACAGGACAGTCTCTTCCTGGCTTTTGAATTTCAAAAAAGGGGAGTCAAAACCTGAGGTCCTGGAGAAAGTTTGGAGATTTTTGTAGGGAGTGAGAGCAAACTCTCTCAGCCTTCAGATTATGTAAAGATTTGGGGGCTGAAATAAGTGTATATTTGTGTGTGCAGGGTGGGGGTGGCATATGGAATTTGGGACGAATTAGAGGTAATAAAGAGTGATGTAGAAACTGTGAGAAAGGCAGATTCCACACTACATTTCCCCCAGGTCAAGTATCACAGGAGGACGACAGAATACCTGACAGCTTTCTAGGATCTGGAAAAGTCTATTAATTTCACTTCCAGGGAGAACCTGGGAGGCAGGAAGACCCCAGAGTAAAAATGGCTGGGTGGTCTGTGGGCTGGTAGGGCCTGGCACAGCTCTACTGAACTTCTTGAAGCTGGTTTTGTGTCGAAGAGGGCATAAATAACCCAAATCTGAAATTCAAAAAAGAGACATAACTACAGAGCTCACAGATATTTAAAAAGATTTAAAAATTAATAAGAAGATATGGTATAAAGTTTTACACTAATTAATTTGATACTTTACATGAACTAGACAAATTCCTCAAACAACTCAACTAATAAACTGACCAAGGAAGAAATATAAAATCTGGATAGTCCTATATATTTTAAAGGACACATAACCGTTTTTTAAGAGTCTCACAAAGAAAATTTTAGGCATAGATAATTTCATTGATGAATTCTTTTAAACATATAAAGAAGAAATAATAGCAATCTTAAACAAATTGTTCCAAAGAATTTATTTTTAAATAACATTTTCTAACAGATTTTTGAGGCCGGTATAACCCTGATATGAAAACATCACAAGGAAGAGAATCTTTATAGTTCAATCTTTCTCATCATTAATTAACCCCTCTAAAGCTCAGTTCTTCATTTGTCAAGTGGAGATAATAATATTCTCTTCATTGGAAAGTTTTTTTTAAGGATTAAAATAAATAAATGCAAAAGTTCTTATCAAAATACAAGCAGACCAAGTCCACATGTAAATAGATTACTATAGTCACAACCAAGTTTGGGTTTTTCTCCTCAGGAATGAGAGGCTGGGTTTAACATTTAATAAATGAATAAATAAGAATAAATTTTTAAAAATCATTTAAAAATAAATTATTATAATTGACCATACTAATAGAATAAAGGAAATAAAATATAAAAATCATACTTTCATTTCAATAGATGCAAAAAGTCATTTGATAAACTTCAACACCCATTCATGGTATTAAAACTCTTAGCAGCCTGACCAGGCGGTGTCACAGTGGATAGAGCATCGGACTGGAATGCGGAAGACCCAGGTTCAAGACCCTGAGCTCACCAGCTTGAGCGCAGGGCCCATCTGGCTTGAGCAGAAGCTCGCCAGCTTGGACCCAAGGTCGCTGGCTCCAGCAAGGGGTTGCTCAGTCTGCTGAAGACTCGCGGTCAAGGCACATGTGAGAAAGCAATCAATGAACAACTAAGGTGTCGCAATGGCAACGAAAAACTAATGATTGATGCTTCTCACCTCTCTCCATTCCTGTCTGTCTGTCCCTATCTGACTCTCTCTCTGTCACTGTAAAAAAATAAAAAAAAAACTCTTAGCAAATACAAAAAATAGGAATTTCCTTATCCTGATAAAAGGTATCTACATAAAAACCACAGCAAACATCGTACCTAATAGTAGCATATCAAGGAGTTGCCTGGGAGATTGCAATGAGGCAATTGTGTCTACTATTACTACTATTCACTATTGTACTGAAGATCCTAGCCAGAGCAATAAGATTTTTTTAAAACAAATAAAGGGCATAAAGACTATAAAGGAAGAAGCAAGAGACAATGGGGTTGTGTCCACTGAAAATAAAAAATAAGTAAAATTAATTGGTCAATTTAACAAACAATTATATTTCTATATAGCAATAGTAATAATTAATCTTGCTCCCAAGACTTCAATTGAGTCTCCCTCCTTCTCTCTCCCCTTAAGGTCAAAACCAGAAAAACTCTTTGCTTTACACACAAGACCTCATCAGGCCATGTCAGGCTGTGCTCCAGTGAGGAACGGTCTCCATGTCTCCGTAGCCTACAGGAGCAAAGATTTATCTTTTGGCCCCAACTGCCTGTTTGTTGCTGGTCAGATGCTGCTCTGATCCTTGGCATCTTCCCTCTGTAACCTGGTAGATGGAGCAGCCTCTTTGTAGAACCTAACAGTTATTTTGGAGAAAGGAAAAGAGACATTACGAATCATGTTATGCCATAAAGCGTCTGCCCAAAAATGGCATATGTCACTTCTACTCACTTTATTGGCCAGAGCAAATCATATCATGAACCTGAAGGCAATGAGGTAGGAATGTATGATCCTCCCACAGAGAGAAGCGGATAATTAAGAACAATAATACAATCCACCCACACCCTGCTCTTCACCTCACACCAATGGATTTTCAGTTCAGCAGATAGAGTGAGCTTTTTTATTTTTATTTTTATTCATTTTTTTATTTTTTTACAGGGACAGAGAGAGAGAGTCAGAGAGAGGGATAGATAGGGACAGACAGACAGGAACGGAGAGAGATGAGAAGCATCAATCATCAGTTTTTCATTGCTGTTGCAACACCTTAGTTGTTCATTGATTGCTTTCTCACATGTGCCTTGATGGTGGGCCTTCAGCAGACCGAGCAACCCCTTGCTGGAGCCAGCGACTTTGGGTCGCGCTCAAGCTGGCAAGCTTGGGGTCTCGAACTTGGGTCTTCCACATCCCAGTCCAACGCTCTATCCACTGCGCCACTGCCTGGTCAGGCTAGATAGAGTGAGCTTTAAAAACATAAACCAAATTATCAGGTCCACCTTCTTCAAACCTTCAACCTTTCATACTAAAACAAAATTCAAATTCCTGCCATTCCTAGCCCCACCTCCCTCCTATTTCATACTCTGTTACTGTCCTGCTTGGACACTTGCTTCATTCACACCAGCCTCTGAATGTGCACACTTTTCCCTATCACAGGACCTTTGCACATGCTGTTCCTAAGGCCTAGATTAATTCTTTAACCCAACTCTTCCCAGGCCTGGCTTTTCTCATTTTTAGGACTCAGCTTAAATGTCATAGCAGAGAGACTTCCTTGACCACCGTACTATTCTCTCTTACATTACCTAATTTACATCTTACTTAACAAGCTGGAATTATTCTGTGTACATAATAGCTTTATAGTTTATTGAGTGTTCCTCCCTCCACACTTCTTCTTTTTTATATATATAATTCAGTGAGAGGAGGGGAGGCAGAGACAGACTCCTGCATGCGCCCGGAACCGGGATTCACCCGGCAAGCCCACTAGGGGGTGATGCTTTGTCCATCTGGGGCCCTTGCTCTGTTGCTCCAACAGAGCTTTTCTTAGCATGAGATGGAGGCCATGGAGCCATCCTCAGCACCTGGGGCCAACTCACTCCTATCGAGCCATGGTTGCAAAAGAGGTAGAGAGGGAGAGAAGATGGGGCGGGGGGGGGGGGGGGAGAAGTAGATGGGTGCTTCTCCTGTGTGCCCTGACCAGGAATCAAACCTGGGACATCTACACACCAGGCCATCACTCTACCACTGAGCCAACCAGCCAGGGCCCCTCCACACTTCTATCTCAGTAGGAGTTCAACAAATTATAGTGGCATGAATAAATGAATTATATCAAGACAGGAGGAGCTAAGTCTGGCCCAGACAGCGCAGAACATGTACCCTTCCTACCCCAGGCTCCCCTCCCCGGGAGGGCATTGCAGGAGAGTAGGCTGGAACCCATGCCTCATCTATTCCCTGCCCTTACCCATCTAGTGCGGTCCACCTAGAACCAGAAGGTGTGTTACAGGGCATCTAAAAAACAGATGCAATCATCTATCGAGTGGCGTCTCTAGACTGGGTCTGGGTCTGCACCCTACCCACAGTATCTCGAATGTTCACTGCAAGCCTGTAAATTGGGTATTATAATCCTTCATGTACAGATGAGGAAACAAGGCTCAGGGCAATTGGCACGTTTGCCTACCATGGTTGGGCAGCTCACAGCTGTAGGAACTGGGGTTTGAACCCCAGACTACTCCGAGAAAGCCTGGGCAGGACTTCTGCCAGATCATTTGGAAGCAGGACTGTCTTAATACCTGTTGTTGATGGAATAATGGCCTCCGAAGATGCTCATGTCTTAATCCCCAAAATCTGTGATGTATGAAAAAGACTTCACAGGTGTTCTCAAGTTAAGAGTTTGACATGTCCAAAGATTGGATTGTTTCTTGTGGTTACTTTGAGCCCATCTGGATGAGGGAGGCAGGAATGTCAGAGTCAGAGAAAGGGGCTGGAAGGTGCTAGGCTGATGCCTTTAAATACGGAGAAGGAGGTCACAAGCCAAGGCACGTGCGCAGGCCCCAGAGGCTGGATCGGGCAGGAAAACAGATGCTCCCCTAGTACGTCCAGAGAGGACACAGTTGGGCCAACTCTTACCCTGAGCACAGTGAGACTGCTGACCTACAGAATTCTAACAGATTTGTGTTTTTTAAAGCCAGTAATAATTTGTCGCGGCAGCAAAAGAAAAGTCACACAATCCCTCACTGTACTGGGCACATGTCTGCTTCCCCAGTCTCCCCAGTTGAACTGTCGGTTCCCTGAGGGCAAGTGCCCAGCAAATGGCAATGGGACACACAGCAGGCACTCAATAATGACTCGGAGGGTGTAGTTCATGGCAAGCAGGAATAAGGGTTCCCAGTGAATCCAAGAGGAGGAGGACTGGAGAGGACATCTGGTGAGACCAGACAGGGATGAGGGGCAGGCAGGATGCTGGCTGGAGGGCCCAGACTCCAGCCCTGAGGCACTGAGGAGAGCCCAAAGGTCATCTGGAAGGACCCCCTGCCCAAGCTAGGTCAATCGCTCCCATTCACACAGGCAAACACCGAGATCAAGAAAGAGCACATAACAAAAACCACTCAGCAAACTGGTGGCCCAGATGGGATTAAAAGTTAGATCACCTACTCCTGGTCATTCCCATGCCTCTGGACAGCTCTGCCCCACCTCAGGGGACAAAGATGTCCCTCACCCAGGGACCTGGAGTGATAGCACCCCCCATAGGCCAGAGGCTAGAGGTCAAGCGCAGGCAGGATGAGAGAGAAGTGTGGAGATGACTAAGGCAGGCTCCCATCCAGGAGTTCTCCATTTAGAGGAGAACGGATTTGACCAGAAACCTGAGGCCCAGATCTAGTCCCCGCTCTGCTGCGGTGTGACTTTCCGCAAGCTCCTCTCCCTCTCTGAGCTTCATTTTCCTCATCAAGGGGCTGAACTCCAGAGCTGCTCTGACTCTTGTGTGCTGTGAACTGCCATCAGGCTGGCCTTGCTCTCAGACCCTGGGCCCCCACCCAAGCTGTGCCCCATGGCTCCTCAGCAAGCTCACTTCCTTTCCAGGCTCTGGCCTGGGACGGGGACGGCAGTGGCCCAGGTGCCCACCCAGGGCTCAGCAATAGGTATGTATTTCGCACCCTGTCCTAACCTTTCTCCATCCCTCCCCCTTACCTACCAGCTCAGTTGAGCTTCTGTCCTCTCCTGCTCTGGGCCACCCAGAGAGAGAAGGGGACTAGGACAACATGACGCCAAAGGCCATTTAGCTCCAATGCCTGAGGCTTTATTGCCCCCAACTCCTCATCATTGGGCCATCCTGGTCCTCCTCTCGGACCTTCTATAACTACTTTCTGCCTAGACCTCCAGTCTTTGGTCCCCGGGCCCTGCTGGCTCGCCTGCACTTTCTCCTCAAGCTTCCAAGTTCCTCCCGACCCCTACATCATGATATCCTTCACTACAGAGACTGTCTACCTTCCCGAACCTCTTGAATCCCATCCCAAGAGGGGCCTACAAAAGAGTGAATCCTAGCATGACAACCAATGCACAGAGAGGGTGAGAAACTGCCTGGAGGACACACAGCAAAAGCACAAAGCCCCCCATTGTCAATGTCTTCACCTGGGACCACTCCCCAGCATCCATACCACAACAGAGCAATCCCCTCTGACAGCCTGAAGGACAGGGAGAGCAGCCAGCCCTGATGACCGATGTCTAAGACCACAGAGATGCTATTCTTTCCTTGAATGAGCTCCGCCCACCCTGCACCAGATTTAGCCATTTAATGCAGACGGGCCTGCTCTGTCCCTGCCCCTGAGATTAGCTCTGGAACAGGTTTGAATGCCTGCCCAAAGACACTCAGCTTAAAACACCGGGAACCAGAAAAAAAAAAAATCGACCACATTTAATGGAGCCGTCAGCAGGCGGGTCTGGGCCGTCCATTATGCAGCCCTGCCCGCCCAGGGAGCCCAGCCACGTGGCCGCCTGACCACAGCATTAAGGCGACATTAGCCCACAAGCCAGGCTGGGGGAGAAACTGCCAGAGCCCAGGCCAGGGGCCTGACTCTCTGCTCCACAAGGTTCAGGGCCCCAGGGATTCTTGGTGCCACTCAACAGGCAATAGGATAGGAGGCTCCAATCAGGAGGCTGGTCACAGCCTGTGAAGAGAGTAAGAGGGATTCTGGCCTTCAATTACAGGTGAATCTAAAAGGTCCAAAGTCACAGGCCCAACCAGAATCAAGGGAAGGAACCCACTGCTCAATGAAAGGAAGGCCAATGTCACATGGCAAGAAGAGCTTGAGAGGTGCCCTCCACCACCACCACCCCCGACTCTCATAGAAAAGGGATTTAGCTGTGGAAGGAAGGTCTCACACCAGAGCTACTTCCCAGAAACTCAGCCATTTAAACCTGTGCTCCCTGGAGGTTTCTTCGGCAGATTCATGGGCTACCCAACGTCCTGGCAGGCGTCCCAAGCCAAACAACAGGTTACCTGGATTCTGCTTCTGTTTGTTCCTGATCACTGCTGTGTGACCCAGGGAAGACCTTTCACCTCTGAGCTTTTGGCTGCAGGTCGGAGCCCTAGGGACCCCTCTGCATGAACGCGCCATCTTCTTCTGCCCTCCAGGAGTGTTGGGCTGTTGTGTAAAATGCTCTGAGGTACCGCCAGCCAAACTTACTGAACGCTTTCTCTGTGTCAATCCTGTGCAAGGCACTGGGGCCTCAGTTTACCCCCATTATTCAAAGCCCTGATTATCTCACCGCAGGCCAATCTGGAAAGCCAGTTGCTGTCGTCTCCAATGAAGAAAAGCAGTTTGGTAAACATGGATCGCCCAGATGTGAGAGAAGAAAGCAAATGGGACATCAAAGCTCCTTTTATGTGAACTTTCCGGGGCCACGGAACTCACGCGGTGTGACAGATCGTATTTTCCAAACGTGGCCACCACAATTTCCATCCCACATGCTCTTCTTACACTGTGACCATGACCCACTAAGCTCCCTCCTTTGAACGGGGTGAGCCTATGAGGATATCGGAAGTGACTATATGACTTTGGAAGCTAGGTCACAAAGGGCAACACAACTTCCATCTGTCCCCTTGAAATATTCCCTCCTGGAACCCAAATGCCATGCTCCGATGAAGCCCGGGTCACAGGGAGAGAGTACATAGGGATGGCCGGTCAACAGGCCCTGCTGGGGTCCTAGAGGATGCCAGCGTCAACCGACAGACCTGACACTAAGGAAGCCACAGTATGACCACAGCTGCATGACAAACTTGGGCAAGGACTGCCTTAGCCTGGCGCAGTCAACTGTCAGAACTGAAGATCATTTAAGAAATGCCATCGTCTTAAGCCATTGAGTTTGGGATGGTATTTTATGTAGTAATAGGTAACCAAAACAGGTGGCAAGTAGCTTCCTTCACACCTATTTGCAGGGATGAGGAGGGCCTGCCACACCCTGGAGTGTCTCTCTCTCTTTTCTGTCCTCTGCTAAACCAGGCCTCTGTCACGGGATGATGATCCGTACCAATCAGCTCAGACGTTACAAAGCCCGCACTCAATGAACATCTATCACGAGCCAGTGTTTGACGTATGTTCCCGTGACACTTAAAACATTGCTGCCAGTTAAGCATCTTAAGCCCTATTTTACAGATGTGGAATCAGAAGCTCAAAGAGGTTGAGTGACTTGTCCAAGTTTACACAGCCAGTGTAAGGAGACCTGGGATTTCAGGCAGATCTCACTGGCGTTCCCTCCCCAAGCTGCTTCCTCTCTCTATTCTGGGTGGGCTGAGTGGGGGAGCAGAGTGGCCCATGGAAAACCCCCAAGCCTGAGCTTCATCTTGACTATGCCTCTCATTAGCTGTGTCTTTTGGGCAGCTTTCTTTACCTCTCTGGGCCTCAGATTCCTATCCTGTGAATTGAGATACAGACACTGTGTTGTTTGAGGAGTAAAGAAAATACAAGCCCTGTGCTTTGATATTGACAGAAGAAAAGATATGGTGGCATCTGTTTTATTTGTTTATTTTTTTTACAGGGACAGAGAGAGGGATAGATAGATAGGGACAGACAGACAGGAATGAAGAGAGGTGAGAAGCATCAATCATAAGTTTTTCATTGCCGTTGTGATACCTTAGTTGTTGATTGATTGCTTTCTCACATGTGCCTTGACCACAGACCTTCAGCAGACCGAGCCACCCCTTGCTGGAGCCAGCGACCTTGGGTCCAAGCTGACGAGCTTTTGCTCAAGCCAGATGGGCCCATGCTCAAGCTGGCGAGCTCGGGGTCTCGAACCTGGGTCTTCCACATCCCAGTCCAACGCTCTGTCCACTGCGCCACCACCTGGTCAGGCAGTGGCATCTGTTTTAAAAGGAGGAAGTTTAGTCACCACAGCCAAACTGATAACTTCTTTAAGACCTGGCCAGTGGTCTGAACGCAAGACAGATCAAGGACCACAGGTGGCAAACTTGGCCTCTGTGTCCCCTGACCAAGCAGTTCCTACCCCCTCAAGATGGAGCCCTTGCCCCAAACACACAAAACCTCCACCAGGCAGAAGTCACCATCTGGCTAAGTGGACTCTGCCAAAGGCACCTGTTGGAGGGTCCTAGAGGAGAAACTCCCTTGCCTTCCTCCTGATGCATTTATTGCCCTAAGCAAACGTTTGCCACCAGGTTGTGCTATCTCCTACAGTCCAGTTTCTGCCTTCTCCACCCTGCCTTTGGCCCTCAGGCTAGCCATCAACACACCTCTGAGTCTTGTAGCTTCCTGTTGGGCTCAGCCAATGAGAGTCCCCACCAGGAGCCAGAGGGAGGCAGGAGAGGAAAGAGATAACAGAGACAGACTGACTGCATCCCCCGCCCATGCAGCTGCAAGGATACCTGAGAGCATGTGTCCGCCTCCTGGAATGAGGCCTCTGGGACCCAGAGAGGGAAAGTGACCCACCCAAGCTCGCACAGTGAGTAGGTGGCCATTTCTCAGTCTAGTCGACATTTGTGGGTGGGCAAGATGGAAGGGCAGTGATAAAGAGGCTCCCCTGGGCCCCCTGTGGGGCTCGAGTCCAAGGGGAGGGGAGTGTGCTGAAATCTATTGTTCCATTTACTCATGGTTCCCCCAGCGTATAAAGGGACCCCTCCCTGTCCCTCCATTTGAGATACTCCTTAATAAGTACTCAGACCAAACACCTGCTCCCATCCCAACCCCAGGCTGACATTCCGAAGCAAAATTCAGCCATCAAGTAGGAGAAAGATGTTTGGAGTCTAGACTCTACTGCAGATTAGCTGCTGTGAGCTTGGGCAAGCCACTAGTCTCCCTGGGCCTCAGTTTCCTTGCCTGTAAAAGGGAAGAATAAGCGTGCCTGCCTCATGGGGATTAAATGAGATAATACTTCAAAAATTCCAAAGCAGCCTCTGGCCCACAACAAGCATCATTTATTTCCCTAACCCACCTCCAACCCCAGATCACAGGCAAGCAAACATTTCCAGGCTGGAAGGGCTTTGGGATATGTTTCAGTTCGTTCAAGCTGCTATAACAACAACATACCACAGGCCAGGTGGCGCATAAACAGCAGAAATTTATCTCTTGTGGTCCTGGAGGCTGGGAAATCCAAGATGAAGACACCACCATGGCTGTGTCTGGTGGGAGTCCTCTTCCTGGTTCATAGCTGGCACCTTCTCTCTGTGCCCTCACATGGTGGGAGGCATTAGGGGTCTCTCTGGAGCCTCTTTTATAAAGGTGATAATCCCATTTATTAGAGTTTCTCCCTCATATTTTTGCACTTCCCAAAGTCCTATCTCCTAATACCATCATCCGCAAGGGTTAGGATTACATAGGAATTTGAGAAGGACACAAACATTGGCAGCATGGTCCATCCAGGACAATCTGCCAGAACACCGGGGAGGGAACAGAAACCCTCTCATGGGCCGCTCTCAGCTCCAGTCCCAACCTGTGTGCTGGAGGTGAGGGGTCAGGGGCGTGGAAAGGTTCTGCTTCCCGGTCCCCACCACTGCCTCTTGGCTGGGGCACCTTCTAAAGCCTTAGCATCTTCTAGTAACCCCCACAGCCTAGAGTTCAGCATGTAAACCAGATCACCCCTGTTCTCATCTGCTTCCCATGCCAACAGGCCCACCGCCATGCCACATGTCTCGTGTAGATGCGTGAATGTCCTAGGCCACAGACGGAGGGTGGGCCGAGGTCCCTTGAGAAAGAACCGTGGACAGAGACCTGAACGAAGTGAGGCAGAGCCACGTAGGGATCTAGGAAAGGGTGTCCCAGGCAGAGGGAACAGCCCACGCACAGGCCTGGAATGGGAGTAGCCCGGCCAGTAAACGGGAGGGAGTGAGGCAGGAGATGGGGGAGAGGTGAGCAGGTGCCAGTTCATGAAGGAAAGAGGAGGACACTGGTTTTCTCTTGGGGGTAGAGGAGCACTATGGAAAGGGTTAGTGAACACACATGCTTGGCTTGTTAACTCCAAACAGCAACTCAGATTTTTAGCCCCCCTCACAGGCGCCCCCCTATACTTCACCACAACGCCAGCCTGAGCCTGTCCCCCAGCCGTGCCTGGAAGGCTCTGAGAACCACATGGGACAGAGCCAGGCACCAGCCCAGGGCAGGGCCAGTCTCCCCAGCAGGCAGGCAGACCCATTGTGTTTCTGAGACACCCCCAGGGGCCTGGGGCGATGACTCGCCCACAAACCTGTCAGCCTGTCAGAGCAGTCCTGACGAAGACTGGCCGCCAGGATCCTGAGGTCCTTATTCTGATGGTGCAACCACCCCTTTCAGTGTGACTCTGGGGAAACCCTATCCCTGCTCTGGGCCTCAGTTTCCCCTCAGGACCCTGCCAGCTCTTCCGTGGTGCTACCACCCTGCCTCGCCCTTCCGAGTCACAGGTGGACTTGTCTCGGGGTTTGACCTCTCTGACACCAGCTCTCCAGGGTCCCCCTCTCAACCCTCCAGAAGCATCCACTCACCCCAGGGAGGCCCGAGGCTCCTCTTACAGAGCACACTCCGGAGACCAGCGGCTCCCTATGGCTTCCAGGCCCCAACTGGCCCTCACTCCCCACAGCCCAGCCTCCCTGCTCCTGTCACGGGCTCCAGCTCCCAGGAGGGGGGAAGTGTGCTAATTCCGCTAGAGGCCCGTCCCCACGCTCATTTATTTCAGACATGACCTTTGATTTCTCGGGTAGAGTGTAAATTACATGTCGCCAGCATAAAATATTAAATCCAATTTATGCTTAATTATTGATGCTATTATGTATTCTATAGTAATGGCATCAGAATCTCAGCCCCCGTTCGTGCCCAGTAAATAGCTTTTTTGCATTAGAGGCTCCTTGAGGTAAGAAATCTTGCTCCGTTCCTTCTTAACCTTCTGATTGATGACTATGGGGAAGTTCACAAATAGTCTTCCAGAAATATTTCTCTGGTCATCCGTCGCTCCAAAGGAAGGTGGGGGCCGCGCTAATTATCGGGGCGGATGCGGCCTCCCCACCCCACTTAGAGCGGGTGGGCTGAGGGCTGGCGAGGTGGGGACGGATGGTTTAAGCGAAACCATGTTGAGTGGTTTAAGAGGGAGTGAAGGAGGACCACAGCGGTTTTCTGAAGGCTTTAAGTCACATGTAATCTTCACATGGACATTGGGGTTTTGTTTTTTATTGAAACATTAATAATTCCGGTTTCTTGTAAAATATTCATGGTTCCTGTTGCTGCATTCAAACCCACTCTCGGCCTCTGCTTTTAATTTCCAACTCAGCCCATGCAGGCCTCTGCTGTTGACCACCCATTGCTCCTGTGCAATTTATTAAGTGGAGGTAATGGTGGCCATCGGGTGGTCAGAAAAATCGAGCTCAGGGTTTCTCTGCAGCAACTGGTCGCAAGCCAGAGAGGCCCCGCAGTGGGCAGGGCTGCCGCTGGGCAGGCGGAGTGAGCACCAGGGGACAGAGTGTCTTTCCAGCTAAGTGGACAGCAGAGACACTGACATGGCTGGGGGAGACCTGGTAGAGAAGATCTAGGCATGATAGAGGGGGCAGAGTGGGTGAGGAGGGAGAGGAGAGGGCGCTCAGAGGGTGGGAGGGCACTGTGGACAGCAGAGGGGTAAAGAATGCAGACTCTGGGGACAGGATACCAGGGTTCAAGCTGCAGCTCCGCCTTCAACTAGCTGTGCAACCTTGACGAGTAAACTTCACCTGTCTGAGCGTCAGTCTCCTCCCAAGACCAGGCAGGTGCTGGACTGGCACATTCCCCCTTCTCGGAAGATGGCGGCCGTGATAGCTACTGTGGTTGTTTGGTCAGTGTGAGTGTCACATGAAGGGGGCCCGTGGCAACAGAGCTCGCAGAGACCTTACGAGACCTAAAAAATGCACCTCTTCTTAAAACAGATGAGGGTAAGGCTCAGAGAGGGGAAGTGACTTGTTCACAGTCACATCTGGTGAGTAGGATTCTGTGCTGAACCCAAAGCTGGGCTCTGAAATTTGGATTCTTTAAATTGGCGTCCAGAGAGCTGTGTTCTGGGATCACAGTTGCCAGAATTCATCCACAGAGCCATGCCCTACCCGCACCCCGCACCACCCCGAAGAGCCGTGATTAAAAGGTTTGACTGCTGTCTCAGCTGGGCTCTGCCCCTCCCCTGCCTCCCATCAGGGTCTGTCCACCCGGACGGATGTAATTCTGCTCAGGAGCACTCCCGCATTTCCCTGGGGCTCCAGCTATTAGCGCAGCCCGCTAGAAGCCACATAGAATCCCAGAATGTCAGCCCTGAAAGTGACCTCAGCTGTCAGCTGCCTCTGCTTCATGGTTCTGCGGGTGAGGAAACTGAGGCCCAGAGAGGTTAAGGGATTGACCAGTGTTGCACAGACACAAACAAAACCCCAACCCTTTAGTTCATGATTCTCCAGGTTGACTCTGCTGGTGGTGGGGTGGAGTGTGGAGAATTAGCCCCAAAACATTAAGCCGGGGCGAACATAGATGGCACACACCTGAGTGGCAAAACCTCTGTCTGCTCCAGCCAGAGGTGGCCCAACGCTAGTGTGTATTTCCTGAGCCAGCCCCAGATGCCCACGTCTA
Source organism: Rhynchonycteris naso (assembly GCA_037038555.1). Classification (NCBI taxonomy): domain Eukaryota; kingdom Metazoa; phylum Chordata; class Mammalia; order Chiroptera; family Emballonuridae; genus Rhynchonycteris; species Rhynchonycteris naso. The sequence continues at coordinate 219,765,831 of CM072997.1, read as the reverse complement.
TGCCCGTAATCGGAAACATGTCCAACCACATCTGGGCACACTCAGATTCAAAGGGCAAGACAACCTGTGTCCATAGCCAACAGATAAAGCCTCTGTGGCCACAGTCCCAAGAGTTAGCACAGAGGGGCCAGGAGGATCCAGTGTCCACAGGAGGTGGGGCCTTCTTGGTGCTCCAGACCACAGACAAGCACCTGACTGGCCCACCTGTCCCAGAGGGAGAAGGGTGGCCGCCAACACAGGAGACAGGTGCGAAATCTCTGAAGCACGACACCTCCAACATCCCTGCCACCAGCAGTCTCTGGCACAAGTGGGTTTCACTTAGAATAAGCAAAAACCTGCTTCCTTCTGACTTCTACCCGTGGATCCTGGTTCTTCTCTTTGTTACAACACCTATAACTATAGAGCCTGCCTTCTGAATGACAACCTACCCCTGAACCATCTCTTTTCCAGGTTAACTATTCCCAGGATCTTCAACCACTTCTCAGGACATGGGCCAAGATCAGCTCTAAAGTCTTTCTTTTATTCCTTCCTCAGATACTTATCGTGCACCTGCTGCATGCCCTCACACATGGCGCATGCGAAACAGACACTCGAGCTTACAGTCGGGATCATCATGGAGCCAATCTCACGAGGGAGCTGAACGTCCCCCCAGAGGAGGGACAGTGAGTGTGCGAGCAGACCAAGGCCATCCTGGAGAAATGATGTTTAAACTGAGTCCAGGGAAATGAGGAGGACTGGCTCGGAAACAGACAAGCAAGGGGACCAGTATTCCAGAGGGAAGGAACAACAGGGATGAAAGCCCAGAGTCACCAAACAGGAGAAGAAGAGCAGGGTCATTCAAGGAACTAACGCAAACTGGGGCATGGTGAGAGCTTTGGAATCCAGACATGGAGGGCTTTCTGGGAGGCGTACCCACCTACTGGGTGTGACCTTTGGGGAGTGGGTCCAGTCATGCCAACACCCAGCCTGCTCATCAGATCAAAAGGAAAATTGACTTAAGTGTGGTTAAGACTTTGTTCTGACCAGTTGTCACTTTTTGGCGGCTGTTCACTGGTGTGTTCTAGAACATTACAGCAGCAAAAGGCAGGGCCTCCTGCTTGGTTGAAGATTTCCTGGAATCTGCCTATTCCTCTTTTTTGAAAACGATACAAATGGAGCCCCACCACCCCACTGCCAGCCTTCTAATGCCTCCCTGATCATCATTCCTCAGGGGTGGCGATGGCAGCTGTGGGGTCACTCTGGACGTTCTTGTGGGGCTGAAAGATCTGAATTCATGTAAAGCATCTCAGGATTGTCCTGAGGTGTCCTCACCTATCTTGAGTTGTCATTTCTCTTTAACCGTATTTGGCCTCTAAGTTGCCAAGAAACCATGTAGAGAAAACCAGTGTGGTTTGGGTTAAGCCCCAACAGTATGTAGACAGCAGCCAAACTACTTCCTTCTTCTTCTAAGGTTTCTGCGGACATCTCGGCCAAGAGCAGGCCTGAAGAAAGTTCTCCCTGCAGTCCCCCACTGCACCAGCCCCTACAATTTCACCGGAGAGACCACCTACCTCATCCCTCACCAGGAACCTCACCTGACACTGGGCTGTGGGCTCTTCTCAAGGGAAAAATGATGGAGATGCCTCGGCCTGCGCTCAGCAGAGTGTGGCTTCCCCTGGTTTTGTGGCACGTCACGTTGGTCTTAGGAGATCTGACTGCCTTGCCAAGTCCCTTCCAACTGACGTGGACATGTTCACCACTTGTTTCCTGCTCTGCCAGGACCACGCGAGGGAGGGGGCGGTGGAGAGGAAGAGCCCTGGCCCCTCCTGTCTGCACGCAGTCCCAGACCAGAGACAGCCTCCAGTCACGGCATCTTTCCCTCTGTCCCTGCCCGCCTAGAGGGACCCCCTGCCTCCTTTCATTGTCCCAGAGCAAAGGGCACCATCTCAAACAAGCCCTGGTGTGTATGTGTATGATGTGCTCATAAGAGGGTCACCACAGCACTGCTTTCGAGGATTAATTAAGCCAGTACAATAAAGGATCACTCTAGCATTAAACACGAGACTGTCAGACACATTTAATGACAATGGAAAGTTGTTTTAGTACATGAAGTCAGTGGTTCTCAAACTTCAGGGAGCATCAGAGTCACCTGGCAGGGCATGTTAAAATACACCGCTGGGCCACACCTCCACGGGCTCCCATTCAAGAGGTCTGGGAGCAAGAATTTGCATTTCTAACAAGTTCCTGGATGATGGATGATGATGTCAAGGATCTTACTTTGAGAACAATGGCACCTAAAAAATAAAAATAAAAAATTCAAAAATACATACACCACAATATTTTGGTTATGTGTAAGATAGCGATTGTAATTATTTCTGTATAATGAGATTGATTATGGGTATTCAGTAATTTTATTTTTTTATGTTTTATTGTACCTTCCAAATTGTCTGCAATAAATGCGACTTGTTTAACATCTAACACTTAAAGCATTTCCTCGGCCTCCCCAGGCCTCCCCCGGGGTCAACCAGCTGTCCCTTCCATCTCCCCGTGCTGCTGGTGCCTCTGCATAGCTCTTTTTCTCCTGCCTTGTGTTTGTGTCATACTGTCCCCATGCTTGTCCCCACCAATAGGCAGTACATGCTTCCCACAGGAACTCTGGCTCAGGCCCCTCCATCCAGGCTCCATCACCCAGGGTCCAGCATAGCACCCCCCACCCTGAGCTGCTTGGCTGCTATTTGGCCCCTACTGTGGGTTCTTAAATGGTCCATCCTGGCCTGTTGGCCCTCTAAACACCCAATATCATAGCATCACCCCAGTTGGCAATACACCAGGTGCCTGCTTCCACCGTTGAGCACTCTGTTACCAGGATGGTCATTGGCAGGCCTGGAGATGCAATTTCTTCAAGCCCAGAGACATGGCTGCCAACTGCAGTGTGCATTGTCCTAACTCTGCCATTTGCCAACTACATAACGTTGTACAAATAAACTTAGTATCTCTGAGTCTCAGTTTATCCAATTGTCCAATAATGAGGTTGCATTAGAAAAGAAACAGCAAATACCTGATACTCATGTTGCCCCCTCCCCAACCTTACCCTGACAGACATTGTTAATCAATCACATCCTTCCATCTCCCTGAGTCAGGATGCAGCCTTAGAGTATTTTTTAACACCATACTCCAAGCACCAAGTATAGTGCTCTAATCATAGCAAACTAATATTTAAAATGTAAGTTAAAAAAAAAAAAAAAAGGAAGCTAATTCCCATTCCGGAGCTCCATCATTCTCTCTTTTCCTGAGCCCTAGAACAGTGCTCAGCATAGAATGGTGATAGTGAATCTCTGTTAAATGAATCCACATGGATGGACACATACCATTTGTCACCAGTCACCAGTTAGTATGAGAATGGAATCATTGGTAGCCACCAACCATCATGTACCAACCCCAAACCAACTACTTCCTTTTTCCCAAGATCCTTGGCCATTCAGTTGGCGCCCTCTGCTGTCCATCAGCCTATACTGCAAGGGTCCTATGGAACTGAGCACAGTGAAGCCAACACAAATTGGCCCAAGTTTCTCATCATGATAACCTCCTGAGTGGCTTCAAATGCCTCAGCTGCAAGCCAAACAAAATACCCATTTAGTCACTTTGAACTTTGTTCACTCTCCTTCCCTCCTCTCCCCTCACCCCTGTGTACCATCCACAGAGCTGAGAGCTCAGTGGTCCAATTCTCTCACTCCACAGCCTATAAGATTGAGGTCAAGTGAGAAAAGCGTACTGGCTCCAGGTCACAGAAGCAGTCACACGAGAACTTCAGTTCCCACATTCCCAGCACCCCACCACACACGCACAAGGCTACCTCCACCCCCAACCCCTCCAAAGGACAAGACAGGAAGGAGGTTGCCCTGAGCTGTGGGTCTGCCAAGGGCCTCATCAATTTGGGTGGGTGGTGGCATCTGCCTGGAGTCAAGGAGCAGTGGAGCCCCCTTAGAGATCACCTTGTGATCTCTTTATCAAGACCAGCTGATCCAGCCTCCACCCGCCTCTCTGAACTCATGTCCCCACCCCTGCCTCTCATTCACTCTGCTCCAGCCACAGGGACCTTATTTCAACCTCAAGGTTTCTGCACTTGCTGTGACCTTTTGCAGAACCTTTTGCCCCAGATCTCCACATGTTTGATTCCATCTTGTTGTTCCTCAAATGTCACCTCTTCTAAGAATGCTTCTTCTACCACCTGTAGCCCTCTGCATTCGCCTGGGCTGCTGGAACAAATCACCAGAAGTTGGGTGGCTTATAAACAACAGAGATTTCCTTCTCCCCATTCTGGGGGCTGGACACCTGAGATCAGGGTGCTGCCATGGTCAAGGTCTTGGTGAAGGTCGTTTTCCCAGTTTCAGACTGCCAACTTCTCACATTCTCACATGGCAGAAAGTAGACTAGAGAGCTCTCTGGAATCTCTTTATAAGGGCACTAATCCCATTCGTGAGGGCTCCACCCTCAAGACATAATCAGCTCCCAAATTCCCTACCTCCTAGTATCATCATATCAGAGGAGTAGGTTTTTAACACATGAATTTTTGGAGAAGTAAACATTCAGTCTGTAAAATCCTCTCACACTTCATCATTTTTCCTTCAGAACACTTACTGCTGCTATTCATTCAACCCACGTTTACTGAGCAGCTGCTGGGCATCAGGCACTGGGCTACAGCTTCCCTTAACTGTTTTTCTGTTCGTTGTTTATTGTCTGTCTTCCCAGATGTATATGCCTCCTTGGAAAGAGGTTCTTCTCCCGGGCGGTAAATATTTGTTGACAAAATGAATAAATTAGGGACTTGCAAAGGAGATAGGAAGAGAGTCTTGGACAGGGAATCAGCTATCGAACAATCTGAGTCTGAGACCTCAGCTGCTGGGTGATATGAAGCCGATCATAACCTCTCTGAGCCACACATTTCCCAATTCTAACGCCCCCTTCCTGCCGGGAAAGCCCACAGCTCTCTGACCAGGAAGACCCAGGATGCAGCTCTGTCCCTCAACCCAGTAACAGGGAAAGGTAGGCTCCTTTTTCCTTTCCTCTCTGTTGTTCCCTCCACTGGTTCCAGGTCCAAATCCCTCTGGGAAGAAGAGGGGAAGCCAAGGTGAACCGGCAGCCCACACTCAACCTCCAGGAGAACTGTGGTCAGCTGAGTGGCAGCTACCCCACCAGCTTCCTGCCCCAGGGGAGCTGGAGTAGCTCAGCCACTGCCCACATGTGGTTGTTTGATCAGGGAGTGGGGAGAGGGAGCCATCAGCTTGAAGGTACCAGCTGGGACAAGCCTTGCCTGATGGCCTCACTTGAGGGTACAGATGTCCAAGTAGGACCAGGCACAGAGAAGTGTCAGAGTATTGCTGCCTCCCTCCTAGCCTGGGGAGGGAAGTAGCAAAATATCCCAGGCCCCAGCTCAGAGCCACATGTGGCTATAGTCTGTGGTAGGCAGATCTCTCCCCTGCTCAGGACAGTTTGGGGAAATATGCCTACTGCTCAACCGAGTGAGATAGTAGTAAGCTGCAGACAGATGTGGAACCCGTGTGACCCTACACGGAGAAGCAGAAATAGGGGCCAGGACCAGAAGCTTGGAGGGGACTCCAGAGCTTAGGTGGGTTGGACCAACAGGCTTGAGAACCAGAGCCACAGTCACGGTCTCTGCCCATGGAGGATGGGATAGCAAGATGAACCAGCCTAGTCCTTGGCCCTTCATGAGGGCCTCCCCAGTGACATAGGGCAGTCAGAGCACCATGTTCCTAGATTACTCCAAATAGAAACTGCTTTGAGGCAGGAAACAAACTGAAGGACACTGCTTTACTAATTCACACTAGGGTGCAAATGACTAACAGTATATTACTAGGACAGGGCTTCAGGAGGGGACAAAGCCTCTTTGATTCAGAGCCTTTTAACACATTATCCCAGGAAAAGCAGTTTCAGGCACGCATGGCCCACGTGTTGAAAGACTGAGAGAGACAATGAATTGCTTATCTGACAGCTTTTAAATGTCCCAAGAGATCCTCAACCTCAACATGTATAAACCCAACTCAGAATCTCCCCTCTACCCAAGCTAGGCCCTCTCCATGGGAAGCACCCCCAGGTGTGTGGGCAGAAGCCCACCCCTCAGCCCCATCTCCCTGTCCTATCTTTTAGTAACTCCCACAGATTTTACATAAACACCTTTTGAGTCCACACCCGCCTCCTGAATGGTGGCGCTGGTGAGTTGCCATACAGACCCACAGCCACCAAGGGTATGAGTGGAGGCTGTCAGTCCCTTTCCTCCTTCTGTCACCATCCCTGCAGCCACACCCTTGTAAATGACCTCTCTTTTGCCACCTGTAGGCCTAGGGGTACACATACCAGGTTCTTGAGGGGGAGGGTTGCGGGGAGGGGCCCCTGGGGGGCAAGTTGCCCTTGGCTCACAGACTCCTCTCCCCATTGGGAGAGGTACAGAAGACCAAGGAGGGCCAGAGCAGGGTCCAAGGATGATATATGCCCCCCTCTACTCTGACAAGAGGCCCCTCCCATCCCTTCTCTATCAGGCAGCCAACGGGATCTTTTAAAAATCAATTTTAAAACATCAATTGAATCATATTACACTCCCCTGTTCTAAACACTTCAGTGGCTCCCCATTCCTCTGACAAGAAAAGGCAAAACTTTCCAAGTGCTGCCCATGAGGCCTTGGGGTCCAACCCCTGCCAACCTCTCCATTTGTTTCTCATCATGTTTCCCCCCAATGCTGGAGGTGGCTCTCCACTCTCACCACTCTGTCCCTCCTTCAGACCTGGACTAGCAACGTTGCTCCACCCATAGCCCCTGGCACAGGCTGTTCCTCCTTCCAGTCATGCTCTTCACTCAACAACCTGACCTAGTTCACGCCTTTGCATCCTTCAGATTTCCGCTCTAGTGTCACCTCTGCATGAAGCATTTGGGACTTCCCTGCTTAGATCAATTCCCTGGTTACAGGTTCTGTAGCTCTCTGTCCCTCTCTCACTGTTGTAGCACTTTGGAGATGACTTGGCATTTGCTTGTGTGATGTTTTGATTAAGGTTTTCTCCCCTTGCTAGACTGAGGGCTCCTGCAGTCAGAGGCCTGTCTGTTTTTCCTCTAAGAGTTGACATCAAGTGCTTATCACATATGAGGCATTTTGTTAAGTGTTTTCCATGCATGATCCCATTGAATCTCTTGACAACCTTAGGAGGAAGATATTGCTATTCTTTCCATTTTGCAGATAAAGAAACTGAGGCACGCGGAATTAAGATACTTGCCAAGGTCACATTTAGTAAACGGTAGGACCAGGATCCAACTGAGGGACTATTTGTACTCGAGTCCATGGGCTTCACCCTCATCTACAGCCTTTCTCAGCATCAGTGTCTCCACCGCACATGCTCCATGAATCATTTTAAATGAACAGAAAGACATGCACATATGTGTGAGCACGTGCGCATGCACACACGCTCTCACACACACATAACCCGAAGACACACACGCCAGGATGGGAACAGATGTGGTTTCTGGTTGAGGGGACCATGGATGCTTATTTTCATGTTCCATTGACTTGTACGTTCCAATTTTTCTGCAGGAAACAAGTATTTGTTGGTGCCTTTAAATTAAGGAAGAAAACATTAAAATCTCTTTATTCATTTAAAAAAGAAGAAAGAATGTTCCAATAAGTGGTATGCCATTCCCTCCCATTCCACTCAAAGCCTACAAAGCATTTTCAAGCTGTGAAGCCCTTGTGACGTGGCAGTGAGAATGTAGGTCCTCGCTTTGAGCAGACCGGGGTATAAAGCGTGGCTCTTACTGTGTGGCTTTGAGCCAGTTTCTTAACCTCTTTGACCTCAGGTGACCACCTGACCTCTGACCTCCTCTGTAAACCAGGGCACTACTACCTTACAGCCTTTAAAGGACTGTCGGGAAGACTGGAGAGAAAGGACATAAATGACTCAGCACTGTACTTGGCACGTAGTAGGTGTTTGGTGAATGGTGCTGTCAGCCTTAGCCTCACCCTCACGGACAGACAGGAGGCAACACAGACACCTCACGGAGCCCACGTGCCCACACCGAGAAGCGGCCACATCCAGCCACTCATCTGTGCTTTGTGAGCCGCAGTCCTGCCTGCTGGCCCACTGCCTCTCTCTCTGGGTCTCTCTGCTGGGTTGGCCGGCCAAGGACACAAGGCTACCTGAGATGACCCCAGGGCAAGCCACGGAGGGGAACCCAAAAACACAGGCCACCCAGATGGCTGCTCTCATGCCTGCAGGCACCCCAAGGGGTAGAGAACACGCCCCCCTTCCCTGCCACATCCTTGCCACCCCGGCAACAGGACAGAAGGAGCCTTTTCTCACCTAGGTGGAAACTCCAGATCAGGTGGGGGGAGGGGGCTGTGGCTTGGAGATCATCTAGGGGGATTCTCTTGTGAGGCCTGGGGAAGAAGCGCAGAGGGGGGTGGACAGACAGGGAGAAAGCGAGAGGGGAGAATGGGCTGCTGGAGGCCCTCATGGCTCGTCTGGTATTTACTTTCTGCCACAGCCTCGAATACCATCAGTTCTGAAGGAATTTCCAAGAAGACCGAAATTTGAGGAAATCAAAGTTTAATTAGTCACAGCTGCTGTAATGTCTTCCAGGTGATGTCCAATATGGCTGTGTCTCCCTTCCAGGCCCCCTGATGCCTCTCACCCTCCACGGGGGCAAGTAAACACTGGGGTGTTTGCGGTGGGAGCCCGTCCCCCAGCCAGCTGAGCAGGGATGAGGAGGCAGGGGAGAGCCATGTGCTGCCTCCCGCCACCTAGGCGGACATCTGAGGGGACAGCAGGTGGAGACGGACGCAGGGAGCCTTTCCTCCTCTCTGCTGCGTTCTACTCTGTCCAAGTGGTAGCCAAGCAGACAGAGCGCTAGACAGCGTGGACTGGGGGGAGGGGTTAGGGCTCAATCACTCCTAGTTACAGTGTGACCTTGGGCCAGTCATCTGCCTGGGAGACTGGCGGGGAATCCCAACTCTGCCACTCTACCCTGCAGTCTTGGGAAAGTTGTTGAACCTCTCTGAGTCTGGGCTGCTCCAACTAGAACATGGACTCAGAAACAGCACCGACTCATCGGATTGTTGGAAAAGTTCGGCAAAGTCACATGTATCAAGTAACATGTAAAGGACGTTAGCACAGAGCTGACACACCACAAGAACCCAATTAGTAACCACAGTGGGCCTCAGTTTCCCTGTTGTGACACTGAAACAGGGTTCCAATGCTATACTAGAGAAATAGCACTTTTGGCTCCTCAAAATAAAGGCAAACTCTACAGACACACAAGAGTCCATCTGGCCAAACAGTGCTCCTCAGAGGGCGGCTGCCAAGATGCCCAGAGGGTCTAACTCAAGGACAAGGGTAAGGGCGGGGACTGACACGGGTGGGAAGGGTTCACCCTTCTCTGGGTCTCTGCTAAGCTGAACCAAGCCACTGTGACCACTTATAGGAGCCTTACTGGTGCGCTGACCTCAGCACTTCTTCCTCTGTCATCGTATAAGGAAGACCGTCCACTTTCCCATCGCCGGGGCTGATCCCTGAACATGGCTATTCAGTCAGTCCCAACCAAGTCTGGGACAGAAACAGGGGAACGGGCTGGGCTTGCTTTACACCACACTCTGCTCCCACTAAGACCTAGCTCCATCCTTTGTTTGGGGGCTTGAGTGCCCTGGATGTTAAAAAAGACCTGTCCGCAAGGACACAGACAGGCACTCTGCCTTGGCTGGTCAGTTGGCAATGCTTCTGCTGCTGCCCATGGGACCTCATGGGACACCACCCCAGCCACAGTGGGCTCACAGCCCCTGAGCATCTGCAGGTGTGAGCTCAGCCCCACTCAGCCCCCTGGTGCCTGCGGCAGTGGGTTTTTTCAGGCGTGGAAGCTGGACCTAACAGCATTCATTCCACATGGTCTCTCCAGGGCCATCCCACCAACCTCTTTCTCTCTGTTTTCTCTAAGTTTTCCCAGCCCTGGGAGTCATTTCTAGCCTAAGTTTATGAAACTCAAAGCCAAGCATCCATTCTTTTTCTCTGGGCGTTTCTGCTGTGTTGTTACCTCTTCCCCAAGGCAATAAACAGAAAAGTCCATGCAACTGAAGGGAAGGGTCAGAGGTAGAACAATACACCAGAAACCAAAACCTCTCAGTTGTCAGTTCAAAAACCGTATTCTGCTTCATAGCAGAGGGAGGTTGTTCGGCAGATAAAATATAATATGTTCACTTTGTTAAAGATGGCGCTGCCCACATGGAAGCCCGTCACCCAGGTGATATTATTTGCCCTTATGCTTGAGATGGCTGTGGGGGAAAAGCTGTAATGTAGGCAGGCCAGGTCATTATAGCCTAAGGCTTAGTTTGAGAGTAAACTCTTCCCTACACCCTTGACTGATTGGATGATGTAGGGTGGTGCACTCTCTTGAGGAATCCCATTATGCCTCAGATGGGTGGCTTTGTATCAGAGACTTTCTTGAATGTATAATTGGACTAAAGGTTTGGATTATCTATGCTATAAAGTGGGCGGACCGGTAGCTAGATCTCTCTCTCTTGGTTCCTGGGTTCCTGAGATTAGTATCAGAGAGGAGAGCAGATTAAGGCCATGTGCAGGAGATGCAGTCAAGATGGCAGAGTGCTGAGGAAGAAGCCAGTTTGTTAAGAGTTTGTGCAGGAGGTGATGGGGAACAGAGGTGAATAAGTCTGGTGAGCTAGAAACCTTTGATTCTAGGAAACTCGGATAAGTCAGTAGCTTTGTGAGCACTGAATGTGTGGGTTTTGGAGCCCAGTGTGTGTTTTTGCTTGCCCGCCGGGTGCAAGCTAGAATTAAAGCTGATGGCTTACCAGTTCGTGGCTCCTGTGTTTCATTGCCATCTCTTCGAATCCAATGCGAACCTGCATGGGTCAGGTGGCTGTGATGGCGGCCTCAACTACTGGCTTTACAGAGGTCATGTGCAGTTCCCAAAACACGGTTACTGTGTACACCTAGGCAGCCATGTTGTTGTGTGAAATATTTTTTTTGAAGGAATGTATTACTCATGAAGACTGTCACTCGTCCAATCTATCTCTTCCTCTTACTTTGCAGTGGTTAAGAAGCAAAAGGGAGAGTGTGTATCCATCTTCCTATGTCGCTTGTCAGCCGACCTGCTTCTACTTCAGAGGCTGAAAATGCCAGCTGGTCATTTTCCCAGCCTCCCTTGCAGCTAAAGATTGTCTTGTGACCTAATTCTGGCCAATGGGACCTGAGAGGAAGTTTGCTGAGATGACTTCTGGGAAACACTTTTCTCTCTGGTTTAAAAAAGAAAAAAGAATAGGTGAGGAGAAAGCCTCCTTCCTGCCCACAGAGGACATGTAAGGGCCAGAGCTGGGGTGGCGTCAGGAGGCCTGAGGACAAAAGCCAACACGGCAGGTCAGCAGGGCACAGATAGAACACACCCGAGTCACTGATGATATCATTGTGCCTTGAGTCATCAACCTCCAGACTTCTGGTTAGGTGAGATAAGGAGGGTGATAGTGTGAGTCCTCTTTAATTTTTAGTTCTGTCACTTGCAGCCACTTGTGCTGAGAGAACGTTTTAGAATTCTCTTAGGTCTGTCCTAGTCGGGTTCTTTTTAATTGCAAGTAGCCACAGGGATCCAACTTAAACTTGCTTAGCCAGACAGGGCAATTTTTAAAATTAATACACATGGCTGTCTTGTGAAACTCAGCAGAAATATAACTGGGTCTCAGAATAGTTGGAACCAAGGACCCAAAAACCATCAGGATTTCTCTCTGCCTCTCACAGTGTGTCTCACCACTTGGAGGTATTAAATCCTTGGTCATCTATCACAAAAGGTCTGTTGTCCAGAACTGATTATTTTTTTAACTTAATTTTGATAGTCCTTGAGGAAAAAAAATGAGTACATTTCTTAGTTTTAAATTATATTTATATTTCGAAAGTTTTCTTTTTTAAATAACAGATTTATGTTGTTAATAATTGTCGTCTAGCGTTCTAAATGTGTGCCCACGAGGCCTCGAGTATCTAGAAATGTAGTAGTTGTTGTTTTTGAATGTTGACCATGTTAGATTTTGGGGGGCACAGAGTGCAGTTAATGGTGAGAGGCCTTCTAATGACAAGATGGGAGAGAGCACTCCTGTCCCAGCATCTGTGTGAGGGGGTTGGCGGGGCTCTCTTCCCTGGCGGGGAGGTCGTCTTCAAGATAAAGGGAAACCAACTCTCCACAGAGAACCTGCTTCTTCACTTTCTTAAAATGAATTCACTATTCAGTTTCCCATCCTCTGTCAGATGGCAAGGAAGGATCAACTTTCAATGTCGCGGAAACACCACGAACCTATTGAAATAAGATTGTGAGTGTTGTGTCAATAAGAAGTAAAAGTTGTGGGATTCTTTTTAAGTCTACCTGTTACATATTTAGAAGCAAAATTTGTTTGTTTGTTTTTTTTGAAAAATAAAAATTTGGTAAGAATACCACAGCTTTATGTGAAACGTAAGACAGAAGGTGGGCAGTTATGAGTTGATGCCCTTTGTCACACGTAGAGGATTGGCGGGTTTGTGTTTAAAGCTTCCCCCATGGATTCTGCACAGAAGGAACCACTGTACAGGGTGTGAGCCCCTTGAGGGCAGGGCCCTGTCTCATGTGTCATTGAGTCCCTGCCCCTCACATAGATATGACTGACACACAGTAGGTGCTTAATAACTGGCCTGGTCCTGGCCAGATGGCTTGGTTAGTTGGAGCATTATCCCAAAGCACAGAGGTTGCCAGTTTGATCCCCAATCAGGGCACATACAGGAACTGATCAATGTTCCTCTCTCTCTCTCTCTCTCTCCCTCTCTCTCTTCCCTGCCCTTCTTCTCTCACTGAAATAAATAAATAAATAATTTAAAAATAATAATAGTAATTGTCCCTGAATCAATGAAGAAGGATGAGGAAACATGGGAATGCAGAAGTGAGGAGGAAAGGGTTTTTTGTAGAGTCTTTCCCAGCTATAAAAAAAACAGAGGTTACTCCTATTCCTGTGTCTTTGGAAAAAGGCCCCTCGAGGGCCGTGAGAGACAAGGTGGAGCTCAGTGGGAGCCAGGGCCCCTGCTCAGGGTCTGGACCTGAAGCCAGGGATCAGCTGATAGAGTGGCTTCTTGGAACCCCCTGCCATGGAGAGGTTCAACAGCCCCTGCACCATGCCCTGAGGAGAAAACGCATTTGTTTACTTGACCTGAATGACATGTTCATTGATTTCTCTGGAGCGGTTCATTCATAAAAGGCAAATTAAGCCTCCCCCTTGGGGATGTCAATGGCCTTTTAACAAGCTCCCCAAGGGGTGACTTCTGAAAATGAGTCACTGATGAGCCAGAAATGGAGTTGCCTGTCCAGCCTGGTCCTTTTGGCCTGAGACTGCTAAGCAGTGGGCAGGCGATGCCATCTTGTGACTCCGGGGGCCTTGGCCAGGCACTGCTGCAGGGCGCATGGACAGAGTGGAATTGGAATGCACCTAGCTGCTTCACATTCAAGAGCATCTGGACAATTAAAGCAAAGGGATTTGGTGCTCAAACTTTTCTGGATCAATCTTCCACTGCAGTTAGCTCAAGTAGATGCAAGTGATGGGGTAGATGGACTGAGGGAGTTTCTTGAACAGAAACACCATGTTTTCTTTCTTTTTGGTCCCCAAGACTTCAGTTGAGACAACACTAACTACTCACAGAACATTGCTGCTCCTATGGTTCGAACTTCATTTTACAATTGAGGAAACAAAGGCTCAGAGAGAAGGGACCTGCCTGAGGTCAGACAGCCTGGTGTCTTTTCTACAGGAATTTATAGTCCACCAACAGGCACGTTTATATCTTTAATCTTGCTCAGTCCTTACAGCAAACAGATGGGGTAGGTATTTCATACCTATTCTTTTATTTTATTATCACATTACTTTCCATTTTTTAAAACCTTGTCCTCTTTTTTTCCCCTCAACATTCTATTTTAGGAATATTTTCTTTTCTTTTATCTTTCCAGAAGACATTGTTTTATCTGGTCCTCAGACAGCATCTGGGATGTACCACCCACAGAACTCTTGCTCCTCTGCCCTCATTGTAAATCCCTTGTTCGCTTATTCCTTTTTCTCCCTTTTCCCTCCACTTCTACTTTTTTGCTCCCTTGCCCTCTCCACTTCTTTTTTTTAAGTGGCAGCCCAGAGATTGGCCCAAGAGTTAAGAAATGTGAGAGTTCTAGTTCCTGTCCCACCACCAGCTTGCAGGCTGATCTGTGACCTGTCACTTCTCCATGGGCTTCATTTTCTTCATCTGGAAAAGAAGGGGTTGGTCCTTTGCTCTTTGAAATTGTTTCCAGTTCAGAGATATTTGATACGGCGACACCTCTCTGGTACCCTGTTGACTCATAAATGAAGCAAATGCTTTTGGTATTTTTGGATATGCTGGCTGAAATCTTTTCTTTTCTTCCCTTTTTCTTTTCCAAGAAAGAGCAGGGGAGATAGAGAGACAGACTCCTGCATGGGCACCGACTGGGATCCACCCAGCAAGCCCACTAGGGGGCAGTGCTCTGCCCATCTGGAACCATGCTCACAATCCAGCTATTTTTTAGCATCTGAGGCGGAGGCTCCACAGAGCCAACCTCAGCGTCTAGGGCCAATGTACTCGAACCAATAAAGCCATGGCCAATAGAACCAATAGAAAGAATAAGAGAGAGAGAGAGAGAGAGAGAGAGAGAGGAGGGAAGAGAAGGGGGTGGAGGAAGGAGAAGCAGATGAGCACTTCTCCTGTGTGCCCTGACTGGGAATTGAACCCAGGACATCCACATGCTGGGTCAACACTCTACCAGTAGCCAACCACCCAGGGCTGCTGGCTGAAATCTTAACCAGAGAAGTCATGATGCGTAAGTAAGCAGTCATCCTGATGGTGACAGCCTGGTACTCATTCTCATGGGAGAAGTCACCTCCATAGCTCAATGGTGATTTTCACGGTGATGAATGAATGAACAGTGTGTTCCCAGTGTGAGATGAGTATTTCCATGCACTCTCATTCAGGATTATGGGCCATCTCACTTTGTTCTCTGTTTATTGTGTGTGACATGGCTGTCACTATTGATCCAGCATTATTGAGAGGGAAGCTTCTTATTTTCTCTTAGGGATTTTGCCAGCAATTAAGATGTGTGCAGCCAGCAGGTGAGCGGTGGAAACTTAGTAATGGTCTAAGCCTTTTATACTCCATTATTCTTTTGAAAAAAAAAAGAATGTTATTAAAATTATTAAATAAATAATAAAGAGTTAAAGAGTCCTAAAAGATCAGGATCTTTAAGGAAAGCAAACTCATAAATATAATATGATGCCTTTCTTACGGCTAGTCGTTCAGCTCCGCTCATTCTAACCCTGGTTTTATCTGCAGATTTATCAAACCACTTCTTCCAACCTCCCATTGAATAGGCTTTAAGAAGAAAGCATTCCCAGGGAGCATTTATGTTCTAGGATTAGAGGACTTTAGGGAGCAGGTATTTAAAAACCCTTATCTTCCTTCTCTCTAATAAAAGGAACATGGCTATTTGCTTTCGACTAGTCGCAAGACAGGTCTTATTGGTTTTGGGGGAAACATGGTCATATGGCTGTGAGGTGTTTTTATTAGTTTCCTATTGGTAATATAAATAAATTACCACAAAGTTAGTGGGTTAAACAATACAAATTTATTACCTTACAGTTCTGGAAGCCAAAACTCTCCCTGAGCTAAAAATCAGGGTGTTGGCATGGCTATGCTCCTGCTTGCCTTTCCCAGCTTCTCGAGGCTGCCCCACACGCCATGGTCCATGACCCTCTCCCATCTCCGAAGCCAGCGACCCCATCGCTCCAACCTCTGCTCTGTCATCACTTCTTCTCTGATGTGCCTCTCCTTGTCCCATCAGATAAAGAATTTTTAACTATGACATCTCACTTCAAACATTTTCTCTAGGTTCTGATGGATAATTCAGGAGAAATTCTTGGGAAATGACACTGACATTCTACCCTGATTACAGAGCAGTAGATATCTTCCTGAATACATCCTGATTCACAGCCATGCCAGAGTGACTGAAGCCCTTGGGACCTTCATGATTCAGTGGTTCTCCCATGGTAATTAGTCTCTAAGGAGGTTCTCCTGCTGAACCAGTGAACCACACCTCCCAGGACTCAATGCACCAAAATGATGGCATGTGGCTTCCAAGACTTCAGCCTTAGCCTCTTGGAATGCTTGCTCTGAATGAAGCCAGACACCACGTAAAAAGTCCAGCTAGCTTGAGTACACCATGCCATGAGGTAACTCAACTAGAGGGATGCCCAATCAGCCTCTGGCTGTTGTAGCCATCCAGCTGAAGTGAGTGGAGAAGCCATCTTGAAGGTGTAGCCCAGGTGAGCCTTCAGATGGTCCAGTATCAGTTGCCATCTGCACCCAGGAGAGACCTCATACCAAAACCCCCAGCTGAACCCTGCCAAATTCACAGAACCATGAGAGACAACAATTAACAATTGTTGTAAGCCACTAGGTTTTAGGGTGGTTTGTTTCACAGTAGTAGATAACCAGAAAAACTTCCCAAACTTACCATGAATTCATTCTGCTAGCCATTTTTTTCATGGATTTAATCCACAAACTTGGGAAACAAATAAATCAAAGTCTTGTATTGAGTCCTGTGAGGAGTTAACATTCAAGCAACATTTCTTTTTTTTATTTTATTTTACAGAGACAGAGAGAGAGTCAGAGAGAGGGATAGACAGGGACAGACAGACAGGAACGGAGAGAGGTGAGAAGCATCAATCATTAGTTTTTCGTTGTCATTGCAACACCATAGTTGTTCATTGATTGCTTTCTCACATGTGCCTTGACCGCGGGCCTTCAGCAGACCGAGCCACCCCTTGCTGGAGCCAGCGACCTTGGGTCCAAGCTGGCGAGCTTTTGCTCAAGCCAGATGGGCCCGCTCTCAAGCTGGTGAACTCAGGATCTCGAACCTGGGTCTTCCGCATCTCAGTCCGACGCTCTATCCACTGCGCCACCGCCCGGTCAGGCTCAAGCAACATTTGAGAATCTGCAGCTGTGGGCCAGCCAGGTACGGTGCCAGGCATTTTCACACATTTTACTTTTTTTTTTTAAGATTTTATTTATTGACTTTTTTAGAAAGTAAAGAGAAAGAGAGAAAGGCGGGGGGGGGGGCACAGGAAACATCAACTCATAGTTGCTTCATGCATGTGCCTTGACTGGGCAAGCCCAGGGTTTCGAACCAGCAACTTCAGCATTCCAGGTCAATGCTTTATCCACTGCACCACCACAGGTCAGGCCATTTTATATTATTTAAATAGTAGTTATGAGCTTCAGACTGCCTGGGTTCAAATTCTGACTTTACACTTACTAGCTGATAACTTTACACAATTAGCTTAAGCTCTGTTCCTTGTTCCTTCATCTATAAAATATGGAGGATAATAACACCAAACTCATAAGGTTTTGTGAGGATTTAACAAAACAACTCACATAAAATGCTATCTGCCTGGTCACAGAGTAAGTAAGCATTTAGCAACTGGAATATACTATTATAATAATTATTATAACTACAAACACCTTCTGCCTTTGAGGAACTAGAGAAGAGATAAGACATGGGCAAAATAACATTTAAAACCAAGTACCCACAAGGGGTTTGAATGAATGAGTGACACGATTGCAAGATAGAAAGTGTCCTAGTAATGAGGTTGTTGTGGGTACTCAAAGGTAAGAGAATTATTTCTGTCTGAGGTGCTTAGGGAAGACTTCCTGGAGGAGGTAGCTTTTGAGCAAGGCAGTGGAGAGGATTCCAGCATAAGTGATGAGGGAGTGACCCCTCCAGGTGATGGGGACAGCCATGCAAACCCAGGAAACCAAGGGACCCACACATTGACTGATTTAGTCGAGGCATGAAGTTTTGAGGGGAGAGAGGAGACAAAGGCAGATCAGGGCCAGATCACGATTTGACAATTTCCTGTGTTTATTTACTCCTCGGATCCTTCAAAGACAGCCAAGCACGTCAACGAAGGAGATTGTACAAAATGGCCCCTTACATGGGGGAGGGAACAGCAACGATCAGGCCCTGGTCCCCCACCTGGCTCAAGACCTAGAGGATCACGGAGTTCCCAGCCAACCAGGGCCCTCTCTGCTTTCTTGTGCCCCTAGTTCATAGAACCTGGAGAGTGTGCATTGAGAGACCCCTGAGTGTCCAACCCAGCCCCCAGACTCCTCACACTCATGCCTTTACCTACCTAAGCATCTACCACGTCTCTCCTTCTAAATCAACTTTTAAAATCTGGCCATCGCTTCTCAACACCCCTCCTTAGACACATATTTTAGCTCAAACAGAGAGGTTGGGTAATCCTGATTAAGAGGGATACTATTCCCACCTCTTACCCAAGGCCTTGGGAAGAAATGGGAGGCACAGTCCTTCAGTGAGCTTCAATCCCCTTTGTCTCTCTTGACTCAGACAGCCCTGGGGTCAGATCATTTAGATCCCAGCTCTGCAACCTTCTAGCTGTGTGACTCCAGGCAAATCACCCCAGTTTCTCCATGTCTCAGTTTCCTGATCTGAAAAATGGGGAGAAAAGCCTGCCCAACTGTTTTGTAGGGATTGAATGGGATATCAAAGTGAGAGCCTAGGATGCGATAAATGCACAATGAACCCAGGGATTATGACAATCAAAGTGCTTCCCGTGTCCCTGATTCTGCGTTTCTGGACCCCTGTTCTCACCTGGGAGCCAGCCTGCTGCTCCTGCCCTGGACATTTGAGCATACCCTCCCTGATCTCCCTGCCCTGCCTGGCTAGGCCACTGCTTTGGGGGCTGCCTGGCCAAGGGGCCCACTGCTTGCCGCTGCCAGAGGGGCCTTGAGTGTTGAAATCCTTCCATTCCATGAGCCCAGAAACTTGATTATGTTATTAATTAAAGCAAGATGCCGGGCTTGGGAGATTTATTTTCTTTTCCATATCTGCGGCTGTAAATGCCACTCAGGGAGCTCAAAGACCCATGTCAGCCTGAATCAGGCTCCTGAACAGACGTTTTGTTCCCAGCTCGCTCTCTTTGGCCCCTCCTCCTCCATGCCAGGAAGGAAGTGTGTGTTGTGATACCCGCCCCTCACCCCAATTTCCCTTGCTGCCTCTGTACGAGGCAAAAAGGGGGAAATACCTGGGCAGTGTGGCATGGGGAGAGAATTTTCCAAGAAATTTGTTTTAAGTTTCTGCCTCATCATTATAGGACTTTCAGGTTTCTATTTTTAGCCACACAAACTAGCCAGGCCCACATTCTCCTGTCTCCCCTGCCCCAACCTTTGTTTATACAAAGCACATGCTGAAATCATTATTTAAAAATCTCCAAACCCATAATTGCTCAGGTAGGTGAAGAATGCAGCCTTTATGGATGTAGTTTACACAGGGGCCTGGTGTATTCCTGGGGAACTATGGCTTATTCATGTTTGCACCCCCTGCACCTAGCCCTGGCTGAACCCCAGGACGGCCCAGAAGAATCAAGTAACTTAGAGCAAGAAGAGGCATTGTCAGTAATAATAGAGCCTAACCGCCACATTTTAGGAGAGGAAGCAGAGACCTAGCATACAGATGAGACTTGTCCCAAGGTCCATGGGACATCAGTGTCATTGCTGAGATTCTAATCAGACGTCCAAACTCCCAGTGTGGCACTATTCATTTTACCCAGCTCTGAAACTTAGTCTAAAGCTGGATTGCCGAAGACCAGGTCCCAGTTACTAATTATAAGACTTTGAGCAAGTTACTGAACCCCTCTGCACCTCAGTTTCCTTATCTGTATAGTGGGATAACAACACTACCCACCTGATAAGATCGGTGTAATGATTCAACACATGCTGGGAAGAGGTGTAAACACTGTTTCAATTCGGGTTTCCCCAGAAAGCAGAGCCACACCATGAACCACGCCCAGAAGGTCATCTTTCCCCACATCTCAGGTCCCTTCTCTCTCTATGTCATCTGGACTGCAGGGTGTATTTCTCACAGCTCTGCCCAGCTAAGGGGATCTTCCTCCACTATCGTCTTTGAAGGCCACCCCTAAGTGTGGTGGCCACATCCCTGTTTGGCCAATACCACATATCATTTCATCTCACCTGTGCACCAAACCAAGTTCTTTCCTTCAGTTGGTCTTAAAGAACCCACCTGAGGCCACCTCAGTGAGCTGAGGAAGAGGTGTCAGCTTGGAAAATATAATTACATGGGGTTCTCCCTTGTTACCTGTTTATGTAATTGACTCGGGCCTCCTGCTTGGGCCCAACCCAAAATAAGCGATTCTTCTCATATAACTTGGAGCATTATAACTAGCATTTTGACTAGGGCCGTTGACAATAGACAGCTTACGATAGACAGGCAGCTCTGGCTTGTAGTCACTTGTGTTCCATGGCCTCTCAGTCTCTGCTAGGGCTTAGTATCATGCCAGCAGCTGCATTTCAGATGGAGGGAAGCTGTCTCTCAAAGAGGGCATGGCCTTGATACAGAACTCTAGGGGTCTGCACTCTGACCCTCCTAATGGGATTGCCCAGACGCTCTACACAGCACTCTGACCTATTGCGGGTATGTCTGACACCACCGACTTGGTTAGATCACATGGTCCAAGCGGTTGAACAGCTTGCACCTAGAGTTGTGTATGGCTGCCATGGACACAAGGCATGTTTTCCTCAATGGGCCCTTTCTTCCATTAAAAAAACATTAAAAATTTTATAATCCGTTGGTATAAAAATGGGTATAATCCAGACTGGATTCATTATTATTATTATTATTATTATTATTATTATTATATCAATCTTTCTTTTGATTTGAAAATTAACTGAAATATTTTTGTGGACCCCTAAAAGTATGGTAGAGCTTAGGTAATGTGTCCAATGAATAAGCAGGTCCCATGACACCTCAACCAGGACCCGTTGCCAGAGCCCTCTCTTGCTCTGCACACACTCATAACTGGTGGCCTTCTAAGTCTCTTAATAAGTGAGTCAGAGTAGTATTAGCAAGTGTGACAAACCCTGCCACCAAAATCCAAAGGAGCCCACCAGCTATTACGTCTAAGATGTGTTAGGTTCAACAATTGACCTTTTACTTTAGGAAAGAGGGACAAGCTTTCCCCAGATCACTATATTCCTACAAACGTCACTAATATGGCTGGTCTGTGAGTCTCTGTGGGGTTTGCCTCCTGTCCTATGGCATTTAGGAGTCTTTCTAAAGCCTCTAGGTTTCTACTTGCTGTTCCCCAGCTCCGTTAGCATGATGTCATTTATATAGTTGGCCAATGGAATGTTCTGCAAAATGTCAAGACCACCCAGATCCCTGTGGACTACAGCATGCCAGAAAGCAGGAGAGCTAATACAGTGTGTCGGTAAAGTCATGGTGCACTTTTGACCTGTGACCAGTCAAAAGTGCACCATGACTTTACCGACACACTGTACATCCCTCTTGCAAGACAATCATTGTATGGTGCTGTCGCTGCCACATGAAAGCCACGGCTTTGATCTTATCTACTGATGAGAACCAAGAAGAGTGCATTCACCAGATTAATAGCCACCTACCGCGTTCCAGAGGCTGTGTGGATCTGCTCCAGGAAATGTGTCGCATCTAGCCCCGCAGTTGGGATTCAGGCTCCCGCTCTTTAGGGTTATGGTGTGCCAGAATCCACTCAAGCCAGGTCGGTGAATTGAACAGGGAGATGATGGGAACCCATACACCCTGTAAGGCTTTGTTGGTGGCTCTAATCTCTGCAATTCCTCCCCAAATACACTGTGACTTCTGATTTACTACCTTGACCAGGAGTGGCACTAGGGGAGTTTCAGGGGCTTCCATTTGGCACCTCTAGCCATAATGGCTCCTATTCCACAGGCCACGAAACCAGTGTGAGGGTGCTTCCAGCTACCAAGTATGGGTCTGTGAACACCTTAAACTCACTTTACTGTCATATGTACTTGGGCCCAAACCCCATTTGTCACCTGGCTTCCATAACTAAAGGACCAATCATGACATTTCAGGTCTCTGATATCATTGACAGCTTAGACCACTTATCTAATTAAACTCAAAGTCTGGTTAAGTCTGGAAAGTCTATGTTTCCTAAATCCAGAGTTAGTCTGGCAAATGAGCATAGGTCTGGGGGTTGGGGGGAAAGTCAGGGCACTTTCCGCATTGATACCAGGGAGCCCAGTCCCATGGCAGCATCTCCCATTGTCAACTCCCGCCCATAGGGACAGTCACTATGAAGCCTCTCATTGATGCTGGTGCACCCACACCAGTGCAGTTCTTGTTACCTTCAGGAGTGTCCTCTGGGCCTTTTGGGGGAACATGGTCAGAGGGTGAGTCCTCAGGTTTTAATTACTACATTTAATGCAGTATTATAGTACACCCATTACTGTTCCCTCGAGTCTTCTGACCTCTTAGTTAATACTATGCCAAGGAAGTCCTAACATACATTCTACTTATTCTGATCCATCATTACATCCAAGCTTCAAAGAGCCCCCTCATTCGTCCTTCTCCAAGAAGAAAGTTGGAAAATTCTGTTTTCCCACTCATCCAGCACCCTCAATAGGGTTCCAGAGCTATAAAGAAATGAATTACCGTATTAACTCCTTCTCCAGGATGACATCTTACCTCTCCCAGGGTTATTCCCATGAAGCAGAGAAGGGAAAATGGTAGCTCACACCTATTGGGGTTCCCCACTGCTGAGGGTTCCCCTCACATTTCCTGCTATTCCTCTGAGCCTTGTCTGGAATGCATGACTCTGCCCATTTATACCCCAGCCACTGCTGGTTTTTTCAGGAATGCACACCTAATCCAAGGGTACAACTCTGTCCTGGGCATCTGAAACTTAGAGGAAAACTAGTAGCTAGGAGTCACTGGGGCTGAGATACTGGATTGTAAGCTCCCAGAGGGTGCGCAGTGCCCATAATACTGCCTGGTCATAATGGGTTCTCAATATTATTGATATAGTCTGAGAGTGCCTCTTAGTGCTGAGATATCCTGGTCCCTTCTCTTTCCAAGCTGACTCTTCTTTTGACTCTATCAATACCCATTAAATAACACATGTTTTTTTTTCTTTAGAAAGTTCAATTCTATTGTTTGCAGCCAAAAATAACTTAGCAAACACAACAATATAACTTCTGTCACTGGGGACTGGCCAGTGATGCTTTTCTCATGTTACTCATACTCTCAGCAGCAGCACTCAACACAGTTGACCTCCCAGCTCTTCTAGAAACTTCTTTCTGATGGCATCGGACTTTCTTGAATTTTCTCCTAATTTATAGATAGCTCCTTCTCCTCTTCTGTCAGAATTTCAGAGAATTTCCCAGGTATTGTGGATAAAACTGTGCCCTATCCCTAAGGTATTGAAGTCCTAATTCCTAATACCTGTGAATGCGATCTTATTTGGAAATGGGGTCTTTGCAGACAATCAAGCTGAGATGAGGTCATTAGGGTGGGCCTTAGTACAATATTACTGATGTCTTTATAAAAAGGGGGTAATTTGGACACATAGTACCACTCACAGAAGAACACATTGTAAAGTTGAAGACAGAAATCAGGGAGATGCATCTATAAGCCAAGGAATGCAGAAGACGGCCAGCAAACCACCAGAAAGAAGCTAGGAGACAGGCATGAAGCATTCTCCCTCAAAACAACCAACCCTGCTGACACCTAGATCTTGGACTTCTAACTCCCAGACCTGTGAGACAACTTCTTTGATTTAAGCCGCCCAGTTTGTGGCATGTTTTTATAGCAGCTCTGGGGAAGTAACACCCCAGTGTTAAAGCCAAGGCTCTCTTCTCTTTGAACATTCTCTCCTTGGGTAGTATCATCCAGCCCTGTAGTTTCAATGCCACCCAGATGCTGATGATGCTCAAATTGTATCTTGAACTTTCCTCTGATTTTCAGACTCTTATGTCCAATGGTCCACTTGGATGTATAACAGGTATCTCAAACTTAGTATGTTCAATAAAGAACCCTTGATTTTCCCCTCCCAAATCTGCTGCACTTCTTATTATTCCATCTCAATAAATGGAAACTCCAACCTTTCAGTAGCTCAAAGCAAGAATCTTGGAACTTGACCAGGTGGTGGCTCAGTGGATCGAGCATCGGACTGAGAGGCAGAGGACCCAAGTTCGAAAACCCATGGTTGCCAGCTTGAGCGTGGGCTCATCTGGCTTGAGCACAGCTCAACAGCTTGAAGCGAGGGGTCGTTGGCTAAAGCAAGGGGTCACTTGGTCTGCTGTAGCCCCCCGGTCAAGACACATATGAGAAAGCAATCAATGAACAACTAAGGTGCTGCAACAAAGAATTAATGCTTCTCATCTTTCTCCCTTCCTGTCTGTCCCTATTTGTCCCTCTCTCTGTCTGTCACACACAAAAAATAAAATCTTGGAGTCATCTTTCATTCTTTTCTTTCCTTCATCCTTCACAACCAATCCATCAACAACTCCTCTTGACTTATGTCCAATATATAATTCACATCTCTCTGTTTCTCTCTACACTCCTACCTTCACACTAGTCCAAGTCACCGTAACCTCTCACAAGGCCTGCACCAACTTCCTAACTGGCCTCTCTGTTTTCCCTGCCTCTCATCCCCCCTGCACACACACACACACATTCCATTTTCCACCTAGCAGCCAGAGTGCTGGGGGTATTTTATTATATTTTTAAAATATAAATCAAACCATGTTTAAAACTCTCCAGTGGCTTCCCATGTTACAAAGAGACTTTGACCCTAAGTGTCTAAGTTACCTACCCTTGCCAGCCTCTCTGACCTCAGCTGATACCACTTAGGGCTGCCTGGCTACACCCCAGGCCCATTGGTCTTTTTTCTCATTTCTTGAACAATTCAAGCTCTTTCCTGCCTCAGGGCCTTGGCATTTGCCTTTCTCTCTGCCTAGACAACTCTTTCACTTGGTACTTCTCATAGCTGCCTCATCATTCTGTTCCCGCTCTCCTCAGAGAGGTCTTCGCAGACCCACTCGGGTCTCTTTATACCTGATGGCCCTGTCTGCACACCTCACAGCACTTCATCCTATCTGGCATGAACATGATTATTTAATTCTGTTTCAGTTACCTAACCCCTCAAAACACACATACACACAAGCACACATTCTAACACATATTCTAAACACACACACTAACATGAGCTCCATGAAGACAGGGACTTTGTCCCTCTTGGCCACTATTATTCAGGGGGTACATGGCAGGTATTCATGTAAATATTGACTAACTGAATGAATGAATAATGACTAAGTCCTCAGATCACAACACTACAGGTAAGGGGATCCTGGCAGGGACTCAGAAGGTTCCTGCCCCCTCCTCTGTGGCAGTCCAGACTTGAAGACAGTCACAGGAAGAAGGGTGTTTGTCACATACATGTGACCTTGCCTTTATGTGTTTCAGTCTCCTTCTCTGTGTCTCAGTCTACCATATGCAAAGGGAGGGAATTAATTTAAAAGTTGATATCATCTTTCTCCAAATCTGTGATTTATACCCAGTATATACCCAGTGACTTTGACTTGGACCAGCCATTGTAAGAAGTAGGAGAGATCCTAGGGTTGAGCAGCACAGACTGAAGTATAGGAACCAGGGCGAAACAGTGGACGTGAGGCGGAGAGAGAGGAAGAGAAGGCCTCATAGAATCATGTACATCATCTTCAAAACCACTTGCCAAGGTTAAAATTTTACTGTTACAGCATTCATGTCTGTCTTCTCCTTTAGATGGTAAGTTTCATAACAGCAGGTGCCATGAATGACTTGCTCACCAGGGTAACCCCCTACATCAATGGCACTCAAGTTTTTCAGTCTCAGGATCCCTTTCCACTCTTAAAAGTTATTGAGGACCCCAATGAGCTTTTATTTATACTGGTTATATCTATAGATCAGAGGTTCTCTACTGGGGGCCATTTGGCTATATCTGGAGACATTTTTGATCGTCACAGCTTGTAGGGGTAGGGGGTGATACTGGCATCCAATGGGTAAAGGCCAGAGATGCTACTAACATCCTACAGTACACTGCACAGCCCTCATGACAAAGAATTATCAGCCCAAAATGTCAATAGTGCCGAAGTTGAGAAATCTTGCTATAGATATTTACTCTATTAGAAATTAAAACTGAGAACATTTTAAATATTTACTAATTGGTTTCAAATAATAAGAATAAATTCATTATATGTTAGCAAAAGTAAAAATTTTAAATCACCGTAGTTTTCAAAACAAAACTATTACTGAGAAGAATGCATTGCTTTATTTTTTTTTAATTTCTTTAATGTCTGGCTTAATAGAAGACAACAGGATTTCCATATCTGTTTCTGCATTCAATCTGTTCCAATAAGCTGTTTTTGTTGAAGTGTATAAAGAGAATCTGGCCTCACACAATATGCTGTCAGAAAGGGCAGAGTGCTTTAACAGCCTTTTCACATAACTAGGCATATTCTTCTTTGTTACCACACCTAACTCAACAATGGCAATTTCTTGAAGGTTAGTTACAATGTGAAATCTGAAATCACAGCCAAGATGTTTTTAAATTCAGTTATTTTAAAATTCACCAGTCTTTCTTGAACTTTGAGTGAATTTTTTTACCCATATGTGATTTGCAACATCATGTGTTGTGAGTTGAATTGTATCCCCCCCAAATTCAGATGTTGAAGTCCCAACCCCCAGTACTTCAGAATGTGGCCTTATTTGGAAATGGAGTCATTCAGATGTTATTAGTTAAGATAAGGTCATAGTGGAGTAGGATGGACCTTAACCCAAAATGACTGGTGTCCTTTACAAAAAAAAAGAGGAATTTAGACACAGACTCAAACAGGGAGATAGTCATATGAAGATGAAGGCAGAGATTGGGTGATGTGTCTACAAGTTAAGGAATGCCAAAGAGTGTCGGCAAACCACCAGAAGCCAGGAAGGAAGCATGAAACAGTTCCTTTCTCACAGCCCTTGAAAGAAACCAACCCTGCTAACACCTTGATTTTGGACTTCTAGCCTCGAGACTATAAGGGAATCCATTGCTGTTTTTTAAACCAAAGTACCAGTTTGTAGCACTTTGCTAAGGCAGCCCTAGGTCAGAGAGAAGATTGTTCTCATCTGCTTGAAAAGAGAGCTAGGCTGATCCAAACGATGGAGTTCCTGAGTCCTGTCCATATGGCTCTTAACATCTCTTACACTGGACCGTACGTATCCCCCAGTTCGTGCTGAATGCATCGAACCCCACAACTGGGCAGGACCTTTGTATCCTTGTCAAAGATCTATTTTCCCAACTGAGGCAGGTGTGCAAAAATAATTCGCCTGAGGCCACAAAAGGAATACTATTTCCAGGTTTCTGGGCTTCTAGCCGAGAGGCTTTCCCAGGAAGTCACACTGCCCATCAGACTTGTAGGAATTGAGGATAATCTGTGTGCCCGACCATACCCCTACCTAGCAGCCAGGGGAAAAAAGGGACCACTGGCCACGGGCCATGCTGGGTCACCTGACTTGACCCCCCAGATGCTTGCCTTGCAGAATGCCCTGTTTGATGCTCTATTCCTTCCAGTGTTTCATTATTGATTCAGCTCCTTGCTGCCGGGTCTGACCAAGTAAGCCCTGAGCGTTTATATAATGTCAACTTCATCAAAAATGCAGGAGTTGGGGTTTTACTCGTCTGCGTGCTACCTAGACAGTTTAAGTCAATGATTGGTGGTTTGTGTGAGCCAAGGAGGGCATCGGCAGCCCACAGGCTGGCTTCTGGCTTCTCTGAGGTGATGCTGGGTCCCCAACCTCCAGGGAACCCAGCAACCCCCATCTCTTGCAAGTAGGAGTAAGGTCTGACTGAGGATGTTGAGTGAGATGAAGAGAGTTAGCAGGTTGGAAGCAATTTTTTTAAATAAATACCAGCCACAAGTTTAGAAACAAATTCAGCAATGTGTTATTATGCTGCTATTAAATAGTACAGATGAAAACCTAATGAAATAAAAAAATATCTATTCATCTATCTATTGAAACTATTTATTGAGCACCTACTACGTGCTAAGCACTGGATTACAGAGGTGAATAAAACATACAAGGTTCTACTTTTTATGGAACTGAAATTTTATTTAAAAGAGAAAATCAGGCCTGACCTGTGGTGGCGCAGTGGATAAAGCGTTGACCTGGGAACACTGAGGTCGCCAGTTCAAAACCCTGCACTGGTCCGGTCAAGGCACATATGGGAGTTGATGCTTCCAGCTCCTCCCCCTTTCTCTCTCTCTCTCTCTCTCTCTCTCTCTCTCTCTGTCTCTAAAATGAATTAAAAAAAATAATAAATATTAAAAGAGAAAATCAAGCTATCAAGGGGAAATAACAATTAACATTCATAAAGCACTTACTATGTGTCAGGCACTGTTCTAAGCACTTCACACAGAGAATGAGTCTATTTTCGAGATAATTTTTAAAAGCCTATATAAATATATGCCTATAGAGAAAAAACAAGAAAGATATGTACCAAAACAGTAGCAGATATGATCCCCAAATTGTAAGTTTATACAGGATTTTTATTTTCTTCTTTTTGCTAACCCAAATCATCTAAATTTTCTTTATGTCTAGAGCAATAAGGAAGAGACTGAAGCAGGGAAAGAAAGGCATGTTCATGTGTGCCAACCTCAAAGAAATCAGGCAGAGAACTTCAAAATGCTTCTCCTTTGGTGCCAGATGTCTTCAGGCTCTGAGAACACCAGACACTGGTATGTCCCAGCCAATTTGGGTTCTGTCCCAGCTCAGAAATCTATCACCTCTTCCTACCCAGAGGATAGAGTCACTGGAGAACCCTGAGGATGTGGTCAAGGGTGGGGGAGGGCCACAGCATCTGAAGATTAAGCCTTTGAAGTGGAATCCTCTAATGCAGTGGTTCTTAACCTGGGTTCTATCGAACCCTAGGGGTTCGATGAGTCAGTCTCAGGGGTTCGGAGAAGCCTCTGCTGCGGAGGCCAGAATAAAGTAATACCGTAATTTGTTGTGAGTTCATGCACTTTGTTGGTTTTGTTCTTTGAGCAAGGTGATGTTCATGCACGGCTCATTTTGTGCACCAGTAAAAAAACATATACCTATGTCTTGAATTTGGAAAAAAAATCATATTTTATTTATCACTAAAGAAGGGTTCGGTGAATGCGCATATGAAACTGGTGGGTTGGGTACCTCAAAAAAGGTTAAGAACCACCGCTCTAATGCAATGTCCCCAGATGGGCATTGTGAGCTTGGCCTGCTCCTGCCAGGTATGCAGGTGCCAGGATACCCTAGTGTCTTCCCTAGTGATAGAGCTCCAACCTGGCCCTAGAGGCTGGGGTTGCTGGCCAGCCCTCCTGGACCCCTGCCCTGGCCAGAGCAATGGACGATAGCTATGCCACTATCTAAAACCCTCCTGCCCCTGAAGTCCTCGCTGCTCTCTAGCTCTGAAGGATACCTGAGAGTCACCTTCACGTGGATGACCACAAAAGCAAAAAGTTACACCTGGGGAGCTCCCACTCTGAGCTCTGGACACACAGGGAGGCCTGATGCTGCACACTTTATATCTCTTAATACATTTCATTATCATCCTCATCATCCTCTTTTTACCAATAAGGACACAGGGGTCCAGAGAGGGGATGTGACTAGCTCACAGCCAGCAAGTGATATCGCTAGAATTAGAACCCATACCTCTAAGTACCTATCTCAGTGCTGCTTCCTCTTCCCACCTGCTTCCTGGGCACCCAATAAATATTCATTATTTGTCACAGATAAATGATGACTCAGGACTTGGGAGTCTTGGTGGTGTTGGCTTTGACCCTGAATCCAGTGGTCTTAGCCAGGCCATGGAGGGTTTCCTGGTGGTACTGCTGAACAAGGTAGACAGGCTACTTCTCAAAAGAGCCAGGACTCTACCTGCCCCTGCGACATGGAGGGACATGCTCGGTGCATTCAAACGGGGGATCGAGTTCTGGCCCTATGACTTTGGGCAAGTCCTTTTCCTTCTCTGAGCCTCAGTTAATCTGCAAAATGGGGAGGGAAATCCCTCCTTTAGGGCTCGTTGGGAGGACTAAGTGAAATTAATGTGTAACAGTGTTGAGAACAGTGTCAGGCTCAGAAGGTGCTCAGGAAAGGTGGGGTCTTGCTTCCAGCACAGTAAGGTCTGTGTTAGACAATGGGAAATGGGACCAAATCTAAGACAGCATCCATCATAAAGCACACCATGAATCTATGTACCACTGGAAAGAAAAACGCTGCTAAAGAAATGATGACTCCCTGCTCTTTTCTCTTAGGACTTAATTTCATGCTTGGAGAAGGCTTTTTCAGCCTAGACATAGATTTTAATCACATGTCACTTGTACATACTTAAAATAAAACCATAAAGAACAAAAATGGTGCCTGACCAGGCGGTGGCGCAGTGGATAGAACATCGGACTGGGATGCAGAAGATCCCGGTTCGAGACCCAGAGCTCGCCAGCTTGAGCGCGGGCCCATCTGGCTTGAGCAAAAGCTCGCCAGCTTGGACCCAAGGTCACTGGCTCCAGCAAGGGGTGGCTCAGTCTGCTGAAGGCCCGCGGTCAAGGCACATGTGAGAAAGCAATCAATGAACAACTATGGTGTCGCAATGGCAACGAAAAACTAATGATTGATGCTTCTCACCTCTTTCCGTTCCTGTCTGTCAGTCCCTATCTATCACTGACTCTCTCTGTCCCTGTAAAAAAAAAAAAAGAATAAAAATGGTGACAATATCCCTAAAACTTCTTCCCACTCAGAGACCACCTCTTCTGCAGCCCTTCCGGCTGGGAGTCTGGGAGTTAACACCTCTCACATTACATTGTGCTCTGGCCTTTAGAAGCACTGGGGAGGTGACATTTTCTAAAAGAATCTGAGAAACAGATAGAAGTCATAGGTGCCGGGCACCTAGGCTGGCTTCGCCACAATGCAGCACCAGCTCACTTTTGACCCCTTTGTGGACTTGCCATTCCCTCACCTCCCCTCCCACAGCCATGTTCCTAATTTCCCCTTGGATTTTGTTTCTCTTTCTTTCTTTCTTTCTTTCTTTCGAGAGACAGAGAATAGAGAGAGGAAGGGAGAGAGATGAGAACCATCAAGTCGTAGTTGCAGTACTTTAGTGATGTTCATTGATTTCTTCTCATATGAGCCTTGACCGGGGACTCCAGCCTAGCCACTGACCCCTTGCTCAACCCAGCGACCTTGGGCTTCAAGCTAGTGACCATGGGATCGTGTCTATGATCCCACACTCAAGCCAGATTAGGTCACAGACTCAAGCCAGCAACCTCGGGGTTTCGAACCTAAGACCCAGGCTGATGATCTATCCACTGCCCTGCCACCAGTCAGGCTCCCCTTGGATTTTTCTACCAAGCTATTTGCTCCTGTTCTGCAAGTCTTGACACTGAAGCTTTCGGTGTTTGCCCAGCCAATGGCAACATTAGTGCACCATGATTCATCATTTACATTCCAGAGATGTGATATGTGAACACATTTGTTTTATAGACCATTCTATAAATGGTTCTGGTATGACGGCTCTTAAAGCGCTACTACGAGCCTGACCCCACGCTAGGTGCTCCAACACACACCTTCCCTTAGTATCGCAGCTCTCCCGTTTGAGTTTATCGTTGTTACAATTTCTTTCTAGATGAAGATGCTGAAGCTCAGAGAGGCAAAACAATTTTTTTCAAGGTCACACAGCTAATAAGTGGCAAAGCCAGGAACTTGAACTGTAATCTCTTGTCACATTAGCAGAGATAGACTCTCTCCTGGATAGTTCCTCCAAGCTGGCTTCCAAGCCCAGTGGCTTCATGCAAAACTAAGTCAGCCCTGACCTTGAAAAGCCTTTCCCATCCTTTGATTGCCTTACTTTAGAGAGCAATAATAATAGTACTCTGTGCCAGGTACTATTCAGGCTGCTACGTGTGTCCTTGCACACTCAATGTTCCCAACTGCCTTGTAGGGTGGGTTCTAGCATTAGCTCCATTTCACAGATGAGGAAACTGAGAGGCAGAGAGGTAATGCCACACACTCAGGGTCACATGACTGGAAAAGGGAAGGGCTAGGATTCAAAGGCAGGCAGTTTGGCTCCAGATGTCATTGCCTCCCCTGCCCCATCACCCCATTTCACCACTGGCACAGGGAGCCCTCTGCCACCCCACCCACCCTTCTTACCCCTCCTGACCCCTGCCACCCTAAAGTCTTGTTGACTTCCACAGTGTCCTGGGAGCAGGATCTAGGCTGTCAAACTGGAGTCAGATGGATGGCTTTCCCCAGCCAGGCCTGGCTTCCAAGTTTCTTCACTCTGGGCCCAAACATAACACAATCTAGCAGCCCTGGCTGCTCTTCAGAAAAAAATGTGAGGGGAGTGTGGAAAGAAATCTAATTAGAATCCCTTGGAGCCCCAGCTCTTCCCATTATTAAATTAGCCCCTCTGAAGTGGAACTTGGCTCATTATAATAATTTGAATGCTGAGGAATTGTCTTATATGATCCTGATCTGAGAGAAATTGCTTTCACAATGACACTTATCCATGTCCCGGTTTCTCCCATTGGGACAAAGGCTGGTTGTGGATGCTAAATGGTTCCTGCTTTGGAAAAGAGCTTCAAGGGGTGGCCAGGGAGCACTCCCCTGTGGCCCAGAGCTGTTGAGATGGAGTGGCGGGGACCCCACGCAAATGTGAGGGAAAGGGGCCACCCAGTTTTCTTACAGCTTCACAGCCATAGACCAAAATCAGAGGGTCACACTGGAACAGGGAAGCTGGTGGGAAATTAAGAAGGCCAGGCCAAATGTTCACATAGTGAATGGCCCAGAAGAGGAATCCCCAAATACAGATTCCCCCTGGGCCGGCACCAGAATCACCTGGCTGCCTATTCCAGGCTCCAAGCCCCAGAGGTTCTGATTCTTTAGGTCTGCAGGCGGGTCCTCTAATCTAATTTCAAGCTCTCCAAAGCGCTTCTGAGCTGTGGCCAGGTTTGTGCCGCACTGACCTGGCTCCACTGGGGATCTTTCCAGGGTACTGCAGACCTCATGCCCATCTGCCACTCCCAATTCTCATTACTGTGACAGAAGGGGGTTCCAGTACCCTTGGGCTAGAAAATGCTAGAAGGGTCAGCATGGGTGGCTGACTCCCTTTCTTTCCTTGGAGTCTTGGAAAAACAGGACTTATGGCCACCAGTCCCCAAGTCCTTGCAGAACTACCATGTGAAACAGAGAGCTGCTTTCAGACACCTCCATTCACAGAGCTTATTTTTGCACACTTTATTGAGGGCACAAACAAGATGAAATATTTGCTTTGAAGGTTGTTTTTTTAATACTTTTAAAGAAATGTGTTTTGGGGCATTTTAATGTCTGCCCATCTTCCCTGACCTAACTTACCTCTCACCTAAAAAAAAAAGCCTTTGCTGAATTCCCCAGCCACACTGTGCTGTCCCTTTACTGGCATCCCGTAGCCCTTAGTCTCTGGGTTGGTCCCCAGGCCACCACGCACCAGGTGCCTGGCTCCTTGCTGCTTCCTGCCCTCCCTGGTCTTACTGGTGCTGTGAGGATCTGGAGCCAGCCATTTGGTTTTTTTAAAATGCACTGGATATGGTGAATGAAACCCAAACATGGATCTTCTCAAAAGCAAGCCGAGGCAGCCTGACCTGTGGTGGCGCAGTGGATAAAGCGTCGACCTGGGAACACTGAGGTCGCCAGTTCAAAACCCTGCACTGGTCCGGTCAAGGCACATATGGGAGTTGATGCTTCCAGCTCCTCCCCTTTCTCTCTCTCTCTCTCTCTCTCTCTCTCTCTGTGTCTCCTCTCTAAAATGAATAAAATAAAAAAATAAAAATAAATTTTAAAAAAAAGCAAGCCCAGGCCTGGCCGGTGGTGACGCCGTGGATAGACTATTGACCTGGAATGCTGGGGTCACTGCTTTGAAACCAATGGGTTTGCCTGGTCAAGGCACGGACGAGAAGCAGCTACTATGAGATCATGTTTCCTGCTCCTCCTTCTCTCTCCTCTCCTCTCCTCTCCAAAATCAATAAATAAAACCTTTTTCTAAAAAATCATTGGAAAAAAAAAAAGCAAACCCAGGCCAAGTTTTTAATCAACTATCAGATCGGTCATCCCTTGGGAGATCTCCTGGGACAGTGGAAGCTAGAGACCAGGGGCCATCGTCATCATTCCTTCTTTAGAGATCAGGAGCCTCAGCCCCAACCAAGGTCACACAGCCCAGAGCCCTCACCCTTGTCCCCACCCTTCATCCACCCAGAAGGCTGGCTTTTTCTTCCCCCTGAGTAAGCACATTAACACATCTCTTTCCTCCTGCAAAACTATGTATTTCTTGCCCAGCAGACACAGTCAAGGAGATTCCACATGTCTCCTCTTCTACCACAGGGGAAGCTTCCACTCCCCGGGCTAGCCCCAGAGAAAGTGACCTGGGTCAGGCTCCAGGCCTCAGCTGGACTTAGGAAACAGCCACAGTGTTCTTGAAGAGAACTGTGGTCAGAAAAGTGACTTGGTCTCAATGATCCTTTTACTCAATACTGTCTCCAAGTCTTCCTGGCCCCAGGGAAAGGTCTCCACAGCCTGGGATGCAATGAGCTACCAGCAAATGACGTTTTTCCAATGACTGTTTATCATCTTAACTCCCCCTTCCTGAGACCCTAAAAGGAAGAACAAATCCAAATAGCTGATTCCCAGAAAATGTTTTCACCAACAGCCATTAGTCTAACCCTGAAATGGAATAAATCCAACCCTTGCATTAGCTTTCAAAGAATACCCCTGTTGTGACATTACAGATTATTTCAAAGGCTGGCAAACCCAACAGCTTATAGCAAAATAATCACCGGGTACAACCTTTCAGACTTCCCTGCTTCCTTCTTCTGGTCTCTCATTCATACTCTTAATTAATATCTCTCCACACTGCACTCTGCTGTAGAACACAAGTACTGCAGTGCCAGGACTCAAGATTCAGAACTATTTCCTCCGGTCTTCCAAACATCTTCCACTAACCTTTAACGAGAGTTGCCAAACTGGGCTCAATCTCTTGCGACCTCTTCATCCTCACAAGAACCCTAGCACAGAATATCACATGAACTTTGGCACCATATAGACCTGGGTTTAAGTCCTGGCTCAAGAATTTAACAGTCCCTTTTTATGCACCAGCATCATGAGCTAAAGTTGAAATGCAACAAAGTCATGAAGGCCTTCTCCTGTTTTCCGTTCACATCAAGATGAGCCCCAAAGAATGCCCTTGTACTTATTCAACATCCTTCTCTTGTCTCATACACACAGGAAATATCCATTCTTCTTTCTTTACTTCTCATTTTACTTGTTTACCCACTGGGATCCAAACCAACACTATCACCATTACCTGAGAGCTTGTTAGAAAGTGCAGAATCTTTGGCTTTATATCAGACCTACTGAATAAAAATTTACATTTTAACAAAAAAAAACAACAACAATCCTCTTGGAAGATCAAATAGGATAAAGTCACCAAAAGAGAACAACGCAAAGGACCCAGAGAAAGAGGGAGATCCCCATCGATTCTTGCCGCATCTCCTTATGGATGCTGAGAAATGCAAAAGAATATTAGAGAAAAATATGGGGGCGGGGGACATGAATGGAGAGGAATTCAGAGTCTGAGGAAGGGAGCTGGAGATTAACGGCCAACACATTGCAAATTCACTGCCCCCTCAATGCTCCCTAAATCAGCTGGGCACTCAGGTTGAGACCCTTTCTGGATAGAGAAGCAGCTGACAACCGAGGCAAAGGACTCAGCCCCACTGCCAATGGTCAGCCCCAGAAACAACAGAGACTCTCAGATTCCTGGCCTCTGATCTCTGCCTCAGAACATTCTGAAGCCAAAATAAATGTGGGAACCCTATGGTGAAGTCTTAGAGCTGGAAGAAAATCCAAGATGTCACCCAGTGTAACCCAGTCCTTCCAGGCAAAACCACACCAAAACCACCCCGACAGATGCTAATTAGATGAACTGTTTTAAATTAAATAATGAGGGATGGGCGGGGAAAAGTGTGCCAGGGATGTTTGGAACAGAAACACCATCCAGAGAAAATAGTGGTGAAGACCAGGAATTACTTAAGCACACAAGGAGGCCAGGACACAGGTAGGAGCTTGTTTCTACCCAAGGGGCTGATGGTGGAGACACAGCTCCTCAAAGCCAGCAGGACTTTTGGCTTGGATCCCCAGAGTCTCAGCCGAGAGACTGAGACTGCTTGCTGGTCTCTCCCTCTCCCGTGGGTTCATAAAGGAGACAGGCTCATGAAACCTCCCATCCTCCCTCTGTGGTCTCTCCAGCCTCGACTCCCTCCTCTCCCACCTTCACTTCTTGGAAATCACTGCAGTTTCCCCTCTCCCTCCTTGGCCTTTGCAACTGCTGTTCCCTCTGCCTAGAACACCATTTTCTCACTCCACGCTGCACCTCTGATCCTGGCTCACCAACTGCTACCCTTCCTGGAGGTCTGGGCTTCGTCCTGGGAAGCCATTTATCACCCCCATCTCAAAAATGCATGGGCTCCCGCTGCCGCTGCCGAGTGCCTGGGAACTCCCTGTGCCCTGCCACCCCCGTCAGACCCTGTCACTGCTGCCCGACCCATGAGGCCAGAGGCTCCCGGCAGGCAGAGACTGTGGCCACATTTTCGTAACTGTATTCCCCACACTGATCCCCAAGCAGTTGACACTTCACAAATAGTTAGTGGATAAAAGAAGAAATAACTGCTAATTTCCCATAGCGTGAACCACTGCTTTAATTTTTGAGGCTGAGAATAATGAGAAGTGGGCATCTTAAAGGTCTCTAAATAATAATAAAACAGACATTTATTAAATGCTTCCATACGCTATGCTCTGTGCTAGGTGCTTTGCATTCCCTGCCCCAGATGCACACACTCCTGGGAGCCAGGGCTTGCTGTTAGTATCCCGTGTCCAGGGTGGAGAGATTAAGACCAGAGGGGTTGAGTAGCTTGCTGGAGATCACAAAGCCTTTACTTGACTGTGGGCCGGGCTGGTCCTGAAGCCCAAGCAGCTGCTATGGCGCCAGCCTCTCCCCCTGAAACCCACCTCAGAAAGCCCCTCGTGTGTAACTTGAAACTGTGCTTGCAGCTAAGTCAGCCCATTTCCTCTTCTCACATCTCAAGCCCAGATGGGGTCTTAGTGACACTTATCTCAGTCATAGACCAGGAGCCAGGAAGCCCTGGGAACTAGAACTCCCCATGGACAAAGGGCAGGAGAAAGTAACCGCTGGTGTGAAGGGGTCTTGGTCCTCCAGGTCTGAAGGTATCACCTGGCCCTAGCTGATATACGCCTCGTGCCCAGAAAGCAGAAGTCTCAGAGACAGAATGAAGCAGTGGCAATCGGGGTATCTTCACAAGTTAGGTCTCCTCCTGCCCAAGAACAATAAGAACTAGCCAAGGCTGCCTCCTCCACGCAGTCTTTCCTGAATCCACTCTTGTCATTGAGTGTTGCTTGAGTACCCACAGCCTTCTGCCAGTGCCTGTGCTATGGCCCTGCTCTGACCTTGTGTGTACCTTGTGGCCCAGCTACAAGCAGCTCTGCCACTTACCTCACCTCTCTTGGGCTTACTTACCTCATCTGTAAACCAAGGCTGTTAGTAGCATCGCCCCCAGGAGGCTGTTGGAAGGAGTATGTGTGTGTATACTCGTAGATGAATATAGATAATGTGTGTGTGAGTGCATAAATGCTTACAACACTTGGCGTGTACTAAGTGCTCAGTAAACATCACCTGTTCTTATTAATTTTACTATGATCATGGTAACCCGATTAGGGACATCACTTGCAATGACAGGGGATAATGCCTTTTACAGAATCAACTGAGGTTTCCTAAACAGCTTCCAAGGGACCTCCCGGGGCATCTGTTAGAGACAAATTTCTGAGTCTCACTCCTGGACCTCCTGATTTTGAGTCTCTGAGATGGAGTCCAGGGATTGATGTCCTTACAACCTGTCCAGACAATTACAATGATCGCCAGTGTTGGGACCCACTGGGCTAGACCAGCTGTTTCCTGGAAAGAGGAAAAAATGGACTTTGCTGGATTCCAAAGTGGGGAGAGGGCTCTTCCACCTTCCTTCTCTTCCTTTTTTTCATCAACATCTTGAACTTTTCTCTGCATCAGTTTCTCCAGAAGAACTCGCAGCCAACCTTCTCCCGTCCATGTGAACCCTGAGTCCACAGGTCTTGTTTTCCACCACTGAATGCCCTTGAGAAGTTCGTTTTCCATCCCTTGTGCAAATAAAGGTTGGCTACAAACTTGTGTACACTGGATTGCAGGGCCTAAGTCTGATCTACCAGAAAGATGCCTTGGAGCATCTAACCTCACTCTTTACAGCTAAAATAGCTGAGGCCCAGAGAGGGTATGTGATTTATCCAAGATCACATAGCAAGCAACCAGAGTGTGAACTACACCTTAGGCTTCTGGGTACCTAGTCACTGCCTTTGCCACTGTGATAGACTCCTGTTCCAAATACCATAGGACCATTCATTTATATACCAATTATGAGGGCATGAGTTACACAATTGTATTTATAGAATACTCTATGTACCAGGCATCATGCTAACTACTTTGCATGGACAGCTCTTTCTCGTGGGCATTATTATCCTCATTTCACCTCTAGGACAACTGAGCCTCTGCAAGGTGAAATGCCCAGCTGGAAAGAGCCAGAACTAAGCCCAGTGGGATGGGTCGACCTGGTGCATGACCAGCACTGCCTAGAGACACTGCGTGAGATTTTATGAGAGGACATACAGATGGCACATCAGCATATGAAAAGATCTTCAACATCATTAACCATGAGGGAAATGCGACTTGCAAACCACAAGATATCACTATACTACATGTTATCGCTGCACACGTATCAGCATGGCTAAAACAAAAAATAGTGACATCAAATGCTGGTGAGGATGCAGAGAAACTGGATTACTCATCCATTGCTGGTGGGGATATAAAATGTAACAACCACTGTGGAAAACAGTTTGGCAGTTTCTTTAAAAACTGCACATGAAATTATCACATGACCCAGCAATTGCTCTCCTGGGCATTTACCCCAGAGAAATAAAAACTTACATCCACACACTAAAAAAGCTGTACGTACAATGTTTATAGCAGTTTTATTTGTAACAGTCCCCACACTGGAAAGGATCCAGGTGTCCTTTAATGGGTAAAGAATTAAAAACAAACAGTGTTGTGTCCATGCCGTGGAATACTACACAGCAATTAAAAATGAACTTTTAATCCACACCACAACCTGAATCCATCTCCAGAGAATTGTGTTGAGCAAAACAAGTCACTCTCAAAAGGTTAAATACTGCCTGATTTCAGGTACGTCATATTCTTGAGATGATGGAGGTGATTGACAGGGTTAAGATGGGAATAGGGACAGAAGGAAAGTGCATGTGGCCTTGAGGCCATGGGGACATTCTGCATCTTGCCTGTTTCAGTGTCAATATGCTGGTGTGACACTTAGTTTTACAGAATATGACCATTGGGGGGAACTGGGTGAAAGGTACAGAGGATCTCTGCATTGTTTTGTACAACTACATGCCTATCTACAACTCAAACTAAAAAGTATAATTAAAAAAAAACATCTTTGAGCCTTTTTAAAGCACCCACCTGAGTTAAAAGACAAATTCAATGGGTCTAGGGAGGGATCCAGGTATGTGGGGTTTTTTGGAAGTCTCACAAGAGTTGAAAACTACACAATTAAATGATTTCCAAAGTCCCTTCCCTTAAAACTTTAACATTCCCCTGTGAAAATATAACATGATCCAAACATCTTATTCAGGCTGAAACTGCTCCCCCCAACCCAACACACATCTCGCCCCCTAAGTCTCCCCAGCAAAAATAAAGATTGAGCTCCAAAAGGCAGAATCAGGACTGAGGGGGTGACTGGGAAGGGGGCGCTTTCTCTCTCATGGTCCAAGACTTCCAACCCCGAGACTCTCAGTGAAGCACAGCTAACAGCCCAGGGGCCGGGGAGGGATTAGAACCCGGTTTTCTGGCTCTGTCCTCAGCCGCTTGCTGTGCTCTGGGCAGCCCCCCTGTACATGTCAGAACAGTTGGAAATGGTTCTAATTATAACCAGGAAGTTTTTAAGCCTGTGGGTGGAAAGGAATGCCAATTCACGTAATAGCTGTTACTGCACACAATAACCCCACCACCACCAAGTGTTCTTGGCCCAGTTTTCGAGGGTGACAAATGGTTTCCCCACCAGTATAGACGTGAGCTTTTTTCACACAGGCAAGAAACCCCAAGTCTTTGGAAACGAACAATAGCGG
Source organism: Rhynchonycteris naso (assembly GCA_037038555.1). NCBI lineage: Eukaryota > Metazoa > Chordata > Mammalia > Chiroptera > Emballonuridae > Rhynchonycteris > Rhynchonycteris naso. The sequence continues at coordinate 219,725,592 of CM072997.1, read as the reverse complement.
GAAAGGTCTTGGGGAGGACAATGGGTCTCTGTGTCCCCGGGAGTAACTGGAGAGTTGGGGTGGGGGGTCCTCCCCACTTTATAATTAGTCAACTAATTATTTTCTTGTCAAGGCTAATGAATCACTGAAGACTCAGGGAGAGGAGTAATCGGAGACGTTGCACCACTTGGGGCCCTGCAACCTCCTCTCCCTTCCGCCCTCCCTGCCACCCTGAGCACAGAGCTGCGAGCTTGTGATCCTGGGCCAGTTCACTTCACAGCTAACTTCACAGCTGACTTCACAACTCACTGCTGAGCAGGGAGGCGGGAGGCTCCAGAGTTCTTGGGCAGGAAGCTGAAGCCCAAACTGAGTGAGATTCCAACTCTCCCTCCTGGGGTGGCCAGCTCAGCCCAGAAGCAGCCCAACCACAGGGTACTGTTTCAGAGGTTACTATTTCCTTTTTCGTGGTGTGTCCAGCAGTGCCCTCAACTGCCAGCAGCAGTGCTAAAGATCACTGCAGGAGGCCTGGAAATAGGTATACGCATCTACCATTGGATCGCTGTGTGACGCTCAGTAAGTCACTGCACCTTTCTGAGCCTTCCAGGATGTCTGACTCCACTGAAACTTCCTCACAGAGTTCTTGGGGGATTAGAGGAGGGGCTGCCCAGTGCCTGGGCACAGAGTGGGTATTCTGGGAATGGCTGCTAAGATGTGTTGGTGATGGCCTACTTCCAACCTGCCGGACTCCAAGGTCCTCTTGATAGGTTCTCTGTGCAGCTCAACTCTTCACACCTTGGCCCTCAATAGACTTGAAACACCCAACAACCATTCACTATCACGTTCTCAAAGAATATGTAAAGAGTATGGAGTACGGAGAAGCACAGAGGAGAAAACTACACACAGAGCAGGATGTCAGTATCATCATGGGTGGAAAACAGGGTGGAAAAATATCCACCATAATGTTAGCAGTGGCTTTCTCTGGGGGATGGGATCGTGGGGAGGGAACATCAGGGTGATTTCCATCATTACCCTCTGACATGTATGAAATTTCTACCATGAACATTTAAAACCCTTAAAATCACAATTTTTATGTTTATATGCTATATAAAATGTTTTTATATTATGTATAATGTACAAATGTGTATTTTTACTGTAAAATATTTCAACAGAATTGTTTAGAACAAAAGAGCCCGTTTCCTGTCAGTCATTCCTGTCCTGCTCTGGAATCGCTCTGCGTGCTGGGGTGGGGGTAGGGACAGGGCGCAAGAGACCCGTCCTGATGCTCAGGGAGCTGGAGGAAGGAGACACAGGTCTTATGTAAGAATAAGTCCAAGCAAGGTGTTCTGAGACTCTCACAGCAGGAAGATCAAGGAGGGCCCCCTGGAAGAGCCACTACCTGGCTGGTTTGGAAAGGATGGCGTTGTCGGATTGGGACACGTGGTGTTATTTCACCTGACTGGACCCAAAGCTGGTACATTGGTTGGGGCAAAAAAAGCTAGTTCTCCTGTTTCTTAATTTTCTACCACTAGCTCTTCCTTGGACATGGCACAGAAAGGGGTCCCTCTCTGGCTATCTCACTGGACCACAGTGCGCTGGAGGTGAGAGAGCTGCTGAGTGATCATGAAGTCGAATGTCCTCACTCTGTATATGAGAAATTGAGTCCCATAAGGGGAAGGGTCTTCCCCTCAAGGTCTCCTGAGTTTCCACCCAGGCAACCTCACATTCAAGAGAAGGCATTGGCCTGACCAGGAAGTGGCGCAGTGGATAGAGCATCGGACTGGGATGCGGAAGACCCAGGTTGGAGACCCCGAGGTCACCAGCTTGAGCGCAGGCCCATCTGGCTTGAGCAAAAGCTCGTCAGCTTGGACCCAAGGTCACTGGCTCCAGCAAGGGGTGGCTCGGTCTGCTGAAGGCCCGCGGTCAAGGCACATGTGAGAAAGCAATCAATGAACAGCTAAGGTGTCGCAACAGCAATGAAAAACTGATGATTGATGCTTCTCATCTCTCTCCGTTCCTGTCTGTCTGTCCCTATCCCTCTCTCTGTCCCTGTAAAAAAAAGAGAGAGAGAAGACGTGGCTCTGACACACTCTCACGCAGGGTGTGTTCTCTAGAAGGAAATGACGACAGCAGCACCCCAACTGCATGATACTGTCTAGGTGCTACTGATGTTGTCTTCCACACCCAGCAGCAGCGTTGTTACGCTGTGAGACAAACAGTTACAGAGGTCGTGAAAATGAGCCTTCGTCAGCCTCAATCCGGGACCTTGGAACCCTAATCTCCCATCGTGGGTTAGCCTGACCTGGGACCCAAGTTCATCCTGAGAAAATTAACAGTGGTGTCTACCTGCATCACCCTCAACACATGTGAGAGAGTGCCCTCTCTTCCTGGCAAGCCCAGCAGTGCCTTCTCTGGGCAGATCCAAGAGCATAAGGGTTAAGGACAGAGGTTTTGTAGACAGCAGACCTGGGTTCAGGTACCTGATCTCCTTGCTACCAGCTGTCTGACCTTGGGTCAACTGCATAATTTTTCTGTGCCTTCTTATCCTAATCTATAAAATGTCTGTACACAATCCACAGGGTTGTTATGAGGATGAAATTAAATAATGGTGATAAACTGCTTAGCACTTTACATTGAGGTCACTGGACTATGAGCCTTGGGAAGGCAGGCAGGAGCCACGTCTGCCTTGTTCACCCTGAATCCCCAGAACCTAACAAAAAGCCTGGCCTTTAACAGAGACTCAGTAAAATTCAATGAGTACATTATGAGTGAGTGAATAAATATGCTAGCCCAAATGAAAGAGTCAAGGATATGATAATGACATCTGACAGTGTCCTCTACTTGCGCGTCCAAAAGCGGTACCATGTCAAGGAGAGAAAACCATTCAGAAGATGATTTCACAGGCTTTCACCAAAGAATTGGTAATAGGAAAGAGCCGGATCTTGTGTTTCCGGCAGGATGCTGTCCTAAACACTCTTTAGACCCCCTAACCAAAATAAAACCCAAATATGCCAGCTAGGAAAAAAATTGTTTAATTGTTTCAGTTCTCAAAAGGCAATGCATATTTATAACCAAAAACTAACTGAATGCTTGTTATCGATGCTCCGAAGCTGCATGAAGTGCAAATCAGAGACAGTGTGTCTTACACATTGGTGTCAAGGTGAACTGGGACTACATGGCAAATTGCTCATACTCAACATTAACAATGAGTGGAGGGGGGGAACCCTCTCCTAGACTTTGTAGCTACAAGCTAATTCTAATAAGAGGATTTGCAGCCTGAATTCACTCTATTTGGGTGGTCCAAAAATACGTAGCCAAGAATTTAGTGTAAAGTGGTCTCAAGCCCATAATGACCACAGACTCCTGGCAGAAGTCAGGACAAATCCCCTCTGTAGGAATGCGACTTCAACATAGCCTCCAAGATTATCCAACGGTAAAATTCTGATATATGAGTTCACGGTCACAATGACAAAACACAGGAGGAAACTAGGCATCTTGAGTAAGAGTCAGCAGAAACAACAGGTAATAGATTGAGACTCACAAAGACCTCAAATATGTGAATTAACAGACATAGAATTTAGACTAATTTAAACATATTTAAATGACATTTTTAAAGAGTATTGAAAATATAAGAGTGCCTATAAAAGTGACTTCATGAATTTAAAAAAGAACTTCTGGAAATGAAAAATGTAATGACTAAAATTTAAAACTCAGTAGATGAGTTTAATAGCAAATCAAATGCGGTTGAAAAAAGAATGAAACAAATCATAAAAGTAAAAACTACTAACGAAAATTTAAGATACGTGGATATTGGGGCGAATAGTTGTAACATACCCAATCATGGTTACAGAAGGAGAAAGGAGAAGGCAAAAGAATATTTGAAGAGAGAGTAGCCTTTGAATCAGTCATTATATCTGGGAAATTTCTATAAACAACAAAAATAAAAGGCCAGAAATATAAAAATAAAGAAAAAGCCCAAGCAGGGAAAAGAAAAAGAAATTAACACCTAATCATGTTACTAGCAAAGAAAAATACAGGATTCCTTCAACTTAAGTTTGAATTTCAGATAAATAATGAAAAAATATTTTTAGTATAAGTATGTCCCATGCAAAATTTGAAACATACCTAAAAATGTATTTGTTGTTTATCTGAAATTTAAATTTAACTGGGCATCCTGTATTTTTTTTTCCTGGCAATTCTAACATCTAGACACATTATGGTGAAACTGCAAAACACCAAAGAAAGAAAGAAATTCATAAAAGCAGCCAAAGAGAAAAGACAGATGGCTTCTAAGTCAATGACATTGGACTGTAGCTGACTTCTCAGCAGCAACAAGAGATGCCAGAAGTCAGCGGATAACATCTTCCATGTGTTGGAAAAGCATAACTATATATAGAATCTATAGAGAGATGAAAATATATTTTAAAATGAGACTAAAATAACGACAGCTTCAAACAAAAACTGAACAAGTTTGCCATAAACAGATCCTCATTTTTTTCTAAATGCTAAAGGACTCCTTCAGGCAGGAGTAAAGCAATCCCAGATGGAAGGTCATGGAAGCAAGAATGAGTGGAAAGCAAGGAAGATGGTGAATATGAGGTAAATCTAAGCAACACAGATTGACCAAACCATCAATACCATATGGGATTTCAAAAACCACAGTAAAATTGAAATGTATGGCAACAGATAGAGTGGGAGAAGGGTGACGGAGTGGAATTTTAGCTTGCACTTAGGGAAAAAAGGATAATGGCAATTAGTTTTTAAATTTGACTAAGTAAGTGGGTATGTTGACATTTCTAATTAATGACTAAAATGATAGCAATAAAGCATATATCTTTCAAACAGATGACCAGGGGGAAAATATGAGAAAAATAACTAATACCTACAAAATGGCTAGAGAAGACAAAAAATTTAAAAAACAGAAAAGGCAAAGCAAACAGAAAGCAAAAATTAAAAAATCTAAATAAATCATTGATTATCTAAAATCCCAGTTTTCAAGAAGAATATTCTTAAATACAAGTAAGTTCCATTTATGAGAGTCATATAACATAAGTACCAGGAGGTTTTAAAGTAAGAGAATGAAAAAATATATTCTAGGCAAATACTAACTAAACTAGAATGATAGAGTAATTATAGTGATATCATAAAAATAGACTTTAATGCAAAAATTAATATTAAAAATAAAAAGGTCACGCCTGATCTGTAGTAGCACAGCAGATGGAGCATCGACCTGGAACACTGAGGTTACCAGTACAAAACCCTGGGCTTACTTGCTTACTTGGCTGGGGCACATGTGGAGTTGATGTTTCCTGATCCTCCCCCTCTTCTCTCTCTCTCTCTCTCTCTCTCTCTCTCCTGTCTAAAATAAAATTTAAAAATCTTTTTTAAAAAGTCACTAATGATCATATCATCTCTCTGACTTGGCCAGTAAAGGTTCTCTACTTTTAAGGATGTGTGTGATTAGATTACCCACCTGGGGAGTCATAATCTAGAATACTCTTGCCATCAAGATCCCTTGATCATATCTCCAAAGCTTCTTTTGCCATATAAGGTAATATATTCACAGGTCCCAAATATTAGGACAAGGGCATCTTTGGGAGACTATTATTTGACCTATACAGAAACACTTTATAATTCTTCTGAACCCTTCAAAAATGTCAATGTCATAAATGTTTTTTTAAAGGCTGGTGAGCTGTTGTAAAGTAGGGGATAGTAAAGAGACGGGGCAAATAAATGTGTTTCAGTAGTGCCATGTGTGCATTGCTTGATTAAATCGTGGATTTTAAAGGAAAAAATATGGGGGCCCTGGCCTATTGTCTCAGTGGTAGAGCGTTGGCCTGGCATGTGGATGTCTTGGGTTTGATTCCCAGTCAGGGCACACAGAAGAAGCACCCATCTGCTTCTCCAAACCTCCCCCTCTCTCTTCTCTCTCTCTCTTCCCTTACTGCAGCCATGGCTCAATTGGAGCGAGTTGGTCCCCGGTGCTGAGGATGGCTCCATGGCCTCCACTTCAGGTGCTAGGAAGAGTTAGGTTGCTGAGCAACAGAGAGATGCCCCAGATGGGCAGAGCAACACCCCCTAGTGGGCTTGTTGGGTGGATCCCTGTCAGTGCGCATGCAGGAGTCTGTTTCTGCCTCCCCTCCTCTCACTGAATAAATAATAATAATAATAAAACAATGGGGAAATTTGAATATGGCACACACACACACACACACAAACACACACACACACACACTGTGTATGATAATAGCATTTTATCAATATCAATTTCCCAGGTGTAATCACTGTGCTATGGTTATGTAGGAGAATGTCCTTGTTCTTAAGAAATTTGTACTTAATGGTTTCAGGGTAAAGTGTCATGTATCTTTAACTTATACTAAAACTGTTCTGAAAAAAGAAAACAATGAAAGAGCATAGATGTGAAAAAGTATGTTAATATTTGGTGAATCTAGGATAAAAAAATAAAGCATTTACTGTATTATTCTTGTAATTTTTGATAGGCTTAAAATTTTACAAAATAATAACTTGTGATAAAACTAATGCTAAGAGAAATAAGATTAACAAAACAAATATTCTGGCAAAACTGACTTTCAAAAAATAAGCAATAACAAATAATGAAAAAGAGGGCACAACTATGAAGTCTGTGGGAATTTACAAAGATTATAAGCTGATATTATAAACTTGAATGCTAAGAAATTTAAAAGCTTAGATAAATTAGACAAATTCCAAAAAAAAAGTACAGATTACCAAAACTGACTCAAGATGAAATAAAAACTGAATAATCTTAAAATCATTAAAAAATTTTGCTTCAATAAAACCCTTCCCACATGGGAAAGGTCAACACAGGTGGTTTTATCAGCAAAATGTTTCCAGTAATTATTTCAAGTTCATACAAACTACTCCAGAGTAATGAAAGAGAAGGACACTCCCCAACTCATTCAGTTATGTGTAACTCCAATTCTAAAACCCAGTAAGAACAGAATGAGAAAGAAAAACTACAGTCATTAACATAGATGAAAACACCTAAATACTAGAAAACCAAGCCCAGTAATTGATAATAAATACATCTTAACTAAGTTGTTGTTTTTTTTCAGGAATCCAAGATTGGTTTAACATTTTAAAAATCAATTACTATACTTGATTATATTAACAGGTTTAAAAAGAAAAATCATCTGGTTATTTTAGTAATTCAGGAAAGTCATTATATATAATTTAACATTTATTCATGATGTTTTTCAAAAGTTAGCAAACTATAAGTAAAAGAAATCTCTTAATTTGTTAAAGAATATCTGGAAGGGAGAGAAAATGAGAAAGAGAAGAAATAAATCCACCTTACAGCAAACATCATACTCAATGGTGAAACACTGACAGCATTTTCTTTAAGATCATGAACTGGATATGGTCTCTTAGTCACCCCTCTAATCATCACTATGCTAGAGTTTCTGTCCAATGTATTTATGCAATAAATAGAAACAAAAGTATGCAAACTAGATAGAAATTAAAAAATTATATGCAAATTATTAGAATTAATAAAAAGTTGTTAAGAACAATTGCTGAATATGTTATTAATCTATAGGATTCAATTGTATTTCTAAATACTGGCAACAAAATTTGGCAATTTAAGTTTAAAAATACAATACAATCAAAATTTATAATTAAATTTTTGCATTAAAATTTTTTATTTTATCCTGACCAGGCAGTGGCATCATGAATACAGTGTTAACCCGGGATGCTGAGGACCCAGGTTCAAAACCCCAAGGTCGCTGGCTTGAGCATGGGCTCACCCAGCTTGAGCACGGACTCACCAGCTTGAGTGGAAGGTCACTGGTTTGAGCCCAAAGGTAACTGGCTTGAAGCCCAAGGTCGCTGGCTTGAGCCCAAGGTCGCTGGCTTGAGCAAGGGGTCACTTGTTCTGCTGGAGCCTCTCTGGTCAAAGACATGCAAGAGAGCAATCAATGAACAACTAAAGCACAGCAACAAAGAATTGATGCTTCTCATCTCTCTCTCTTCCTGCCTGTTTGTCCCTATCTGTCCCCCCTCTCTCTCTGTCTCTGTCTCTCTTACTAAAAAAAAAATAATAATTTTAAAAATTTAGTTTAGCCTGGCCAGGCGGTGGCACAGTGGATAGAGCGTCAGACTGGAATGCGGAAGACCCAGGTTCGAGACCCCGAGCTCATCAGCTTGAGCGCGGGCCCATCTGTCTTGAGCAAAAGCTCGTCAGCTTGGACCCAAGGTCGCTGGCTCCAGCAAGGGGTTGCTTGGTCTACTGAAGGCCCGCGGTCAAGGCACATGTGAGAGAGCAATCAATGAACAACTAAGGTGTTGCTACGGCAATGAAAAACTAATAATTGATGCTTCTCACCTCTCTCCATTCCTGTCTGTCTGTCCCTATCTATCCCTCTCTCTGACTCTCTTTCTGTCCCTGTAAAAAAAAAAAAATTAGTTTAAAACTTTTATTTTTTATGCTAAAGTTAGTATCAAAAAATATAAGGTACCCAGGACAAAACTGAACAAAAATTGTGCAAGGCCTTTGTAGAGAAAATTAAGAATACCTAAATAAAGCTACAGTGTTACCATGGAATGAAAGACACAATAAGAAATTTCATTGATCAAACTCCCAAAAGAATTCTTTATGCGATATTACAGGCTGATTCTAAAATATATGTAAAAGTATAAAACATAAAGACACTTCAAAAGAACAAAATAGGGGTGTCTTTTACAGATATCAAAAGTTATTTTAAAGCTATTCAGTACTAAGATAATGAAGTATTAACATGGGGATAAAAAATGATCAATGAAAAAAACAGAGAGCATAAGACCTGGCCAGTTGGCTTAGTGGTAGAGTGTCGACCCCGCATGTGGAATTCCTGAATTCAATTCCTGGCCAGGTCACACAGGAAAAGTGCCCATCTGCTTCTCCACCCTTCCCCCTCTCCTTTCTCTCTCTCTCTTCCCCTCCCACAGCCAAGGCTCCATTGGAGCAAAGTTGGCCTGGGTGTTGAGGATGGCCCCATGGCCTTCACCTCAAGTGCTAGAATGGCTCCAGTTGCAGCGGAGCAATGCCCCAGAGGAGCTGAGCATGCCCCCTGGTGGGTATGCCAGATGGATCCTAGTTGGGCACATGCAGGAGTCTGTCTGTGTGCCTCCCCCCACTTCTCACTTTGGAAAAATAAAAATAAAAAAGAACAGAGAGCCTAGAAATAGAACATGTATATCAACATGAATTTTGACCAACTTGGCATGTAGATCAATGAAAAAAAAAAGGATGGACTTTTCAATAATTGCTGGTGGAACACTTTATTACACATATAAGATGGGATAATTAAATTGAATCCTTACCTCACACCACACACTGAAATCAATCGTAGTTAGATAAAAGACTTATAAAGCTTTTTAGTAGACAAAAGAGAATAATTTTTAAGACTTTGGGATAAGAAAAGGACTTTTTAAATTACACATAAAAGAACTTACCATAAAGGAAAAAATGGTAAATTTAATTACATTAAAATAAAAACTTTTTTTAATCAACATATATCATAAAAGGAGTGAGCAAAAAAGCCACAAACTAGGAAAAGATATTTGCTACCCATACTCAGGATAACATAAAGAACCCCTATAAACCAAGAAATAAGACAAACCAATTCAATTATCAAAAGATTTAAAGCAAGCCCTTCACAGAAAAAGAAATTGAATGACTAATAAACATGTAAAGACATCCAACATCATTGGTATTCAGAAAATGCAAATTAAAACTGTAATGTGTTACCACTGCAAAATCAAAAAGTCTAATTATACTAAAGTGTAATCAAAGATTGTGGGACAGTACAACATTGAACAAAGATGGCCATAGACTACCTTTGCTTGATTCCTGATCTTAAAAAGAACACATATACCGCTATTGGGAGTGTAAATTGGTATAAGCACTTGGAAAACAGTGTTGCGTTCTATAGAATAGTTGACCATGTTCATTCTCTATGAAACAGACGTCTCACCCTAGGTACCTACTCTAAGAAACTCTACTACCTGCACCACAGAAGACAGACAAAATGCTCATGGCAGCACTGTTTGTAACACAAAATCTGGAGACAACCAGAAAGTCAATCAACTGTAGAATGCATAAGTAAACTGTGAGACATCCATATGGCAGAGAAAATAAATGAATTACAACTGCATGCAATGACACAGCTATATCTCAGGAACAAAATGCTGAATACTAAAAGCAAGTCACAGAAGAATATAAGATTCCATTTTTATAAAGTTCAGAAATGCGAAAAGCAGACAATATTCATTTTTAGAAACATATCCGTCTGGTTAAACCACCTCTGAGAAGGGAGGTTAGAGGATAAGATGGAGAGCGGCACACAAAGGACTTCAGAAATAGCGTCCTCGTGTAGTCATTGTTAAACTGGGTGGTAAGCAGTGGGGAGGGTGGGGAGGGGGTATTAGTTCATTGAGGGGAATTCTGCAAATAAGTCCTCATTGAAAGGAGGGACAAGAGGCCCCATGTTCCCTTCATTGAGTGTACTGTGAGGTGGAGAGGAGGAAAGTTAGAAGACACACAAAGGGAGTAAGAGAGACAAGAGAGTCTGGAACAATGGAAAGTGCAGAAGGCAAGCTTGCAGGGGAATGGGAAATGGGAAGGTCAATATTAATTACCCATTGGGGTCTTTAACATATATCAACTCAATCCTTAATGATCTCACCAGAGTGGTATTATACCCATTTTACACATGAGGTAACTGACATTCTTCAGCTACTTGCTGACTCCTCTTCAGGCTAAGAGATCTCTCAGATCCCTTCTCCATCTAGGCTCACTTCTGGGTGATTTCACCCACTGATGAACTTCACATTGATAGCTCCTGCCAGACCTCTCCTAAACACCCCTATCTGGTACCCGAGCAGCTTGCTCAGTCTCCACACTTGGATGTCTAATCGGCATCTCAGATCTAATATGTCTGAAGGAGATACTTGATTTTCCTTAGGATAGGGGAGGACTTCCCTGAGTCCTCCCCTTCTCAGCAATGGCAGCATCCATTCACCCAGGTTTTAAGTCCAAACTCTTGGGCCATCCTTGACTCCTCTCGTCCTTCATGCTTCACATTTAATCCAGGAGAAAATTCTGTGAGCTCTTTCTTCAAATAAATCTCCACCCCACCCCACCCCCATTGATTTGAGAGACAGAGAAAGAAGAAGGGAAGGGGCAGGGAGAGAGAAAGCTAGAGAAGCTTCCACTTGTTGTTCCACTTGTTGTGCATTCATTGGTTGCTTCTCATATATGCCCTGACCAGGGATCAAACTGGTAACCTCAGCACACCAGGATGGTGCTCTACCCAGTGAGCAACCCTACAAGTGCCTCAAATAAATCTTGAATCTAGCCACGTCTCACCCTTCACTACATCCTACCTACTTTAAGACCCATGGCCTCTCACCTGGACACACAGCTCTTCCTGCATTCACTCTTTCTCCCCTTTCCACCTATTCTCCACCCAGCATCTAGAACAGTGGTTCTTAACCTGGGTTCTATCGAACCCTAGGGGTTCGATGAGTCGGTCTCAGGGGTTCGGAGAAGCCTCTGCCGCAGAGACCAGAATAAAGTAATAGCGTAATTTGTTGTGAGTTCATGCACTTTGTTGGTTTTGTTCTTTGAGCAAGGTGATGTTCGTGCACGGCTCATTTTGTGCACCAGTAAAAAAACATATACCTATGTCTTGAATTTGGAAAAAAAATTGTATTTTATTTATCACTAAAGAAGGGTTTGGTGAGTGTGCATATGAAACTGGTGGGTTCGGTACCTCAAAAACAGTTAAGAACCACTGATCTAGAATAATCCCTTACAGTGTGGTCCATCTGGGTGGTGGTTACAAAGATGGGTTCACTTTGTAAAGATTCACTGAACTTCAGGACTATCATTTATGTACTGTTTTGTATAAATTTTATGCTTTAGTAAAAAGTTTAGTTTTCTCCTCTCTTCCTCTTCCTTTTCCCTTCCCTTTCCTTCCTGTTCTGAGCAATTTAGTCAAGAGTCCCTAGGGGAGGTGGGGCAAGCGAGGGCAGAGGCAGAGAGCGACGGCATGTGAAGAGTGGCCTGGAGTGTGTATCAGAGCCTGAGAGGGGTAAAGAGGACATCTTCATGAGGAGATGACCCTGAACAGGTGTGAAGCCCCAGCAAAGTTAGGGAGTCTGTCACACAGGGGCAGGGATGGCCCAGCACTAGGGTGCTGGAGAATAATTGGGTAAGGAGTATGGCCAGGGGCTGAGCGACACAGTGAGGAGGACACCTGTACAGTACAGCAGTCCTGACTAGGGTGAAATAAATAGAAATGTAATGAGATGCTTAAGAGCACCTGTTTCTACTCCCACCTGAAATAGCAATGAGCACACCTAGGGTCCAAATCTTGGTTTCTAAATACATTCCCACTGAAATGAATCAAAGATACTGGGGGAAATGGCCTGATCCAGGGCTGGGCAGGAAAAGTATAAAATGAGCCTGGAACATCATGTTATACCAGAAAGTAAGGAAACATTCAAAGATAGATGAGGACATGTCATAAGGACAAAAAAGCAGCCTGAAAGTGCTCCCACTGGCTAAATTAGAAACAAGTTTGAGTATCAAAATAAATAGTAACATTAATATCACATCAACAGGCCAAAGAAGAAAAAACTCACATGATCTTATCAATAGATGCAAAGAAAGCATTTGACAAAACTCACAGTTAACATACTTCATGATGAGAAACTATCCTACTGATATCAGTTATAAGGCAAGGTTATCTCCCTCACAGCAGTTTTCAACATCATATTAGAAGTACTAGTTAATGCAATAAGACAAGAAGAGGAAATGAGAAGCATGAAAATTGGGAAGGAAGAAATAAAACTGTCTTTTTCACAAATGACATGATTGTCTAGGTAGAAACTCCAAATAAATAAAAAATAATAATAACCTTTGGAACAGCAGCTTTATTCATAACTGCCAGACATGGAAGCAATCAAGGTATCTATCCTTCAGTAGGTGAATGGATAAATAAACTGTGGTACATCCAGACATGGGAATATTACTCACTACTAAAAATAAATGAGCTATCAAGCCATGTCTTCCCCTCCCTGGCCTTCAAGCATCTTATTCCTCTCAGAGGCTTCTGAGGTAACTGTTTCCTAGAATATGTTTTCTGAACTATTCTGTGCATATGCAAGTATCAATGTATTGCATACATATATGTATTTGATAGCATTAACACTTTCCTTTCCCTTGCCTTTAAATAAAAGCTTTTGGCCATGGCCAGTTGGCTCAGTGGTGGAGCATCAGCCTAGTGTGTGGAAGTCCTGGGTTCGATTCCCGGCCAGGGCACACAGGAGAACGGCCCATCTGCTTCTCCACTCTTCCCCTTCTCCGTTATCTCTATCTCTCTCTTCCACCTCCTGCAGCCAAAGCTTCATTAGAGCAAAGTCGGCTGGGCGCTAAGGATGACTATGTGGCCTCCTCCTCAGGTGCTAGAATGGCTCCATAGTAATGCCCCAGATGGGCAGAGCATCACTCCTAGTGGGCTTGCCAGGAGGATCCTAGTCAGGCACATGCAGGAGTCTGTTTCTCTGCCTCCCCGCTTCTCACTTCAGAAAAAAATTTTAAAATATTTAATAAATAAAATAAAAATAAATAAAAATTAAACTTTTATTTTGGAACAGTTTTACATTTACAGTCAAGTTGTAAGGATAGTACGAAGAGTTCCTGTACACTCTTTCTCAGCTTCCCCAACGGCTAGCCTCTTACATTACTATGGTCCATTTTTCACTGCTACTAACTAGACCCTACAGTTAATTCCAATTTCCCTAGTTTTCCCTTAATGTCTGTGTTCTGTTCTGGCATGCCATCCAGGACACCACATTACGTAGAGTTGTCACGTCACCCTTGCCTCCTCTAGTCTGTGACAGTTTTTCAGACATTCCTTGTTTTTGATGACCTTGACATCCTTGAGGAGTACCAGTTTGGTTCCCCTGAAAGAAACAAGCTGCTTGAAGGACAGAGAGGGAAGGATACAGTACACCCTGTTCTACCTTTTGAATTCTGAATACAAATGGTTAAAAATTAAGTGTCCTGCGCTGGCTTAGGCAGCACATATACCAATATTTGGACAAGGTATATAGAACTTAGCATGGCTCCTGTGGAAGATGACATGCAAATCTGTGAAGCATCATATTTTTTAGTGTTCAATGGGTATAACAGAGGTCCCCAAACTACAGCCTGCGGGCCAAATTTTGGCCACCTGAGGCCATTTATCTGGCCCCCACCGCACTTCCGGAAGGAGCACCTCTTTCATTGGTGGTCAGTGTATGGAGTACTGTATGTGGCGGCCCTCCAACGGTATGAGGGACAGTGAACTGGCCCCCTGTGTAAAAAGTTTGGGGACCCCTGGTATAGAGTTTCAGTTTTATAGGATGAAAATGTTCTAGAGATCTATTGGACAATGATGTAAATTACACTACTCAACTATATATTTTAAATGGTTAAGATGACAAATCTAATGTTATCTGTTTTTTACCACAATAAAAAAGAGAATATTCTAAAGAAAAAGTAACAAAATGTCACTATCTTCTCAGAGATGGGTCACTGGGTTATCTGAATACTGTAATTATATTCTATATATTTGAAAACTTAACATCTCAAGACAGAGGATTTTGCATGTGGAAAGGCTCTGAGGCAGGATAGAAAGCAAAGCCAGTATGGGTTGGAGAGCAGAAAACAAGGGACAAGGCAGCACAGGATGAGAGAATTAGACGGGGACTGGATCAGAGGGCCACAGAAGACAACGCCTTTCTCACACATCCCACAGGCTTGCCCCCCTGCCAGCCCATAAGCCATTCCTTCCTCAAGCGCTAACAGGGCTTGTGAGTCGGCCTCGCAAACCACCACTGCCAGCTCCCGCCCAGACCCTGCTCTATCCTGAACATGACAAGCTTTTTGTTCCCCTTCTCCTGCAGGCTGCTCTCCCCCCAAGAGGCAGTTCTGAACCAACAGGTTTCCGTGTGCAGACAGACGCCCAGGGGAGGGTTCACAAAGACACTACTGTCTAGGGCGGGCACCGTCTTGGTCCAACAGAGCAAGATCCTGGCCTGGTTGTCCGGCCTTCACATCAAAGAGGAGGGATCAAAGCTCCCACCAGCTGCACACAGCACACAGCACACAGCCCAGCCCAGGCCTGCTGCCCATTTCACCCCGCAGAGGTGAGGCGGGGGCGGGGGCGGAGGCGGGGGTAGAGGCAGAACACAGCAGTAGCTGGTAGGCACTAGCTGGATGGAGAAGCGCCAGGCCACAGGACGCGCACCTCGCGTGTGCCCAGCCCTCCGCGAGGAAGGCAGGGTCGGTACTGATGCACTTGCAGTGGGTACAGAAAAAGAATCAGAGTATGCTGAGGTCACACAGCTAGCCCAGGCACTGGAACCACCTGTCAGGTACCCCTCTCAGAAGCACGAGTGGCAGTCTGACTAATGCAGACACGGGGCCCCGCCTCCCAACCACGCTACCCAGCAGCTAGGATCTCTAGGCAGACAATGCCTCCTGACCTTGATCTCCCGAGGGTGCCAAGTGCAGTGTCAGGCATGTTCAACAGACAGTAGCTCTTCTTCCCATGACACCCTAAAAACAACCCAGAGAGCTGTGACTTAACAAGCGACACCCCTGCCAGGGAGCATTGCTCAGGCTGGCACAGAACAGAGGGGCAGAGCACCCCCAGGCAGGCACAGCTGTGGTGGGCTGCCCTGGACCTCCGAGAGAACCTCTGGGACAGGCCTCCGGCCCCAGCCCCAGCCCCAGTCCCAGGCTCAGTAGCTCTGCTGTGATTAAATGCAGTCAGAGCCACAGAGGAGGCAGTGGGAACTGGTCATACCGTCCCATGTTACTCTGGGTGAGTCACTTCCTTTTTGAAACTTGTGGTTTGTTTGTTTGTTTGTTTGTTTGTTTGTTTTCCACCAACAAAATGAAGAGTCTGGACTTAATGAAATTGAAGGCCCCTTTAAAACCTTAAGTTCTTATGGATAAATGTTATCCCTCCTAGGATGATAATTTTTTTTTTAATTGGTTGGTTTTATATCCTCTTTTAAGACTGATTCATGGAAAAAGGAAAGGAAAAGAAAACGGAAGGGGAAGGGAGAGGGGAGGAGAGGGGAGGGGAGGGGATAAAAAGGAAAAAGGAAAAAGGAAAGGGTTGGTTGTCATTTGGGGCATTCAGGACCAGCTGCTGAAAGGTGAGACCTATAGGCTCCCTATGGCTGGTGCTCCAGAAATCAGGATAAGACTCAGACCTCAAAAAGGAACAGAATAAAGTCCCCAGGAGGAATGCCTGCCTCTTGCCCCCTCCCCACTGAAGCAAGCCCCTCCCTGTGACTCTAAAAGAGAATTACTGGCTGCGAAACCACGGGCAGCCCAACATCTGTCAGGGTGTCTGGCCTTGTGCTGTGTTTGGACTGGAATCTGTTAGAAGCCCCTCTTATTACAACCAGGCCTAAGGGAGAAAGCTAGACCTAGAAGAGTTAGGAGCTTTCTCCCTAACCTGAGAGACTACTGTTTGTAAGATGCTATATAAGACTGGTGAAACAATTTTAGTGAACTGCACAGGCCACAGATTAATATGAACAATGCACTGTCCCCATGTCAATATTTAACCTCTACTGTAACCACCAGCTTGAGTATCTAACTCCCTCCTAGGTACCGAAGTAACAAGTCATCTCTGATGTGTCAAAATTTACTACCCACAGCCTTCGCACCTCAGGAAGCAGCCACCCTATGCTTTCAGACAATAGGACTAACAATTTCGAATGGTCCTTGGCCTTTTTTTGAGTCGCACTTATTAGCAAGTGTGAGTTAATTTTATGTGTCATTTTGACTGGCTGCAGGTGCTCTGATTAAACCTGATTTCTGGGTGTGTCTGTGAGGGTGTTTTCGCCCCAGGTGGGTGGGCAGCACCCAGTCCACTGAGGGCCTGGAGAACAAGAGACGGAGGAAGGAGCACTGCATCCCTCCCCTCCTGCCTCACTGTCTGAGCTGGGACATCTGACCTCACTCTCTCCTGCCTTCAGGCTGGGACTCACACCCTTGGCTCCCTGGTTCTCAGGCTTTCAGACTCAGACTAGATCCAACACCAGCTCCCCTGGGGCTCCCACCTGCAGACAGAGGACCATAGGAATCCTCAGCCTCCATAATCACGTGAGCCAGGTCCTCATAACACATCGTGTGTGTGTGTGTGTGTGTGTGTGTGTGTGTGTGTGTGTGTGGCTTCTGCTTCTCTGGAGAACCCTGACTAACACAGCAAGTTGGGCTGGTTTCACCTTTGCACAATAGGTAGCACATATCGGACATGCTGTGTGCCAGGCACTGTTCTAAACACTTTCCATATTAAGGTACTTAACCTTCACAATGACTCTGGAAAGCAGGGACTCTTATCCCCATTTTACAGATGAGGAAACTAAGGCACAGAGAGGTTAAGTAGCTATGACACAATGGGACTGAGGTTTGAAGGCAAGCTATAAGGCCCCAGTGCCCCTGGGCTTCAAGACTACAGTGTACTGCCTCCCCTGGGCTTCTAATAGCCTCTGTCACCACAGCTCTGCCCCAGGAACCCCTCTCTCATCAATCTCCTATTTGGACTCCCTGCTGACAGGCACCTCTTAAAATTATTCTCAACAGAGCAGTAAAGAGCTCTTTTAAAAGGAAAGTCAAGTAATGCCTCACCTTTGTTCAAAGCCTTCAGGGATACCCATGTCACTCAGAGACAAAGCTGAAATATTCACCATGACCTGCTGGGCTCTTCAAGATCCATTGTCACCTCCTCTCACTCTCCCATTTTCTCCCTCCATGTCAGCCATATCAGCCTCCTTGATCAACATCCAGAAGCCTTTACGCTTGCTGTCCTATCCTCTCTGCCTGGAATACCCCTCCTCAGAACCCACCCAGCTCATGTCAGTCACTTACTAATGAAGTCTTCCCTGAAAACTCTACTTAAAGTATCACTGGCCCCCAGTGCCTGACTCTTCCCACCCCTTTGTGTCACATCGTCTCGTCACAGCATGTTCAGCATGACCTGTCACCTGCCTACTGTCTGTGTTCCTACTGGACAAAACCCTTGATGAAGGGAGGACCTGGCTTGCTTACTGCTATAAACCCTGGGCTCAGAACAGTTCCTTACAGCAGGTGCTTAATAAGTATATGTTGAATAAATGAATAAACACAGGACTAAATAAAATTTCTCCAGGTCCAACTGCAGTCCCGTGGGAGTTCAGGGGTGGGATTAGTCATGGCTGGGGGTGGGAGCATCGTGCAATTGGAGGAAAAGTCTGGAAAGGCTTCCTGGAGAAGTTGAAGTCTGGGCTGGGCCAGCTGGCTTTGCTGAGAGATTTGAGCACAGAGCATAACTGCACAAAATGTCTGCACCACCACACATAGAGGTCAAGTGGAGGTGGTTGGCAAAGGTTGGGGTCCCCTGCCTGACTGATAAACTCCAGCAGGTCAGACCTGCCGAATGGGTTTCAGTTTGTCCTTCAGCCACATTGCAAATGACCACATGTGGTAGACTTTCTTGGATGCTCATGAATAGTCAAAACCATAATGTTAAATCTGCAAAGCATCAGCTCTGTTGCTCTGGGCCCTGGGAGCAATTCCAGTATTCTCTAATAGGAGGAAATCAGAAAAATGAGACAGAAAATGGGACGGGGTATGCAAGAGAACAGGTGATTAATGATAGGACATTTAGGACTGTAAGAGGCCAAAGTGAGAGAGAGGCCCAGCTGGGCTGGAGCAATCAAGGAAGGTTCCATGGAGAAGGTGCCACATGACCTGGCCTGGAAGGATAGTCTGAATTCTGTGTCAGAATGGTTTTGGTTGCAAACAATAGAAAACCTGAATTAAAATGGCTTAAGCCATGAGGACATTTATGTTAGCTTAATAAGTTAAGTTCAAAGCAAGGCAGTCCCGGGTTTGGTTTAATTTTTCTCCTTTTTCCCTTCTTTTCTGTCATCCTCAGCTGATCATCTATCAGCTTTTAACAAACTTCTTATTGCTTCACAGTAGCAATGTGGCTGCCACTGCTCCAGGCCTTTTCCCACAACACTGCCCAAGGCAGAAAAGGAGGCTCAAGTGTTCATCATGGGCAAATAAATTGTGATGCCTTCATAAAATGAAAATTCCACAGTAATTTAAAAAATAAGAGAATGAAGAATTGCTATAAGTAACAATATGGATAATGCTGTTCCACAAAAGAAGCCAGAGATGGGGGATATTGAAATGGGGGTGGGGGGGCGGTATTTACATGTGGTGGCACAGGGTGTGTGGGAAATCTCTGTACCTTCCTCTCAATTTTGCTGTGAACCTAAAACTGCTCTTTGAAAAAAGTCTTTAAAAAAAGAAGCCATAAGCCCTGGCCATCAGCGGTAGAACGTCAACCTGGCATGTGGAAGTCCTAGGTTTGATTCTCAGTCAGGGCACACAGGAGGAATAACCATCTGCTTTTCTGCCCCTCCCCTTATTCTCTCTCTCCTCCTACTGCAGCCATGGCTCAATTTTTTTCGAGCAAGTTGGCCTCAGGCGCTGAGGATGGCTCTATCTATGGCCTTGCCTCAGGCACTGAAATAGCTCATTTGCCAAGCAACAAAGCAGCGGCTCCACATGGGCAGAGCATCCCCTTGTAGGGGGCATGCCAGGTGGACCCCAGTCTACACACATGCAGAAGTCTGTCTCTTGGCCTCCACACCTCTCACTTAATAAAAAATAAAAAAAGAAGCCAGGCCCTGGACAGGTGGCTCAGTAGCACATCGAGGTCACAATATGTTCAGGGCACATACAAGAAGCAGTCAGTGAGTGCACAACTAAATGAAACAATGAGTTGATGCTTCTCTCTCCCTTTCTCTCTCTCTCTCTCTCTCTCTCTTCCTTCCCCTCCCCTCTCATTCCCTTCCTTTATCTCTCTCCTCTCTCTCTAATTAATGGAAAATTTTACTTAAATAAAAAAAGAAGCCTGACCAGGCGGTGGCGCAGTGGATAGAGCGTCAGACTGGGATGTGGAAGACCCAGGTTCGAGACCCCGAGCTCGCCAGCTTGAGCACAGGCCCATCTGGCTTGAGCAAAGAGCTCACCAGCTTGGACCCAAGGTCACTGACTCCAGCAAGGGGTTGCTCAGTCTGCTGAAGGCCCGCAGTCAAGGCACATGTGAGAAAGCAATCAATGAACAACTAAGGTGTCGCAACTGCAATGAAAAACTAATGATTGATGCTTCTCACCTCTCTCCGTTCCTGTCTGTCTGTCCCTATCTATCCCTCTCTCTGACTCTCTCTCTCTGTCTCTTTAAAAAAAAAAAAAAAAGGAGAAGAAAAAGAAGCCAAACACAAATGAAGATATGCTGGTGATTCCACTTTATGAGCAGACCAAACCAACCTATAGTGATAAAAGTCAGAATAATGGTTACCTCTAATAAGGGCTATTGACTGGGAGGGGGCATGAGGGAGCCTTCTAGGGTACTTGAAATGTTATGTATTTTGATCTGCATATATATCATGTGGATATACATGCAAAAATTTACCAAGATGTGTGCACATCACAGCGTATATGTTCATATCTCTATTTTTTTTAAGTCAAAGCACTGAAAAGGAAAAAAGGCCATGGGGCATCCACCACAGGGATCTATCTAATCAGGGGGTAATTTTTCCAAGTGCACCAGAAGCTCTCCCCAAATGTCTCTTGGGCCAGAACTGGGTCACACATACACCCCACACTGTACCCATCACCAGCCGAGGTGGGTAGAAGTGCCATGACTGGTCATGGCTGATCACAAGCCAGTCCCTGGAGCTGGGCATCCTATTGCCAGGACAACACCGGGGTTCAGTCACAAAGGAAGGTAGGTGAGGGTTACTGGGCAGGCAGTCAGTAGTGTCTACCATAACTGCCCCAACAAGTGAGCATCAGTCCAGGCAGGAATCGTAATAGGGAAACTAGCTACTGCTCCCTGGGCACCTCCATGAGTGTGTGTTGTGCAAGGCTTAGAGGGAGCTCTCCTGCCTCTTCAAGATGGTGGCAAGTGAAACAGGATGCACAGAAATGACGAGAGTGAAAGGTCCAGGAATTATCACCAGAAAGCAGTTTGTTTTACGGTTATAGCTGGATGAATAAATGGGTGGGTGGGTGGATGGATGGATGGATGGATGATGGATGGATAATGGATAAATTTATCTTAAGGAACTGGCTCACACAATTGTTGAGGCAGGCAAGTCCAAAATCTGTAAGGTCAATAGGCTGGAATTTTCCAGCACACTGGAAACTACAGTCTTGGGGGCAGAATTTCTCCTCAGTTTTTGCTCTTCAGGCTTTCAATTGATTGGATGAGGCCTCCCCACACTATCCAAGGTAATCTCCTTTACTTAAAGGCAACTGATTAACCACATCAGTTAACCACATCTACAAAATCCCTTCCCAGCAACACCTAGATTAGTGTTTGATCAAATAACTAGGTACTATAGCCTCGCCACGCTGACCCCTAGCACTGACCATCAGCCTCAACTGTGCTTCCCTTAGCTCTCTCCCATTTCCCCAAGCCACCCCACCCCAACTCCCCATCCTTATCTGAGCTCAAATGGCCTCCAGACAGTGGCATTCCCACGGTCAAGATCACCAGGGGCCTCACCCAGTAGGGTTCCACATTGGGGTGTAGCCAGAGAGGTGGTGTTTCTACCAGGAACCTAGAAAAAGGGACCCAGACATAGCTAAATCAAAAACCTGAAAAAGAAAAGAAAAACCTCCTCCCTAGACCAGCTGACCTCTCTCTGGGTTCTTGGTGTTTTCTGCTCCACGGACTCGTTGGTATTTGCTGTCTCTCATAAACATATTTCTGTGATATGTACTGTAAATCTGCTTCATTTGAAATTCACAGTTAATGACCTGTTCCCTCGTATTCAGGAAACACAGTAAGGTTCCGGCTTTTAAAGGCCAGGGGTTTACTAGCCAGAATATGACAAGTATTACAAAGTATAGGCCTGCTCTAAAAGCACTTAAGAAACAGTCTCTGTCAGAAATTTCAAGAATACCTTCAAATAACATCATTTATCTGCCAAGAGGCCAAGGGGGCGGGGAGTGACGGTGGGCAAGGAGTAAATGAGTACTTGATCAAATCCATACTTCCAACTCCCCAAGTGGGGGGTAAATATTTACCAACCCTTCTCCCTCTGGAAAGGTTTGTGTGAACACTTGTGTGAGAAAGGGAGGTGTGCATGGGTGTAAGTTTGCACAAGCACTCGTGTGCACCAAGGCCCCGTCCACTCCGTCCACCAACCCCCACAGCTGACACAAAACCAGCTCCACCATAATCTGAACTCTACAATCAAAGAATAATTTAATAAAACGAGTATCCCTGGTTTCGGGTCGACCCACTTAACTGAAACCCAAAGCCAGCTCTGGAGTAAATTGGGCTGTGGATGAATCCATTAGGCCCTTCCACACTTTCTCATTTTCAACAGAGTCAGGACTTAACCAGGTTAATTTTTGTTAAACACATTACCCAGGTACTCTCCTCTTACCAGCCCAATGATTTTGTGTCGGGCCTGAAGGATTATAATTGCAATCCAGCCAGACGCCTGCTGAACAGGGTGATTTACTGAGGGCCATGGGGCAGGCCGCCTGCTACCTGCTGGCCGCCGGGCGGGAACTCTCCTCCTTGAGTCTTGTTCTGATTAACGATCCCAGAGTCCAGAGAAAGAGGCCAGGTGAGAGGCCGTCCCTGGGGAGAGCAGGATGCTGCTGCCCTTGGACACCCACTCTGTGGTCCTCTCCCAGCCTGGGGGAGGGGGGAATTAGGCCTTCTTTGTTCCCCAGAACAGACCAGGAGGGCGGGGCTTTCAGGAACCAGCTTGGACACAGCTGGTCCTTCGGATTCACGCCTGTTCCCTCCTAACTGTTGTTCAGAGAACATTTTGGCCTGACAGGCCAGTGTCCTCTGGACCTCAGGCCTCATGGTGACAGACCCAGCATTCCCCAACTCAGGCCCCACCTTCTTCCTGGCCTGCTCTCCCCTCTGCTTTCCTTGGGTCCAATTCCCACACACCTTGTGGTCACCTCATCTGTGGCCTCTCCACATCCTGGTCCCCTCATCTGCTGACTCGGTGCGACAAGGATTCCTGCATATAGGGTTGTAAAGACAAAGCCTGGGGAGTAGCAGGCCCAGTGCCTGGCACATGGTGAGCCTTCTATAAATGTTGACTGTAGCCGGCTATGTGATGGCACAGTAGATAGAGCGTAGGACTAGGATGCTGAGGACCCAAGTTTGAGAACTCGAGGTCGCTAGCTTGTGCACAGGCTCATCTGGTTTGAGCAAGGCTCACCAGCTTGGACCCAAAGTCGCTGGCTTGAGCAAGAGGTCGCTCAGTCTGCTGTAGCCCCCTGGTCAAGGCACATATGAGAAAGCAATCAATGAACAACTAAGGAGCCACAACAAAGAATTGATGCTTCTCATCTCTCTCCCTTCCTGTCTGTCTGTCCCTATCTGTTCCTCTCTCTGACTCTCTCTGTCTCTGCCACAAAAAAAAAAAAAGTTGACTGTAACCTGTGGTGGTACAGTGGCTAAATCATTGACCTGGAATGCTGAAGTTGAGAGTTCGAAACCTCGGGCTTGCCCAGTTCAAGGACAAGCAATCAATGAACAACTAAAGTGAAGCAATTATGATCTCTCTCTCTATCTCTCTCTCTAAAATCAATAGCTTTAAAAAAAGGGTTTTTTAATGTCAATTGTAGTCATTTTTCTTAATAAGAGAAACTGGAAGGAGAGACCATAATTGGTGCAGGTGAGGACAGGAAGAAATTGGGACCCTCATCTATTGCTGGTGGGAATGTAAAATGGTGCAGCCACTTTGGAAAACAGTTTCTTAAAGAGTTAAATGTGCATTTATCATATAGGACCTAGCAATTTTCACTGGCAGGTATTTAGAAAGGAAAGCATCTGTCCATACAAAGACTTATACATGAACGTTCATAGCAGCTTTGCCCATAATGTCACAAAACTGGAAACAACCAGAAGTTTATCAGCAGGCAGTAGTGCAGTGGATAGAGCATCGGCCTGAGTCGCTGAAGACCCAGGTTCAAAACACCCCAAGGTTGCTGGCTTGAGCGTGGGCTCATCTGGCTTGAGCATGGGATCACAGACATGACCCCATGGTCACTGGCTTGAGCCCAAAGGTTGCTGGCTTGAGCAAGCGGTCATTGGCTTGGCTGGAACCCCTTGGTCAAGGCTCATGTGAGAAAGCGATCAATGAATAACTAAGATGCCGCAATGAAGAATTGATGCTTCTCATCTCTCCCACTGTCTGTCTGTCTGGCTCTCACTCACTAAAATACAAACAGATAAATGGATAAACAACATGTGCTATATTCCTACAATGAAATATTATTTAGCAAAATAAGAAAATGAAGAACCGACAACCTGCTATGATGTAGGTGACGAATCAAACCATTATGCTAAGTAAAGGAGCTAGACACAAAAGACCACGTAGTGTATGATTTCATACGTATGAAATGTCAGAAAAGGCCAGTGTTCAGAGACAGAAAGTAAATTAAAGGTTGCTTTGGGGCTCCGAATGGGAATAAGGCTTAACTTACTAAAAAAGCATAGAACTACACACATAAATTGGGTAAATTTTATAGAATGTAAATTTTGCCTCAATAAAGTTGTTTAAAAAGAGAAAATGAGAGAGAGACTGGAATGTGCCACTCATAAAGAAGGATGCAGCCTTAGCTGGACTGGGGTTTGTTTGTTTGGTTTGCCAACATTGAGGAACAAGCTTTTGTTGGGACTGAAACACGTGTCAATATATGAGATACTGGTATAAATCACCAAGCACCGCGTTGACGATGACAGCAGGCATCCTCTGTAATGTGTTAGTTCTCTTTAATTGCAAAAGGTCTATGAGAAGAGGAAAGACTTGCGGGGGATACAGTGACCTTTTACAGTCATTACCTGCCCTTGGATATTCAACACATAAAATACCCATAAAAATCCACTGTCAGTAGGAACTGATCAGAAATTGAGCAAAGCATGCACTGCTTATTGTGCATCATCTTCCATATACACAACTTACTAAATCTGGGCCTCAGTTTCTTCATCTGTAAAATGGAATGATAGTTATCAGTAACCTGATAGGATTAACGTGAGGATTACTTGAGTTAACATACGGAAAGTGTTTAGAACAGGGCTAGACACATAGCAACTGTCAACTATGATCATTACTTTGTAAACTAAGACCTTTTTCCCCAGCTTAGCTTCAAGAGTAGCCTGGTTAACTGAACTGGTGGCTGCCAGTCTGGCTGCCGCTGCTGAATCCCAGGCTGTGCACCTGCCCCTCCAAGAAGCAGAGAACAAAGTGGGGGACTCTCCTGCACACCCTCATACCTGTCCTTTGCAGCACCCTTTCCTGCATCTATGATGTCGCTGTCCTCGTGTGATTATTTAAGCCAGGGCTCTCTCTCCCGCAAGAATGCAAGCTTCCCCGGGGCAGGGTCCAGCCCAGTTTCTTCTTACTGCTGTGTCTGTCCCCATCGGCCTGACACCGGGACTGACAAGCTCTCAGTAAATATTTATGGGAGGAAGAAAATGAGCAGGATGAAGTGAGGCAGGGAGAGAGAGAGGAAGGAGTCACCAGCATTGGCCGGAACAATCCTCCCAACATAAATGTTATTATTACCAAACAAACCTCCAATCCTAAACCCAGAGTCTTCCAGCCCAGTGTTGGAAAGCACTGGGGGAAACAGGAATTTTAATTCTAATAGGGGGAAAGACCCACAGATTGGTACCATGTTGCTCTTTATTTCAGCTTTCTGGAGTTTGGCAGCATTGGTGGTGTTAAGAGCACAGAAAGAGTGATAGCTAACATGCATCTAATTTTACACGAACTATGTAATCCTCAAAACCCTCTGAGGCAGGTACTGTTCCTGTTCCTACTTTATAAACCAGAGGACTGAGGCCCAAAGGGTTTCAACAACTTGCCCAAGGCCGCTCAGCTACATGGCAGAACCAGATTTGGGCTAACGCAGTTTGATTCTGGAACCTGGGCCTTGAGCTTGCACACAATGCTGCTTCCAGAAGATGGCGAAATGTTTAAGGAATTAATGAGAAGCATTTCTTTTCCACCATAAGAAAAGCCCCGAACAACCAATGCTGATATGATAAGGCTGGCAGATCCATCCCAGATGCTGTCATTCATTCAGTAAGTGTTTATTGAGCACCTAACCCTCTGTTTCCTCATCTGTAAAGTGGGAATAACAATAACAGGATATGTCTTGTAGGATAAAGGCACTCAGAACATGGCCATGGACACAGTCGGGACACAATAGTGTTTGTTGTATTATTGTCAATTTGAGGCAGGCCCTACCAGGGCTGGGGGAACAGAACATACAGAAGACAAAGGCTTTCCCCGAAGGAGCCTGCTGGCTAGTGGGGGAAGGGAGAAATAAACCATCACAACCCAGTCATTTTTTAGAAATGAAAAAAAAAGTGCTTCCTGAACCAAAATATTAGATACTGGCATTATTTATAATATAAAATGCTATTTGAATTAAATACACACACTCACACACACATACACACACAAATGAGTGCAAGTAAAACTAGTGACATCTGAAGAAAGTCAATGAAATGTATTAATGTTCATTTCAGTGTTAACTTCCTGGTTGTGATATTGTACTACAGTTATGCAAGATGTTATTCTAGGCCACAACTGAGTGATGGATACGCGAGATCTTTGTGTATTATTTCCTACAACTGCACGTGAGTCTATAATTATCTCAAAAGAAAAACTTTAAAAATAAAGCTCTTGAATTTTTCAAGAGAAGTTGATCTGTCTTACAGTCACTATTTGGGACTTTTAATTCCACTAATATACACACACAAATGCTATTATGAGTATCTATATGAGAAGATGGATAGTAACTAAACTTATTGTGATCATTTTGCAATATATAGAAGGCAAGTCATTATCCTGAACACCTTAAACTAACACAGTGCTGTATCTCAATAAAGCCCAAAGGAAAACAATGCCTGAAAATAATAGTAACAATAGTACCACTCTCCGGTGCCCTGCGTGCTTTGTGAGCGTCATCTCCAAGCCTCACAAGAGAGCCGCAAAATGGTATTTTTAATCTCTAAATTCAGATGAGAGCTAGAATTTGTCCTGAACATGGGGGACATTGTGGTCTGGCTTTGCATTTGCTGGGAGGTTGCTGTCCAGTGAATACTGCAGCTCGGAGCCTGGGAAGCATGGCATGCCACTTGGTCCCTCTGTAGCCCCACCCTTTAAAAAAAATACATGGCTGTGATTGATAAGGAAGATGAAGGGGCTGGTGGGGTTGGTGATGTCAATATGATAGTGACTCCCAGCAAAAGTTGCCAGAAGGGAGAAACAAAAGCTTTTCATGTTGGTGATCAAATGGCCAAGAAAAAAATGCCTTTCACTTGGTTCAATGACCATTTGCCAAAAGGCAGCACTATTCTGTATCTGAAAGGTAATCCTTCCTTCTACTTTCATGAGAACAAGGTGACTTAACCCTTGCTTTATAAAAGCAACCTCCAGGATCAGCCATTGGTGCAATATTCGATCCACCGAGATCATGTTGTCTTCAAGAATTCCATCTGAATCAGGATTCAAAACATTTAAACATCAAGAATAGAATTGGGTGCCTGACCTGTGGTGGCGCAGTGGATAAAGCGTCGACCTGGGAACACTGAGATCGCCAGTTCAAAACCCTGCACTGGTCTGGTCAAGGCACATATGGGAGTTGATGCTTCCAGCTCCTCCCCCCTTTCTCTCTCTGTCTCCTCTCTAAAATGAATAAATAAAAAAAAAAAAGAAATTTAAGACACATGGAAGTTGAACTTCCTGTTCTTCCCCCCTCTAAAAAAAAAAAAAAAAAAAAAAAAAAAGAATAGAATTGGTCAGTCCCCTGACTGAGACTGAAAAAGGAATTTATACCTTTTAGAAATATTTATGAACATTAGAAATCAATTTTAGAAATATTTAGAAACTATAGTTTTCTAAATTATATTTAGAATATAATGCCATAATTTGGGCCCCCAAAGCATTTTAGAAAAGAAAGTGACATTTTCGCTATGTCACTCCTGTCCTTTGGTCATTGTGATGGTAAAAGGTGAGTGACAGAGACATCACTAATATCTACAGAAGCTGGGAGTTCTCAAGAATGTGATACAAATCTGGTACGAAGAGGGAGCTTAGCTGCTGAGAGCCGGGCCATTGGCAGAGACCTGGATCCTCCATTGTTCGGATCCAGACCTGCCCCAGCTTTCCAGTGGGGCAGCTTCCATACTAGTTCTAGGAAAGATTTTTTTTCCTCCACTCTGTGGCATGAAAGTGACATAACGATGAGTCATTTTAATGAACCACGGTGGATTGTCGAAGGAATGTGCCATGACTGGAAAGGTCTGGATGGGAACATTATAAATTTTTAAGCACAAGTGAGATCAACCCATAATCTTTGGGCATAAAATATAGTTGGCTGCCCACCCTTCCCTCTGCAAGCTGAGCTCACTGGCAGAAGGAAGCAGGACCTCAGGCCCTCACCGCATTTCCGGAAGGTGGCAGAATACGCCATCTAATGAGACCATGACACGAGGAAGATATATGAACCCGTTCTTAAGCCAAAGTGCCAATTCCAGCTGATTCTCCATCTCTCGCCTTCCTAAAAAGAACAATTGTCTTCATCCCTCACCACTTACAAAGGAGGCAGAGAAGCATGGTGACTGAGTACAATGGTCAGGAGCACATGGTCTGGCCTCAGGCGACCCTGGGCAAGTTACCTGTGCCTCAGTTTCCTGTGTGTAAAACATAGAAGAGAACGATTACATGTATCTTGCTCCCTGGGCTGTTGCGAGGATTTAATGCAATTCCCCAGGTCTGGGGTTCTTGGTGGGGCATAGGGAAGAGGGTGCGCACAGGATTGATCTGTAGCAGACGTATCATTCCGGGATGCTGCTAAGTCTGGCCGTCACTATTTAAAACCCTCGTACGACAACATGAGGTAGTGCCCGCCCCACTTTACAGAGGAGGAAGCTGAGGCCCAGTGAGGTCAGGTGCCTTAGGCCACGGTTGTTCAGCCTCAAAGCCTAGTAGCCCCTAAGACTCCCCGGTGCATGCACAGCGCAGGGCCCACCATTTCCATGTCCTCACTTCCGGACCTGACCGAACCTCCCTTCCGTTTCTCCACCTCTTTCCTGTCACAGAGGGTGCTTGTTCTCCTGAGACCCGGTTCCATTTGTCAGAACACAAAAGCAGCTCTATGGGCTGTAGCTTCTGGGCCACAGCACTCCACGAGGGGTCTCTGTGTGGGCCGAGCTCCCTGCCCGCAACCCTGCGGCCCCGTCTCCTGCTCGCCCAGGCCTGGTTCTGCATCTCTGCCCACAGATGAGGCTCTGCTGTTCATTTTCTCCCCCCATAACCCAGCTACTAATTACCGCCCCGCAGACATGCTGCCAGTATTTCAGAACTAACCGGCAAATTAAAAGCTTTCTCTCAATCAGCCTCTTTGGGCCTCTCAGCCACGTGGGAGAGCTGTGTTCCCCCACCTGTCTGCTCGGCTCTGCTCACACAGGCCGACCCAGGGATGGAGCCACTCGCGGCTGCCGCCAAGCTGTCAAAGGTGTCTCAGGGAGACCGGGAAGCAGGGAGAGTGTTAGTGAGTGTATGTGCATGTGTGTGTGTGAGAGTGAATGTGTGTGCGTGTGTGTGTGAGCATGTGTGTATGAGTGAGTATGTGAGTGAATGTGTTTGTTTGTGTATATGAATGTCAGTGTGTACATGAGTGTGCACATGTGTGTCTGTGTGAGTAAATGAGTATATGTAAGTGCGTGAGAGCATTGTGAGCATGTGTGAATGTGTATGAATGAGTGAGTGAATGCATGTGAATATATGGGAGGTTGTGTGAGTAAATGTGTGTGTGAGTGCACGTGAGTGTGTGTATTTGTCTCCCAGGGCCTCCTGGGGCCATGCCCAGAGGAATTTGAGCTGAGGGATATGGTGGGGACAGACGGGGGTGCTGCTACTCCTCCCATTTTTGGAGAGGTTCGAGACCAGCTGAGAGACTCCATGCCTGACAGTGGCTGCTCTCCCCCTGAGCAGGTGAGCAGGTAGCAGACCACTGTCTTCATTTGGCAAATGGAGAAGTGAGGAGAGGTGTCTGGGCTGACATCCTGGCCTCTCTCCCCACGCCTAGCACTCTGAGCACCATGCACCAGCCTCACAGCCTCCACTGTCTGGGCCCTGCCAGCTGACCATCCCCTCCCTGCGATGGGCTGCTCTGCTCTGTGCCCAGGAGCAAGTCACTCAAGCCTCACTGGGACTCAGTTTGTCCTTAGTAATAGCCTTAGTAATAGCCAACAGCTGACTGGGTGCTGACTGGTGCCACAAACTGTTATCCTCGTGAGCGCCCTCTGTGGAGAGGCTAAGAGAGGAGCATCCCCCATTTACAGATGAAAGGACCTGAAACTCAGAGAGATTAAGCAACTAAATGTGTCCGTACATCTGTGAATGCTTTCTTAGGATAAGGTCATGGACATGCAAAAGGGTAGACAGAACGAAGGCTTCTAATGCGTCTTCCCAGTGGCCCTCCGGAAACCCAGTACCGCAGCGTGTTCCTGCCCAGCAATCGCCTTCTTTGCTTGAAAATCTCAGTCCCACCTTTCTGAGGGCCTGACTGGCAATCCCAAAGTCAACCCCTTCACCAGCGCTGCCAGAGGTTTCACAGGTCTCAAAAGACATCCTGGTAATCAGCCAAGGTGTTTTGAGGCTCCCCAGGTGGCTCCTTCCCCTTTGCACACACACACATGTGGAAGGGGCACCCCGGCCTGTATACACAGGTACATATGTGAAATAATATTTCCATTGAGTCTTCAACAGATTAGGGGCATCCTACCTAGTTGAGAAAGCCAAAGTGAAATACAGGTACTAACGTAGATACCCAACAGCCTTGAGATAGTGGGGGTTGGGGTGCTAGGGGACGGAATGGCCGGGGATTCTATCAGGCAGGAGGAGGCTCTCCAGGTGGGAGGGGGCTGCCAGTTTCATCCGCTTCTACTTTACAAAATAACTCATCAGCTTGGAGAAGGAAGCAAGTCGCTGGCTAGTTCCCATCTTAGCACAACTTCCACTGGCCCTACCGACACTCCCTAAAAGTGTTTCCCCTTTTTAAAAAAATGTCCCCTCTTTCATTCCACCCATTGGCCAGAATCTCCCAAACCTCTCCCCACAGTAAGTACCTGGCAAAAGGGTAGGCTCAAGCATTTGCCATCTACAGCAAAGAGCCTGAACTGAGGTTTGAATTTGGTATGAGAAAGAATCAACAGGGAGCCACCTCGGGTGAGCAGAGTCCTTGTCCCTCGCCGTTCACAGCCCCCCCCCACCCCCGCCTGGTTTTCATGCGCCACACTCTGTTTTCTCTAAGACTCCATACCTGGGGCCAGATTCACCCAGGGCCAGGATGGGCTTGCCTGGCTCTGTACCCCACCTACATCCCAGGCTCAATAACGGCCACGGCCTCTCAAAGGAGCACCTTGATTTACAGTCAAGCGCAAGCGCTGCAATTTTATTTTATTTCCCCAGAGACACATGAGAAACTTGGCTCTTTCATTTGCTGACACAAATCTTTGTCTCTCCCCCCACACCCATTATTTCTTTTTCCCCAGTGCTCTTCTTCACTTCCCACCTCCGCCCATCACCAGTCTATAAATGAAAAGCTATACTTGTAGAGTCAGGGAGATTGGATAAACTGATTCATCTTGCAAACAATTTTCCTTCCGAATCTGCATCTCCTCGGAAGCACACATCTGTTATCACACGTCACAGGCAGGAGAAGGTGTTCCCTGGCCCCTGGCCTGTGTCTGCTAAACACCCAAAGGGACCGCCCACTGTGAACTTTGGCAAACTGAAGAATCTGAACCCCTGCACCCATCCCGAGGGGCTGGCACATACAATGGGATCTCCTGCAACCAGCCTGCCCACGGAATCCTCACCACCTCCCCATGCCCTCACCTGCTCATTCTCCCCAAACTCCACCATGACCGTGTCAGATGTATTTGGTCGCACCAAACAGGACAATCACCCTGCCACCACCCCCCATATGCCTAGACTCACTGAGGACAGTCTCACAGTCATCCACAACATTACAAAGACTCAGAGCAAAGTTACAGGGCCACAGAAGCCTCCCAAGACAAGAAAGGCCAGCTCTTTGTCCCAAGTCCTCTGCAAAAGAGCGTACCATCCAAGCAAGTTGTTTGGATTTGGAGTTTGTTAGCAGGAAATGGGGAAGCCTTTGGTAGTTTAATGTTGCTTTTGAGCCTGAAGATAGGGTCGCCAACTGACTTGGGGGTATAGAAACCTACTTAGGACATTTCACACCTCACTGGAGAAACTCATCGCCTTGACCAGGGCCTTGTCATCCGGCAGCTCCCAGGCCTGTGATCTGTGACAGCATCAGCACTGCTGAGAGGCTGGGGGAAGGGCTGGGCAGGCCTGGAGGAAATCCAGAGTGCCACCCCACCCCACTCCAGGGTTCTCCTCAGGACTACAGGGAGGTGAGCAACTGAATTAAAGAATTCTAAGGATCTGATGATGACAGAAATTATAGTATCCTGGCTCTTTCGAGGTTACTTGTCTTCCTGAGAACCTTAATTAAGCCTTTTCACAAAGACTGTCTTATTTGTCATAAACAGTTCTATCAAAGTAGAAATTGACAGAAAGTACATCATTGAGTTCCAAAACAAAGTTGATGCTCAGAGAGGTTAGGTCATTTGCCCAAGATCACACAGCAGGTAAAGAAATAAACTACAATTGCCAGTTTCTTAAAAGTTAAACATACACCTGACATGCAACCCACCTATTTCATACCCAAGAAGAATGAAGGTATAATGACTCGTGCCCAAATATTGAAAGCAACTTCATTCATAATAGCTAAAAACTGAAAACAACTCAAGCGTCCATCAATAGGTGAGTGGGTAAACGGATTATGCTATGCCCCTACAACACAACACTACTCAGCATGAGAAGAAACAAACTACTGGTGCGTGAAGACTGGGAATGAATCACAAAAGCATTATACTAAGTGAAGGAGGCCAGACTCAAAAAGAAAACTAGTACATACAACAAATTACTTTTATACAAAATTCCAAAAAAAAGCTAACTAATCCACAGTGATAGCCAGCAAATCAGTGGTCCCCGGGGATGGGAGGGATGGATTATAAAGAACATGAGGAAACTTTCAGAGGGATATGTTCCTTGTCTTGATGATGGTGATGGTTTAACGGATGTATTCATGCGGTAAAACTCAGCACATTGCTCACTTTAAATATGTGCAGTTTACTTTGTCAGTTGTACCTCAATAAAGCTATTTAAAACGTTTACATGTAAAAAGGGGAAGGGGAAACAAGACAAAAGGAAATGCAAGTAGGAAATCTGGTGCTAGAAATGAAGTTAGTGTGAACCATGCTACCTGCTAGAGGCACAACTCAAACTTTTTTTTATGTTTTCCAGTAGTGAAGGCAAAGAGGGGAAAAATGATTTCAACACACACACACACACACACACAAAAAAAAAAATAAATAAATAAATAAATAAATAAATAAATAAATAAATAAAACAGTGTCTAAGAAGCTAGAAATAAATCCATTGTTTGGAGAAATCCCGTCAGGTTTCCCATCCTGAGCACATGAAGCTGGAAGTCTCAGGACTTCTCTGAAGCATAGAATGAACACCCATTGTCAATCAGGTTTCTGAAAGTTAATGCAGGCAGCAATCGTGGTGTGCTGGTAAGTGCTTAACAACCGACCCTTGGAGTGGGGCAGTCCTGATTTGTAGTGTTTGCCAACTTCTATAGTGTAAATATTTCCACCACAGCCAATGTCAAACTCCTAACATGAAGTCATTAAGCACAGCCTTGGGAAGAGATGCACTGTAGCATCATATAATGTTACCACCACACAGATAGTTCAAGAGCATAGATAACAGCAAAATTAGTAGGGAAATAATTAGGAAGTGGTGAGTTATGGGTACTTATGGTCCTTGCTTTTAATATAATTTAATTGTAAGCTTATATAATTTAATTTTTAATGATGGCTAGCCCATAAAATTTCTGGAGATTTAACAAGTGGATCTCCTGATCCGGCACTAGCCAGCTCCAGTCCACCACTGGGCAGAAGCTAGAGGATGTAACAGCAGGGCCATGTATCCCAAGGACCTGCAGTTAGATATGGTGACAAGAGCTGGGTAGCAGGAGAGGGTGACTGAAGCCACCTGTTGGACAAAAGGCAATGCAGGTGCTAAGGAGAGGCTCCCTGGCTTTGCAATAACAAAGAGCTAGGCAGCTATTCCCTGGAGGCTTCAAGGAGGAACAGATAGCCCCTGTGAATATTAAGTGAGGGGTTTCTGGCTGTGAACATACTTCAGAAATGTGCTCATTCCTTTAGTGGCCAACCATAGACTTACAGAATCCTGGGTCAGAAATCCAATGGAACCCAATGCCTGTATAAATGGCATCTTTGATAGCTTTTTTTTTTTAGAGCAAGAGACAGGAAGGGGGAGATGAGAAGCATCAACTCATAGTTGCAGCACTTTAGTTGTTTACTAAATGCTTCTCACATGTGCCTTGACCAGGGGGCTCCAGATGAGCCAGTGACCCCTTGCTCAAGCCAGCAACCTTGGGTTAAAGCCAGTGACCTTGGGCTTCAAGCCAGAGACTTCTGAGCTCAAACCAGCAACCATGGAATCATGTCAATGATCCCACACTCAAGCCAGCTCAAGGCTGAGTCAAGCCAGATGAGCCCATGCTCAAGCCGGTGACCTCAGGGTTTCAAATCTGGGACTTCAACGTCCCAAGCCAACACTCTATCCACTGCACCACAACAGGTCAGGCCTGATAGCTTTTTTTTTTTTTTTTTAAAGAGATAGAGAATCAGAGAGAGGGATAGATAGGGACAGACAGACAGGAACGGAGAGAGATGAGAAGCATCAATCATCAGTTTTTCATCGTGACACCTTAGTTGTTCATTGATTGCTTTCTCATATGTGCCTTGACCACGGGCCTTCAGCAGACTGAGTAACCCCTTGCTCAAGCCAGTGACCTTGGTTCCAAGCTGGTGAGCTTTTTGCTCAAACCAGATGAGCCCGCACTCAAGCTGGCGACCTCGGGGTCTCGAACCTGGGTCCTCTGAATCCCAGTTCAACACTCTATCCACTGCTCCACCGCCTGGTCAGACAGGCCTGATAGCTTTTTGATAAAAGACTTCCATCAGCAAGAAACTCACTACTTCTTATCTTTCATTCACCAAAAGTTTGCTGAGTGCCTACTCTGCTGAGGCACTGTGCTGGGTGCTGACCGGACAGCACTGACTGTTAGAATGGTGACCCCCAACCTTATGCAACTTCAAGTCTGCTTCAACTGCTGCAAAATCACTCTGGGGGCTTTGGAATCAGACCAACCAGGCCTTTTCTCAACCCTGCATCATCCAAGCTATGAGACCTTGGGAAATTTCTCACTCTCTGAGCCTCAGTTTCCACACCTCTAAAATGGGACTGATAGCCCCTTGCAAGATGACGTCTAAAATTGGCATAGGGCTTGGCTCAAAGCTACTGTTCGTGTAGGCTTTGCTCTGCCCTCCAAAGCCACAGAGCTTATCTGATTCCTTCTGCATGTGAGATTCCTCCAAAAGGTAGAAATCACAACAATACACAGATCAAATTCTGTGTCTCAGGAACTATTCTGAGGTTCTCTGTGCATTAATTCATTTAGTCCTTTCAATAACCATGGGAGATACCATACTATCATTATGTAAATCAAAAA
The DNA here is from genome assembly GCA_037038555.1 of Rhynchonycteris naso. Lineage (NCBI taxonomy): Eukaryota > Metazoa > Chordata > Mammalia > Chiroptera > Emballonuridae > Rhynchonycteris > Rhynchonycteris naso. The sequence continues at coordinate 219,689,765 of CM072997.1, read as the reverse complement.
TGGAGGCCCAGAGAGGTTGAGTAACTTCTCAAAGTCACACAGCTAGTAAATCATGGCATCAGGACTTGAGCAGGGGAAATATCCTGAAGCCTCCTGAGGTGGTTTCACATATCACACCACCCTGGTTCCTCCCACTCCGTACAGCACCAGCACTGGACTAACAGCTCCACACAGGGTCCCATTTCCCAGGGCAGAAGGAGCAAAGCTGGTGGCCCCTCCCACTGCTGTGCTCAACCACCAGTCATTTCCAGGCCCTGGGCCCCAGGACACTTGTCTCCTCCCCTCTCTGCCTTCTTGGACTCTCACTGGGCCAAGAAAAAGAAAAAGGTGTTCTAGTCAAGTTACCAATTGCTCTTTCTTAGAAAATATTGTTCTTTATCCTAGACTGTCACTTCCCTTTTTAATGCCCTTTTTATGATATAATAATGGTGACCTATTTTTGACCATAGTTTTAATATCCTCAGTTGTCAAAATAAAAAGTTTGTCACCACACGTGGTCCCAACATCGAGAAGTGTGGGCTTTACCTGTCCATGAAAGCCCAAAGGTTGGGGCACTTGGCTGTCCCTCATCAGCCAGACCCTCCCTACAGGTCCCCTAGTGGCCGGATGTCCCACTGCTCCCCGGTGCCACTCCTGTGGGTGGCCCAATGGAGGCCTCTAAGGTCACAACATGGTCATGGCTTCGGTTCTGGGGAAGGAGCAGGCTGGCTGCCACCCATACTGGCTCAGCCCCGGAAAGGGTGTTTGTCTCCTTTCTGCTGTGCCCCAGCACCTTGCCAAAGAACAGAGTGAGGAACTAAGTCACCACAGAACTTAGCTCCGTTGTTCCATTCGATGCAGGCAACAGAAACTGAGTCTCGGTGATGCCAGGTTACTTGTCCAGTGATCAGCCTCTGCGCTGTAGAGTCCAGAGTGGAGCCCAGGCAAGACGAACCCCAAGCCTGAGCTCCTAAACGTTGTTCTTGTGAATGAAATAAGACACATAATATTAGTGGGTGAATTTTTGTTTAAGTTCCCTGGGTGATTCTGATGAACAGCTGGGTTTGGAGATGTTTATCGCAAATGGCAAATGCTCTCACCCAAAGTCCAAGCAGACGCTGAACTTTCCCACAGAAGTTCTGCCCCCCTCTTGATTTCTGACAAACAGCCATCACGCGTGGAAAGGCATCAAGCTTATTCTGGGCAGGCATCATATGGGCACCTTACATGAATGGACTTTCTGAATCCTCCCCTTCAATCCTGTAGTATAGCAATTGTTATTGTTCCCATTAGATAGGTGAGGAAACTGAGGCACGGAGTGAGTGGGGAGCACAGCCAGTAGGAGACAGGGCTGGGATCTGGAGCCAGGCAGGGCAGCCCCACCCTCCAGCTCCCCACCCTGGGTGGCAACCCTTAGAGTCGTTTCCCTGGCACAACCCTGGGCTGTGGTCCAGGTAGGCATCGGCATTGTTGAGCAGTGTGATTTTTATCTTGACAAGTGGCCCTTTCACAATTGCCATTTCCCCTCCACAGCCCAAAGCGGAAATGAGAAGGGGAGAAAAGGGGAGAAGGCGACAGCAGAGCCTGATGGATGTGCCGGGGTGGATCACACCTTAAACCAAAAATCCATTCTCCTTTGTCCACATGAACAATGTGTGCAGGAGGCTGGCAGGAAGCAAAGGCAATCTGCCCTGCCCTGCAGGAGAGCTTGGCACACCTCTGGCCAGTGTGGGCACCCCCCTGCCAGGGAGTAGGCAGGGGACGGAGGAGGGGCAAACACATACAGGGCCCAAATGGTAAAATTTCAAAGCTGGGGAGCAAGCAGCATGACAACCCTGGAGAATGGGCACTGGGGAGAACCCCAGAATGCCTCAGACAAGCTGGAGAGAGCCTCACAGTGCCCCCCTACCTATAAAGGACCCTGAAAAAGTATCAGGAAAAAACATTTCCTAGGTGGCCTCAAATCCCCAGAGAAACCCGGACCACCATACCCTGAAACCAGCCAAATCTTCCCGGGACACCAGACTCAGGGGAACCTGGGGCCACGCTGTGGTCCGTCTATGGTGAAACATTGTCTGGGGCCCCTTCTACATGCGACACCTGCCTAGGGGACACCGAGGGGGAGCCAGTCTGAGGGGCTTCCAGAAATGAGTCAGACACATGTGAAGTGTGACACCAGGCAGGTTGTTTCTCCCCAGGGCCCAGCAGGTGTGTGGTCCACAAGCTGGCATGATGATAATAATATCAATAAAAAGCTAACATTTATCCACTGTTGACTATGGGCCAAGCACATACACTGGTTATTTCATGTAATCCTCCCAACAACCCTATGATGTAGACACTCTGTAAAAAACCCTCTAATTTACAGATGAGAAACTGAAGGCCAGAGTGATTAAGTAACGTGTCCAAGATCACACAGCTGGTAAGTGACCGAGCAAGGATCTGAACCCAGCAGTCTGGCTTCAGAAGACGAATAGCAGCAAGGATGGGGATTTGGAGGACTAAGACGGGAGCCAGGCAGAGAGCCTTGGGTCATTGGTATGCAGTAGATGCAATCTGGGTGGAAAAGAGGCAATGCCCTGTCCCCTGCCCCCTGCCCTTTGCCCCCTGTCCTTGACCTTCTCTTCAGGAGCCCTAAGTACCCATCTTTCTATTGATATAATCAGTCCAGAGTTGTTCTAAATGGGCACAGCCAGCCACAGAGGAGTGGAGGCAGCCCAGGGGGCGAGGCAGGCCCAGGAGTGTGGCCGACAAAGAATTCTGGCTCCGCCCCTGGCAGGAGTGCTGAGGGCAGGAAAACAGTGCTTAGAAAACCCAGCGCCTCAGTAAACATCGGCTGCCACCGGGCTCCTTACTGAGTCATACATCCTAACGCGCACCCACAGAGTCTCTCTTTCTGACCCACCACCAGCGGGGGTCCTTTTTGCTGTTCTGGGTGGTTCAGTGTCCTCTAATTCTCTGTCAGTCCCCTGTGGCTCCCAGGAACTCTGTTGTAAATGCTCAGCCCCTCTGCAATGTCAGCCGGCCCCTGGGAAACGCCACTGGATGTACAAGCTCCAAAGTCCACATTCACTGGTGAGGGAAGAAAGGGATCATGTTGCCCACTGGGGACCCGGTGCTCAGGAGCCATAAACCATGCTAGTGACAGCCGCCTGACGGTTTGAGGGCCCTTGCCGGTCATTTGCACTCCGCTTAATGGCCACGATGATGAGGCAGTCACTGTTTGAGAATCCCACGTGGGCCACTACCAAAGCTTTAAATGTCACAGAGGAGAGCCTCATTTCATCTTTTGGGGGTGCCTGACCCCCGCCCTTTTATTTTCTTCTTGTTCCTTTTTTGTTTGAGGTTCCGAACACACACATCGAATTCTAACTTGGGGGCTCAGGGGAGTGATGGCCACTCTATTTCCCCATCTTTCTTATTGTCTTTGGAACAATAGTTTGCTGTGTTTCAAAGCATACAGGCTCATCTCAATGGGGCAAAGCGTACGAATTAAGGGACCGGGGCGGGAGGGCGACTCGGATCTGGAGACAACACAGGCACATCAGCGTCCATCGTGACCCCACTGGCCCCGCCAGCCGCAGTGTGGTCTGAGCCGCCACCCCCTTGACTTCTCTCTCCCTGAATCCCAACCTCAAGCCCATTAAATGGCCTCTGAAAGGAGCTAGGACCAGTCCTTCCGCTGGGGCAGAAAGTGTCAGGGTCTTAACCAGGAGGTAATCTCAAATTACCAAAAGCTGCTGGCGTTCTTATTTGATCTAAGCTTCTGTGCGTGTGTGTGCGTGTGCGTGTGCATGTGCATGTGTGTGTTGTGTGAGCATGCCCGCATGACAGAGACAGCAGTGGCAGAGAGTATTAAAGGCTAAAGGGAGTATAATATGAACCATCCATTGGCACAAGGAAAGAAAGAGCTAGCTAGCATCTCTTGGCAAGCTATGAACCCCCTTTAGTTAAGTGATAAATTTGGAAGCAGGGAGATGAGCGTCACTAAAGAGACACTCATGTAATTAGCCATTCATCTGTCTAGCTCTGCCAGGACACTTCGGTGCCACCACTGCCTAGACACACCAGCATACGGGCACGCAGGACTGAGGCTGCCCAAGTGCACATTCCGGTTTGGTTCCAGCTCCTTCCGTGTTGAAAGAGAGAGAGAAGAGGTGGGGAGACAGCAACAGCACAGAGTAGCAGCTATAATTCCATCAAAGGGTTCTGGTGACACTGTAAACCACCAGACACGGCCAGAGCGGTTTGTCACCAGAGCCCCAGTGGAATTGACTCAGAAAGCATTGTTGCAGATTTTTCCTAAATGAAGCCAAAATAAAGAGGCTGTGTGTGTTCAAAACATGGCTCTCCATCATCTCGAACCCTGTGTTGCTATTAAGGAGCACACCCGGCGGTATTGATCCCAAGTTCGACTCTGAGCCACTGCGGTGAGCAGAGCGACCTGGCTGTGCACTGTCTGCTCTTCACTGCAGATTCGAGCCTGGCCAAGGGCTGAGCGAGGTCCCAAGGGGCAGGCTGGAAACTGGAAGCAAAGGCTTCAGTATTCTATTTTTGTGTCCTCAGCAGACCTGGAGCTCTGGGCCTAATTGCAGAGCTCGGGGTTCTGGGACAGCTCCATGGAAGCCACTCACAAGACCCTCCAAAGGCCAGGGCCAAAGAAGTTGAGAAGAGCTGGGTGAGGGGGGACCCTGACCAATGTGGAACCTAGGTTTGGTGCTCTGGGCAGGATAGGCCTCCGGGAATCTGTGGTTCGGGCTCTGGAGCATTTCTAGAATCCAAGAGAACAGCAACGTGAGGAGGATTTGGGGTACCAGCGAGGATCCTTTGTGTCACTAAGATGACTAAGGAGGTAGCTCCCACCTCTGTCAGGGATACCAAACCTCAGTCACTGTTTATAGAATGTTCTCGCCATATGGAGGTATATGTAGGAATTTGTATTTCTGGAGGACTGTATATTATAGGGAAATAGGCATTTCTGTCTGTGTAGGGGATATATTTATGGGATGGACCAAATCTGTCCTGCTTTAGCCTCTGATTCCTAAAATCTGCTCTCGTAAACAACTCATCGGACTTCCTCGGGATGTGTCAGGAGTTAATGAGCCTGAAACAGCACAGGAGACTGCTTTCAACATACCCTCAACTTTAAAAACTAAAGCAAAGAGAGCATTTGGCAAAGGACCATTCAGGTTTGGCCAAATCCAGGGCTTTGGAAAAATGTCTTGAGATGTTTCACCAAACCTAGAGCAAAGCCGGCAGGTCCCGGCTCTGGTCATTATGGGTTATTTGCAGCTTGTTTCTTTCCAAAGCAATTATCTTCTAAGCTCCTCTGGCCCAGCCTGATTTCTGCAGCTGTTGTGTGCATGTCTGTGACTTCACAACCTGACAGGTGTCTAGAGACGGCTCTGGCAGGCAGCAGGAATGTGAGGGCCACGGCTTCAATCCGAGCCCGCAAGGACCCTGGACCGCTCTCTGCAGGTTCCAGGGGCATCCTGAACCGTGCCGGGGGACATCGGGCACACGAGATGCAGCAAGTCAGCATTCTCCCAGCCAGGCTGGCAAAGTCCTGCTCACTGGAAGGCCAATACCATGGGGTACCCAAGTTCTGACAGGCAGAGACACAGCAGGATGATGGAGCCTGGGCCTCTGGGGGAACCCTCGTTGCACAGGCAAACTTGAGAAGGTGAGAGGCTTGGTGGTTGAGCCTTTGGGCTTTTCGCAGCTGGCAAATTTGGGTTCAGATCCTGGCCCACGGCTCACGGTGGTGACAGGGCCAGCAGTGTAAACCTCTGAGTCTCTGCTTCCACCACACCCTCTGGGCTCTTGTGCTCATTAAGTGTGCTCCCGTGTGGGAGCATAGAACGGACACAGAACGGGCCTTTAGGCATCTTCTTATATCCTCTCCGTCTTTCCTAAGTTTTGTGAGCTGCCTACCCACTTTCAGTCCCTCTTCTGTTAAAACTGCAGCCCTATTCACTGGTCTGTGCCTTGTGCCGTCCCCACAGCCCTGCCCACCCAATAGACAGCCTCTGCTGCTCCCCAGTCACTCACGGCCATCAGCCCCCATGTCCACCCTTTACTGTGTGGGGTGGAGGTCACCTGCTGGAGACAAGTTCCCCAGAGACTTCCAAGAGGTCAAGAAGTAAATAAATTCTCAGGGAATGTATCCTTAGAACTTGCCTCTCGTCCTGATAGTGTGACCCTAAAGTCCATGTCGCCCACCTCTGTTCTCCAACAATGTGGCCAGATTGAGAAGGAACGGGGAGGATTTTAGGCCATGAAAAGGCCAATTATCAATACATATGCCACATACGCAATGACCCTAGTCCACCCTCAGCACCTCCTGCAAAGAGTGACCGTGGGGGGTGTTGAGACCTTCGGGAGAGCATACCTCCAGGGGCACCCACACACTCTTTTCTTATTATTTCTGATTCGCATGCCCGTCAACACTTCCCAAGACAATACACAAAATACCAAGGAACAAAGAGCAGCCTGCTCCCTGACACATTTACTTCCAGATGCCCTTGTACGCGTCTCTGCTCACCAAAGGGACTTTTCCAGCTACCCAAGTCATTCTCAGGCTATCCTCCATGGGCCCGTTCCTGCGCTGGGGTGACTTGTTCTTCCCCAAGCCAACACGAAAAGGTTAAGACCGAGAACAAGGGCTAACAAATTGTCCTGGCCCACAGAGCCTGTTTCGCCTGCTTTCCTTCCTGTTGCCCGGCGATGGTAAATTGCAGGTACATCTGTTCTGAATATCATCAGCCCCTTGCCTTTGATCCTCTGCCCCGTGTCTGTCCCACAGCTGGGGACTGCCACGCCTCAGACACGGCTTCTGGCTCCTCTTGCAAAAGGCCTCGATTTAACTTAATGGACTACACAGGGAACCATTTCTATATGATTAATTAATTAGGATCCTATTAAGAAGGATAATAATATAATAACTTAAATAAGACTGCAAGGCCTCGCTGCCAGTTTATAAAAAGACTACCAAGAATAGCAGAATTACAAAGACATTTAAGACGGAGGGAGCATGGAGCAGTGGGCCCAGCTCTGGCTGCACCAGGCTTAGGTTGAGGGTTCAAATCCAGGGTTCAACTGTTTGACCTAAGAGCTACCTGCCTTCTCAGAGCTTTCCTCCCCTTGGGCAGATGGCAAGAGTGAGGTGCATTTGTCAATGCTGTTTGGAAATCCAACAGATGCAATGTATGAAAATTGCCCAGGACAAATAGGTTTAAAATACATGGAAAATATTGCTCAGGAAATTCCAATACAGTAGCTGGTACTAAGGATAGAAATAAATAGAAAGAGGTCTGTCACCCTGGCCAGATAGCTCAGTTGGTTAGAGTATTGTCTGGATATGCAAAGGTTGCAGGTTTGATCCCTGGTCATGGCACACACAGGAGCAACTTGATGTTCCTCTCTCTCTCTCTCTCTCTCTCTCTCCCTGCCTCTCTAGAAATAAATAATAAAAATAAAAGCAGTCCGTCAAACGTGGTCCATTCTGTTTTGTCAGCAAATGTTTTATTTTTCACTGTACTTCAGATCTGGCACCTGACCTCAAGTCTTTTGAAAGTAAGTGATGGGCCCTGGCCAGGTAGCTCAGTGGACAAAGCATCATCCCGGTGCACCCAGGTCTCAGGTTTGTCCCCAGTCAGGGCACAACTGAGAAGCAATCTATGAGTTCACAATTAAATGGAACAACTAAGTGGAGCAACTAGTTGATGCTTCTCTCTTTCTCTCTCTCTCTCTCTCCCAAATCTATGGGGAAAAAATTTTTTTAAGTAGGTGAAGTCCCATCAAGAATCATCTTAGCCTGACCAGGTGGTGGCGCAGTGGATAGAGCGTCGGACTGGGATGCGGAAGACCCAGGTTCGAGATCCCGAGGTCCCAACAATATTGTTGGGATGGCAATACTTGCCCAAACTATATAACTTTACAATAAAAACCAAATATTTCAGTTAAAAATTAGCAGCTTGAGTAAAAAGCTCGCCAGCTTGGACCCAAGGTCGCTGGCTCCAGCAAGGGGTGGCTCGGTCTGCTGAAGGCCCGCGGTCAAGGCACATGTGAGAAAGCAATCAATGAACAACTATGGTGTCGCAACGGCAACGAAAAACTAATGATTGATGCTTCTCACCTCTCTCCATTCCTGTCTGTCCCTATCTATCCCTCTCTCTAACTCTCTCTCTGTCCCTGTAAAAAAAAAAAAAAAAAGAATCATCTTAGTTGATTACAAATAGATAAACAGTTTTTGTCTTCAGATGAGTAAATAGCTTATGAATAAATGTGATTTTATTTAGTAGATTTGCTGGTTGGCACTTGGGTGTGTGGGCTTTAGTATATATATATTGGTTAATGGTCCAGAGCATCTCAGTGCCCCCACACACAGACCTCTCGCCTCCCCCACACTGCTCCTTCTCCTCCCCTCCCCACCCTCCACACTCTTGGCAATATCACTACACAAAGTCATCCACCTTGGACCCTCAACTGACCTGGGGCTGGTGACTCAGTCCCTCAAGGCCTTGCCAGATACCTCTTCATCTAGACCTAAACTTTTATCTGTAAAGGACCATATAGTTAATATTTTAGGCATTTCAGGCCATGCAATCTTTCAGCTCTGTCTTTGTGGCCTGAAAGCAGCCATAGATGCCAATGAATGTGGCTATGTGCCAATAAAACTTTATTTACAAAAACAGGTGATGAGCCAAATGTGGCCCAAGAATCTCAATAGTTCTTAGTCATTAGTGATTAGTACATTGGATCTAGAGGCTCACATTCTCACTTCCGGACTGGGGTTTTTCATACTTTAGCCTTAAGTCATGATTAATGGGGGATGTTTTAGACTCCAGGAAAAGTGTGGTATAAAAGAAACTTGAGATGTCGGTGTCTTTAAGTGTCTCTCAGTCACACTTGTGCCTAAAACCCATTGCACCTCATCGCCTGTAATGCTGGCATTTTCGGATTGCAGGAAGACCTCAAGCTTGCCTGTATCAGTGGCTCTCAAGCTTGAGAGTGCATCAGAATCCCCCAGAAGACTTGTTAAAACCCAGGTTACTGGGCCCCACTCCAAGAGGATCTGATTTAGTAGGTTTGGACTAGAGCCAGAGGATTCACATTTCTAACAAATTCCCGGACAGTGATCATGATGTTGGTTTGGGGACCACGCTTTGAAAGCCACTACACTGCATGTTTGAAAAAAAAAAAAACACCAAAAACTAAATGTATACTGCCACCTAGTGGATTATTCATAGTAGTATCCTATGCCAACTTACTTTCATTTTTAAAGTGCACTAAAAATTACACATCTTTTGTCATGGTGAAGAATCAAATTTATAAAGCCAATTTGTCATTTGTACACTTGGAATTCCATAACCACATTCCACGTTTCTTTAAAGAAATGGTGGGTCATATTATTTACAATAACATCGCAACAATTTTAAATCAGCTTAAACCAGAAACAGACTCTTTTTCACCAGGGTAAAATAAAACATTTTAAATATCTAAATAGAATAAAACCACAGCTGGGTCTGTTCTCTGGCCACTCTTCCATTGCCAGATGTGCAGGCCTCTCCTGAAAGGCAAAATCCACACCTAAGCCCTCCGACCCACTCTTGGTGAACCACTTCCACCTGGTGCAACTGACGAAAGTCAGAAGAAGGGCCAGAATGAGCCCATTTCAGACCCTGGGCTTTGTGATCTCTGCACACACAGAACAGTAGCAATGGTAAAGGACCCTGGTGATAGGCAACTGTGCAAATATCTGCAACCTAACATACCCAAATGCAATTACCCATTCCCAACTACCCATCCTAGCGAAAGGCCAGGGTCCTTAACTCCACCTGGCACAGAATAAAAGGACGCTACAGCAGCCAATAGCAGATGACTTGGGATTCCATGCTTGGCAGGCTGCTGGATTCTTGTCAGTGTGGGGAAACATATTAGGGCTCTGCTACAAAGGATGGCGTGGTACCAGGAGAACGGAAATGACAGGGACCGGAACAGTTTTTGATGCCAACAGTTTATATTTGATCTCCAGATGCAGTGCAGCTGACAGCTAATTAGTTTGACTTAGATCTACACAGATTCCCCCGCTTCTTTCCACACATGCTGTGGGCATGCTAGTGTGAAAATGTGTCTGCCTGGGGTTGTGCTTTGATTGAGACTTCTCTGGAATGAAGACACTTGGAACCCCTGAGAACTCTGGAGCCCCGGCACGTGGAACATCTGGTGAGATGGTCTTTTCCCCTGCTGCTTGGCCCGAGAGCAGGTAACGCAGTGGCTTTCTTTATTCGTGGCTGCTTCCAGCCTACCAAAGCTGGAGTAAATTGCTGTTTCATGGTTCAGTGTACGAGGCCACCATTAACTGCAAACCTCAGTGGTCAAGAGCTACTGGATGTGAATTCTGTGGCTACTAATGAAAAAGCAATTATGGTTCATTAGCTGGCGAGCTGTCTAGAAGGAATGAGAAGGCCACGCAGAGCGAGGCGGTAGCCCTCACTGGCACGAGAGGTCACACAACGAGACCGACACAGCTGCTCCCTCCCCCTTATGGCCATGCTCAAATGTCACATCTTCTGGGGAGAGCAGGAGCATCAAGACCCTGCTCTCCTCTGGCCCCAGAGGACCAGAGCTAATACGTATGGGCCCTACTGTGTGCTAGGTATTTTTAGATGCACTGTAGTCTTCACAACAACCCTATGGCTCAGGTACTATTATTTTGCAGATGAGAAATCCAAGTCATGAAATCGATTGCCCCCCCGCCCCGCCACTCAAACGGCTAATGGATGGAGAACCTGGGGTTTGATCCTAAACTTCTGCCTCCAAAAGCTCATGCTCTTAACCACTACATCCTAAGACTTCATGAGTCAGGATTGGTCTAAGCCATCCATGGCAATCCAAACCCTGGTGACTGGTCCAGGGAAAGGCAAGTGTGGCCTTCATGCCCCTGTAATAGAATTGTACTCACCCCTTTACCATGACTTCACCGCAGACTATGTGGATTTCCTGGCCTCTGACTTTGGGCTCAGCCACGTGACTTGCTTTGGCCAATGGGACGTTTCACCACATGATTCAAGCAGGGCCTCGAAATGTGCTTGCACCATTGGCAAACCCTCTTGTCCTAATAGGCCTTAGCATGAGGTTCATGGAACCAACCCAAGTTGGACTAAAGCCCAGAGCCAGGCCCAAGTGAACCCAGCCTTAGTCAGCAAACCCTAGCCAATCCACTAGTTGGGTACTACACAGCATCATGCACTGATTCAGCTCGTGACCCTGTTCTAGTCAATGATACACCAGAAAACTTTCCAGAATAAATGGAGCCTCCACAGGATGAACATGAGGCTCTTGCCCCGTTTGACCTCGCCCCTGTCTTCATCCTTGGACACTTAGAGGACATAATGCCTCATGCAGAGCAACATCTGATGACCACAAGCAACAAGCACAAAGTCAAAAGGCCAATGCTGAGGAAGCCCCCGCAGAAAGAAGGACTGATCCTAGGTCCTCAAGGAACTCATCAAGCCACTGAACAATCTCCACTCTCCACATTTTTGTGAAAAAAAAAAGTCTTCTCTGTCCCAGCCTATTCATTGGGATTTCTATTATGCACAGCCAAAGTCGTTCCTGACTGCTATTGACTTTCTTAAGTATGGAAACACTTTTACAAATGCCGTATCTTCATATCTCCCTCTTTTCTTTTCTTTCCTTTTTTTTTTAGTGAGAGAGAGAGAGAGGACAGACAGGAAGGTAGAGGGATGAGAAGCATCAATTCTTTTTTGCAGCACCTTAGTTGTTCATTGATTATATTCTCATATGTGCCTTGACCAGGGGGCTCCAGCCTAGCCAGTGACCCCTTGCTCAAGCCATTGATCTAGGGCTCAAGCCAGTGACCTTGGGCTTCAAGCCAAAGACCATGGGGTCATGTCTATGATCCCACCCTTAAGCCAGCGACCCTGCACTCAAAGCTGATGAGACTGTACCCAAGCTGGCGACCTCTGGGTTTCAAATCTGGGTCCTCTGCATCCCAGGCCGATGCTCTATCCACTGCGCTACCACCTGGTCAGGCTCTCCCTCTTTTTTCCTTAAATTGGCTGGTCTCCCCAGAATAGCAGGAAGGAAGCCACAATTTACTGTTAACATCAATCAATTGATACTGTCTGCACTCACCTTGGAGTGATCAGTTCAGAAATTGCCACATGAGAAGCAGCTTAACTAACTAACATCAGCCCTTGAGTTTTGTTCTTTGAGATATCCAAGCTCCTAGAACACTTTCTAGCATATCATAGATGCTCAATATAGCTTGTTAAATGAATCATGTAATTGAGTTGTCACTATTTCTCTGGGAATCTCTCTTGACCATTTTGCCTTCACAAGGGGCCTCTTGGAAATCGCTCCCAAGAGAACTTTGTAAAGCCCGCATGTCAGACAGACGCTCCAAACTCAATGGAAGTCTTCTCATGATATGATTAAAAACAGAAACCATCACAGCTTCATTGAGATGCAACTCTCATGCCAGATAATTCACCTTTTAACGTGGATCAGTGGTTTTTAGCATATTCACAGGGTTGTGTAACCATCACCACCACATAATTTAAGAACATTTTCATCATCCAAAAAAAAAAACTCCATACTTATTGACAGTTATTCCCCACCACTCCCTCCCTCATCCCACCCAGTGCCTGGCAACCGCTAATCTACCTTCTATCTCTATGGATTTGCTTGTTCTGGATATTTCATATAAATGGAATCATACAATGTGTGGTCTTTTGTATTTGACTTCTGTCACTGAGCAAAATATTTCCAAGGTTCATTCACGTTGTGGCATGCGTCAGAACGTCATTCCTTAATAACATTCCTTTATGTGGCTATACCACACCTGTCCACTCACCAGTTAGTGGACATTTCAGCTCTTTCTACTCTTTGTTTTTTATAAGATTTTATTTATTGATTTTAGGGAGAGGAGAGAGAGAGAAAGGCAGGGAAGAAGTGGGAAGCATCAGTTTGTAGTTGTTTTTCATATGTGCGTTGACTGGGCAAGCTTAGGGGTTTGAACCAGTGACCTCAGCATTCCAGGTCGATGCTTTATCCACTGCGCCACCACGGGTCAGGCACTACTTACTATTCGGCTCTTATAAGTGATGCTACTATGAACATTTGCTTACAATGGTTTTGCAGCTGTATGTCTTCAGTTCTCTCTGGTACATGTGTAGGAGTGGAATTGTTGCGTCATATGGTAACTGTGTCTAACACTTGGAGGAACTGTCAGAGCAGTTGTCTCTCAAAGCAGCTGCCCAGTTTTATTCCCATCAGCAGTACATAGAAGGGTCCAGTTTCTCCACATCCTCAACAACACTTGTGATTATCTGTCTCTGATTACAGCTATTCTGATGGAGGTGAAGTGATATCTCATTGTAGTTTCACTTTGTCTTTCCCTGAGCATCTTTGTGTGTGTGTGTGACAGAGACAGAGAGAGGGACAGATAAGGACAGACAGATAGGAAGGGAGAGAGATGAGAAGCATCAATTCTTCATTGTGGCACCTTAGTTCATTTATTGCTTTCTCATATGTGCCTTGATGAGGGGAGGGGGCTACAGCAGAGCAAATGACCCCTTGCTCAAGCCAGCGACCTTGGGCTCAAGCCAGCGACCTTTGGGCTTAAGCCAGCGACCATGGGGTCATGTCTACAATTCCACACTCAAACTAGCAACCCCGAACTCACGCTGGTGAGCCTGCACTCAAGCTAGATGAGCCTGCACTCAAGCCAATGACCTCAGATTTCGAACCTGGATCCTCTGCGTCCCAGTCTGACACTATCCACTGCATCACCTCTGGTCAGGCTGAGCACCTTTTCATGTGTATTCCTCTTTGTTGTATTATTATTGGCCATTTGTATCTCTTCCAAAAGTGTACAGACATAAATTTAATCATATTCACAGAAGCTAATTTTGCTGAAAACTTTTGTGAAGCTGCATTATGAAACCAAAATTCTTTTTTCCCTACTGATCAATAAAATATTATTAAAACCTGATTAATTCACATGATTTAGAATGCCTGTATCAACAACAAAAGAAAAGGTGGTGACTCTGTTTTCCCAGCCACCAAGGTCCCATCACGTCGTATGTCTGACTGTGGGAAAAAAATCAGTCCAGTTCAGAAGTGCGATCAGAATTAGTAAAAAGTCTTTAAAATGCTTAAATGGCTTTCAGTTACATGTAGTAACTGAAACTAGTTTACTGTGTACTTTAAAAGTACAACTTCTCTCACTTTTTTATTTATTTACTAATAAGTTTGTTCTCTTGAGTTGCTATGTGTCAAGCATTATACCAGGCTTATTCCAACTATTGGTTCTTTTAAACTTCCTGGGAACCCTATGAGGTAGCATGTGTGTATTAGTTATCAATGCTGCATAACAAATCATCCCAAAAGTTAGTGGCTTAACACAACCACCATAATTAATTATCTCTAGTGGTTTCTGTGAGACAAAAATTTGGAGAAGGCACAGGGGGATGGCTTGACTCTGCTACATACACATCTGTGTCTCAACTGGAGGTCATGGAATCTGGGGACTGAAATACCAAATATCACTGGCAAATATCATCTATCTGGCAGTTAGTTTATTGAGACCTACACATGGCCTGTCCATGTTCTTCACCATCTTGTTGGTGATCACAAACGGTTATAAATATGCAAAAATTGAACTATTGTACACTCAAGATTGTTCACTTTACTGTATGAAAGTCAAAGTGTTTTAAGTTAGCACTGTGGTTCCCTTACTGAAGAATTCAGTAAGCGAATAAAATTCCATACTTCACCCCCCATGAGGAGTATTTTTTTAAAAATGATTTTGTGTTAATGTTATCGCTAGGAAAAAGCCCAAAGCTTGTTACTTGGGTTTAAAAAAAAAAAAAAAAATTATACTGATTTTGAAGCTATGCTCCTTAACTGACACAAGGGGGCGCTAAACCCTTGCCGTGATCACTTTGAGGCGCTGCTTTCCTTGCTCATTTCCTTTCTGCTTTCAGGCTTAATCCCTATGCGCACCGTCCTCTAAGCAACCGAAGAGGACTAGACCGGTTCTTATTTAAGACCTTCTATTTTATTAATATGAATGAGAAATGCTAATAATACAGGATTTTGTAAAAAAACAAAACAAAACCCTGTGGTATATTTTAAATGTTTTACACTTATTTTACAAATATGTGGTGAACATCTTCCAAAAATTCTAGAGTATGTTTCTGAGATTGTTGGATATTTTTTGCATCTCTCCCCAAAGGACCATTTCCAGCTAAGAAACACACACCTGTCCCCTCCCAACTCACACACGAGTTCAAGCTAGGGAAGAGGCTTGTCAGTATCTTCCTGTTTCTCGGGTCCATGCAGCCTATAGAGCTCCAAACAAATATATGACATCCCAATCCACAGGTTCAAGACTAAACTAGTCATCCAAAATGTGAACATTTTTTATAGATAAGAGGAGTTTTGTTTTGTTTTAATGAGTTGACCACAAATGCTTGTTCTGTTACAGAAAAAAGCCAGGTGGGACCTCTGGTCCCAGATCCCTGGCTTCTGCAAGTAGTTGTTATCAGTCAGAAACTGGATTTTGACTCTTAACTGAAGAAGGAGCCAGGGCAGAGCTCACACTCAATCCTGCGTGAGCGATGAGCTTCTGAAGAGAGCCCGGGGGAACCAGGCCAGTGCTGGGAGCAAAGAGAGGTCTGGGGAGGGGGCACTTCGGAGCTTCTGAGTCTCCTCCCCCCTTCAAACCTCCACACTGGCAGAGAGAGGAAGTCTCTGCTGGTAAAATATATATATACATATATTTTGGGGGGCAGGGAGTAAGTCACATGGAAATCCTATCTACCTCAGAGATAACTGAATGTTCCATCCATAACTGAATGTTCCAAATTTGCATTATCTTGATTTGGAGGGGAGGAAGGAGAGCAGACCAAGGAGTGGAACTGCCCATGAGGATAATATTTCTTTTCTTGCTTACCGTTACAACTCACATAGTGCCCCCTACAAACCAGGCACCGGTCTAAGCACATTGCACCCATTGAAGCCTCCCAACAACCCTCTGAGGCAGGTGTTATTAACACTTTTTAGAACTGGGGAAACAAACACAAAGTGGGTGGGTGATTTTATGGGCTAATCTGGGTCCCCCCAAATTCATTTGCTGAAGACCCAAACCCCAATGTGACTGACTATATTTGGAGACAGGACCTTTAAGGAAGCCATTAAAGTTAAGCGAGGTCATAAGGGTGGTGCACTAATCCAATAGGATTGATGTCTTTATAAGAAAAGAAAGGAGGGGACACCACGAGTGCACGAACAGGGAGAAAGGCCATGCGAGGACACAGCAAGAAGGTGGCCATCTGCAAGCCAAAGAGAGAGAGAGCTCTCACCATAAACCAATCCTGCTGGCCCCTTGACCTTGGACATCCAGCCTTCAGAACTGTGAAAAAATAAATTTCTGTCATTTAAGCCACCGTGGCTGCAATATTCTGTTATGACAGCCCTAGTAATAAATGAAAGAACTGACATTTGAAACCAGGTTGGTTAGCACCTTAGTCCATGATCTTACTGGCTTTTGCACAGAGCTTCTTGCCCTGAGACAGGAGAGAACAAGAGTCTTATTGGAGAGTGAGCTACCCAGCCAGCGCTCAGACATGTATTATATTTTCATGTCTACCGGTTCGATGTGAGTCTTTTTTATATCTTCTTAACTTCTTAACAACTGTATTTTTATTTCTTTGTCTCTTAATTTGAACAACTGTATCAGTTCTTGGTAACTTTAATTTTTCTTCTCATTCTGAGTCCTATTATCCTGTTTCTTCAATTAGATGTTGTACGTTGTGAATTTGATGTTGTTGGGTACTGGGTAGTTGGGGGGGGGGGCTTTTTTTTTTTTAATAGTTATCCTCTATCTTTGTTCTGGGGTGTAGTTAAATTACTTAGAAATAGTTTGATTCTTTTAGGGGCTGAATTTCTGAGCCTTTTAGGCAAGACCCAAATAGTGTTTACTCTAATGATAGTTATTCTCTACTGCTGAGGTGGGTGGGGAAACACTAGTAGTCCTGGCCTCTTCCAGAGCTCCGTGTGCAGCTGTCTCCTCTCCAGCACTCCGTGCCGTGAGTGCTTGCCACTGTGGTCTCCCGGCTTTCCGTTCTATCTGCTCAACCGAGGGAACCGTGGACTCTGCCTGGATTCTCCCTCCACGTGCCATAGCCTGGAATCACTGGGATCACTGGCCTTTCTTGCCTGACTTCCAGTATCTTAAAAACTGTCATTTCATATATGTTATCCTTTTTTATTGTTGTTTCAATCATCAAGGTAAATCCATTTCCTGTCACTCCATCTCAGTTGGAAGTAGAAGACTCCCATTTACTTCTTCAATTAGATTTTATCATCTTTTTCCACATAGGTCTGATGCCTTCTCATTAAATTTGTCTAAATGTCAAACTTTTATTGTTGCAATTGGACTATTTCCTCCCGTTTCTATTTCTAGGAGATTCTTTTCTTTTTTTAAAATTTTTATATTTCCGAAATGAGAAGTGGGGTGGGGGGGTCAGACAGACTCCTGCATGTGCCCGACCGGGATCCACCTGGCATGCCCACCAGGGGATGATGCTTGGCCTCTCTGGGGCTTTGCTCCCCTGCAATCAGAGCCATTCTAGCGCCTGAGGCAGAGGCCATGGAGCCATCCTCAGCGCCCGGGCCAACTTTGCTCCAATGGAGCCTTGGCTGCAGGAGGGGAAGAGAGAGATAGAGAGAAAGGAGATGAGGAAGGGTGGAGAAGCAGACTGACTGGTGCTTCTCCTGTGTGCCCTGGCCGGGTATCAAACCCGGGACTTCCACACACCAGGCTGATGCTCTACCACTGAGCCAACCAGCCAGGGCCTGGGAGATTCTTTTTTTCTTTTTAAGATTTTATTTATTGATTTTAGAGACAGGACTCATAGTAGTTGCTTCTTACATGTGCCTCAACCAGTCAAGCCCAGGACTTTGAACCAGCAACCCCAGCATTCCAAGTCAAGGCTTTATCCACTGTGCCATCACAGGTCAGGCTCTAGGAGCTTACTTCTAGAGTGGAGAAAATGTATTGCTTTTTGTATACATAATATTTAATTTGTTAACAGATATCCTGAAATTGAATCATGCATTGGACATAAATTTATTCAGTGTCATAAAACAAAGATGGGAGGGCGGCATCTAGGGCAGATACAGCTTCTCAACTATGCCAACAGGGCTCTCTCCCCTGCATGTTGACTTTCATCCTCATGCTTGTTACTTCATGGCACAAAATGGCTGCTACCACTCCAGGCTTCACATATGTGATCTAAGCAGAAAAAAGGAAGGGAGAAGCTGGGAATGGCAACTACCATATCTGTAAAGCCAAAGATTTGTCAGAATAAATTAAATTGTCTTATTAGCCAGAACTGTAACATTTGACCACCTATAACACCAAGCCAGTCTTGGGAAGCAAGAGTTTCACCAGGAATTTTGCCACAAAGTCACAGAAAAGATCAGGGTTCTGATTGGTGATGAAGAAAGAATTGACATTGGACAGGCAACTAAGAGGTCTGCAAGCTACTCTTGCATTCTTAGAATAAACCCTGCTGCCTCACAGTGAATTCTTTCAAATGCATTGCCAGATTAAAGTTGACAGTTTTTTGAAGTTGATTTTTTAAGGCTATTACAACATTCAGGATCAAAGATTTAAACTAAGGTATAGAAGTGGGGATAGAAATATATCCACTATATTTTCAGAGGTTGTATCAAGGCCCTGTAACCAGACCTAAGTAACTGCACATAGAAATGCCAGGAGAGGAAACAGTGAAAAGAGAAAGTACTACATAACCTGACCTATGGTGGTGCAGTGGATAAAGCATCAACCTGGAACACTGAGGTCGCCAGTTCAAAACTCTGCACTTGTCTGGTCAAGGCACATATGGGAGTTGATGCTTCCTGCTTCTCCCCCCTTTCTCTCTCTCTCTCTCTCTCCTCTCTAAAAAATGAATATTTTTTAAAAAAAACAGTACTGTGTAGATTTAAAAGAGGAATAATAACCTGTGCTATTTAAAAGTTAAATTGCCTTTAAACACTAAAGCTAAAATATTTGTGAGATCTTCTGAGTTTCAAATTTCTCTTAACTTGGAATATCTAATTATGTGTTTAGCATTTTAGTCACCAAGTAGGAGAAATTATACCAATCTCTCTGGACTTGCTATGACCATAGTCTTGCGGTTTTTTAAAGTATATGAAAGATACATACTGAAATACTTAGATAAAATTATACATCTAGTATTTGCTTCAAAAAAACATAGGGGTCCTGGCCAGATACTTCAGTTGGTTAGATCATTTTCCTGATATTTAGAGGTTGCTGGTTTAATCCCCAGTCGGAGCACATACAAGAACAGATTAATATTTGTTTTTCTCTCCCTTCCTTTTTCTCTCTCAAATCAATTTTAACAATTTAAAAGTGTGTGTGTGTTTGTGTGTGTCATGGAAGGGAAAGTAGATAGAAATAAAGATGGAGTGATATTGCCTGACCAGGCAGTGGCGCAGTGGATAGAGCATCGGACTGGGATGCAGAAGACCCAGGTTCGAGACCCTGAGGTCACCAGCTTGAGCGCGGGCCCATCTGGCTTGAGCAAAAGCTCACCAGCTTGGAGAAAAACAGGCTAGCTAGGAGAGGCAAAGATGGCGATGGAGTAGGCAGACGTACCAACTTCCAACTCCCAGAACCAAAGTGGATTATAACTTGATTTTAAGAACCATCATCTGGATAAACCAACGTTGAACTGGATTGAGAGGACTCTTCAGCCGGGGAACACTGAAGAAGTCACACTGAGATTGGTAGGAAAAGCAAAAACGCGGAAAGGGCTGCCCAGTTCCCTGGAGCGAAAGGCAGCCAGGAGAGACTCGTGTGGCAGGAAGAGAGGCTAGCGGAAGGGTAGGGACCTGGGTCCCAGGAACAAAGCCCCAGCCTGCAGCCCCAGAGCCTAGAAGAGGCATATGGACAGTATTGAGCTGTGAAACAGGTTAGGATACTGTTTGTGAGAAAGAGACAGTTGTCTCAGACCCAGGATTCTTCTTATAGGGATAGCGCAAAAAAGCTCTCTCATAACCACTCACCCGGGAGACAGGGAGAGAGGAGAGGACCGGAGCAGTGGGAAGAGAGTGCAGTCTGGAAGGCACAGGGAAAAAAGCTTTGAGG
Organism: Rhynchonycteris naso; assembly: GCA_037038555.1. NCBI lineage: Eukaryota > Metazoa > Chordata > Mammalia > Chiroptera > Emballonuridae > Rhynchonycteris > Rhynchonycteris naso. The sequence goes on along the minus strand of CM072997.1, from coordinate 219,669,574 downwards.
GACAGCCACCCTAAACCCTGAGTTGAGTCACTCCACAAATCTGAAACAATATTTCCCCTGGAACCAGCAAGGGAAGCAGGACACCAGCCAAACAAGCTCCCCTGCGGCAATTAGAGCACAGTCGCTTAGACCAGTGGTTCTTAATCTGGGTTCTATCGAACCCTACAGGTTTGATGAGTCGGTCTCAGGGGCTCGGAGAAGCCTCTGCCGTGGAGGCCAGAATAAAGTAATACCGTAATTTGTTGTGAGTTCATGCACTTTGTTGGTTTTGTTCTTTGAGCAAGGTAATGTTCATGCACGGCTCATTTTGTGCACCAGTAAAAAAACATACCTATGTCTTGAATTTGGAAAAAAAAATCATATTTTATTTATCACTAAAGAAGGGTTCGGTGAATGCTCATATGGAACTGCTGGGTTCGGTACCTCAAAAAAGGTTAAGAACCACTGGGTTAAAAGGAAAAAGCTTTCAAGACTACAGTATGGAGTGTTAGGGTCTGAGCTGCAGCGCCCCCACCCACACTGCTGAGGGCTTGCTAGAGGGCGGGCAGTGCAGCGGGATGCGGAAGCATGGTTTCATGGGCTGGGGCAGAGGTCGAGCTGGCTGGCGAGAGCTCGGTCTAGCCCAGCGGGGGTGAAGGGGATGCGGGAAAGTGGTCCAGGGGCTGCGGGCTGCCTGCAACCCTACCTGTGGGGGAAAAGCAGGAGCCCGGAAGGGGCAGAGATCCGCCGCTGGGCAGGGGTGAGCCGGCGGACAGCCGCACCCGGCCTCCGAGGCTTGAAGCCCTGCACGAACAGGCTTTGCCCGCGGAGGTGGGGCGGAAGCCCAGGCTCACAGTTGAGCACGCACCAGCAGCCCAGCGCAGGAGCTGAGGGTGGTGGGGGTGGAGCAGAAGCCCAGCTCACAGCTGAGCGCGCACCAGGAGCCCGTCCTGGCCGGAGAAACTGGCTGACAGGGACCCACAGCTGAGCAAAACTGCTTACCCTTGCCCTTGGTGCTCAGGCTTGTGGCCCGTGTGGTGCACAATCCCACCCATGGGAAAGGGGCGAAGGCCGAGACCTGCTGAGGCTTATAGAGCCTGGCACGAGAAGACAGCCCCTCCCGCGGAGGTGAGGCAGAAACCGCAGCAACAGCCGCATTGGCCGGTGGCAACACCCATACCCAACAGCCCTAGGCAGCGGCAGAGTGTGTGGTGGGCCTGCAAACAGACCACACCTAGGGAACACAGAGGCAACACCCATTGGACTCCAGTAGCCAAACCCTTCTTAAACACAGACAAAATGGGAAGGCAGAGAAATGCAACCCAAATGAATCAAGAGAAATCCCCGAGAAGGACCTGAATGAATCAGATATAACCAAACTACCTGATGCAGAGTTTAAAATAATGATAGTTAGGATGTTTAAAGAGCTTAAAGCAACAATGGATAGTCATTACAAACACCTAAATAGATAGCAAGTATAAAAAAGAAAATTGAAATAATAAAAAAGAATCAGACAGAAATGACAAATACAGTATCAGAACTGAAGACCACAATGGAAGGAATTAAAAGCAGGATGGATAAAGCTGAGGATTTAATCAGCAAGTTAGAGGACAAAATAAAGAAAGGCACAGAAGCAGAGCAGAAAAAAGAAAAGAGACTCAAAAAATCTGAGGAAACTCTAAGGGAGCTCTGTGACAACATGAAAAGAAATAACATTCGCATCATAGGGGTTCCTGAAGAAGAGAAAGAACAAGGGATAGGAACTTTGTTCAATCAAATCATAGCTGAAAACTTCCCTAAATTAAGACTCGAAAATATTTCACATGTTCAAGAAGCACAGAGAACTCCATTGAAGAGAAACCCAAAGAAATCTACACGAAGACACATTAGAGTTAAAATATGAAAGCTAGGGGGGAGCAAGATGGCGACGGAGTAGGCGGACATACCAACTTCCAACTCCCAGAACCAAAGTGGATTACAACTCAATTTTAAGAACCATCACCTGGATAAACCAACTTTGAACAAAACTAAGTGGACTCTTCAACCAAGGAACACAGAAGAAGCCACATTGAGACTGGTAGGAATAGCGAAAACGCGAAGAGGGCTGCCCAGCTCCCCGGAGCAAACGGCAGCCCGGAGAGACCCGCGTGGTGGGAGGAGACTTTGGCGGAGAGGGAGGGACCTGGGTCGCAGGAACCAAGCCCCAGCCTACAGTCCCAGAGCCTAGAAGAGGCGTTTGGACAGTTTTGAGCTGTGAAACAAGTGAGGGAGCTCCCAGGCCTACAGTGTGGAGTATTAGGTCCCATCCTACTCTGCTGAGGGCTGCTGAAGGGCATGGTGGGCGGCAGGACGCTGAAACGCGGTTCTGTCGGCGTGGGCAGAGGCCAAGCTGGTGGGAGCTCGGTCTAGCCCAGCAGGGTCAGAGGGGACGCGCAAAAGCGGTCCAGAAGCTGCGGGCCGGCCTTTAGTCCCACTTACAGGGACAAAGCAGGAGACCAGGAACAGGCAGAAATCTGCTCTGCGACTCTGCGCAAGCCGGCCCTGACTGCGGGGACCAGGGACGGGCTGGGGGCCTGCGGCTGAGCTCATGCTACCAGTCCCGCCCGGCTGGAGAAACCGAGGTTTGCCATTCTGCATGCGCAAGCGGGTGCGGGGACGTGGTAGACCCCGAGACAAGTGGAAGCTCGCAGCTGAGCCCACGCTAATATCCCCGCCCAGCCGGAGAAACCGCGATTTGCCATCCCACGTGCACGAGCGGGCTCCGAACGCGGGGGCGGGGTAGAGTCCGGGACGAGCGGAAGTCCGCAGCTGAGCGGAAGCCAGCAAACACGCCCTCCCCAATAAACCTTGGTTTCCGACCCTGCGCAGAAGGGCCCTGGCCTCGAGGGCGGGGCTAAAGCTCCAGACGGGCAAAGGCTTACAGCTGAGAGCACGTCAAAAGCCCCGCCTAACCCGCGAAACTGTAGCGAGCAGGCTCCGACTGCTGGTTCTGGGCGGAAGTCCGGAAATAGGCTGGTCTGCAGCTGAGTAAAGGTGCTCACCTCTATCCTTGGTCCTGAGGCTTGTGGCTTGAGTGACAGCCCCTCCCGCGGAGGAGAGGCAGAAATCACAGCAAAAGCCACAGAGGGCCGGCTCTGGCAACGCCCATACCCAACCACCCTAGGCAGCGGCAGAGGGGGTAGGGGGCCTGAAGACCGACCACACATAAAGAACACAAAGGCAACACCTACTGGACTCCAGTGGCCACAACTTGCTTATACACAGACAAAATGGGCAGGCAGAGGAATGCAAACCAAATGAATCAAGAGAAATCCCCAGAAAAGGACCTGAATGAACCAGATATAACCAAATTACCAGATGCAGAATTTAGAATAATGATAGTTAGGATGTTCAAAGAAATTAGAGCAACAATGGATAGTCATTATGAACACCTAAATAAAGAGATAACAAGTATAAAAAACGAAATTGAAATAATAAAAAAGAATCAGACAGAAATGACAAATACAGTATCAGAACTGAAGACCACAATGGAAGGAATTAAAAGCAGGATGAATCACGCTGAAGATCGAATAAGCGAGTTAGAGGACACAATAAACAAAGGCACAGAAGCAGAGAAGAAAAAGAGATTCAAAAAATGTGAGGAAACTCTAAGGGAGCTCCGTGACAACCTGAAGAGAAAGAACATTCGCATCATAGGGGTACCTGAAGAAGAGGAGAGAGGACAGGAAATGGAAACTTTGTTCAATCAAATCATAGCAGAAAACTTCCCTAAATTAAGGCTGGGAAACACTCCACACATTCAAGAAGCACACAGAACTCCATTAAAGAGAAACCCAAAAAGATCTACACCAAGACACATCATAGTTAAAATACCAAAGCTAAAGGATAAAGAAAAAATTTTAAAAGCTGCTAGGGAAAAAAGGCTATCACCTACAAAGGAGCCCCCATAAGGATGACATCGGACTTCTCAACAGAAACACGTGAGGCCAGAAGGGAATGGCAAGAAATAATCAAAGTAATGCAGAACAAAAACCTACAACCAAGACTACTTTATCCAGCAAGGCTAACGTTTAAAATTGAAGGAGAAATAAAGAGCTTCCCAGAAAAAGAAAGCCTCAAGGAATTCATAAAAACCAAACCAATTCTGCAAGAGATACTAAGGGGACTGTTGTGAACATTTTAAAGGGAGAAAAGAATATAGCAAAAGAAGAATACAACTTTAAAGAATAAAATGGCAATAAACAACTACATATCAATAATAACCTTAAATGTAAATGGATTAAATGATCCAATCAAAAGACATAGGGTAGCTGCATGAATAAAGAAACAGGACCCATACATATGCTGTCTACAAGAGACACACCTTAAAACAAAAGACGCACATAGACTGAACTTAAAAGGATGGAAAAAATTATTTCAGGCAAATGGAAATGAAAAAAAAGCCGGGGTAGCAGTACTTATATCTGACAAAATGGACTTTAAAACAAAGGCTGTAGTAAGAGATAAAGAAGGACACTACATAATGATAAAGGGAACAATTCAACAGGAAGATATAACTATTATAAATATCTATGCACCAAATATAGGAGCCCCGACATACATAAAGCAGACCTTGATGGATATAAAGGGCGAGATTAACAGCAATACTATCATAGTAGGGGATTTCAATACCCCTCTAACAACACTGGATAGATCCTCAAGAAAGAAAATTAATAAAGAAACAGCAGACTTAAAGGAGACACTAGATCAACTTGATTTAATAGATATCTTCAGAACATTTCACCCTAAAGCAGTAGAATATACATTCTTCTCAAACGCTCATGGTACGTTTTCTAGGATAGACCACATGTTAGGACACAAAAATGGTCTCAATAAATTTAAGAAGATTGAAATCATATCAAGCATTTTCTCTGATCACAATGCCATGAAACTAGAAATTAACTACAAAAGAAAAACTGAAAAATACTCAAACACTTGGAAACTAAATAGCATGATGTTAAATAATGAATGGATTAACAATGAGATCAAAGAAGAAATAAAAAAGTTTCTAGAAACAAATGATAATGAGCATACATCAACTCAAAATTTATTGGACACAGCAAAAGCAGTTCTGAGAGGGAAGTTTATTGCACTACAGGCATATCATAAGAAGCTAGAAAAAGCTCAAATAAGCAACTTGACCCTGCATCTAAAAGAACTAGAAAAACAACAGCAAATAAAACCCAAGACAAGTAGAAGGAAGGAAATAATAAAGATCAGAGCAGAAATAAATGACATAGAGGCGAAGGAAACATTACAGAGGATCAATGAAACCAGAAGCTGGCTCTTTGAAAAGGTAAACAAGATTGATGAACCTTTAACTAGACTCACCAAGAAAAAAAGAGAGAGGACTCAAATAAATAAAATTAGAAAGGACAGTGGAGAAATAACAACTGACACAACAGAAATACAAAGCATTATAAGAAAATACTATGAAGAACTATATGCCAAAAAATTAGACAATCTTGGTGAAATGAACAAATTTCTTGAATCATATAACCCTCCAAAAATCAATCTGGAAGAATCAGAACACCTAAACAGACCAATTACAACAAATGAGATCGAAACAGTTATCAAAAAACTCCCAACAAAGAAAAGTCTTGGGCCTGATGGCTTCACAAGTGAATTCTATCAAAAATTCAAAGAAGAACTAACTCCTATCCTCCTCAAGTTATTTCAAAAAATTCAAGAGGAAGGAAGACTTCCAAACTCCTTTTATGAGGCGAGCATAATTCTAATCCCAAAACCGGGCAAAGACAACACAAAGAAAGAAAATTATAGGCCTATATCCCTGATGAATTTAGACGCTAAAATTCTCAACAAAATATTAGCCAACCGGATCCAGCAATATATGAAAAAAAATCATTCACCATGATCAAGTGGGATTTATTCTGGAGAGACAAGGCTGGTTCAATATTCGCAAATCAATCAATGTGATTCATCACATAAACAAAAGCAAGGACAAAAATCACATGATAATTTCAATAGATGCAGAAAAGGCATTTGATAAAATCCAGCACCCATTCATGCTCAAAACTCTCAGTAAAGTCGGAATACAGGGATCATTCCTTAACATGATAAAGGCCATCTATGACAAACCCACAGCAAACATCATACTAAATGGACAAAAATTAAAAGCAATCCCCTTAAGATCAGGAACCAGGCAGGGGTGCCCCCTTTCACCACTCTTATTCAACATAGTTCTGGAAGTCCTAGCTACAGCAATCAGACAAGAAGAAGAAATAAAAGGCATCCAAATTGAAAAAGAAGAAGTAAAACTGTCACTATTTGCAGATGATATGATATTGTATATTGAAAACCCTAAAGTCTCAGTCAAAAAACTACTGGACCTTATAAATGAATTCAGCAAGGTGGCAGGATATAAAATTAATACTCAGAAATCAGAGGCATTTCTATATACCAACAATGAACTGTCAGCAAAAGAAATTAAGGAAACAATCCCCTTCACTATTGCAGCCAAAAAATTAAAGTATCTAGGAGTAAATTTAACCAAGGACTTGTACTCAGAAAATTATAAAACATTAATAAAAGAAATCAAGGAAGATACAAACAAGTGGAAGCATATACCGTGCTCATGGCTAGGAAGAATAAACATCATTAAAATGTCTATATTACCCAAAGCAATTTACAAATTCAATGCAATACCAATTAAAATACCAATGACATACTTCAGAGATATAGAACGCATATTCCAAAAATTTATATGGAATCAAAAAAGAACACGAATAGCCTCAGCAATCTTAAAAAGAAAAAATAAAGCAGGAGGTATCACTCTTCCTGATATCAAGGTTTACTACAAGGCCATTATACTCAAGACAGCCTGGTACTGGCATAAGAACAGGCACATAGATCAATGGAACAGAACAGAGGACCCAGAAATAAACCCACAGCTTTATGGACAACTGATATTTGACAAAGGAGGAAAGAACATAAAATGGAGTAAAGACAGCCTCTTTAACAAATGGTGTTGGAAAATTGGACATATATCTGCAAAAAAATGAAACTAGACCATCAACTTACACCATTCACAAAAACAAACTCAAAATGGATAAAAGACTTAAATTTAAGTCGTGAAACCATAAGCATCTTAGAAGAAAACATAGGCAGCAAGCTCTCCGACATCTGTAGCAGCAATATATTTGCCGATTTATCTCCACAGGCAAATGAAATAAAAGGCAAGATAAACAAATGGGACTATATCAAACTAAAAAGTTTTTGCACAGCTAAAGACAATAAGAACAGAATAAAAAGACAAACCACACAATGGGAGAACATATTCGACAGCACGTCTGATAAGGGGTTAATAACTAAAATTTATAAAGAACTTATAAAACTCAACACCAGGAAGACAAACAACCCAATCAAAAAATGGGCAAAAGAAATGAATAGAAATTTCTCCAAAGAGGACATACAGATGGCCAATAGGCATACGAAAAAATGCTCAACATCACTAATTATTAGAGAAATGCAAATTAAAACCACAATGAGATATCACCTCACACCAGTCAGAATGGCACTCATCAGCAAAACAACACAGAATAAGTGCTGGCGGGGTTGTGGAGAAAAGGGAACCCTTCTGCACTGCTGGTGGGAATGCAGACTGGTGCAGCCACTATAGAAAACAGTTTGGAGATTCCTCAAAAAATTAAAAATCGAACTGCCTTTTGACCCAGCTATCCCACTTATAGGAATATACCCTAAGAACACCTTAGCACTGTTCGAAAAGAAGAAATGCGCCCCCATGTTCCTGGCAGCATTGTTCACAATAGCGAAGATCTGGAACCAGCCCAATTGTCCGTCAGAAGACGAGTGGATTAAAAAGCTTTGGTACATATATACTATGGAATACTACTCAGCCATAAGAAATGATGACATCGGATCATTTATAACAAAATGGATGGTCCTTGATAACATTATACTAAGTAAAATAAGTAAATCAGAAAAAAAGGAAACTGAGAACAGCATGATTTCATACATAAGTGGGACAAAAAAGTGAGACTATGAGACATGGACAAGAGAGTGGTGGTTATGGGGTGGGGGGAGGGAGGGAAAGGTGGGATAAAAAGGAGGGGAGGGACACAGGGAAAACCAGATAGAAGGTGACAGAGGACAATTTGACTTTTGGTGACGGGTATGCAACACAATTGAATGTTAAGATAACCTGGAGATGTTTTCATTAAAAAAAAATAAAATTAAAAAAAAAAAAGAAAGCTAAGTGATAAAGAGAAAATTTTAAAAGCTGCTAGAGAAAAAAAGGCTATCACCTACAAAGAAGACCCCATAAGGATGACATCCGACTTCTCAACAGAAACACTTGAGGCCAGAAGGAAATGGCAAGATATATTCAAAGTAATGCAGAACAAGAACCTACAACCAAGACTACTTTATCCAGCAAGGCTAACATTTAAAGTTGAAGGAGAAATAAAGAGCTTCCCAGACAAATAAAAACCTCAAGGAATTCATTAAAACCAAATCAGTTCTGCAAGAGATGCTAAGGGACCTGTTGTGAACAGTTAAAAGGGGGGAAAGAATATAACAAAAGAAGAATACAGCTTTAAAGATTAAAATGGCAATAAACAACTACGTATCAATAATAACCTTAAATGTAAATGGATTAAATAATCCAATCAAAAGACATAGAGTAGCTGCATGGATAAAGAAACAGGACCCATACATATGCTGTCTACAAGAGACACACCTTAAAACAAAAGATGCACATAGACTGAAGGTAAAAGGATGGAAAAAAATATTTCATGCAGCCTGACCTGTGGTGGCGCAGTGGATAAAGCGTCAACCTGGGAACACTGAGGTCGCCAGTTCAAAACCTTGTACTGGTCTGGTCAAGGCACATATGGGAGTTGATGCTTTTAGCTCCTCCCCCCTTTCTCTCTTTCTTTCTCTCTCTCTCTCTCACTCTGTGTCTCCTCTCTAAAATGAATAAAATTAAATTAAATTTAAAAAAAAACAAGAGATAAAGAAGGACCCTACATAATGATAAAGGGAACAATTCAACAGGAAGATATAACCATTATAAATATCTATGCACCAAATATAGGAGCCCCGACATACATAAAGCAGACTTTGATGGATATAAAGGGCAAGATTAACAGCAATACTATAATAGTAGGGGATTTCAATGACCCACTAACATCACTGGATAGATCCTCAAGAAAGAAAATTAACAAAGAAACAGCAGACTTAAAGGATAAACTAGATCAACTCAATTTAATAGATATCTTCAGAACATTTCACCCTAAAGCAGTAGAATATACATTCTTCTCAAGCGCTCATGGTACATTCTCTGGGATAGACCACATGTTAGGACACAGAAGTGGTCTCAACAAATTTAAGAAGATTGAAATCATATCAAGCATTTTCTCTGATCACAATGGCATGAAACTAGAAATTAACCACAAATGAAAAACTGAAAAATACTCAAACACTTGGAAACTAAATAGCATGTTATTAAATAACGAATGGATTAACAATGAGATCAAAGAAGAAATAAAAAAAGTTTCTAGAAACAAATGATAATGAGCATACATCAACTCAAAATTTATGGGACACAGCAAAAGCAGTACTGAGAGGGAAGTTCATAGCACTACAAGCATACCATGAGAAGCTAGAAAAAGCTCAAATAAGCAACTTGACCCTGCATCTAAAAGAACTAGAAAAACCACAGCAAATAAAGCCCAGGACTACGCCTGAGCTGTGGTGGCGCAGTGGATAAAGCATTGACCTGGGAACACTGAGGTTGCCAGTTCAAAACCCTGCACTGGTCTGGTCAAGGCACATATGGGAGTTGATGCTTCCAGCTCCTCGTCTCTCTCTCTCTCTCTCTCACTCTGTGTCTCCTCTCTAAAATAAATAAATAAAAAGAATTTTAGAAAAATAAAAAAAAATTTTTTTTAAAAGCCCAGGACTAGTAGAAAGAAGGAAATAATAAAGATCAGAGTGGAAATAAATGACATAGAGGCTAAAGAAACAATACAGAGGATCAATGAAACCAGGAGTTGGTTCTTTGAAAAGGTAAACAAGATCGATGAACCTTTAACTAGACTCACCAAGAAAAAAAGAGAGAGGATTCAAATAAATAAAATTAGAAAGGACAGTGGAGAAATAACAACTGACACAACAGAAATACAAAGTATTGTAAGAAAATACCATGAAGAACTCTATGTCAAAAAATTAGACAACCTAGGTAAAATGGATAAATTTCTCGAATCATATAATCTTCCAAAAATCAATCTGGAAGAATCAGAACACCTAGACAGACCAATTACAACAAATGAGATCGAAACAGTTATCAAAAAACTCCCAACAAAGAAAAGTCCTGGGCCTGATGGCTTCACAGGTGAATTCTACCAAATATTCAAAGAAGAACTGCCTGACCTGTGGTGGAGCAGTGGATAAAGCGACGACCTGGGAACACTGAGGTCGCCAGTTCAAAACCCTGCACTGGTCTGGTCAAGGCACATATGGGAGTTGATGCTTCCAGCTCCTCCCCCTTTCTCTCTCTCTCTCTCTCTCTCTCTCTCTCTCTCTCTCTCTCTCTCTGCGTCTCCTCTCTAAAATGAATTAAAAAAATAAAAAAAAAAAGAACTAACTCCTATCCTTCCCAAGCTATTTCAAAAAATTCAAGAGGAAGAAAGACTTCCAAACTCCTTTTATGAGGTGAGCATAATTCTGATCCCAAAACCAGGCAAAGACAACACAAAGAAAAAAAATTATAGGTCAATATCTCTGATGAATTTAGATGCTAAAATTCTCAACAAAATATTAGCCAACCGGATCCAGCAATATATGAAAAAAATCATTCACCATGATCAAGTGGGATTTATTCTGGAGAGGCAAGGCTGGTTTAATATTCACAAATCAATGTGATTCATCACATAAACAAAAGCAAGGACAAAAATCACATGATAATTTCAATAGATACAGAAAAAGCATTTGATATAATCCAGCACCCATTCATGCTCAAAACTCTCAGTAAAGTGGGAATACAGGGAACATACCTTAACATGATAAAGGCCATCTATGACAAACCCACAGCAAACATCATACTAAATGGACAAAAATTAAAAGCAATCCCCTTAAGATCAGGAACCAGGCAGGGGTGCCCCCTTTCACCACTCTTATTCAACATAGTTCTGGAAGTCTTAGCCATAGCAATCAGACAAGAAGAAGAAATAAAAGGCATCCAAATTGAAAAAGAAGAAGTAAAACTGTCATTATTTGCAGATGATATGATATTGTATATAGAAAACCCTAAAGTCTCAGTCAAAAAACTACTGGACCTTATAAATGAATTCAGCAAGGTGGCAGGATATAAAATTAATACTCAGAAATCAGAGGCATTTTTATATACCAACAATGAAATGTCAGCGAAAGAAATTAAGGAAACAATCCCCTTCACTATTGCAGCCAAAAAAATAAAGTATCTAGGAGTAAATTTAACCAAGGACTTGTACTCAGAAAATTATAAAACATTAATAAAAGAAATCAAGGAAGATACAAACAAGTGGAAGCATATACCGTGCTCATGGCTAGGAAGAATAAACATCATTAAAATGTCTATATTACCCAAAGCAATTTACAAATTCAATGCAATACCAATTAAAATACCAATGACATACTTCAAAGATATAGAACGCATATTCCAAAACTTTATATGGAACCAAAAAAGAACACGAATAGCCTCAGCAATCTTAAAAAGAAAAAAATAAAGCAGGAGGTATCACTCTTCTGGATGTCAAGGTATACTACAAGGCCATTCTATTCAAGACAGCCTGGTACTGGCATAAGAACAGGCACATAGATCAATGGAAAAGAAGAGAGAACCCAGAAATAAAACCACACCTTATGGACAACTGATATTTGACAAAGGAGGAAAAAGCATACAATGGAGTAAAGACAGCCTCTTTAACAAATGGTGTAGGGAAAATTGGACATCTACCTGCAAAAAAAATGAAACTAGACCATCAACTTACACCATTCACAAAAACAAACTCAAAATGGATAAAAGACTTAAATGTAAGCCGTGAAACCATAAGCATCTTAGAAGAAAACATAGGCAGTAAGCTCTCTGACATCTGTAGCAGCAATATATTTGCCTATTTATCTCCACAGGCAAATGAAATAAAAGGCAGGATAAACAAATGGGACTATATCAAACTAAAAAGTTTTTTGCACAGCTAAAGACAATAAGAACAGAATAAAAAAGACAAACCACACAATGGAAGAACATATTTAACAATACGTCTGATAAGGGGTTAAAAACCAAAATTTATAAAGAACTTATAAAACTCAGCACCAGGAAGACAAACAATCCAATCAAAAAATGGGCTAAAGAAATGAATAGAAATTTCTCCAAAGAGGACATACAGATGGCCAATAGGCATACGAAAAAATGCTCAACATCACTAATCATTAGAGAAATGCAAAATAAAACCACAATGAGATATCACCTCACACCAGTCAGAATGGCGCTCATCAGCAAAACAACACAGAATAAGTGCTGGCGAGGATGTGGAGAAAAGGGAACCCTCCTGCACTGCTGGTGGGAATGCAGACTGGTGCAGCCACTGTGGAAAACAGTTTGGAGATTCCTCAAAAAATTAAAAATCGAACTACCTTTTGACCCAGCTATCCCATTTTTAGGAATATACCCTAAGAACACCATAACAGTGTTCGAAAAAAAATGTGCCCCCATGTTCGTGGCAGCATTGTTCACAATAGCGAAGATCTGGAAACAGCCCAAGTGTCCATCAGAGGACAAGTGGATTAAAAAGCTTTGGTACATATATACTATGGAATACTACTCAGCAATAAGAAATGATGACATCAGATCATTTGTAACATGGATGGACCTTGATAACATTATACTGAGTGAAGTGTGTAAATCAGAAAAAACTAAGAACTGTATGAGTCCAAACATAGATGGGACATAAAAATGAGACCCAGAGCCTGACTTGTGGTGGCGCAGTGATAAAGCATTGACTGGGAATGCCGAGGTCGCTGGTTCAAAACCCTGGGCTTGCCCGGTCAAGGCACATACAACAAACAATCAAGGAACAACTAAAGTGAAGCAACTATGACTTGCTACTTCTTGTTCTCTCCCCTCCTCTCTCTGTAAAATCAATAAATAAAATTTAAAAAAATTAAAAAAAAAAAATGAGACCCAGAGACATGGACAAGAGTGTACTAGCTACCAGGCGGGGGGGTGGGGGGGAGCAGTAGGGAGAGGGGAGGGGCACAAATAAAACCAGATAGAAGGTGACGGAGGACAATTTGACTTTGGGTGATGGGTACGCAATATAATCAAATGTCAAAATAACCTGGAAATATTTTCTCTGAACATATGTGCCCTGATTTATCAGTCACCCCACTAAAATTAATTTTAAAAGAAAGCTCACCAGCTTGGACCCAAGGTCGCTGGCTCCAGCAGGGGGTTGCGCAGTCTGCTGAAGGCCCGCGGTCAAGGCACATGTGAGAAAGCAATCAATGAACTAAGGTGTCGCAATGGCAACGAAAAACTAATGATTGATGTTTCTCACCTCTCTCTGTTCCTGTCTGCCCCTATCTATCCCTCTCTCTGTCCCTGTAAAAAAAAAAAAAAAAAAAAGATTAAGTGATATTGACCACCAGGCCTGTGGTGGCACAGTGGACAGAGCATCGACCTGGAACACTGAGGTTGTCAAGTTTGAAGCCCTGGGCTTGCCCAGTCAAGGCACATATGACAAGCAATCAATGAACAACTAAAGTGAGGCAACTATGAGTTGACATTTCTCATTCCATACCCCATCCCCACCCCCAGTATCTCTTTAAAATCAATTAAAAAACAAAAGATATTAATCATGAGATGACTAAAGCTACATACTGAAGATTGGGGTTCTTTGTATTATTCTTCTTTGGAATATGTTTGGAACTTACCATAATAAAAAAAAAAATTAAGTTTATGTAATGTAAGCATCTATGTTTGTATATATGTACTTTTTAAATGATTAACAGAAGGTTTAGTACAGATTTTATTCCACAAGATATTTGCTCTGTAGAAGTGAGCAGTACATGGTCAATATTCACGGAAGAGTAGTTCTGTTACTGCCTGAACTTGGTCATAAGCAGCCCTGGGTACAGCCTCCAGTAGCCACTGCCACCATCCTCATCACCGTCCCTACATCCAGAGTCCGCGACCCCAAATGGTTCCTGAGTCCAGTTCTAGATTCCATCAAATTCATAACATTATTCAAAACGACAATGTTTGGTACCAGCAATCTTAAGCCCAAAATGCTTCAAAGATTAAACAATTACACATTTAAAATACATAGAAAAATAATATAATTAGAATTTATACAAAGTAGATTATTACAAAACAAGTACACTACAAGAAATACATCTTATATCCAAGCACATAAATTTAGAAATATACATGGAAATATATGTTTAAGAAAAAAACATTTATTTTTCAATGCTGAGTGGGAAGGCATAGACTGAGTTGTTTACTGGTATAACTTGGAAGAGAATTGCAATTTGTTAGCAGAAATTTTCACTCCCTTGTCAAGCTTCTAAAAACAGTTCCTGAAGGAGATCAGACGGCTGTTCCTCTTTCCAAGTTCTGTTTAATTTCAGCTGTATATTTCCCATAGAATCTTTCTGCCTTCTTGTTGAATTTGGCATTCCTTTCATTAATGTAATCGATATCTGCATCATCGTTATAAGGTCGTCTCCGACTATATTTGTCTCGTTTTTCAATTCTGAGTGAAAAAGAAAATAATTTACAAAATGTAAAATTTGCCTTCTTTTTTGGTCTTAAATAGAACATGGCCAAATAGCTAAGAATAGAATCAGTTAGAATAGCATACTTAGAATAGCACACTTTGGGGGATTGTGGGGAGCCATTTTCAAGAAAATCAAATTAAAACTGCTAATTAACAGCACAATCATGGGTAAGAACCATGAAATCCAGTAATGTATATAAACTCACCCTCAGAATGCCTCCAAAAGAGCAATAACGAAACTAGACATATGAAGTACTACTTAAAGAACATGATTCCAGTAATAATTACATTAATAATAACGATAGCTAATACAAAGTGCACAGCATCTGATATACACTATTCTTCTTATTTCATGTGTGTTAACTCCTAAAATACAAATTCATTCCACTCTGCCGAATATTTACTACATCAGTATTAAGAAATACAAATCTAATGGAGGTAAATTTACCAGAACATTCTTACTTCAAACCAAATAGCAGAGTGGTTATTAAATAAAAGTTCTTCAAGAATAATTTTCTTTAGACCCTTCCCTGCTTCAATTATAATAATTCAATCTTATCAATACTTTGATTCTCCATTCCAAATCATATGGACTCAACCCAAACTTGCTGTCTGTCCTCAAAGCCACTATATATGCTAAGTCAGAAATTAGCAAGTGTAATATCTATCTGTTCAACTCATTCCAAGTTCCATTATGTCCATTTTGACATTAACCATTTAAAATTTCATTCTGCTCTACTGAGTACTTACTGTTTTTCCAGATCTGTGACCATCCTATCAATTTCCTGTGTAGAAGGCACATGTGTTCCATGAAGAAGACTGTTGGATGTTGGGAAAAACTCTTCTCCACTGAAAAGACAGCAACATGGACGTCTAGTAACATTACATGTGCTTCCCATTCTCAAATTTCAAACTAAACAACCATTCATGATGAGAGATAATATATATATATATATTTACTGTTGGATCCTCCCTTAACTTAAAAAAATAATACAGAATTGGAAGATACCTAATAAATCACTTTCACCTCCTTTCTATAGGTGAAAGAGGCAAGGGCCAGAGGTCAAAGGACTTGCTTCCAAGTCAAGTTACTTGTCTTTTCCACTAAAGCTGGGGTCAGCAAGCTACACTATCTGTCTTTGTCAACAGTTTTACTGGGAAACAGCCATACCCATTTGTTTATATGTCTTCTATGCAGCTTTCACATCACAACAGCAGAGCTGAGTAGTTGTGAAAGAGACCACATAGTCCACAAAGTCTAAAATGTTTATTATCTGGTCCTCTACAAAAATAAAGTTCACGCATGCTGACACTAAAGCATTCTGCCTCCTAAACTAGTATCTGAGTAACTATGAACCTGGGTATTAACCACTCAACACCCAGTCTTAGAATGCCCAGCTAGAGCCCGGGCTGGGTAGCTCAGTTAGTTAGAGCATCATGCTAATATACCAAGGTTGTAGGTTTGAACTCCAGTCAGGGCATAAATAAGAATCAACCAATGAATGCATAAATAAGTGGGACAACACATTGATGTTTCTTTCTCTCTCTCACTCTGTCTCTCCCCTTTATTCTCTCTCAAAGCAATCAATAAATAAAATTTTTAAAATAATGCCCAGCTAGAAAGATAACCAGGTGGTAAGCTTAACTGTAGTGGAGTCAGCAATAAATAGGGTTGTGCATATTAGAAATCAGAAAAATAAAAAGAAAAAAAGAAATCAGCCTGACCTGTGGTGGCGCAGTGGATAAAGCATTGACCTGAAATGCTGAGGTCGCTGGTTTAAAACTCAGGCTTGCCCGGTCAAGGCACACATAGGAAGCAACTACTACAAGTTGATGCTTCCTGCTCCTCCCCCACCTTTCTCTCTATCCTCTCTCTAAAATCAATAACTAAAATCTTTAAAAGTGAATAATAAAATCAGTAAACAAAAATCTTTAAATAAGTTTAAAAAAAGATCAGAAATCATTCTTAACTGCCTGATAACCCACACCTAAGCATTACTTATATACACGCACGCAAACGTATCAACATCACCTCAGGATGGGAAAAAAGAAAACTAGCATTAATCCTGTCAACTTACTGCTTTTCTCTCAGTCTCTCATAGGTTTCCATGTCAGGTTTGATCTGTTTGGTCAACCGATGATACTGGCGTAACTGGGCAGCGGCATAATCTAAAAATAAAATGAGAATCAGAGATCATATGCTTCCTTGTTTGGTTGCTACCACTTAGAAAAAAAAAAAGATTATTAGCAGTATATACACAAGACACCAATCTAAGCATAGCCACTATCCTGGAGGTGCTACTAATACAAGCCTTAATTTTACCACAAAGAATAAGAGAACCCAGCCGACTGAAGTACAGCCTTTCCTGCTGCCCCAGGAGACACATTTGTATTGTTTTGTATTTACACCACTTACAGAATATCCCTGGCAGGGCCTATCCTTTCATGAACCAGAAACCTGGAAGGCAATGCTTATCTCACAGACCCATTCAACAAAGTAAAAGCCAATTTCACCTGAAAATCCCAAGTCAGGGTTTTTCCTCTTCTTTTTCCTCTCCCATCGCTCTGCGTCTTCTGCACTGATTTCCAGCAGCTTAACTTTCTCATAGTCCTCCCCTCTCGCTGCACACTCCTAAAACAATGGGAAAAACCGGAAACTTACAATTACAATACAAGAAATTAATTTGATCTATTTTAAATCAAGAAATATTGAATAAAGACATCTAGTAATATGTTTAAAGTAACAATATTCAAAGAACATTCAGGAATCTGCTATGGTATATAAGAAATAAGCACAACGATATAAAGATAACACTTGTTCAACATTTATCAAGTGTCAGACCCCGTTTTAAATGTTTTACATGCACTGACTCATTTAATTCATAATTAGCTCAATTATTATTACAGGTAGTCCTCATTTTACAGATGAGAAAACAGAAGCACAGATAGGTTAAACAACTCACACAAAATGCTGCAGCTAGTAAAAAGTAGAACCAAGATCAGAACTCTGGCTATCTGGCTCCAGAACCAGAGAAAAAAAACCCAGCATATTCTACTGGATCATTACAACAGAAAACTTGAGTAACCCCCTTATGAAGACAGCAAAGGAGTTCCTAACCTTTTTCTTTTCTTCTTCTTGTAGTTCCCACTCCAAACGAGCTTTTCTGGCTTCCCAATTTGCAGGTAACTTAAGTCTTTTATCTTCTTCCACAACTTCCTGGTGATTTAATTTACGGGCTTCATTCTAAAACCATAACACAAAAGTTTGAAGCTGAAACACCAAAATCAGTCCATAGAGATCTTGCCTTCTTTGAGGTTCAGGGAAGACACATTAACGAGGGAACCTCATTTTATCCTAAAAGCAACAGAGAGCCATCAAAAGATTTTAAGCAAGGGAACTAACTGCCTAACTGCATTTGTACAGACTCAAGGAAAGTGTTGGGCTATACCAGTTTGCTGTTCCAGAGGCCTGGCAGTGAATGTCCGCTTTGCCTCTGTATTGCACCTTAGGGTTTCAAAGTAGCGAAAGATACAGTGGCACCAACCAACGACTGTAGATGGCATGGAAAAATAATAAATCACATGATTAGAAAGATGTTCTACTTTCAATTCTCTTTTAATCCTGATTAACTTACAGAAAAAGCTTCAATTTGGGGCCGGGGCTTTAATACCTATATTAAATATCTCTACTCTTTTCAAGTCACTCCCTCCCTTTAAAAAAATTTACTAACTTTTAGAGAGAGAAACAGAGAGAAAGAGAATTACCAATTTGTTGTTTCACTTATCCATGCATTCATTGGTTCATTCTTGTATGTGCCCTGACTGGGGACTGAACCCATAATATTGGTATATCAGGATGATGCTCTCTCTATCCAAGTGAGCTACCTGGCCAGGGCCCCTCCTCCATTATAAATATTTTAAAAACTAAATAAAATGTCCATTTGAATTACTTTGTGGAAAGTCTGTTTTAAAATAAATTTACCTAGCCCTGGCTGGATAGCTCAGTTGGTTAGAACAACATCCCAATACACAGAAGTTGTTGGTTCAATCCCCAATCAGGGCAAATACAAGAAGAGATCAATGTTTCTGTCTCCCTCTCTCTCTCTCTAAAATGAATAAAAATTAAAAATAAATAAATCTAACTGCATAAAACAAAAATGAGTATATCATCTTAGAACAAATTAAGACTGACGTTTCTTAAGTCATTGGCTGTTGGCAGTCAGTCCAGGAAGTCATGCTCCTAATTTCCAACCAGATGTTCATTTACATAGTCTGTCCAAGTAAATATTTGTGTTTCTTTTTTAGATTAATGTTTGAGGGCAAAGAAAGATACTTTTTTCAACTACCATCCCTCATTTACTCTGGACTCTGGCAATGCCTTCCCGGTGAAGACACCAAGAACACACCTGAACTCAAACATTGTGTTTGCGGCACTGAAGGAAGACAGCAAACCATATGGAGCTAAGGAGTTTGGGTGAGTGTGTCAGGAGGGGCTGGCTGTAGGATTTGGGTTTGTATCAGGCGACTGGGGGAAAAAGTCAAAGAGTGGTTGTGCCCTGGACTGGCACTGTCAGAAAACTTATCTTAAGTTTTTACAGCCTGACCTGTGGCGGCACAGTGAATAAAGTGTTGGCCTGGAATGCTGAGGTCACCGGTTTGAAACCCCGAGCTTGTCTGATCAAGGCACATATGGAAGATGATGCTTCCTGCTCCTCCCCCACTTCTATCTCTCTCTCCTCTCTCTAAAAATGAATAAATAGCCTGACTAGGCGGTGCCACAGTGGACAGTGTCAGACTGGGATGCAGAGGACCCACAGTTTGAAACCTCAAGGTTGCTGGCTTGAGCACAGGCTCACCAGATCAAGCAAGGGACCACAGACATGACCCCATGGTTGCTGGCTTAAAGCCCAAGGTCACTTGTTTGAGCAAGGGGTCATTGTCTCAGCTGTAGCACTCCCCTCCCCCCCCCCGCCCGTCAAGGCACATATGAGAAGGTAATCAATGAACAACTAAGGTTCCGCAACAAAGAATTAATGCTTCTCATCTCTCTCCCTTCCTGTCTGTCCCTATCTGTCTTTCCCTCTGTCTCTCTCGCAAAAAATAAAATAAAAATAAAATTTTTTTAATAAAACAAAGTTTGTAAAAGATAAATAAATAAATAAATAAATAAAACAAAGTTTGTACATATGAGGCAGGATTAATAGAAAAAAACTAATGTTTTATTTGGTAATAACAGTCTATGATATTCACAGAAGAGGGGGGTGTGTGATCACTTCTGTGATTTGAACAGTCTTGTTTTTGTCTCACTCCAATAGTCAGTGATGTTGGGGTTTTGTGGAACCGCACCTGGGCTATAAGGCCACTTCAGGTTGAAATATTCAAGAGCTGCTTTTTTTCTTTCTCAGATAAAATTGCAGCCAGTTGTTTCCTGGACTCTTACTCCTAATGCAAATTCTCTTCCTGTGCTTATGTTCCTTCTGCTCTACTTCTCCCTCCAACTTCTTTGTCTGATAACACCTTACTCATCTTTTAAATAGTAGTTTAGGTATCTCCTCTGAGGCACTCCCTGGAGCCCCCCCTACTGTATTACTCTCTCCTCTGTACTCTCCAGGCTCTTTGTTCCAACCTCTAGTATGGCATTTACAACAGCATAATTTCTAGCTAGTGTAAAGTTGTCTCCTATCGCCTGACCTGCGGTGGCGCAGTGGATAAAGAATCAACCTGGAACGCTGAGGTAGCTGGTTTGAAACCACAGGCTTGCCTGGTCAAGGTACATATGGGAGTTGATGCTTTTTGTTCTTCCCTCATTTCTCCCCCTCTCCTTTCTCTACAATGAATAAATTTTTAAAAATATTTAAAAAGAAAAGCCCTGGCCAGCTGGCTCAATGGTAGAGCATTGGACCTTTGTATGGCTGTCTTGGGTTCAATTCCCAGTCAGGGCACACAGGAGAAGCATCCATCTGCTTCTCCACCCCTCCCCCTCTTGCTTCTCTCTCTCTCTCTCTCTCTGCAGCATAGCTGGATTGGGACAAGTTAGCCTTGGGTGCTGAGGATGGCACCATGGTCTCTGCCTCAGGCACTAAGAAGAGCTCAGCTGCTGAGCAATGGAGCAACACCAACCCAGGTGGGTCGAGCATCGCACCCAGTTGGCTTGCCAGGTGGATCCTGGTTGGGGCGCATGCAGGAGTCTGTCTCTGCCTCCCTTCCTCTCACTGAGTAAAAAAATAAAATACTTAAAAAAGAAAAAGTTGTCTCCTCTCACAGCAGTGGATAGAGCATCGATCCGAGATGCTGGGGACCCAGGTTTGAAACCCTGAGGTTGCCAGCTTGAGTGCAGGCTCATCCGGCTTCACTGCAGAATCACACACATGACCCCATGGTCACAGGCTTAGGCCCAAAGGTCTCTGGCTTGAGCAAGGGTTCACTGGCTCAGCTGGAGCCACCCCCCCAACCCCCTTTCAAGGCACATATGAGAAAGTAAAAAGCAATCAACGAACAACTAAGGTGCTGCAACTATGAACTGACGCTTTTCATCTCTCTCCCTTCCTGCCTGTCTCTCTCCCTAAAAAAAAAAAAAAAAAAAAAAAAAGTCTCCTCTCAAGAGCAGAAGAATTATCTTAATCATCTGCTTTCCACTAACTAGCTAAACCACTGACACTACAGACTATCAGAGATTTGCTGATTATTTTTGAATGAAGAAGCAACCAGCTCTCTTAACAACTTTGGCCCAGTTTCTTCCCGTCTCTAGCTCTATATGTGTCCCTAGGTAAATTGAAGAGTTGTTAGAATACAGCAGGAAGGCTGTTAGTAATAGAGAGTTCCAAATTTAGCCCAGGTAAGTTAAATCAGATGTTTAAGTGGGAGGAGGGTTGTAGTATGTGTATCCTTGATCCTTGGATAGTGCAGAGTTCCACTTAAACCAGGTATTTTCAGTAGGAAAATTCACTCGACCCTTCCTATCTGCAAGTTTCGCATCTACAGATTCAACCAACCGCAATCTAAAGCAGTATTTTCACAAACCCAACCGCGAATCACAAATACAGCTAAGCTTGACCTGTGGTGGTGCAGTGGATGAAGCGCAATCCTGGAATGCTTAGGTTGAGGGTTTTAAGTAAATACTGGGCTTGCCCAATCAAGGTACATAGGATAAGCAACTACTATGAGTTGATGCTCCCCTCTCTAAAATCAATGAGCAAAATCTAAAAACAAAACAAAAACAGCTGACCCCTGAATGCGCAGGTTGTGGGTGCTGCCTCCACACAGTGGAAAATCCGCGTATAACTAATACTGTTTTCATTTTGTGTGATTGGTTAAATCTAAATAAGCAGAGGTCCTTCTGTAGAATCCAAAGGTATCTATCGGTTTTTGACTGCAGGGAGTAACCGCCCTTAACCCTGGTGTTGTTCAAGGGTCAACTGTATTTTCAAAAGTGCTTACAACGTGCGGCCAGGGTTGCGAACCACCGGGATGGATCTTGCATCCAGCTCTACAAGTCTGTTAGGCACGCTGATGAGACTTCCTCGTCTCCCTACCACCACCACAACCAACACGAGCGCGCGCACACACACACACACGCACGCGCGCGCGCACGGGAGTGGTCAGTATCACGTCTCAGCTGGGGATATTCACCCGCTTCAGATGTAGCTCCCGGAATTTGCGCAGTCTCTGCTCGCGCTTCTCAGCGGCCAGCTCCGCCGCCGCAGCGAGGGGCTGCTCCTCCTCTACGCTGTCCACCAGCACCTGCGACAAGGAGGACCGGTTGTTGGCAAGGCAGGGTCGGCTTCTCCCGGGGTTGCCCAGGCCGATTCCCAGCCAGTCCCGACAGGCCGCGCCGAGCCCTCGCTGCCGACCCCGACCCTACAGTGTCTACTCCTCCCTGGCCCGGCACCCAAGCATCTCCTCCACCTCTCGCCCCTCTCCCACAGGAACTCTCCCCGATAAAAACCCGTGAGTTGAGCCGGTGTCACTTACCTTCTCGGTTAGAACCGCAGCCGCCATCACAACCTTACTCTCCCCACTTCCGGCAACAGCACAGTACTTCCGTCGATTAACAATTAACAATACGCCCCGCCCCTTCCCGACAGCCTTAGGAGCTTGGGGCCAATCCCTGTTCCTTCTACTGGTGAGCTGTTTTCCATTGGGCAGGACCTTGCGCAGCCGTAGAAGGCCATAGGGAGAGCCACGGGACTGGGAAGGCCCGAGAAGCGCTTGGAAGTGGATGGGGAAGGAGTTATGGCGGACCCTGATGGTGATAGGAAGTCCCCTGAACTGCGTACTGCTTCCTCGATGGGCATGTGCTTATCTTTAATGTCACCTGTTACGAGGCAGCTCTCCCTGAACTATCATGTCTCACGTAGGCCCTCAGTACAGTCCTATGGCACCATTTTAATTTTCTCAGTAACGTAAGATACTTCTCTGTTCATTTTTTGTTTCCCCCATCAACGTTGTAAACTGCAGGAGCGCAGACACGTCCATCTTGTTTACTCTTCCAACAAGATGGTGCTAGAATGAGTCACATTGCTTAAGTTAATAAAGTAAAGCTTTTATTAAATACAAGCATTTTTTTTAATTATTTTTTCTCTGCACTAATAACCACTAATTAGATGTAGTAATGAAAAGGCCACAAAATAGTAAGATATCTACCATAGGAATAAATTTTAAACAGTAATATTTAGAAGAAAATATAAAATACTTTGAGGTACAAAAAAAATTAAGTTTGAATAGATCAAGAATTATCTGGTTGGAAGACAATATGAAAACGTAGTCCCAAAAAAGAGTGCCTCAAGTGTAAGTGTAATGTTATTCCCATCAGAGGCTCAGTGGGTCGTTCTTTTTGTTTGGGGAACTGGAAAATAATAGAGGACAAAAATCCAAAAGTTCAGTAACGCTATATTGGCGAAACTGGTAGGACTGAACATCGGTGCAACCCCCGTTGCTCAGCTAGGTGGTTCTTGCTGGGTATGCTGCAATGACAGAAGCCAAGCTGTCCGCCTCCAGTGACAGCCCAGTGGAAGCAGCCCCTCACAGCGGCAATTACTGGAGCTGAGACCTATCAGCTGACCTGGTCCCTTGCCCATTTGTCTGCCCATATGTGACTACTCTCATTTAGGCGTATGTATAATCTTCAGGTATCTCTGAACAGTGAAACTCATACTTTGGAAAACCCTGTTTCAAACCAATGATGATGAGGGACAACCAATAATGAGAAACAGCTGAGAGTAGTCAAGTCAGTACTATATCCCTCTGGCCTTCTTATTCACAAACTGTAGCCTCTTTTGTCAGATAGATAAAATGGCTACTCAGCTGCCATCCCAAGAACAATGCAGGACCTAAGGAGAAGGAAGGACTGGAAACAACATTCTCATCCCCCCACTGTAAGGTTGTAGTTAAGTTGCTTTCTATTCTCTCCTTTAATGGCTTCCTGGCCTTTGAAATATAGCAAAAAGTTTCCCTTTGCAGGAATGTCAGGAAAAGTGTACATTGGAAAGGGACCTGACAATTGGAGTTTAAATGACAATAGTTGTCTGTGAAAGCCTAGCAACAGGATTTACTGGGGAAAGTTAAGGCCTGTAAATTAGAAACTTAGATCACGAATCCTAAATCTTTACTTTATAACCTAAATAAAACAGAGTCCACTGAAAATTGTCACGAATATTCCCCAGGGGCACCAGTACCCGGCTGTTCCTGGGAGATAACCTGACCCTGCCTGTCTTGAAAATTTACCAAGGACAGAAGATAGGACCACAATGATAAGGCCTGTGCTATATCAAAAAAAAACTCACAGAGGAGGTGTTCCTGCAGCTGAACACCCCTCTTCCTGCTCAGCGTCAAGTCTGTGACCAAGGCCATAAACCAAGATATGCTAATCCGCCCCAACCACTCCCTCCTGCAGCACAGCTGGGGTGAGGGAGGCACTAACACCCTTTTGTTGGTCTCAGCCTGCTCCCACCCAGGTGCTTTTTTTGTTTGTTTGTTTACAGGGACAGAGAGAGAGAGGGATAGATAGGGACAGACAGACAGGAACAGAGAGAGGTGAGAAGCATCAATCATTAGTTTTTCGTTGCCATTGCGACACTTTAGTTGTTCATTGATTGCTTTCTCACATGTGCCTTGACTGCGGGCCTTCAGCAGACCGAGCCACCCCTTGCTGGAGCCAGCGACCTTGGGTCCAAGCTGGCGAGCTTTTGCTCAAGCCAAATGGGCCCGTGCTCAAGCTGGCGAGCTCGGGGTTTCGAACCTGGGTCTTCTGCATCCCAGTCTGACGCTCTATCCACTGCACCGCTGCCTGGTCAGGCCCACTCAGGTGCTTTTAAAATAAATTTTCTTCTTTGGACACACCGGCCTCATGTTTTTGGTTCAGCTCATGGTTTCTGCCTTTCACCATCCTTACCACACTGTTCCCTTAGGCAGTAAAATAATACAGTGTGTTCGTAAAGTCACCATGACTTTACAGACACACTGTATATAAAGATATAATACAGCCTGACCAGGTAGTGGCACAGTGGACAGAGTGTTGGACTGGGAGGCAGAGGACCCTGGTTTAAAACCCCAAGGTTGCCCGTTGAGCATGGGATCATAGACCCCATGGTCACTGGCTTGAGCCCAAAGGTCGCTGGCTTGAGGCCCAAGATTGTTGTCTTAATCAAGGGGTCACTCGCTCTGTTGTAGTCCCCTGGTCAAGGCACATATAAGAAAGCAATCAGTGAACAACTAAGATACTGCATGGAAGAATTGATGCTTCTCATCTCTCTCCCTTCCTGGCTGGCTGTCCCTTTCTCTGTCTCTGTCACACACACACAAAAAAGATATAATACAGTTGTATACATCATCTCCTCCCCCAACAATAAAATCAAGGCTCCTTTGGATGGCTTATCATACAAGATGACAAGTAACATGTATTTGTATTTATTTCCATACCTGTGCCAACAAACTTGATTTGTCCTCTTGGTAGCACGAAGTTCAAAAATTAAATCACCAGGAAGTTGGGGAGGAAGATAAAAGACTTAAATTACCTGCAAAATGGAAGATTTTAAAAAAGCTTTTATGGAATGAGAATTGCAGGAAGAAGAAAAGAAAAAGGTAAATACAATTCTGCCATCCTCATAAGCTATGGATTCAAATACTGTGTTTTGTTGAGATATGGAGCATGGTAGACAAGTTTTTTAGATCTGGTTTCCTCATCTATACCTCAGAGAATTGTGAGAATAAAACATGTAAAACATTGGTGTGCTCTCCCTACAGGGAATACACCTGCACCTTTCTATTCCCTTTCTTCTTCCCCTCACAGGTGTGCATCTCCTAAACTCTAAGGAGTCCCACCAGACTGCAACCAGGGAGTAGAGGGCAGCAGGCAGCTCATCCCGGCCAAACCCCCAGAACCCCTTTTCTCTGACTCCAGTAAGCTGACAGGAGCCCGCCCGACCTTGGCTCAATTCTTTGGCATAACACTTCTAGAGAGCCAAAGTAGCCCCACCTGGTCTCTATCCTGTTGTTTCTTCTATCCTAAGCCTTTCCTTGTTTCACTGTTCCTAGCTTTAATAAATGTACTCTCAAAAAAAAAGTAAAACATTTAGAACAATGCCTGGCACATAGGGTCAGGTAAGCGATGGATATTACAGTAAAAGTCTAAGCTACAGTAATAGCTCTCACAATAAGAAATAAAGATTAGTTTCTCATGAATCAGGTCCCAGGTGAGCAGCCCAAGTCAGAGGAGTAGCTCCATTGTTGCTCTGCCATTCCTTAGTGCATTCGTAGGTATCTGAGTGGGCAAAGCTAAGTAGTTGCAAGTTCCAGGCAGCAGGAAGGGGGATAGTGCGGAGAAAGCCCAGCCATGGCCTTGATAGAGAGAAATCAAGAGTTAAAAATTTAGCTTGCCTGACCTGTGGTGGTGCATTGGATAAAGCATTGACCTGGAATGCTGAGGTCACTGAGCTATCCACCCAGGGCTTGGTGTTAATTAATATTATCATTAGGATTATGACTTTTACTGTGTCCCTTAACTATGGAGGATATTTACTTTCATCATATGCAGTAAGCAAAGCTAAACTGCACTCTCTTTCCCTAATTATGTAAGACAGGTGATCTGCGTAAGATCACGACTATTTTAATAGCAGCAGTGTGGTAGGGTCGAGAGATCTGTAAATTGTGCTGAGCACAGCATGTTCTTATTCAAGCTCTCTCACGTATGAACTGTGTAGGTTGGGTAAGTTCAGTAGCCACTGGTCCTCAGCTAGCTTATATGGGCATTAG
Source organism: Rhynchonycteris naso (assembly GCA_037038555.1). Taxonomy (NCBI): domain Eukaryota; kingdom Metazoa; phylum Chordata; class Mammalia; order Chiroptera; family Emballonuridae; genus Rhynchonycteris; species Rhynchonycteris naso. Next base: position 219,642,509 of record CM072997.1, on the reverse strand, counting down.
AGTAGATCAGTGGTGGGCAATCTTTTGAGCTTGGTGTGTCAGAATTCACCAAAAAACTGAGCATAACTCAGGTGGTGTGTCACTTCAAGAAAAAAACCATAATTTCACAATATTTATAGTTTAAATAACAAAAATGTTTTGGCCTACAGACCTCCAGCACAGAGTGTCTACACTAAAGCAAATGTTTTATTCTCGGCTACTGCACCTGGCCATACAGGAGCCAAGGATGAAACGTCCTTCTCGTCATGTGGCCCCATACTTCGCTGGTATGCGGCCATGGGTCATTAAAAATGGCTATGCGTGTCATAGGTTCGCCATCACAGGAGTAGATGATTGCTTAGAATTCTATCTCTGAAATCAAATATCCCAAATTTTCCTATTTTTTACCAATAAACATTGTCCAGTTCTGAAGGTATAGGATCTTTATAGCTACCACTTGCTCTTTCTCCCTCTCTCTCTTTTTTATGGTGTAGGAAATTTATTAAGTCGCAGATGTATAAGAAGTGAGCCAGCTGGGCTGAATGGATTTAGGAAACAAGTTATAGAGACAAAACAAGGGCCCTTGCAGCTCAGAGAAGGAGAGCAAGGGTATATATGTTGAGGGAAGAAGAGGGTGAGGAAAGGCACAGGCATGTGAGAGAGAGAGAACACACTGGGTCCTTTGTCTTAAGGGTTTTTAAAGGCAGGGATTTTAGGGGAGATCTCAGGGGAGGATCTCAATAGATGACTCATCAGCTTCCCAGATGTGTCCTTTCAGGGTTGTGGTCTTTACTGATTGGTAGGCACTAGGGTCTGGGGTCATTAGTCATTGCACTTGGTCCTGATGTCAGTCATTGTGTTGCTTCATCTGCTTTTCTGGGCCTGGAGGCCTAATTGTAAGGCAGTGGTTCTTAACCTTTTTTGAGGTACCAAACCCACCAGTTTCATATGCGCATTCACCAAACCCTTCTTTATTGATAAATAAAATATGATTTTTTTTCCAAATTCAAGACATAGGTATATGTTCTTTTACTGGTGCACAAAATGAGCCATGCATGAACATCACCTTGCTCAAAGAACAAAACCAACAAAGTGCATGAACTCACAAGAAATTACGGTATTACTTTATTCTGGCCTCCGCGGCAGAGGCTTCTCCGAACCCCTGAGACCGACTCATCAAACCCCTAGGGTTTGATAGAACCCAGGTTAAGAACCACTGTTGTAAGGTGACCAACTTTTTACAATGAAAAGGAGGACAAGAATAAATTGAAGAAAACAATATCTAAAAAAAGAAACATTTTATTCATTGCAACAGTAATACACTATAATATGATAAATGCATAATAAAAACTAATATTTTATATTGTAATGCTTACATGCCTATTAATTTTTAATAATAATTGTAAGAAAAAATTACTCATTTAAATACAAATACATCACATCACACGCAATGGATCAACTCTGCATTGATCGAATACGGACTTTTACAAATTAGTTTTCCAATATCAAAAAAGGAGGACACTTTTCGAGGGAGGATGGAACTTACAAAAGAAGGACTGTCCTCCCTAAAGGAGGACGATTGGTCACCTTACTAGTTGTCATCTCTAGTATGTTGGGGATTGAAAAATAAACAGGATATTTTGCAGTCTGGATTTTGGGGATAGAGGTGCTGGGAGCTGACAGGCTTCCCAACTCCCCACCTCACCTGCCTAATTAAGTTAACAAAGAGCTGTGCATCTGTACTCGTCCTGCCTGCCCATGTTCCCAGGAAGGACTGAAAGGAAGTTACTAAGGTTGTATATGATAAGTATTGGTGGGGGTTTTTCTGCACCTGGTGGTTTTCTTGTGTTGCCTTGGAAGCGTGATTGATTTGCTAATGGACCTTGTCCAGTAAATAAAGAAGGATGTTTTCTGGGGGCAGCCATGTTCTTGGAGCTTGGCCAGGACAGTAGTGACTTGGCAAGGAGCTGTGGCATATCTCCTGAACCCATCCTGAATATATCTTTAAGTCTCTGTCTATTTTCATTCAATTTTGTACCATTTCCCACTCGAGATCCTGGAATAGACTCATCGCGTGGGTCCCAGCAGTTGGCACCCAACGTGGGGCTCGAGGAAGGGGGAAAAAAAGGTAAAGAAACTCACCCCAGACATGTGTGCGCAAAGGAAGTAAAGCTTTTGAGAAGTAAAACTTGAAAATAGAGTTTTGGGGGAAAGTATAATAGTATGATTTGGGAGTTAACAAACTATGGGACAGTTAGGATCAAAAGTGAGGGGCCTTTTTCTTTTTGTACAAATGTTTTTATTTGAGGAGAAGAAGTTGTTTAACCAGAATGAGATAGAAATAGAGGAATATAAATACGAGAAGAACTTGGAGTCTGAGAAGAACTTGGAAGATGAGAATATCACGGCTATGGCCGTTGTAATTTTTGTGGCTCTGCAGCCCTCTGATCGGGCTGCTCCCAAGGTCTTTGTCTCAGACCCTTGGAAATCCCCACTCAGGACGGCTTTGGATCAGACTCAAGACATAGAGGACTATATCGGAATAAGTGCTGATATCGAGTCTTTTGCCACAGCTCTTGGGGAGAAAGGCTTCCAGGATTTTTTGATAAAAGGTAGGACAAACCAAGGAAGGAAGATCAGGGAAATGCTTTTGCTGGTGGATCTTATTTCCAACATGGTGGCAATAAGAGTGAGCGTGGTGTGGCTCAGCTCTGCACCGCAGCGCCCGGGTGCGGGGGAGCCGGTGGAGCAGTGGATGGTGCCCAGGCTGTTCCAGACATTGAGCTCACGATAGAGCTCACTGGACTCCTTGGGGCCCTCAGCCACCCGCGCAACAAGGGCCTGCCACTCAACATCCATCCTTCAATCCTGAATGGGTCCCCACAGGCAGGGGCTACTGCCAAGGAGCAGAGGCAGGGAGCCTTCCCTGCCCCAGTAAACTAAGTCTGTCGCTCGGGTGGGGTTGAGATGGAGGGATTTCAACTGTTGCAGCAGCTGTTAGAATTTAGGAGTGAATGGCAGACTCAGGATGCTTTTTAAAGTTACAGCTTTTTCTTATTATTGTCTGATTTTCTTTCATGTTTTAGCTACAATATCACTTTGTTTTTCCTATTCTATGCCTGGAAAGAGGGCAAAAGGTGGCTTTTTGAGTATAGCTAAACAGAATCTCATGCGGCTGCCTCGAAGTTTTTTTTTCTTTTCTTTTTCTTTTTCGAGATTTTTTGAGAGAGAATTCTGTTTGGTCTTATTCTTCTTAAGTTCTCTCTTAAAAAATAGCCCTAAGTAAAATTAAGCCGGCAACTTTCTAATATAATTGTGCTTTGAAATCCCAGGTTTCACTCTGATTTGTCTACTTTGTCTGATTCTTGTTTGTGTTTGGTCTTTGTTTAATGTTGTCTAAATGTGAGTTTTTTTAAGGCCTGAATTAAGTTCTTGTATGAAAAAATTGGAAATGCTGGCTCTAATATTGAAAAAATAAAATGGTTTTATCCCTAAAATGTTTTTAATTTTAATTGGAACTTGTACAGAGTGCTCATTTAAACGTAAATAGAATGAAATGTGGATCCTAAAGACTTGCTACTTTGGACAGGCAGCTTCAGGCTGCAAATTGCTGCAAAGCTTGAAGCAGGGTAGATTTGCTTAACAAAGGTGTAAAATATTTTTTTTTACAATAATGAAAGTCACACTGGATTTTTCCAGCCTAATGTACTCTTTAAATTGCCTGTTAATTAATGGGATAGAGATGTTTATTTTTATTTTTTTTATTTTTTATTTTTTTAACAGGGACAGAGAGAGAGTCAGAGAGAGGGACAGATAGGGACAGACAGACAGGAATGGAGAGAGGTGAGAAGCATCAATCATTAGTTTTTCGTTGCCATTGCGACATCTTAGTTGTTCATTGATTGCTTTCTCACATGTGCCTTGACCGCGGGCCTTCAGCGGACCAAAGCAACCCCTTGCTGGAGCCAGTGACCTTGGGTCCAAGCTGGCGAGCCTTCGCTCAAGCCAGATGAGCCCACGCTCAAACTGGCGAGCTTGTGGTCTCGAACTGGGGTCCTCTGCATCCCAGTCCGACACTCTATCCACTGCACCACCGCCTGGTCAGGTGGGATAGAGATGTTTTGATAAGTATAGGAATGTTACTTAGATAAGCATTTGCTATATTTTGTCAAATTTTAGAGTTAACCTGGGGGCAGGTATTTTTTTCCAATCCTCAGGGTCAAGGTATTATAAAGTGTGCCCACCAAATACTTAAAGGTCAATTGTAAATAATATTTTAAAAAAGAGGGAGTCATATCCTGGAACTTCTGCAAATCTTCTTTATCATGCATTTTACTTTAGGAAATTTATTTTGAATGCTGATATACAGAGCCATTCAGCAGCCAAGAGACTCTGGAATCCTACAAGCGATGCCAAACCTTTTTCTCCTGCAAACTTCTACCCTCTTTTATTTGATCCAGCTAATAACACTGTTCTGTTTTATTTCCAGTCAGCTCCAGATATACAGAAAAAGTTTATATAGGCAGAAGAGGGCCCTCAAACCCCTCAGCGAGATCTTCTGAGCATGGCTTTTAAGGTCTATAATGACCAAGAGGAACAGAGAAAAGGCAGACAGAGCCCAAAAAGAGATCAGGCAAAATACCAGCACTTGGCATACTCCCGTAAAGGCTCCAGTGCCCCATGGGGTCTCATAAGCTTCCATCAGGGCCCTGCTTCAAGGGTGGAAAGGAAGGTCATTAGGCTAAAGCCTGCCTGGTTTCTAGGCCCCCACCTGGGCCATGCCTTTGCTGTGGGAAAAAGGGACACTGGAAGGTAGGCTGCCCCCTTGCTCCTCAAAGGGAGGGTTCAGTCTCTTCCAGCCCTACTCCAGCCACCTGGACCTAACCTTGCCCAGCCTGCAGGGACTAGGCACTGAAGGCTAAAGGTGCCCAGGGCCACCGGCCCCACCTCACATCACTGTGAACAAGCCTAGGGTATTTCTTCCAAGTAGCAGGTAAGCTGATCTCATTTCTTATAGACATGAGGGCCACTTACTCTGCCTTGCCTTAATATTCAGATTCTGCTCATCCCTCGAAGATCTCTGTTGTGGGTGTTGATAGTCTTATTTTCTGCTGCTTTGTTTAATATATAGTGTCCCCTTTATTCCTTTTGCCTCAAAGCCCCATGCCTATTTTAGGCTGTGACCTACTCCTAATTTAAAGTTCTCTTTCTCCATTTTGCCAACTTCTGTTACGAACTTACCTCTACCACCCAACATAGCGTATATCAAGGTTCTCCTTACCACCCCACAGCTGCAAAGCTCCAGGGAAAGTCCCCCTGGGTTCATCGTTCCAGTTTAAAGAAAACGGAAGCTCCATCTCCATACGTACTGCAGATGGCTCTGCCAGTCTACCTGAATCAATGCCAACTAGAAGTAGTGGTCTTTGGGACTTGAACTCTAGCTGCAAAGTGTGGAAATGTGACCACACTCCAGTGCCTTGTAGACTTCCTGAATGTGTGTGACTCCTGCTCCTTGGGACAGTTCTCAGACTGAAGTGGGGTTGGGTTGCATTTACAAATAATGTGAAGTGTGTGATAGTGTCAACATGGACTTGGTGAACATGTTTAAGGACATTCAAAACTGCAAAAGATTTTATTTTAGATCCTGCTGTATTATTTAAGACTTTGCTTGATAATCGAATAAGGTTTTATCACTTCGCTGTATTAAGATACTTGTTTTGGTATTTGTTAGCATTGGCTATTTTAATTTTGTTGTTTATTTTATATTTTTCCAGTCTGCCTCCAAATTGGAACATGGGAAATCAGATGAGCATGAATCACAGCACATGAATTGAAGTTTAAAATATATAAAAGGGGGGAAAATATAAAAGGGGGATCTGTTGGGGACCAAAAAATAAGTTATTTTGCAGTCTGGATTTTGGGGACAGAGGTGCTGGTAGCTGACGGGCTGCCTAACTCCCCACCTCACCTGACTAATTAAGTTAACAAATGGCTGTGCTTCAGTACTCATCCTGCCTGCCCATGTTCCCAGGAAAGACTGGAAGGAAGTTACTAACGTTGTGTATGATAAGTATTGGTGTGGTGGTGGGGGGGGGGGGTTTCTGCACCTGGTGGTTTTCTCATGTTGCCTTGGAAGCGTGATTGATTTGCTATTGGCCCACCTTGTCCAGTAAATAGAGAAGGATGTTTTCTGGGGGCAGCCATGTTCTTGCGGCTCGGCCAGGGCAGTAGTGACTGTTGGCAAGGAGCTGTGGCATCCTCCTGGACCCATCCTGTATATATCTTTAAGTCTCTGTCTATTTTTCATTCAATTTTGTACCATTTCCCACTCGAGACCCTGGAATACACTAGTCATGCAGGTCGCAGCACTAGTAGTTTGACCAAAACTCTATCTCTGTGGTCAACAGACCTGAGGCTTTGTTCCTGGGATTATTTGATGCGGGTCAGAACCTCATTGTCCTGCGGGCTTAATGCTTAAGATTTAGAGTTGTTTGCAAGGGTTTGTATGAGTCGTATGAGACTTTTCTTCGGCCCCTTGTCCCTTCTCCAAGGGAGTCCTAAGTCTCATGACTAGTGATATGTTAGGGAAGGAAAGGTCACCCTGGGTACAAGGTCCTAGCTCACAATACTTACTTGTTTTCCCCATTGTTAGGTACCTGGAATCCGCCCTGGTGACTTTCTGTACCTGGCTTGTGCTTCCTGTTGTGCTCATGCCTGTCTAACTGCCTACTCTAACAATATCCCCTCAAGGATTCTTGGCTCTGGATTCTTAAAGGGAAAGAGGTGTAGGCTCTCTTCTGTAGCTGCTTCCTGCTGAAGAGGGGTGGATTTTTCCTTCAGAGCCAAGTGATCCTTGTTCTCTCTCAGAGGGCCAATGCAGCCTGGGCACAGAAGGAGGCTGTGATATCTAGAGTCAGTAAGGGACAGTATTCCCAGGATACAAGTAGGGCTTGTAACCTGGAAAAACTAACATGAACCCTGTTAATAAGCAAAGAACCAGGCTATTTTTCCAAGAGGCCTTTATCAGCTTCCAAAGTCCATCCTAATTTCTGAAAGTTTTCTGGTGACATCCAGAGTGTAGGCATGTCTCTCTCAAACAGGACATTCCAGTCAGTCTTGGTTAATAAAAGCAGTTTCTAATTTGTCCTCCCAGAAACTCACATTTAAATTTTTTAATTGGGTTGACCTGGCAGTGGATAAAAGCATTGAACTGGAACACTGAGATCGCCAGTTCAAAATCCTGGGCTTGCCTGGTCAAGGCATATATGGGAGTTGATGCTTTATGCTTCCCCCGCCCTTCTCTCTCCTCTCTAAAATGAAAAATAAATGAATTTTAATTGACTCAAAGTTTCAGGTTTGGTCCCCAGGCAGGGCACATATAGGGAGCAACCAGTGAATGCACAGATAGACAGAAACTTGCATTTTAAAAGATGGCCCAGACAAGAGTTCTTGAAGACCAGGTATTTACGTTTCAAATGTACCACCACCTGCTCTTTCTCAGTAGAGTTCTACCCAACATCTAACAGTTTTCTTCATGGAACACATGTGCCCCCCACAGAGGAAACTGATAGGATGGTCATAAACTTAGAAAAGTTGTAAGTATATACTACAAACGCAAACTAAATTTTCATACTGATTTCATGCCAAGTGATTAAATTAACTTTATTGTATTAAAGTATAGCAACTGGATAGAAATTAAGAAACACTTGAAATATTAGTTTGAATAATGTCCCCATTCATCACCACTTTTATATTTGTATGGGGTTTTTTAAATTAACTTTTCATCATGCCCCTCCTATGCCCCATGCAAAGTATGTTTTTGTTTTTTTAGTGAGAGACAGGGACAATCAGGAAGGGAGAGAGAGAAGTATCAACTTGTTGCTGCACTTTAGTTGTTCCTCGATTGCTTTCTCATATGTGCCTCATCGATTGCTTTCTCATATGTGCCTCATCGATTGCTTTCTCATATGTGCCTCATCGATTGCTTTCTCATATGTGCCTTGACTGGGGGACTCTGAGCCAGCTCAAGCCAGCACCTTGGGCTTCAAGCCAGTGACCTTTGGGCTCAAGCCAGTGAACATGGGGTCATGTTTATGATTCCATGCTCAAGCCAGTGACCCTGCACTCAAGCCAGCGACCTTTGAGTTTCAAACCTGGGTCTTCAGTGTCCCAGGTCGATGCTCTATCCACTCACCTCCTGGTCATGCCAAGTATATGTGTTGTGAATGGAATAATAATTAGGCAAAATCAACAGAGTATAAAAATTCAAAGTAGAGCAATGTGTCACTGTCCTTACATTTCAGCATGACCCTGGGTTATTTCCTAAACTTCAGACCGGATCATCTGACAATACTGTTTATTTACACAGTTAAAGAAAAACTCATTAATCCCTGGCCATATAGCTCAGTTAGAGCATCGTCCCATTGCACAGAGGTTGCTGGTTTTATCCCTGGTCAGGGCACATACAGGGACAGGTAGATGTTCCTGTCTCTCCTTCTCTCTAAAATAATCAAAATATTTTTGTTTTGTTTTTTTTTACAAAGAAGGCTCATTCAACACATTTTTTGTAGGATGTTTGTCTAAAGATGCTTTCAATCTTGACTATTAAGATCAAAAAAAGCCCTGGCCAGATAGCTCGCTTGGTTAGTGTCCTCCTAATATGCAGAGGTTACCGTTGGATCCCCATTAGCGCACATACAGAAACATATTGATGTTTCTTTTCCTCTTTAAAATCAATTTTTCTTAAAAAGACAAAAAAAAAATGTTTCCATAGAACTAAAAAACAAGACAAATATAGCCAGAGATGACTTTATAATGACAATGCATATATTGACTACATAAATGAAGGAATACCAAATTCAACAAGGCAGATTTTATGGGAAATGTGTAGCTGAAATGAGAAGCTTGGTAAGAGCAACAGCTGTCTAATCCCCTTCAGGAACCGTTTTGACTGCCAGATTGTAGCAGTAAGCCAGCACTATTTTCCATTTTGTAATTTATTAAGAAGTATTCTGTGAAATGCCTATTTTTGTGCTTATATATTTACTATTCACTCACTTTAGAAAAATCTGTCGTGTTTCTGTGTTGAAAGTATGCATAGTGTCCTCTTTGCTGTGCTTAAAATTCTTTGCTACAAACAAGATACTCATCAGCCCTAAAATTTGTTGTATTTGACTTGACCTTGCCTTGAACTGGGGAGCTTCAGAACTAACTTGATACTTTTCTTGTGAGCTATGGTAGGTAGTGCAAGAAGGTGACAGTGGGTACTAGAAATTCACTTGAATCTCCTGCCCAGAAGCACTCACAATTAACAGGTAGGTGCTTGCCCATCCCAGGTTCTACCCCATGGCCCAGGTAATTTACTGAGTCAGCATGTAGAACCTCCAAATGCGTTAAGTATGCCATTTTTAAAAAATATTTATTGATTTAGAGGCAAGAGAGAAAGGTGGGAGTGGGGGGTAATGGGAGAAGCATCATGGTTGCTTCTCATTTGTACCTTGACCAGGCAAGCCCAGGGTTTCAAACTGGGACCTGAGCATTCCAGGTTGATGCTTTACCCACTGTGCCACCACAGGTCAGGCTCAAAAAGCAAGTATTTGTTGGAAGTAAAACATTTGATCAAACTATTAATATACAATGTGGTAAAAACAAAAGAACAAAAACCAGCCTAATTATAATTTTAACCTCATTTCAACTGTAAAAGGAACACATGGTTTGATTGGTAATTATGGGAAATATAGAAGTATCCCAAAAGTGAAAATAATCTATTTGTACCATGCTATGTGAATAAAAAAATGTTAAAATTAGGGTAAGTTGGGCTCACCAGTAAGAAGCTGATCTAGTGAATGGGCTAATAAAAATGATACTACTGTGCTATTAATAAACGTACCGTATATTCCATGTGCTATGAATAGGGAAATTTTAATGGTACACTTACATAATTATAGATCCATACAGGTCTTTGATCAATACCTTTTTAACATTGAGATTCCATATACTTTTAGTGAGAGATAGGAAGTGGGCAAGATGAGAAGCATCAACTTGTAGTTGTAGCACTGTAGTTGTTCATTGCTTCTCATACACCTTGACATGGCATGGGGCAGGCTCCGGCTGAGCCAGACACCTAGCTCATGCCAGCAATCTTAGGGCATCAAAGCCAATGACCTTCAAGCTCAAGCCAGAGACCATGGTGTCATTTTGATGATCCCATGCTCAAGCTGGCAAACTCCAGGTTTTGAACTTGGGACCTCAGTGTCCCAGGCAGACATTCTATCTACTGCACCACCACCAGTATAGTCCATAAAATTTTGCAGTATCCATTGTCACCTGGGAACATTATTAATAATTCAGATTCTAAATCTGGTCTGAGATAAAGACTCGAGATTCAGTATTTCTCATGAACTCCAATGGATATGGATTTGAGGGTGTAGCGTGTAGCAAGTCTTTATAAATACCTCCTTACCCTTCATTAAATAACGACCCATTATGTAATATATGAATAATACAGTGAGAATAAAATAGTAAAAACAAGTTTATTAACAAATATATACAACACAGTTCAATTACTGTTTCTCTTTTAAGTTTTTCTGTATAACCAATCACTATTACACAATATTTACAATTGTATATACAAGATGTCCACCTATACGTAACTCTGCTCCATCTGTGCTCTCTCTCCTCTGCAAGAGAAATCTAAAATGCTAACAATTACCACTAAAATTGCCCACAGGAGTGAAAATGCTGCAGCTATAAAAAACACAAACTTGCAATAAAGTGCATTTCAGACAACCTTAGCTATCCATTTTCTTTTTTTTGACAGTCAGAGGGACAGATAGGGACAGACAGACAGGAAGGGAGAGAGATAAGCATCAATTCTTCATTGAGGAACCTTAGTTGTTCACTGATTTGCTTTCTCACATGTGCCTTGACCGCGGGGCTACAGCGGACCGAGTGACCCCCTGCTCAAGCTGGCGACCTCAGGGTCTTGAACCTGGATCCTCTGCGTCCTGTGTCCCAGTTCGACGCTCTGTCCACTGCGCCACCGTACGATCAGGCAGTTTTCTTTCTTTATATGGGTTTCCACAATCCATATGGACTTTTTTTCTGATCTACTTTTAGGGATCCTGAAGAGGTCTCTTCAGCAGTAGCTTTAGTTGGCTTTGCTACAGAATTCTGTAAGAAAACAAATTACCTCAACTTTCTAGACACATACATTATACATACTTAGAGACACCAACCAAATGCCAAGTGTGGACCTGATCTGTAACTCAAACTGTGAGGCCAAGAAACTGCCAGGTAAAACCAGACACTGTGGCGTTAAAGAGAACAAAATACTGTAACTGAGAATGAAGATAGTAGATACAGAAGGAGTCCATTACATTGATCACTTGTGACTTGGTAGGCCCCAAATTATCACTGCAAAGATGAAAAATAAGTTTTTCAACAAAAAATAAAAGCCCACGTAATGGATATGTTTTAAGTCCAATTTTTGAGTAGTCAGTGCTTAGATATACTTACATGAGAGCTAATGCTTTTTTGCTGGGAAGACTTTTCATTGGCATTTTTAGTTCCATCTTCTGTTAGCTTTCCTGACAGCTAGACAGGAAGAGAAAATTTTTTAAAAACTGCACCTTTGGTTTACACTATTGTATACAAAGCAGCCCAACTGTGTATCAATTTAGTTATAGAGGTGAAACTACTCAAGTTGGATCTAACCATATGGTTAACATTCTAAACAGTGTACTGTTGTTTTTCCCCATAACAAAACTAATTTAACAGATGTGCCCAATGAAGACTCACTTCTCCGTAAGGCAGTACTGTAGTCCCCAACACAAGGTCCTATAACTTTGAAAGTTAAGCCATACCAGAAAATACCTAGTTTTAAAAAACTAACTAATGAGTCAGTTGGGAACCAGCTCAACTATAACCTTATTTGTCTACTACTACTACTTAAGCATACCCATATCTGGAACTGAATGACAGATTCATCTAGGTAACATCTTTCCATTTAAAGTGACTATCAATTCCTAACCACGTTAAACCTTTAAAGCTTTGAATTTTATGCTTTGGGTTTCAACATAATTAACTTAAAGAGCACAGTACAATTTGCCAATGCATATCCTGCAAATTTCTAGAGATTTACAAACTTATCTGCAAGTGAATCAGGCCTCTTCTTCTGTTATCTCTCAAAACATCTGGAACATATTGCATATTACGAAAGGGACGTCTTTGGGACGTCTTTATCACAGATGCCCCAACATTACAAAGTGCACTTTAGTTTAAAAATTGTCTTCATTTATCTTACCAAATAGTACCTAACCCAAATTCTAGCATGCACATGGATCTACCAACAAAAACTAAGCTTTCAGAATGTGAACATAAACTTCAAATTAGTTAAACCTCTGATGCTTATGCCCATGTATCAATTACCAACAGATTTTCTTCAGCAATGTCTGGAGACCACATTCATGATTTCTATAAGACAGAAATAAAGCAGATAAACTATACTGTATGTTTAATACAGAATTTTCTGGGAATATAATGCTGTAAGTGAAAACTACAGATAACTCTGTAAAGACCAGTTAGAAAAATTTGGTAATTATATAGAAATCACCAAATACCAGCTACAATCATGAAAGCAATACTGGGTCAACTGAAAATAAAGTTCATTAGTTTCCCATTTTCATGGGAGAGACTAAGTCTAGTACTGTCAGATGTGCTTCGTTGATTTTAACAAACTGTATTAGGTAGCCGTTCCAAGTAGTAGTCTAAGATAAACTAAATAAAAATACTAATGAGACCTTTCTAGCAGTAGCTTCCTTAAGATTTTTTTTTGGATAAACCTAGAACACTTACCTCAAACTTTGCACCATTATTTGATACAGCTGTTCCAGGGTTTTCTTTAGATACAGGAACAATTCTGAGACTAGGGGGCAACTCAAAGTTGGTCGTTCCCAAGGCTTTTGCTACATTGGCCTTTGCTATTTCTAACAGCTCCATTCGATCTACAAAAGAAACACAACATATGCCTTAATCTCGTAGCATGCATTTCCCCAAAAGGACTTAATCACAAAATAAGATTGTTTTTGTTTTATTTAAAACAGCAAATATAAAAATGTTTTCTCAACAGGTTCCAATTTTCCTGATTAAAGACCTAATTAATATTCATAATTTGTTTGCTTTCTCTTCAAATGTGTTCTAAACATTACTGTTAAAAGAAAACTTTTTACACAGTACTTCCGTTACAAATAAACCAATATTGTTAAGTTACTAAATCAATTTCCAGACTTCAACTTTTTTATATTTAATACCTTTTTTCCAGTCCATAATCCTATCCCAGAAGTGATTTGTTTTAAAATGCTGGGAACAAAAATCCATTTTCCCCCCAGTAATACGGCATTAACTTTTAAAAAAGGCATATTTTGACACCGTTTTTCTTCAATAATTGCCTTAACAGAAGCTTAAGGCGGATAAACAACTTAAGTCACTACCATTTACAAGCTCCACTAGCAAGTGCCAGCCACCAGGAGGAAAGGTTACCTCCACCCAGAGCCAGTAACACCTGCAACTTAAGCCCAAGGGGGAAAGGCTGACTGTTCCAACCTGGTATCAAATGTAGTTTTAACTCTTACGCTGCTGATAACGTCCTGCCTTCCCTCCTCCCAAGAAAACTACTCCAGGCACCGAGAAATGTAAAAACACTGAAACTGTAGAGTCCTTTCGAGTCCCCGCTTCCTGCCGCCCAGCACGTGTGAAAGGGCCAAGGGAAGAGTCATATTTGACCTCTGGCCTCACCTTTTTCACTTAAACGAAAGGGCGTCGGGCTCCGCGTCCGGGACCGGGACCTGGACCGGGCCCGCCAGCGCCGGCGCTCCTCCGGGTACGGCGTGCGCCCGAAGCCGTAGTGGCGCCGCCCTCGCGCGACGGCGTAAGCCCGCCGGTAGTACGACCGTCCCCGCGAGCGGGAGCGGGAGCGGCTGCGGGAGCGCCCCGACGACGGGGACCGGCGGTGCCGCTCCCGAAACCGGCGCCGGCTGCGGGATCCCGACCGGCTCCGCGAGTACGACCGCGAGTAGCGCCGGCACCTCCTCTGGTGGCGCCGGCGGGACCGGGACCTGCTCCGGCACCGAGGCCGGCTCCGGCTCCTGGACGACCACCGGCTGGACACGCTCGAGCGGGACCGCGAGCTCCTGCTGGAGCGGGACCGAGCCGCCGAGGACAGCCTGCTGGACCGGCCCGAAGCCGCCGGGGACTGCTGCGGCGAGCCCGGCCACATGTCGTTCACGTAGTTGGACATCGCGGCCTGCGGCTGGAACTTCCTTATCTGAGGATCCTTTCCGGAAACTGAGCTTCAGAAACAAACAGGGGGAGGGGTGAGGCCCCGGAAGCGCGGCCTCCAGCAGGGGGACGGGGCTCGCCCCTCCGGGCGCTCTGGCCCCGCCGCCGGCTCTCCACCCGCCCGCAGTCCCCTGTGCGCCACGTAAGGCCGCACTGTCCCCACTCCCCACGCTAGCAGTCCCGTGGGTCCGGCCTCGCCACCAGGAAACTTACCGAAGGCCGCTGACGCCGCGCTTAGACCAGGAAGAAAGGCCTACTGGAAGCCTCCCTTCCAAAGCTAAGGACAAAGAGGGGGTTTTTCGCAGCTGTTCTCCACAGCGAACTAGAGACCTCCACCTCCGACGTCCAGACGCGAACTGAGGACGGTACCTGCTGACGCGTCGAAAGTTCTAGAAGCTGACTTACTGAGCGTGCGCAGAGACGTTGGCGCAATGGGCGTTGCTCCCATCTTGCCCAACCGCCGCCCTTCTTTTCCTCTCCCCCGCCCGCTCAGCCCGCCTCACAAAAAGGTCTCCAGAATGCACATGCGCGACCGAGCGGCGGGGCGGTGCATCTTATCAGCGGGTTGGCAGCCTGTGCTGTTTTCTGTTTTGGCGGTGGTGGTGTTTTGGTGGGGGCTGAGGGGGAACGGAACTTTGAGAGTGAGGCGACTCCACGCGGCGCGACAGGGGCTTCGGGACTCTGTTCCCCGCGGATGCTGACTGGGTCGCTCCCTTCACCCTCGGGCTGCAGACTGGGCTCTCCTGGCCGCTTCCTCGGGACCTGTGTCAGGCAGGCGGAGAGGGCCACCGCGTCCGGACTCCGGCGGGCTGCCGGCCGCGCCCTTCCTGGGATTCACAGAGTCCCTGAAAACCCAGTATTAGTCCTGGCCGGTTTGCTGTCAGATCGTCCTCCAGAAACACCAAGGCCGGGTCCCTGGTCAGGGCACACAGGGAAGCGACCGATCAAGACACAACTATGTCCAACAACAAATGGTGTCCTCTCCTCCCCCTCTCTCCCTTCCTCTCTAAAATCAATCAATAAAAGAATTTTCAATATTAACTTAGGAAAAGCTTTAGTTTCATGTTTTGACTAGTAAGTGTCAGAAAGGTGGGGATAATGCAAACACCCCGAGGTAACCTTTAGTCATGAGGACCAGAATGACGTCTGTGTCATTCTGAGGACAATCTGCTTGGTTTTGGGGGTTAAACAACTGACTTCTATTTCCGAGGATTTGTAAATAGGATACATTCTAAACATACTTGTCTTTAATAAAGCATGACAACTGCCTTGAAATAACTTCTCATTGAATACCTGTGGTAGGTAGGTAGACAGGAGCAGAGCAAGGACCAGAGGCCAAGTACAGAAGGCCACCAGGGTGGAAAACCCTGAATTCCTAGCTGTTGGAGGAAAGCCAAAGTGCCGAGTGAGTGACTTTCTGTTCCCATCCAGGGAAATGAAGGTTGAGACCAAGCATACATAACTGAAGGCGGTCGGTCGTGAGTCCAGGGAAGGCCTCAAGAACGCAATGCTTGTCCCTGCTGGAGCTTTCTGCAGGTCAGGGAATCAGACAGCAGATGGTGAGGTGTCATGTCTCAGGGCAAGAGAAATCTAATCAGTTTTGCAAAACTAAATAATAAAATTGGACACTGTATTCTGCTTGTTGGTTTCTCACGCATGATGTCATGTTTCTGCTTAATATATTGGATAGCTGATCTCTTCAAGGCACCTCAGTCCTGGAGAGATTGGGGTCCTCCACTTGCAGTATTGTTGCTGCCTCATTCCTTTGCAGTTCCTCTTCGTGAAACCCTAGATACAACAACACCTAGCAATGGGCAACACTGGGAAAATAAGGACCTCACCACCCACCCTTAGCTGGTCAAACGGTTTAGACCCCCTGATTTCCTATCCTTGGTCATGGGATTCAGACCCTCCCCTGTCCTTTCCTCCCCTGGGTATCACAAGTCCTGCAGTTTAGACCCCCTGAGAGGAGTAAAGCAGAGAATAGATTAAGCATTAACCCCTAGAGATAACATCCAAAACTCAGTTGTGTTTCAGCTCCAGGCCCAAAAAAGTAGCAAAATTAGACAAGGGGAAGGCACCGCTGAACTCAGGAACAGCTGCATTGACCAATGACCTGCTGGCTTAGTGCCAACCAGTCAATGAAGAACAGGACCCTGAAAGAACACACCTGAAAAGCTGATGAATATTCTATTGATATATTCTCCTGGAACCACCTTTAAAATCCCCACCCCTGAAATCCCTTAGGACAGAGTTCTCCGAGAGTTCTCCTTTCTGGAATACCCCAGGCCTTTCCCTTCCCCTTCACCTCTTCTTCTTTCCCCAGGCGCTTTTCCTTGCCTCTCACTTTCTCTTAACCCCTCACCCTCAGACTTGCAACCAGGGAGCAAGTGCCCAGAACGTGTATCTAAGGCCTCTTTTCTTCTGACTTTCTCCCTATATGGCCAATAAGTTCATCCTTTACTTGCTGCATTTTGTCTCTTGGTTGGAAGACATTTTTACAAAAACCACTTTCTTTAGAGGAAGATACAAATACTTTTCTCTTGTTCATCTGCACCCCACATCCCCATTAAGGTGTCAGTGTAAGAAACATATATATATCTGTAAGAATTATTATGAGTTTATTTGAGCCAAACGGTCGACAATTGTCAGGAAGCAAAATCTCAATGCATTAAGGTAATGCTTGGGAAAATGGCAGTTTCACCACTTATTTTATATACATCAGAATCAAAGGGGAAGATGTAATGGAGTTCCACTGGTGATAGATTAGGGAAGTGGGAGAAAGCAAAGAGGGGAAATCTTATGGATTAGATTAAAAGTAAAACATATACAGTCGTCCCTTGCCATATCGTGGTTCACTTTTCACAGTCTCATGGTATTGAGGATTTTTAAATTGTATATTCACTGGTGAATACCCATATAGAATTTTATGTTGTTAAAATTACATAGGTAGCCTGACCTGTGGTGGCGCAGTGGATAAAGCATCGACCTGGGAACACTGAGGTCGCCAGTTCAAAACCCTGCACTGGTCTGGTCAAGGCACATATGGGAGTTGATGCTTCCAGCTCCTCCCCCCTTTCTCTCTCTCTCTCCTTCTCTCTCTCACTCTGTGTCTCCTCTCTAAAATGAATAAAATAAAAAGAAATTTAAAAAAAAAAAAAAAAGAAAGAAAATTACATAGGTAGTGTAGAACAGGGGTCGGGAACCTATGGCTCGCTAGCCAGATGTGGCTCTTTTGATGGCTGCATCTGACTCGCAGACAAATCTTTAATAAAAAAATAATAACATTAAAAATATAAAACATTCTCATGTATTACAATTCATTCATTTCCTACCGCTCATGTTCATGGTTGCGGGTGGCTGGAGCCAATCACAGCTGTCCTCCAGGACAACACCAAATTTTTATTGGATAATGTGTAAAGTACACGGGGTACATGGGTCATTGTGAGGTCAGGAAGTAAACTTCCCTTTTTTTAATCAAGTAGTCAGCTAGCTAATTGCAGAAACACTTTTGACAAAGAAGATGGCTAAAAGAAAAAAGATGAGGAGTATCGTACTTTTCAGCAGGAATGGACTGAGAAATTTGCCTTTGGGGAGAGAACAGTTTCTGCAGTGTGTCTAATATGCAATAATAAAATTGCATCGATGAAACGGTCAAATATAAAGTGGCACTTTGACACACGCCATACTACATTTGCATCGAAATATCAAGCAGGTGACAGCAGAAAGAAAGCATTTCAAGAGCTACCGTGCAGAGTGCAAACTAGTCAGCAGCAACTTCGTGTTTGGACCCAACAAGGTGACTGTAATTTGGCTAGCTTTGCTGGTGCTTTAGCAATTGTGAGAAACAGAAAGCCATTCACAGATGGGGAGTATGCCAAAACATTCATGCTTGATGTTGCCAATGAACTTTTTGACGACTTTTCGAATAAAGACAAGATAATCAAACGAATAAAAGACATGCCTCTGTTGGCAAGAACTGTTCACGATCGTACCATCATGATGGCAAATCAAATTGAGGCAACACAAGTGAAGGACATAAATGTAGCACCATTCTTTTCTCTCACTTTGGATGAGTCAACAGACATAAGCCATTTATCTCAGTTCAGCGTGATTGCAAGGTATGCTGTCAGTGACAAATACATGAGGAAAGTCTTGCTGTTTTGCCTATGAAAGAGACAACAAGAGGGGAGGATTTATTCAAGCCTTCCACGGAGTTCGCTAAAGAAAAAAATTGACCAATGAATAAACTTATTTCGGTGTGTACTGATGGTGCTCCGTGCACTGGGGGGAAAAACAAAGGATTCGTAGCGCTTCTTTGTAAACATGAAAAGAGACCCATCCTAAGTTTTCACTGCATCCTACATCAGGAGGCGCTTTGTGCTCAGATGTGTGGCAAACAGCTTGGTGAGGTGATGTCGCTGGTCATTCGGGTGGTCAACTTTATTTTTGTCCAA
Source organism: Rhynchonycteris naso (assembly GCA_037038555.1). NCBI lineage: Eukaryota > Metazoa > Chordata > Mammalia > Chiroptera > Emballonuridae > Rhynchonycteris > Rhynchonycteris naso. The sequence continues at coordinate 219,623,736 of CM072997.1, read as the reverse complement.
GCTTTAAATGATCGCCAGTTTAAAACACTGCTGGATGAAGTTGGGAATAATTATCCTGGTCTGCTTCTACACAGCAATGTGCATTGGTTGTCAAGAGGGAAGGTGCTCAGCTGTTTCACGGCTTGTCTGAGAAAAATCCGGACTTTTCTTGAAATGAAAAACATCAAGCATCCTGAGTTAGCTAACACTGAGTGGCTCCTGAAGTTCTAGTATCTCGTGGACATGACTGAACATCTGAACCAGCTCAATGTGAAAATGCAAGGCATTGGAAATACAGTCTTATCCCTTCAACAAGCAGTGTTTGCATTTGAAAACAAGCTGGAACTCTTCACCGCTGACATTGAAAGAGGTCGTTTACTACACTTTGAAAAACTGGGAGAGTTGATGCCTGACCTGTGGTGGCGCAGTGGATAAAGTGTCTACCTGGGAACACTGAGGTCGCCAGTTCAAAACCCTGCACTGGTCTGGTCAAGGCACATATGGGAGTTGATGCTTCCAGCTCCTCCCCCTTTCTCTCTCTCTCTCTCTCTCTCTCTCTCTCTCTCTCTGTGTCTCCTCTCTAAAATGAATAAAATAAAATAAAAAAATTAGAAAAAAAAAAGATATGTGGCTCTAAAAAAAAAAGAAAAAGAAAAGATTAAAAAAAAAAAAAACTGGGAGAGTTGAAAGATGCATGTAGAGCAAGTGACCCTGCTCAACATCTTGATCTCCAGCAGCTAGCGGGCTTCACATCTAATCTCCTGCAGTCATTCAAAGCGCGCTTTGGAGAATTTCGTGAGTGCACTCGTTTTTTTTTTTGTTTTTTTTTTTTTTACTTTATTCATTTTAGAGAGGAGACACAGAATGAGAGAGAGAGAAAGAGAGAAAGGGGAGAGGAGCTGGAAGCATCAACTTCCATATGTGCCTTGACCAGACCAGTGCAGGGTTTTGAACTGGCGACCTCAGTGTTCCCAGGTCGATGCTTTATCCACTGCGCCACCACAGGTCAGGCAGAGTGCACTCATCTTTTTAAGTTCATCACCCATCCACACGTGTGTGCAGTGGACAGCGCCAACCTGAGTTACATCCCCGGTGTCTCCGTCAGAGATTTTGAGCTACAAGCTGCTGACCTGAAGGCCTCAGACATGTGGGTGAATAAGTTCAAGTCACTGAATGAAGATTTAGAAAGACTTGCACAACAGCAAGCAGAGTTGGTGAGCAAACACAAGTGGGAAGAAATGAAAAAACTTCAACCCGTGGACCTGCTGATTGTCAAAACTTGGAACGCACTTCCCATTACATACCATACACTGCAATGTATGAGTATTGCTGTACTGATAATGCTGTACGTATGCATGTGAGCAGTCTTTCTCATATCTAAAGAACATTAAGCCTGACCTGTGGTGGCGCAGTGGATAAAGCGTCGACCTGGGAACACTGAGGTCACCAGTTCAAAACCCTGCACTGGTCTGGTCAAGGCACATATGGGAGTTGATGCTTCCAGCTCCTCCCCCCCCCCCTCACTCTCTCTCTCTCTCTGTTTTCTCTCTAAAATTAATAAAATAAAAAGAATTTTATAAAAAAAAGAACATTAAGACCGGCCTACGATCACGTTTAATGTATGGAAGTCTCAATGCCTGCATGAAGCTTAACCTCACCACGTATCAACCAGACTACAAAGCCATCAGCAAAACCATGCAGCACGAGAAATCGCATTAATGGTAAGAAGTACTTTATTCATCATTGGTTAGTAACAGCATAACAACGTTATTAAAAAGAATCCAGAGACTTATTGTACTTTAAAAGTGTTGGTCTTACATAAAATGCACACATTTACTTGTATTTAGTGTTAAACATATTGTATGGCTCTCACGAAATTACATTTTAAAATATGTGGCGTTCATGGCTTTCTCAGCCAAAAAGGTTCCCGACCCCTGGTGTAGAAAGTGTTTAAGAGCATAGAAAGTGTTTATAAGAGTGTGGGAAAGGTTTATGAGAGTGTGGGGAGGGTTTATAAAGCCTTAAAATATATATAAGTAATAAAATACAAGGTCACTACTTCGCAGATTTTCACCTGTCGCGGGGGTTCTGGAACCTAACACATAACTTCTTTTTCACAGGCAGGTAAAGGCTAGTTAACAATTAACATGGTAATAATAATAAGGGGATTTGTGGTTTCTGCTCTGGTGGATGGTTGTGCCCTGAGGGGGTTGGAAATGAAGATTACTCTTTTATTTCAAGGGCATGTTACTCTTACATTTTAAAAGTATGTTATTAGGACCTGACCAGGTGGTGGCGCAGTGGATAAAGCATCGGACTGGGATGCGGAAGGATCCAGGTTCGAGACCCCGAGGTCGCCAGCTTGAGCCCAGGCTCATCTGGTTCGAGCAAAAAGCTTGCCAGCTTGGACCCAAGGTCACTGGCTCCAGCAAGGGGTTGCTCAGTCTTCTGAAGGCCCGGGGTCAAGGCACATATGAGAAAGCAATCAATGAACAACTAAGGTGTTGCAACAGCAATAAAAAAAACTGATGATTGATGCTTCTCATCTCTCTCCGTTCCTGTCTCTCTGTCCCTGTCTATTCCACTCTGTCTGTAAAATAAATAAATAAATGTTTTTAAAAAAAGTATGTTATTAGGTATGTTATCTTAGATGCAAAAAGACAACAGATAGGCTCGATTAAGATAAGCATTGACCTTTGTTAGAGAAAAATACTACCTAATCTGTGGCGGCACAGTGAATAAAGCATTGACTTAGAATGCTGAGGTTGCTGGTTCTAAACCCCAGGCTTGCCTTGTCAAGGCACGTTCCAAAAGCACCTGCTATGAGTTGATGCTTCCTGCTCCTTCCCCACCACCTTTCAATCTCTCTCTCTCTCTCTCTCCTCTCTAAAAATCAATAAATAAAATCTTTAAACAAAGAGAGAGAGAAATACCATTCTAGGACATGACTACATTCAATGAACTGCTTCTATTTATTTATTTATCTTTTAAGTGAGAAGGGGAGATAGACTCCTACATGCGACCTGACCGGGATCCATCTAGCAACCCCTGTCTGGGGTCAAGTTGATGCTTAAATCAACTGAGCCATCCTCAGTACCTGAAGCTAATATTCTGACCAACCAAGCTATCCCCAGCACTCAGGGCCCACGCTAGAACCAATCGAGCCACAGGCTGCAAGAAGGGAAGACAGTGTGAAGTGGAAGAGGGTGGGGAAGAGAAGCACATGGTTGCTTCTCGTGTATGCCCTTACTGGGGATAGAACCCAGGACGTCTGTATGCCTGACCGACACTCTATCCACAGAACCAACCAGCCAGGGCCTGAACTGCTTTTAATTAGAAATTTTTAATTTGAGATCATCCTATGCGGCTACTTTAGGTCTCTGAGTTTGCAAAGCCACCATGCAGGCCTCCCCTGAGCTTGTCAGATTCAGCATGTGACCCTTTTTTATCCACATGGAGATGGTATGAAAGTGAAGACAGGCTCTCCCTGAAATACCCCATCCCTAGTGCAGAGACACACAATAGGAGGGATCTCCCCAGTCCTGCACTACTCCCAGAGGAGCCGTGGGTTTGTGCCCCACATCAGGCACCCCAACCTTTGGGGTCTGTACCAGAGATGAACTCTCAAAATGGCTGGCTTAGAGAACCAACTGGGCTGCTTAGAAAACCAACCAGGCTGATGTCCAAGGGCACAGAGGGCTACGAGGACCTGAGATTCACCTTTTAAAGGGCTTGCTTGCATGTGATCTCACTTGTTGAAAAGCGCTTAGAGCAGGGGTGCCCACACTTTTTCAGCTTGCGAGCTACTTATAAGATGACCAAGTCAAAATGATCTACCTACAATAAAAATGCAAAACATAAATTTATTTCTTCTATATTATCATTATTTAAGTTACTATTATTACTATTTAATATTGTGTATTCTTCTTTCACCTTTCTCCTTCTCAGCTCTCTTTTCGGAGGAAAGTCAATGTCATAGTTTTTATGAACAGTCCAAAAAAGCCGCTCCACATTTCCCTTCTTTGGAATAGCAATGGCACACAGACAGATGAGGCAAACGCACTTAGAATATGACATAGTGAAAAAAATCCCCTCCCATTCTGTATGAAAGTGGTAGGTTTTAGGCTTCTTACTCAGACCAGCTACGACACTCATTTTTATACCCTTTGTTGTATTTAGTTTAAATAAATTGAAGGCTAACTACGCAGTAATGTAACTGAACAAGTTAGCGCGGTTTAACATGCATGCGTAGGGTGTCAAAAGTTCAGACGTTAGCCTGACTAGGTGGTGGCACAGTGGATAGAGTGTCGGACTGGGATGAGGAAGACCCAGGTTCGAGACCCCGAGGTCACCAGCTTGAGCGCGGGCCCATCTGGCTTGAGCAAAAGCTCGCCAGCTTGGACCCAAGGTCTCTGGCTCCAGCAAGGGGTTGCTTGGTCTGCTGAAGGCCCGCGGTCAAGGCACATGTGAGAAAGCAATCAATGAACAACTAAGGTGTTGCAACGGCATGAAAAACTAATGATTGATGCTTCTCACCTCTCTCCGCTCCTGTCTGTCTGTCCCTATCTATCCCTCTCTCTGACTCTCTCTCTCTGTCCCTGTAAAAAAAAAAAAAAAAAAAAAAAAAGTTCAGACGTCAGATTGGCCACCCTGTATGCCAATCAAAAGACAAATGTCTTTTTATTTTATTCATTTTTTTTTAGAGAGGAGACACAGAGTGAGAGAGAGAGAGAGAGAGAGAGAGAGAGAGAGAGAGAGAAAGAGAGAAAGGGGGAAGGAGCTGGAAGCATCAACTCCCATATGTGCCTTGACCGAACCAGTGCAGGGTTTTTTGAACTGGTGACCTCAGTGTTCCCAGGTCGACGGCTTTATCCACTGCGCCACCACAGGTCAGGCCAAGACAAATGTCTTTCTAATGTCATGCGATCTACCCACACTTCCTTCGCGATCGACCAGTAGATCGTGATTGACATATTGAGAACCCCTGGCCTAGACCACACATGAGAGAGATTTATTTGATAATCTTAAAGCACCTGCTAAAGGGGCAGGGAACAGTTGAAACTCTTTAAAGATGGAGGTGTTGGTGGACATTTTTACATTCTGTGCTACAATGCTAACCCAGGGAGCAAGCTTGGACAGGGCACCCCCTCCTGGCCTTGCTAGGACAGGTGGTGGCCAAGGGTCGAGGCACAGTCCTATAGCCTTGCTAAAACCCAAGTGCAGGGCCACTGTGACACTCCCTGGCTCCCTACCTGGGTCCTGCAAGATCCAGCAATCACAGTATTCTGCTGCTTTTCTAAAGCCTGGGAATGCAGTCAACACGGACACTCCTGCTGCATGCAGAAGCCAGCACATGCTCAGAGCTAAGGCATTTTCCTGCTGCCTTGAAGACAAGGAGCATCCCTCAAACCCTACCATTTCCAGCTGTCTCACTAAAGCCAAGGGATTCTGCAATCCACACAGGGGACGCCCCTTGATTACTTGGCGCTGATGACTGAGGGAGCCAGCACTCCTGGGCCCCTCAGTACTGTGACAATCAAAAGGACAGTTCCTGGCAGGCTACTATCCTCAGGGCACTGCATAAATAGCACACTGAAACAACCCCCAATCTCCCTGTAAGAAAAGGTCTATTTACTAATTCTGGAGCTTCAGACTGACAGGCTTCAGGTTTCCTATACATTTAGAGACCACTGAGGTATTTGTTCCCAGAGTAAGCAGGAACACAGAATCCTTGCTTTCAGATCCATGACATGGGAGCAAAGACAGTTACCCAATATAACAGTGTGGTCTGAATGTTTGTGTCCCCTCCCCCAATTCATATGTTGAAGTCTAACCCCCAAGGTGATGGTATGAGGAAGTGAGACCTTGGAGAGGTGATTAGGTCATAAGGGCAGAGCCCTCATGATTGAGATTAGTGCCCTTATGAAGGAGAACCCTCATTCACCCCTTCCACCATGTAAGGACACAGCAAGCAGGCTACCATTGGCAAACTGGAAGAGGACCTTGATTAGAACCCGACCATACTGGCATCCAGATCTTGGACTTCTAGCCTTCAGTACTATGAGAAATAAATTTCTGCTGTTATAACTCACCCAGTCTGTTTTGATCAGGTGGTGGCCCAGTGGATAGAGTATCACACTAGGACACAGAGGACCTGGGTTCGAAACCCCGAGGTTGCTGGCTTTAGCACAGGTTCATCAGCTTGAGTGGGGGCTCACCAGCTTGAGTGCGGCATCGCTGGTTTGAACATGGGATCATAGACATGACCTCATGGTCACTGGCTTGAGCCCAAAGGTTGCTGGCTTGAGCAAGGGGTCATTCGCTCTGCTGTAGTCCCCCACCCCCATCAAGGCACATATGACAAAGCAATCAATGAACAACTAAGGGGACAAAGGAACTGCAACGAAGACTTGATGCTTCTCATCTCCTCCCTTCCTGTCTGTCCCTATTTGTCCCTCTCTCTCTGCCTCTCTCTCAGTCACAAAAAATATATAATTCACCCAGTCTGTGATATTTTGTCATAGCAGGTGGAACAGACTAAGTATGACAAGTGGGAAGGCAGACATAAGTACAGGTAGAGGTAGAATGGATGTGTTCTGCTGACTTATTTCCCTTAGTGAAATAAGCAGAGCGACAGGAAATTTTGAAAGGTGAAGGGGCAATAGTCATCCAGGATGAAACTGATTCAACTATAGGAGAGTTAGGCATCATTTAGAGCCACTTGAAGTTAGTGACCATAAGTTTAAAATGAGACCAGTCAGTATTATTTTTCCTCCAGCATCTGCTCTCTTACCATATTGGAGTTTTTCAGTATTTGAATAACTAAATAGAGTTAATATTGAGTTTATGTTGTAGGCACCTAAGGGATTTTTCAATTTGCTACTTATATGTTAATTGGAAATTGACTTTACTAGATTTTGTTAAAATTAAGGACTTTAGATAACAGCAAAGAATAGCACATCCTAGTTCAGTTTTTCTGGTTAAGGTATTCAGAATAAACAAGGCTTTTGTTTAGTGCCTTTTTTTAAAAAGTATTTTATTTACTGATTTTACAGAGAGAGGAGAGAGAGGGGGAGAGAGAGAAGTATCGACTCATAGTTGCTTCATTTTAGTTGTTCATTGCTTACTTGTCATATGTGCCTTGACCAGGCAAGCCCAGGGTTTCAAACTGGCAACCTCAGTGTCCCAGGCTAATGCTCTAGCCAGTGTGACACCACAGACAAGGCTTTAGGACCTTTATTTCTCTTAAGGATGTTTTTGCTGAATAAAGAAGTTTGTAAAACTGACAAATAGTTTTAAATCTGCCATTTATATATTATTTTCAGAAAAGAGGGAAACTAGAAGTAAATGGTAACTTCTTTAAGGATCTCATTAATTCTCTAGAAATTTCTTTCTACAATTTGGAACTATGCTTAATTATCCACCCAACAAGCATTTTCCTCAATATCTCCTTTTTTACCAGTTACAAGAAAATCACAACTAAATTAACCATAATTTCTACCTTGAAATATATCACAGGCATCTGGATGTTACACTGTTCTTAGGAGAGGCAGATATTACTTTTTTTTTATTTTCTTAAAGATATTATTTATTCATTTAGAGAGAAAAAGAGACAAGGGGGAGGAACAGGAAGCATCAACTCCCATATGTGCCTTGACCAGGCAAACCCAGGGTTTCAAACTGGTGACCTCAGAGTTCCAGGTTGACGCTTTATCCATTGTGCTACCACAGGTCAGGCCAAAAGGGGCAGATACTACTTTTAAAGAACTTGGCTTTATGTAGCATCACATAAAATTAGCACCAGTAAAGAGAGAATTTTCTAAAATTTGTCAAAATAGAAAATTCAGGCCCTGGCCTGTTTGTCCAGTGGATAGAGCATTGGCGTGGCATGTGGAAGTCCCAGGTTCGATCCCCAGTCAGGATACACATAAGAAGCAACCATCTGCTTTTCACCCCCTCGCTCTTTTCTTTCTCTTCCCCTCTCACAGCCTGTAGCTCGACTGGTTTGAGCATTGGCCCAGGTACTAAGGATAGGTTGGCTGGTCCAAACATTGGCCTCCAGCACTGAGGGTAGCTTGGTTGATTCAAGCATCTGTGTCAGATGGGGGTTGCCATGTGGATCCCAATTGGGGCACATGATAGAGTCTGTTTATCTCCCCTTCTCTCACTTAAAAAAATCAAACATATAAATTTTACACATTATATGTGTTACCACATACAGGCCAACAGAATGGCGGCTATTTCTTGACAGCTCTAAATGATGGCAGACTACTGCTGGAGCATCAAACAAGATTGTCCTCAACAAGTACACAAACACAAGAGCTACAAACGCAAATTTTTGCCTAAATAAAATTTGAATAAGTTTTACGCAAATTTTATGATTAAAATAAGTGTTTTAATATGTCCTATTTCAAAATTGTAGACAAATTCTAATGCAATAATATATTTTAGTGTATTAGTATATTTACTGCATTATATAAATTATTATATTTTCACAAAGATGATGCCCAAGACATTCTACTTCATTATGTTAAACTAAATGTTGAAAATTTTACAATAAGATGAAAACCTAAAATCTTGAATTGCAAAAAAACTGTAGCTTACAGAAAAAAACTAATGTTAGATTTGAGATCAGCATACTTGAATTAGGTAAGAACAAGTGTTTTTGTGAATGCACCAAAAATTTTGTTCCCCAGTGTAATTAATCACTTCATCTGCTTCCACAACAGTGTCAACGGACTTGTATGTTAGACTGAATAATATTGTTAAGTTCATAGACATCTTTGTTTTTGGCCACAAGAATAGCTCGATCACTCAGCCAATCGTGATTCTTATAATTGGTTTGAATATTGGGAAATACTTTTTCAACCAATTCTTCTTTTGACGTCACTAAATTGCAGAAGTTATGAGGCATTCAAATTCATCCTGAGGTCAGATCAACCAGCACCTTTCCATTCCCAACTTCCAGCAATTGATGGGAGAATATCTCAGCTGATCGATCATTTTGCAGCTGGACATGCATATTTGTAGTTAATTTTAACGTCTTTACGTGTCACCACAAAGTAGAGTATTTCAGGCAAGCATTTATTTCATCCACTGGTGTTGATTGAGGAATTATAGGTAATGTTTGCCTAAAATCTTCAAGAAATATTAATGCGTTCCCAAATGGCCTGATGTTTTCACACAAATCTTGCAATGATCGATCAAGAGCCTTGAGCGACATTTTGTGTGCCATTGTGCATTCATCCCAAACAATAAGTTTGCATTTCTGCAATATTGCAGAAATGCAAACTTATTGTTTGGGATGAATGCACAATGTGAAACAAGAAGTTCTTCCACCTGGTGCAATGTCACAGCTATTCTGGATGATGCAAGAGCAAAGGCTATGTCATTTTGGGATAAAAACATGCATGTATTTGAATGCAACATTGTGTCAAAATTTCAAAGCAATCGGTGAAGAAATTTCGGAGATTTAAGATTTTGAACAAACCAACATTTACATTTTTATTTATATAGATTTTCCTCCCCTGAAGTACATAATGAATTTAAAGCCGCCCCTGAAACACAGGTGTGCATGTGTGTGTTCATCCGTACATCCCTCATTGCTTATTGTCCTTCCAAGGTGATACCACTCACAATGACTGAAATCAGACTGGGTGGCTTAAACATCGGGAATTTATTTTTTCACAGTTCTAGAGGCTGGAAGTCCAAGATCCAGGTGCTGGCAGGGTTGGTCTCTGGTGAGACTTCTTCTGGCTTGCAGACAGCTTCCTTCCCAGTGTGTCCTTACATGAACATCTGTGCTCCTGGTGTTTCTTCCTCTTCTAATAAGGACACCAGTCCTGGCTCCGGCCAGTTGGCTCAGTGGTAGAGCTTTGGCTGGAGTGTGGATGTCCCAGGCTCGATTTCCGATCAGGGAACACAGGAGAAGCAACCATCTGCTTCTCCACCCTTTTCTCCCCTCTCTCTCTCTCCCCTTCCTGCAGCCATGGCTCAACTGATTTGAGTGAGTTGGCGGGGATGCTGAGGATGGCTTAGTGGCCTCCACCTCAGGCACTAAAAAATAGCTTGGTTGCCAAGCAATGAAGTGATGCCCCTGATGGGCAGATCATTGCCCCACAGGGGTTTGCTTGGTGGATCCTGGTCAGGTGCATGCAGTGCCAGTGTGTCTCTCTGTCTTCCTTGCTCTCAATTAAAAAATAAATAAAGGGACACCAGTCCTACTGTATTAGAACCCCACCCTTTTGAACTCATTTAACTGTAATAACTTCTTTTTATTGATTTGAGAGACATCGATTTGTTGTTCCACTTATTTATGCATTCATTGGTTGATTTATTTTTTTGTATTTTTCCAAAGTTAGAAGTAGGGAGGTAGTCAGACAGACTCCCACATGCACCTGACCGGGATACACATGGCATACCCACCAGGGGACAATGCTCTGCCCATCTGGGGTATTGCTCCACAGTGGCCAGAGGCATTTTAGCACATGAGGCAGAGGCCATGGAGCTGTTCTCAGCGCCTGGGCCAACTTTGCTCCAATGGAGCCTTGGCTGCAGGAGAGGAAGAGACAGAAAGGAAGGAGAGGGGGAAGGGTGGAGAAGTAAATGGGTGCTTCTCCTGTGTGCCCTGACCGGGAATCGAACTCGGGACACCCCCCCCCCCCCACCGGACCAACACACTACCGCTGAGCCAACTGGCCAGGGCCATTGGTTGATTCTTGTATGTGCCCTGACGTGTGCCCGGATAGGGGATGGAATCCGCAACCTTGGTATATCAGGAAGATGCTCTAACCAACTGAGCTACTCAGTTAGGGGGTTAATGACTTCTTTGAAGGCTTTATCTCTGAGTCATATTGGGGAAAAGAGTTTCAACATTTGAGTGGGTGGTGGTGGTGGTAGGGACACACCCATAACTGTAGTTATTAACAGATATTATAAAAAGATAATTTTAAGTTTTTAAAATTTACTTGAGAGAGGAAGGTGGAGAGATAGAAACATTGGTTTTTCCACTTAATTATGCATTCATTGGTTGATTCTTGTATGTGCCCTTACGTGTGCCCTGATGGGGGATGGAATCCACAACCTTGGTGTATCCAGATGATGTTCTAACCAGCTGAGCTACCCAGCAGGGGCTACTTATTTATTTATTTATTGAGAGAAAGGGAGAGAGAGAAGCATCAACTCATTGTTTCCCTTAGTTATGCCACTGATTGCTTCTCTCGTGTGCCCTGATGGTGGCTAGAACCAGTGACCTCAGCATTTTGGGCTGATGCTCTATTCAATGCATAGCTGGCCAGAGCCAAAGGCTTAATTTTTTATTATTGTCCTTGGGAATAAACTTTTTGTATTTCTCTGACTTTCAGATATACTGCCATCACAAATTGCTTTGAGAAAATGTGATTCCTCATTTTCCACATTGGCAATTCCATTCCAATTAATTATTTCATTGACATACATAGTGAGTGCTCAGTGTATTCCAGGAATTGTCTTAAATTCTAGAGATATACCCACAAGTGAACCATAGCCTCTGTTCATGAGTAACTCAAAGTCTGACTAGACCTTTGGAAATTCAAAAAACTTCTACCTTCAGCCTGACCAGGTGGTAGTGCAGTGGATAGAGCCTCCACCTGGGACACTGAGGACCCAGGTTCAAAACCCCAAGGTTGCCGGCTTGAGCATAGGCTCACCAGCTTGATCATGGGATTATAGACATGACCCCATGGTTGCTGGCTTGAGCCCAAAGGTCACTAGCTTGAGCCCAAGGCCACTAGCTTGAGCAAGGGGTCACTGGCTCAGCTGGAGCCCCCTGGTCAAGGCATGTACAAGAAGCAATCAATGCACAACTAATGTGCTACAACTACAAGTTGATGCTTCTCATCTCTCTCCCTTCCTGTTTGTCTTTGTCTCTCTCTCTTGCTAGAAAAAAAAACCCAAAACAAAATTTCTATCTTCAAAGACATCTGAGAGTATGGGAGTCCCAGGATGTGAACCACCTTACCTAATAATCCACCTTACTTATTAAAGAAAGTATTTTATTCACTAATTCATTTAACTAATATTTATTGTTAACTTTGAGCGTAAGATAGAATAAACAAATTGGATAAAGTGGCCTCATGAAACTTGTATTCTAAAGGAAGAGACAGACAATAAACAAATAGATATAGACTAGTGATGGGCAATCTTTTGAGGTTGGTAAGTCAAAATTCGCCAAAAAACCAAGCATAACTCGGGTGGTGTGTCACTTTGAGAAAAACGGCCTAACCGGAAGTCCCAGAACTAGACACTCTGTGCCAGAGTTCTGTTGTTTTGGCTTACAGACCTCCGGCACAGAGTGTCTACACTACAGCAAATGTTTTATCTTCGGCTACTGTACCTGGCCGTGCAGGAGCCAAGGATGAAACGTCCTTCTCAGCATGTGGCCCCATACTTCTCTGGTATGCGGCCGCATGTCATCAAAAATAACTACACATGTCAGTGCTGACACGCGTGTCATAGGTTTTCCATTACAGATATAGACTATAATGGTAGATAGTGATAAGATACTTTGAATTAAACAAAGCTAAAAAGAAAGGTGACAACTTGCTATACACAATAGGGTGTGAGGGGAGGCATCTCTTAAGGGGTAACACTGATTAGAGACTTGAAAGGGGCGAAGAAGTCAGTCAAGTGACATGTGGAGGATGAATGTTCCAGGTAGTGGGCCTGGCAAAGAGGCCAGTGTCTCAGCGCAGAGTGAGCCAGGGAGAGAGGTAAGTGATGATACTGATCAGGTGGCAAGAAGCTAGAGCATGATGGATCTTATGTAGGATTTATTCTACAAGATGAGAAACTCTTGAGCATTTGGAGAACAAAAGTAATAGAATCTGATTTCTATTTTAAAGTCTCCCTATGGCTGCTGTGTGGAGAAATTTTGGGGGAGTGGAGGCCCACTTTCTGAAGTCAAGTACTATTATGTGGCAGAACTGATATTTGTGCCCGGATTTGACTGCCTCCAAAGCTCATTTCCTTTTTTTTTTCTTTTAATTTTTATTTTATTCATTTTAGAGAGGCGACACAGAGTGAGAGAGAGAGAGAGAGAGAGAGAGAAAGAGGGGAGGAGCTGGAAGCATCAACTCCCATATGTGCCTTGACCAGACCAGTGCAGGGTTTTGAACTGGCGACCTCAGTGTTCCCAGGTTGACGCTTTATCCACTGCGCCACCACAGGTCAGGCCAAAGCTCATTTCTTAACCACATGCTTTATTATTCCTCCATTAGTGTCCCTGGGACCCCTCCTCCTCTTGCATTTACATATATTCCAAAGTCCTACCTCCTCCAGAAAGCTCCTCTTGGCGTGATTCTATCCTGCTTTAGTTTCTAAGATTAAGAGATCCTGTTCATTCCTTCAGTGAACATGAACGCTTGTTTATTGGGTGTTTATATTAAACATTAGTAGAGCTTAATAGAATTATTAATAGAAGCATGTTAATTTTGGCACCAGGGATCTTGTTCCACCACCTTGGGAAAGCTATCTATATCATGTGGTTGTCTGCTTTTGGGGAAATTTTTTCCCTGGTTGTCCTTATTTTTTTTTTTTAGTGACAGAGAGACAGAAAGACAGAAACAGAGAGACAGGAAGGGAGAGAGATGAGAAGGATCAACTTGCAGCATTTTAGTTATTCATTGATTGCTTGTTTTTCATTGATTGCTTATTGTATGTGACTTTACCAGGCAAGCCCAGGGTTTTGAACCAGTGACCTCAGGGTCCCAGGTCGATGCTGCATCTACTGTGTTGCCACAGGATCTGGAAAATCATTTACAATATCTCAAAGCTTGACTCGAGACCAGGTTTAAATTTGGCTGACAGGGGACTGAATCCACAACCTTGGTATATTGGGACAATGCTCTAACCAACTGAGCAACCCAGCCAGGGCCACCTAAATTAAGTTTCACTTACATTCATGAAATAAACTAGATTAAGTTTTGCTTATATGGCCTAACTAGTTTTGTCTGCTCAGGGGGAATTTAAGCTTAGTCTCCATTTTATTTTATTTTAACTAATCCAATTCATCCTACTAGCGCCTTCCTTACTCCTCAACCAAAAGTGACTATTCGATGGTTCTCTTTAGCCAATGACAATTCGTATTGGGTGGTGGTGGTGGGTAATCCCAAAATGAATCACCTTAAAACAGGGACCAAAATACAACAGATAAGAAGGATAAAAGGACTGATTGTAGGAAGAGTCAATCTGAGACAAAGCTATAACAAGCCAGAAAAAACAACAACAAACAAACAAATAAAAAAACATACACACAGTAATATAATAGACAATAATTATACATGTGTTATTACTTTAACATAAATATAGAAGACAGGTGTTTATAAGACAGGTTTATATATAGAAAGCAGTTACATAAATGCTATTATTTAGACAAAGTAAACTAGTTAACAGTGGCAATTAGTAATAGTAGACTAATTAAACAATATATGAGAAATATAAAAATATTTTAATGTATTTCTGTCCTCTGACTCAGAAGTTAACTTTTTAATTTCTTTTTATTTATTCATTTTAGAGAGGAGACACAGAGTGAGAGAGAGAGAGAGAGTGAAAGGGGGGAGGAGCTGGAAGCATCAACTCCCATATGTGCCTTGACCGAACCAGTGCAGGGTTTTGAACTGGCGACATCAGTGTTCCCAGGTCGACGGCTTTATCCACTGCGCCACCACAGGTCAGGCACCAGAAGTTAACTTTTTAAAAACTATTGAATATTGAAATGTTGTAGTCTACATTATTCTATATTCTTAAGATATAAATATATAAGACTTTTAAAATTTATTTTATTTTATTCATTTTAGAGAGGAGACACAGAGAGAGAGAGAGAGAAACAGAGAAAGGGGGGAGGAGCTGGAAGCATCAACTCCCATATGTGCTTTGACCAGACCAGTGCAGGGTTTTGAACTGGCGACCTCAGTGTTCCCAGGTCGACGCTTTATCCACTGCGCCACCACAGGTCAGGCTAAATATATAAGACTTTTTAAAAGAAGAACATAAATACAACAGGGTTGCTTGCCCAGGCGGTGGCGCAGTGGATAATGTCAGCCAGGGGTGCTGAAGACCCAGGTTCAGAACTCCAAGATTGCCAGCTTGAGCGCAGGGTTGTCAGCTCAAGTGTGGGATCATAGATATGACCCCATGGTCGCTGGCTTGAGCCCAAAAGTTGCTGGCTTAAAGCCCAAGGTTGCTGGCTTGAGCAAGGGGTCACTGCCTCAGCTGTAGCCTCCCCCCCCCATGGCACATATGAGAAAGCAATCAATGAACAACTAAGGAACTAAGGTGCGGCAATAAAGAACGGATAATTTTCATCTCTCTCCCTTCCTATCTGTCCCTATCTGTCCCTTTCTCTGTCTCTCTCGCTAAAAAACAAAGGAAGATGCCCACCTATGTTTATAAAACACTTGACAATGTTGTTAATTCAAGTAAATGTATAAAGTATAAAGGGTGGAAAGAGAAAACAGAAAAAGTTAATACTCCTCCTCCCAGAGTCATTAGTTAACTTCTTAGAAGCTGAAGCTAAGATTTGTTAAATGATGCTCAGAGCTGATAATCTAATGTTGTCACTAATCGACATTAAGAAAAGGTCCTAGGCCTTGGCAGGTTAGCTCAATCAGTTAGAGCATGGCCCTGATATGCCAAGGTTGTGGGTTCAATCCCAGGTCAGGGCATATATGGGAAGCATTCAATGAATGCACAACTAAGTGGAAAAACAAACAAATGCTTTTCAGTTTGTCTCTCTCACTCTCTTCCTTCTTCTGTCTCTCTAAAATCAATCAATAAAATAAAAGTAAAAGTGTTTCATTAAATATTTCCTGCAATAGTCCTGGCTCGGTGGCTTAGTGGTAGAGCATTGGCCCCACATATGGATGTCCCAGGTTCAATTCCTAGTCAGGGCACACAGGAGAAGTGACCTTCTGCTTCCTCACTCTCCCTCCTCTCCCCTCATCTTTTCTTCTCCCACAGCCATGGCTGGGTTGGTTCCAGCAAGTTGGCCCCCATTACTAAGGATGGCTCCATGGTCTCCCCTCAGGTGGTAAAACAGCTCAGTTGCTGAGCAACGGAGCTACAGCCCCAGATGGGCAAAGGGTTGGGATGTATGGGGCTTGCCCCTGGACAAGAAAGTCTGTTTCTCTGCCTCCCCACCTCTCACTTAACTGGAAAAAAGAACTTCCTGCAATAGATTCCTCCTCCCTGAGCCATTTAACCCTCACAATTAACCCTGAAAGGTAAGAATGATTTCCATTTATGCCCTGGCCCAAAGCTCAGTGAGACCATCTTCCCCAACACTAAAGTTGTGGGTTTGGGATCCTGGTCAGGGTACATGCAGAAGTCAACCAATGAATGTATAAATAAGTGGAACAACAAATCGGTGTTTTCTCTCTCTCTCTCTCTCTGCCCGCCTTCCTCTCTCTCTCAAATCAATAAATTAAAAAAATTTAAGTGATGTCCATTTAAAAATATGCTATAGATTATATTGTATAGTTTTGTCTTCTAGTCAGTTAATGCCTCCCAAAACTACAGAGATTTCATGCCTCTAAGGAAATCAAAGAAATGAAACGATCCAACACTGGTTTCCTAGCTTACTTATACACGGTCTCTCTACATGTAAAAAAAAAAAGTGAACCTGTATACCTCTCTTCACTACAAATGACCGAACCAACCCACCTTTTCTACTCCGAGACTTCTTCCTGGATCCCTCCCTCCAACTGTTTACTTCCCCCCCCACCCCCCCACCCCCGCCACACCTCTCACACCGTAGCATTAAAGCCTAGTACTGTAACCGCCGCGTGATTGCATAGGCCCTTCTCTTATACCTTCTGTGAGAGCCGGACCTGCTGTGGGGTCAAGACTGGCTCCGCCAGTAAGATCTTAAGTGATGTCTAGGTTTTCTCTAGTGGTGCTTGTAAGGTGGTGGGCAATGGGGGAAGGTCACATGAGGAACCAGACCTGGGAACTTGACTAGAACCGCCCACACCCATGCGCGCCAAAGGAAACTTCCCAGGAATCCTTGGAAAAGAGCGACTGTTCGTCAGCCAGTGAAATTTCACCACATCATATTAGCTCGACCACCCTAAATGACCCTTTAAATATTCCTCACATGGTTTCATCCATGTGACTTCTCTTGTCTCTGTCCCCAGGCCCCGAGAATATCGTCCGGAAGCACTGTACTAAATAAAGCTTTTATTATTCCACACTTCATGGCTACGCCCTTCCTTCTTCCTCGGCGGGAAAAAATACATTTGGTGATGAAACCCGGGAGTAGTTGAGGCTCACTGGGGCCGCTCCTCTCCCCTTCCCTTGCGAGAAAAAACCAGGATCTCGAACCTTCCACCCACTTCTGCCCATGGTGTGGTAAGTCCCCTGCCTTCAGCCTCCCCTCAGTTCTTTCTGCCGAGACTCCCTGTCTGAAACTACAGTTGTGTCAGGGACCTCTTTTTTGTTCTTAGTGTGTGTGTGCCCGTGGAGACATCCCGGTCACTCCCACTTTACTTTACTGTCTGGTGGCCAGAGGTTGAGTTGTGGGATGCCAATTCTCATCTCTGACCACTCTGAGGACTGAGGGCCGCCATAGAGGCACAGGAATCTAAACCTGATCCAAAAACACTCCTGGAGTTGTCTTATCCAAAATCTCTCTCTCCCTAAAGAAGAAGAAACAGTTCTTCTCTGCAGTGGCCAGGCCACAGAACCCACTGGATAATTGAACCAGGTAGTCTCCTGAAGGGACTTTCGATTTTAACGTCCTCACCAATTTATCGCCAAAAGAACTGGGAACTGGTTGGAGATCCCTTACATTCAGGGCTTCCAGTATTTGCACTCCTGTCCTAATCTCTGTGCCCCCTGATACACGGCGCAGGCCCTTTCTGGCCAGAGAAACCACCTAAACCCTCCACTCCTGAACTTTCTTCCTTTGCCCTATCCCCAACTCTCTTCCCCTCCTGCCTGACCCCCGGGGTCGCCCCTCTCTCGGGACCCCTCTCTGGTCCCTCTGCAGACCTCTTTCGCACCTCTTTTGCTCCAGTCTCTTCCCTCCAAGAGCCCCCTGCCCTCCTTTTGCAGGATCCTGTTTCTCATTCATCTGCAAATACCACTCCCTCTTTCTCCTCCCCTGCTGGCCAGGGGCCCCTGCCTTCTCCACTGTGTTCTTAAACCCCTCTCTGTCAGGCCACCTTCCACCAGCCATTGGCCCTTACACCAGTTTGTGGGACACCTGACCCCACAGCCCAACCCCGATCTTCTTGCAGGAAGGCCTGGACCTGTCCTGCCTCTGGCTTCAGCGTTTCTGGTTGGATCTGGGTGCCAGGCTCTCCAGGAGCCTCCCTCCTCTTATTCTCAACCCCTAAACCCCTATCCAGGACCTGTGAACACGGCATTTGAAGTTTTTAATAATTGCGACTAGTAGAAAAAGGCCGAGGCTACTCGCCAGGCTCGCATGCAGCAGAAGGTAACTCTCCAAAACCAGACTCTTGTAGCAGCCCTGAGGCAGGCAGAGCAACAGGGGCAAGGCACAGGAGGTACCTGACCCAAGTCCAGGCCACAAGGAGGAATCCCACCAGGAGCTTGTTTTAAACATGGTAAGCAGGGTCACTGGTTCCGGTAGGGCCCCTGCCCGCAACTGCCCACTGAGCCCTGCCCTGACTGCAAGTAGCCCGATCACTGGTGGAGCAATTGCCCCTTTGGGCAACAGGCTTTTCCTCAGCGCCTCTACGTGGAGGACAAGCCACCCAAATGGGAGGTCAAGCTAGCCAGGCGGGCCCACCACTCAAACTCCTAGGCCTTATGTATGACTGACACGCCCCAGACTCGGAGACCCTCATCACCCTCACTGAACCCAGGGTAATGCTACAATGGTGGGTAAGTCCATCTCAATTCTTGTGGACACAGGAGCTGCCTTCTCTGTTTTGTCATCACACTCTGAACCTCTAGTTCCCTCACAGGTCTCGGTTATGGGAGTGAATGGGACCCCTTTTTTTCCCCTTTGCACACCACCCCTGACATGCAGTTTGGATGAAATCCCCTTTTCACACTCGTTCTTAGTTATGCCATCATGCCCTGTACCCCTCCTGGGTCAGGACATTCTACAAAGTCTCGAAATCACTATCCAGCTAACAACATCTTCCTCACTACCAAGGGCTCCCCCATAATCAATACTACCCTCATTTCTAACCATGTCTCTCGCCTCAAGCGTGCCCCCATGCAGGACCGCTGGCAGTCAGAACCACTGGGCCCTACCCATATCCGGCTCACCAAAATGCTGGACCCTGCAGATCCCCCTGTTACTCCTCTTTTATTTAAATCCTTACAGGACTGCATCCACGAAGTTTCTCGAGTCACGCTCAAACAAATGTCCCTCATGACTCCCCTCAAAGCCATCACCTTCCAATCTCCCCTCTCCACGACGCCCCTAACCAGCAGAAAGTAGCCAGATGAATAGTAGTGCCCCTATTTGACACAAAAGGTCGTAAGGTGGTGTACAACGGGGGAAGGTCACGTGAGGAACCAGACCAGGGAACTTGGCTAGTACTGCCCACACCCATGCGCGCCAAAGGAAACTTCCCAAGAATCCTTGGAAAAAAGCGACTGTCAGCCAGTGAAACTTCACCACGTCATATTAGCTCAACCACCCTAAATGACCCTTTAAATATTCCTCACATGGTTTCACCCATGTGACTTCTCTGGTCTCTGTCCCCAGGACCAGAGAATATCCTCCGGAAAGCGCTGTACTAAATAAAGCTTTTATTATTCCACACTTCGTGGCCATGCCCTTCCTTCTTCCTCCACGGGGGGGAAAAAACATCTTACAGTGCCTTCTGGAACCAGATCAGTTCAGATTCTGAGACCAGCTCCGACGCCAGGGTGACCACCAACAGAAGACGTTAGAACAGGACTGAGAGCTTCTCGAGGGAATTCTCAGGGGACCAGCCAGTCACAAGTCCTTCAAGTAGCTAAGGCATCATTGCTTCAGGCTTTTGAAAAGGGTCCCTTCTCCAAAATTTCTATTATCTCTTAACAGCGGTTCTAACCCTGAGGATTTTCCAGGGGGATGGTATTTGGCAGTATGGATAAGGTGACCAGATGTCCCGCTTTTGGAGGGATAGTCCCAATTTTTAACAATTTGTCCTGTGTCCCGCGGCATTTTAAAAAAGTCCCGATTTGCCTGACCTGTGGTGGCACAGTGGATAAAGCGTCGACCTGGGAACACTGAGGTCGCCAGTTCAAAACCCCGCACTGGTCTGGTCAAGGCACATATGGGAGTTGATGCTTCCAGCTCCTCCCCTCTTTCTCTTTCTCTCTCTCTCTCTCTCACACACACTCTGTGTCTCCTCTCTAAAATGAATAATAAAAAAAAAGTTTAAAATAAAAAGTCCCGATTTTTGGAAAGAATGCACGAAAAGCTAGGGAACGGCGGGAGAATATACGGTTTTTGGCGGGGAGACCCCGCCTCGACCTGGAAACTCCATTTAGACCAAATTTTTAATCAAGAGCCCCCCGCCCCCTCCCCCTGTCAATGGTGTCCCGCTTTACCAATTTTAAAATCTGGTCACCTTAAGTATGGAGACATTTTCAGTTGTCACAACTTTGGGAGTAACACTGGCATCCAGTGAGCAGAGGCCGGATATGCAGACAGTTACCCTACAGAGCAAAGGACAGTCCCCATAAACAGAACTACAGTGTGTCTGTAAAGTCATGGTGCACTTTTGACTGGTCACAGGAAAGCAATAAAAGACTAGAAATGTGAAATCTGCACCAAATAAAAGGAAAACCCTCCCAGTTTCTGTAGAATGATGTGGCAGCATGATGACGTAACAGCGGAGCAGCCCATGGTCGTGCCAGTCGAGATGTGGTCGGTACAGAGGAAAGTTCAGTGTGTTCTGTGGCTTGCTAAATTCAAATCCGTGACCAGAGTGCAACATGAATATTGGCGCGTTTATAACGAAGCGCCACCACATAGGAAAAACATTACTTGGTGGAATAAGCAGTTGAAGGAAACTGGCAGTTTGGTGGAGAAACCCCATTCTGGTAGGCCATCAGTCAGTGACAAGTCTGTAGAGGCTATACAAGATAGCTACCTAAGGAGCCCTAAAAAATCTGTGCATGCGTGTGCTGACAATTACACCTAAGCAAGACTACAGTTCATAAGGTGTTAAAGAAACGTCTCTGTTTTACGGGGTACAAATTGCAGCTGTTGCACGCTATCAAACCAGTGGATAGACCCACACGATGCGTGTTTGCTACAGATATCATTTGGATGTGTGTAGGGCAACAAATGGAGCCCACATTGAACTGCACTGAATAGGTATGAAACTGGGAAAGTTTTCCTTTTATTTGGTGCAGATTTCACATTTCTATCATCTTTTGTCGTTTTCCTGTGACCGGTCAAAAGTGCACCATGACTTTACGGACACGCTGTATTTGGCCCAAAATGTCAGTAGTGCCTAGGCTGAGAAACCCTGCCTTAATGCAAAGGGGAAAAAAGGCCAAATCCCATAAATGGCTCACGGCACCGGGATTAGGGATGCACAGTACTACGCAGGATGAACCTGGACTTCTCTACCTCCAGCGAGTGACTTAGAAAACAGTCACAATATTCAAAGTTAAATTTAAAGTCACACAATTTCATACTCTAAAATAGCTCCTTTTAGAGGCGGAGATACGGCAAGGGCGGGACCAGGCTCGGAAAAATAAGTCAAAACCCCACAACAGAGGAGTAGTGCGGAGCGCAAACCTGGACCCACCTTTTGTACCATGCGGGACTGGGCACCTTTCCTGCCAACTACACCTGAGATAACTGGGACTGACTGTAGCACTAGAAAACTTACCACCTCACTCAGGAGGGATACAAAAGCCCAATAGACATTTCCCTCTGAAAACCTTAGGACAAAGGTCCCCGCCCCGCATGCGGCCCCCTGAGGCCATTTATCCACCCCCTCCGCAGTTCCGGAAGGGGCACCTCTTTCATTGGTGGTCAGTGAGAGGAGCACAGGATGCATCCGCACCCATAGTTCCCATTGAAATACTAGTCAGTTTGTTAACTTAAATTTACTTGTTCTTTATTTTAAATATATTTGTTCCCATTTTGTTTTTTTACTTTAAAATATGTGCAGTTTACATAGGGATTTGTTCATAGTTTTTTTTATAGTCCAGCCCTCCAATGGTCTGAGGGACAGTGAATTGGCCCCTTGTGTAAAAAGTTTGTCGACCCCTGCCTTAGAACAAAGAGCTACTTTCCACATATACCGCTGAAAGGTGTGCCCAAATTATTAACTCCCACGTCCAGAAGCTCAGAGGAGCGCCCAGAGCATGCGCAGGGACGTTGGCGTA
The DNA here is from genome assembly GCA_037038555.1 of Rhynchonycteris naso. Taxonomy (NCBI): domain Eukaryota; kingdom Metazoa; phylum Chordata; class Mammalia; order Chiroptera; family Emballonuridae; genus Rhynchonycteris; species Rhynchonycteris naso. The sequence continues at coordinate 219,601,404 of CM072997.1, read as the reverse complement.
ATGGGCGTGGCCCCCTGTGGCCTTGACTCCCTCGTTTCTCCTCCCACCCAGAAGCCGGTCTCTCAGTCCCTATCACCGCATGCGCCACCAAGCTCTGGGGCGGTGCTGCTCCATCCGGGCATCCCGCGGCCTGTGGTGGTTTGTTTTTTTGGCTGAAACTAGGACTGAGGCGGCCCCGCGCGGCGCGACACCCGGCTCCGGACCGACTGCACGGGCGGGGCTGCACGTAAGTGCCAGGCGGGAGGGAATGGAGGGGAGGGAGAAACCGCCGAAGGCTGGATGGTGCTCGGACCCGGGACTCTGTGCCAGGCTGATGCTGAGTGGGTCATTGCCTCCATCTCTGGGAAGCTGCAGACTGGGGTGTGCCTCCCTGGACCCTTCCTGGCTGCTTTCTCCTGACGTGCCCCGGTCGGCGATGGGAGAGGGCGACCGCGTCCGGACTCCGCCAGGCTGCCGGGCCGCGCCCTTCCCTAGACTCACCGGATCCCTGAAAATCACCTTGCCTCCCCTGCTTTAGAGCTGGAGAAACTGAGACCCATCTAGTTCCCAGATCTTCCAACTCCCAGTCCACTCTCTCCACCTAAAATCCCCGGAATAGAGGGCGGAGTTTGGGCGTGAGTGTGCCAGTAATAAAGCAAAGGAAAATGGATTCGAGGCGGAGTCATTGGCAAGAACCGAAAGTAACCTACCGGCGTGCTGTTCCTCCCAGGGAAGAATAAAACGAGTGAATTTCAAAAATTAAACTTGTCCTAATAGCACTGTTTATATCACAGTTTTTAACATTTAAGTTTAAATAGGGAAGTTACAATTGGACTCATTGCTTTTTGGGGGGATATGTTTGTAGACAGTCATGATTGCCAGCTACAGAGTAGCTTTAATGGACGGGTTCAGGTTCGCTGTAGGAGTTAGCGTGTCTCTTGATTATCAGCGAGTTATAAGTAGTTATGGCTTTTTCATACTTTGAAACATTCTATGGCGTGGCTCAAGCCAGGTCTGTACAGCTCAACTTGGATGAATGTTTTATGTGCCTTGTTTAGACATTTTAGATTAACTCTGGTAATTTATCTATGGTAATTTTATTTATGTTTTTGTGACAGAGACAGAGGGACAGATAGGGACAGACAGGAAGGGAGAGAGACGAGAAGCTTCAACTCTTTGTTGTGGCACCTTCGTTGTTCATTGATTGCTTTCTCATATGTGTCTTGGCCAGGGGGGCCACAGCAGACCAAGTGACCCCATGCTCAAGCCAGCGACCTTGGGCTCAAGCTGGTGAGCCTTGCTCAAACCAGATGAGCCTGCGCTCAAGCTGGCAACCTCGGGGTCTTGAACCTGGGTCCTCTGCGTCCCAGTTCTAGGCTTTATTCACTGCGCCACGGCCTGGTCAGGCTATCTATGGTAAATTAGCAGTGGATTTGATGGTCTGAAGTAATATTAAATTCGGTTTTGTACTTTATTTTTGCTGGAAAACCTCTGTTAGAATGAGAGATAAAGATATTAAAATGAATGGGTGTTCTTTTTGTAAAAATTACGCCAATAACCAGACTTGGAGAAGGAAAATACTAATAGTTATGTGGGTGGAAGACCTGCAGGGTAGTAGTATTCTATACTCTTTATTTATTAATCTGGCCTTACCAGGAGGTGTCGCAGTGGATAGAGCATCAGAATGGGATGTGGAAGGACCCAGGTTCGAGAACCTGAGGTCGCCAGCTTGAGCACGGGCCCACCTGGTTTGAGCAAAAGCTCGCCAGCTTGGACCCAAGGTCGCTGGCTCCAGCAAGGTGTTGCTCAGTCTGCTGAAGGCACGCGGTCAAGGCGCATATGAAAAAGCAATCAATGAACAACTAAGATGTTGCAATGGCAACAAAAAAACTGATGATTGATGCTTCTCATCTCTCTCTGTTCCTGTCTGTATGTCCCTATCTATCCCTCTCTCTGTCTCTGTAAAAAAAAAAAATTATTAATCTGATTGTAAAGAAACATGTTCTCTAATGTTAATTCCAAGATAAATATTTTTCATCTGACTGTGTGCTTTAACTCAGAGCCAAAGTTTATCATTTGTCTCTTTGCTGTAGATATCAAAATCATATAACTTAATTTAGAATTAAAATTAATAATCATAAAAAATTTAAATATTTGGATATCCACCTTTGTTTATATTGCTTAAATATACCAAAACCTTCTTTTATTTTTTATTGAGATACGATTGACATATAACCTGATATTAGTTTATGGTATATAACATAATGGTTGGATATGCTTATTTATTGCAAAATAATCACCATAATAATTCTAATTAACTTCCACCACTACACATAGTTACAGTTTTTTTTTTATGATAACTTTCAAGATTTATTCTCTTAGCAACTTTCTTATTTTTTTTTAAGTGAGAGGAGGGGAGTCAGTGAGACAGACTCTTGCATGTGCTCCAACCTGGCAACCCCCATCTGGTGCCAATGCTCAAATCAATTGAGCTATTTTTAGTGCCTAAGTCTGACACTGGGACTAGCCGAGCTATCCTCAACACCCTGGCCAACGTTGGAACCAATTGAACCACCGGCTGTGGATAGGGAAGAGAATCAAGTGGTGCTTCTCTTGTTTGTCCTGACCAGGATTCAAACCCAGGATGTCCATATGCCAGGCTGACACTTTATCCACTGAGCCAGCCAGCCAGCCAGGGCCAGCAAGTTTCAAGTAATAGAATACAGCATTATTCACTGTAGTCACAATGCTTTTTATTACATCCCCCAGACTTATTTATTTTATAAATGTAAGCCAAAATCATCTTTTAAATTAAGAAAAATACTAAATGGAAAAATAAAAGGGAAAATAAATGAAACCAAATTTTATTTTCTAAAATTATAATGTGGAAATTTATCAAAAGCTAAATTGAATATTCTAAAGAAGTGTGTGTTATCAAACTAAAGTACAAGTGACCTTATTTTTTTGTTTTTTTTTGTTTTTTTTTTTCTTTTTAGTGAGAGAAAGGAAAGCAGAGAGACAAACTCTGCAGCCATCCAGACCTGGATCAACTGGGCAAGCCCACTAGGGGGCAATGCTCTGTCCTTCTGGGGCCTTACTGAGCCTTTTATTTATTTTTTTTAAGTATTCGTAGGGGTAGAGAGAGCTGCCTTTTGTTTTATTTTATTTTTTCCATGGACAGAGAGAGAGCCAGAGAGAGGGATAGACAGACAGAAACAGAGAGAGGTGAGATGCATCAATCAACAGTTTTTCGTTGCCGTTGCGACACCATAGTTGTTCATTGATTGCTTTCTCACACGTGCCTTGACCGTGGGCCTTCAGCACACCGAGCCACCACTTGCTGGAGCCAGTGACCTTGGGTCTAAGCTGACGAGCTTTTGCTCAAGCCAGATGTGCCCGCGCTCAAGCTGGCGAGCTCGGGGTCTCAAACTTGGGTCTTCGGCATCCCAGTCTGACACTCTATCCACTGCGCCACCGCCTGGTCAGGCACTGAACCATTTTTTTTAAACTAAGCCTGTGGCCAACTCACTCAAACCAGTTGAACCATGGCTGCGGGAGGAGAAGAAAGAGAAGGGAAGAGCCACTTCTCCTGTGTGCCCTGTACAAGGAATCGAACCCCGGGTATCCACATGCTTGGCTGACACTCTACCACTGAGCCAATGGGTCAGGGCCTACAGTTAACCTTTGAGCAACATGGTTTGAGCTGTACAGGTTCACTTATAGGCAGACTTTTTTCAATAAACTTATATCCCTCTGCATCCCAGGGTTTTCTATTCTAGGAATTCACAATTGCAGAGCAACAACTGTATGCATTATTCTATACTATTTTATATAAGGGACTTGAGCATTCTGGGATTTTAGTATCTTTGGGGGTCCTGGAAAAAATCCTCCACAGATACAGAGAGACTGCAGTTAAGTTTTTGAGGAATCAAAATGTTACCCTCAGATTTTTCACTGCATGGGGATTGGATGCCCCTAAATTCCCATGTGTTCATGGATCAACTGTATTTGTAACTTCACTTTTATTAAATTATTGCTGACCTGTTAATTATTTTCTAAGAACATGTTAGGTTTGAAATAAGTAAACAGAAGTACTTTATTTAATTGTTTGTTTTTGTTTGTTTGTTTAAGTGACCTGAAAAAATGTCTGGATTTCTAGAAGGCTTGAGATGCTCAGAATGCATTGATTGGGCAGAAAAACGCAATACTATTGCTTCAATTGCTGCTGGTGTCCTAGTAAGTGTCATTGATAATTTGGGCCTTCATTATTTTGGTGTGCTTGTGTTTATGTTTTAAATTCTGTATGATGTTTTAAAATATGTACTATTTATTTATCTTTGACCACTGAATTTATTTTAATAAATGTTGCTATTTTACTTATGAGAGGGTTGAGTTATTCATTTCATTCCAACTCTTAATTGAAATTATGGTTTGAAATTTGATTAGAAGATTGACTGTTTTTCTTTAACTGCATAGTATAATAAAGCAACATATTTTATACATTTATTTGTCATATGGATTATGCTTCCTCTTAATGAGTAAATTAAGTTACCAGGGAGTGATTTAGAAACAGGTCAACCCCAGCTGGTTGGCTTAGTGATAGAGCGTTGGCCTGGCATATGGATGTACTGGGTTTGATTCCCAGTCAGGGCACACAGGAAGAGCACCCATCTGCTTCTCCACCTCTCTCCCTGTCACTTCTCTCTCTTTCTTTCTCTCCATCTCTCTTTCCCTCCTGCAGTTATGGCTTGATTGGAGTGAGTTTGTCCTGGGCGCTGGGGATGGTGCCATGGCTTCCATCTCAGGTGCTACGAAGAGCTTAGTTACTGATCGATGGGACAATGCCCCAGATGGGCAGAGCATCGCTCCCTAGTGGGCTTGCCAGGTGGATCCTGGTCCAGGGCGTGTGGGAGTCTATCTTTGCCTCCCCTCCTCTCACTGAATAAAAAACAAAACTGGTCAAAACTAGTTAAGAGATATAATTGCATTTCTCCATAATCCAGAGTTAACTTTCTTTTCAATCTCCTTAAAAACAAAAAACACAAAGTATTTGAGATATATTTCCTGGCATGTCATCAGTTCAGCTCAATAAACTCTTAAAAAAACAAAGCAGGAAACTCATTTAAAAATATTGTTTAGAAATGACTTATAGTATAAAATTGTTATTTACATTGCAAATCCTTCGAGGCCTCTTATATTTCTATTTTATATCTTATGTTGTAATGTGCTCTGAAGAGTGAATTTGAAGTAAATAAACAAATAAAAATCCAAGTTTAAAATATCTTTTTTTTTTTTTGCCTACTGTCTAATACTTATAAACTATGAAAAAATGATCCTGTATTTTTCCAAAGTAATGGTCAAGTATAAAACTACAGTAGAATTCTGCTCTTATAAATATATATTTTAAAAAGCTTTGAATTTTCATCTATGAAGAAATAGGCAGACTTCCACATGTGCCTCAACCGAGATCCACCTGGCAACTCCCTCCTTGGGCTGATGCTCAAATCAACCAAGCTATCCTCAGTGCCTGAGGTTGATGCTCTCAGACCAGCTGAGCTATCCTTAACACCCGGGGCCAACAAACCACTTGAGCCACTGGCTGTGAGATAGGAAGAGAGAGAGTAGGAGAAGAGGGAGAGGAAAAGAAGCAGATGATCATTTCTCATGTGTGCCCTGACCAGAAATCGAACCCAGGACCTCTGCATGCCAGGCCAATGCTCCATCCACTGCCAGACGTCTTCAAACTTTTTATAAGAACGGCCCACTTTTGCAGTGCTGGTCAACCTGGTCCGTACCTCCCACTAGTAGGCATTCCAGCTTTCATGATGGACAGTAGTGGAGCAACCAAACGGCACGGCAATTGGCCCACCATGAAAGCTGGGACGCCCACTAGTGGGAAAGAAAAAAAAAGTGGGCCGTTTTTATAAAAAGTTTGAAGACGTCTGCTTGACTGAGCCAACCAGCCAGGGCCCAAAATAGTTGGTTTTATATAATTGTCAGAAGATGGCATTTCCAGAGCTAACTGGGTCAGGATTAAAAGTGAGGGTAGGAAAAGGTGTTACTTTCAACACCTGTTGCTTGTCAGTATTTGGTACATATCTTACAAGTTTCTGCTCAGTTGATAAACAATTTGTGCAGTTTTAATATTTTTCATTATATATTTTCCCTTGATAATATCCAGAACAAAATTCAGTTAAGGTAAATTATAATTCAGTGTTAAATTGAGTTTAGCATCACACCTGAAACATCTGTAAATTTTGCTGAAATTAATCAAAAGGAAAAGCAGAACTGCAGCCATACTTATTCAGGATAGGAGGACAGCTAAAAGTCTATCAGCAGTAATTATCCTCCATATTATTTTGAATTATCTTTTCTTTTCGATAAGTATGTCTTTCTGCAGGCTTACTATAAGCAGCAGGCCACTCCTTTTGTCATTTAGAAAATGAATCACTTTTTTTCTTTCTCCTGCCATGAGATATTGTAACTTATTTCTAGTTCATAAAATTTGATTACAGACTTTATTATGAAAATATAAAATAATGACTGAAGTAGACTTAGAAAAGAAGTTCATGTTAATGAATATTCATTGCTGTCATACTTAGGGTATCTAATATTCATATACTAAGCCATGTGCCAATTCCATGTAAGAAATTGCTGGGACATTTAGGAAAATTTTGAAATTCATTAGAAGGGATTTCTTCACTTTGATCCTTTGCTTGTTTTTAGCTTGTAATATCTGAAATTCTTCCTTGGTATCACCTTTGTTTGTTTGTTTTAGTTTTTTACAGGCTGGTGGATTATCATAGATGCAGCTGTCATTTACCCCTCTATGGATGATTTCAACCATTCATACCATGCTTGTGGTGTTATAGCAACCATTGCCTTCCTAATGTAAGTGTCCTTGTCAGTGACACTAGTTACACAGACTGTCACATAACAAAAATGTTACACATATATTTGTGTAGATGTAAATTTTTGAAATGTCATTAATTTAACATACTGGGAATAGTTTAAAAGTCAAATACTAAAGAAGGACTTAGAAAGAAAAGCAACTACCCTCTCTTCTTCCACTTCTACCTCCCAGCTTCTCGGCTATCCTGTTTCTTTACTACCAATGTTTACTACATTACTTTTAGGTGAGAAACCATGTACTTTGTCTAGGGTTGGTTTAATTATTCATCTGACAAAGATTTTGGTAAGCTTTCATATTCCCAACTCTGCTGTAGAAACAGGAAATACAGTAGTAAATAAAACAGGAAAATTTGTGCCTAGGACATTACACTCTAATAAATGAGGCAGATAGTAACAAAAGAAATAAATAAAATACATAGCATATTAGATAACGATAAACCCTAGCGAGAAGAAGTAGAGAAGAGAGACATGAGATGTCCATAGGGACTGTCGAAAGTTTAAGTCAAGTCAAAGAATGCCTTAGTAACCAGGAGATTTTTGAGTAAAGACTTGAATAAATGAAGTAACTCATTATGGGGTGTATATGACAGGATCATTCCAAACAGAACAGCAAATACAAGGACTCTATGGAATGGTGACCAGTATGATTTGAGTAAAGGGTCAAGGTAATAAAAGCCAAAAAAGGCTGAAGAACTGTTCCAAACTGAGGCGGCTAAAGAGACATTAGAACAAAATGTACTTCATGATTCTGGACAGGATCCTTTTGCTGTTAAGAGCATTATGGGGACAATTGGAGAACTTGAATGAGATCTGAAGATTAAATGATGGTAGTGAATCATGGTTTATTTCCTGATTTTGGTGGTTGTATTGTGGTTCATAGAACTGTCTTGTTTGAGACAAATACATGTAATTATATGTCTTGATTGTAGGAAGTACAGTTTCTGGGGTTGGGGGGCATTATGTTGGCAATTTACAAATGTTTTAGGAAAAAACTTTAGTTAGACTGTACTTGCAACCTTTCTGTAACTTTGAGATTATATGTAAAACTAGCAATACCAGAAAACAAATAGAGATTGTTTGCAAATGTGCTTAACAGTTAAGATTGGCAAGGCAGGTCACGGCTGTCTGATAGAATGTTATGAAGTTTATTCAAATAATTCAGCAAGGAAAAACAAAAGCTAAGAACCACTAACCTAGGAACATCTGCATTTTTAAAATATGAAGCTTGTTTAAAAATAATATGAAGCTTGTTTTAAAATGTTTATTTTATGTATTTATTTAACTATATACATATTTTATTAATTTAGTTACTATAGAGGTCACTGAAAATAATTATGAGTATTTTGATCATTCTAAAATGTAGAAATGAATGAATAAATTAAGATTTTATATTGTGAAAAAACATAGGGTTCAGATATTATTCAAAACATTTATTCTCAGTGCCTAACACAGGGCTTGACACATATTATGTGTCAAGCCCTGTGTTAGGCACTGAAATAGAAATGGGAAACAAAAGACACAGCCCCTGCCCTTACATTCTAGTGGGGTGTGTGTGTGTGTGTGTGTGTGTGTGTAAAATATGTATAACATTTAACTTTTTAACTTGATATATTGTGAACATATTCCCATGACATTGAAAAAAATTTTAAAGGGTCCTTCTGAAGAAGGGAAGGCTATCTCAATGTAGAGTGCCACTCTGAAAGTGTGTGAAAAACATTTTGTTTGGAACATCTACCAGGAGTTGAAAAAACAAGGTGTTACCATTTGAAAATCTGTGTTGAGTATGTCTGATACATACAAATGGAAATCTAGAAAGGACCAAGCTAAAGATTGTTCCAATCTTAGCAAGATACAGTTTTCAGAATTTTTAAATATTGATGTATATTTGACTATTTTGAGAATTTCACTCTCACATTTTAAAAAGCATCAGGACTTGTTAAAACTCAGTTTGCTGAGCTCCATATGGAGAGTGTCTCTTGAATGAGTTTGGATGGGACCTGGGAATTTTCTTTCTAACGACTTCCCAGGTGACAGCTGATTCTGCTGGTTTTAGAACCACAACCACTGCCTTCCTTAAAGGGTATCTGATTGAAGGAACTTGCTAAGGTCATGTGAGCCCATTACTCAAGACTTCTGAGGCCTAACCTTAAATTTGAGAAACTCTAGCTTATTGTGTATGGTAATTTGATGTTATGAATAGTTTTCTCTTGGAGTGAGAGACCCTGATATCTTGGTTTTATGTATTCAGGATTAATGCAGTATCGAATGGACAAGTCCGAGGTGATAGTTACAGCGAAGGTTGCCTGGGTCAAACAGGTAAGTAGACGCCAACAGTATCTTGCTCTGCATTCCTAAAATGAGAATTATACATTGAAAGGCCACTTGTCTAACTCCTTCAGATCAGGGATAGGATGGAGTTGTATCTAGAGCAGAGGTTATAGGTTCCAAAGCATATAGTAAATATTGCATTTGGTCAAAGTCAGCTTTTTCTTTTTAAGGTTTTATTTATTGATTTTTAGAGAGAGAGGCAAGAATATCGATCAACTTGTAGTTGCTTCACTTTAGTTCTTCATTGAATTGTTTCTCACGTGTGCCTTGTCCGGGCAAGCCCAGGGTTTCAAACTGCCGATGTCAGTGTTCCAGGTCGACGCTCTGTCCACTGTGCCACCACAGGTCAGGCAAAGTTGGCTTTAAAGTAAAGAAAGTGCAGTTTTAAATATATAACCTTGTTCAATAATATGTAGGTATAAATGTGTACAATATGTAGTAAACAGCAGTATAATAACGAATATATATATGTACAAAATAGAACTAACAGTACTTTTAGCTATACCATGTAAATTATTTTCTTCCCTTTTTTGCCATCCTTGTTTGATTGAATTAGCATTTAGAAATAGTTTAGAATCATAGGTTTTAGTGTCTGTTTTAAAATACACCCATAAAATTTGCCATCTTAACCACGTTCAGTAGTGTTAAGTACGTCCACGTTGTTGTGCAACAACCTCCAGGATTTTTTTATCTTACATCATTGAATATATAATAGAATTTCAGTGTGTAAGTTCATCCAGGCCCTTTCTCCTCAACTGAGGAACTCATGTGCCCTGGACTCCAATGCCATGTACCCGAGGTGGGCAGGATATAGGACACATGTGGCACAGCTTCCTAGAGTCCAGTTTGCTCAAAGACTTGAGGGGACAGATATTTATTGAGCATTTCAATGATAAACTGAAAATATTACAGGCATACAAAAATAAACAAGTATAGGCAAATTGCGACCTTTTTTGTATGTCTGTTTGTTTGCTTTAACAATACAAGAGAAACCACTAGTTGGCTCTGGCCGATAATTTGACTCTTTTTTTTTTTTTTTTTACAGGGACAGAGAGAGGGACAGGTAGGGACAGACAGACTGGAACGGAGAGAGATGAGAAGCATCAATCATTAGTTTTTCGTTGCTGTTGCGACACCTTAGTTGTTTATTGATTACTTTCTCACATGGGCCTTGAGCACGGGCCTTCAGCTGACCGAGCAACCCCTTGCTGGAGCCAGCGACCTTGGGTCCAAGCTGGTGAGCTTTTGCTCAAGCCAGATGGGCCCGCACTCAATCTGGCGACCTCAGGTTCTCGAACCTGGGTCCTCCGCATCCCAGTCCGACATTCTTATCCACTGTGCCACCGCCTGGTCAGGCTCTGGCCGATAATTTCAGACTTCTTGGTTCACTGTCCTTATAGATGAACTTAAGTAGATGAGATACAGAACACTGATCTACCATAACCTTGTAAACTCTAAAGGAATAGGTGAATGTTAGCTATTGTTGATAATATTCAGACAATAATAGCTAGAGCTAACATTAGAATATGGCCATCACATTTATAAGTAACATTTATTTCATAACTATTATTTTATGTTTTGAATATAAAATCAGATATTTATATGTAACATTCTATTTACTATGCTTTATTGAAGGGCCAGTGTTTTTATTAGAATTTATGTGTGCTAATTAAAATAAACTCATCTCAGAATTTATTTTAGGTAGTCTAATGGTACCATTTATTTTATAGAAATTCTTCATAAATATTACACAAATGTGATTTAATTCTTCTTGTATTAATGTAATCTTAATGTAGCTTTTCTGCTTCCTATCCACAATAAATCTGAATTTATTTTGCTGTCTGACTTCCCTGAAAGTAAAATACAGTAGCATTTAGATTCACGTATTACTGAATATGAATTTTTTTGTTAAGAATACCTATGTGTTTTTGTTTGAAAGTCCTCTTGGAGGACTTTAAATTTTGCAGCACAGTTACTAAAAATATATGGAGAATTAGCCTCTAAATATGGTACAACATATTTTGTAAGATTTTTATTGGACAATTGAAGACAGTTTTTCTCAGTATACATACAGTGTGTCCGTAAAGTCATGGTGCATTTTTGACTGTGTGACCGGTCAAAAGTGCACCATGACTTTACGGACACACTGTATATTTAGGGAAAATAAATAAAGGCACTTAAAATACACAGAGCAGCCACAAAGAAAAAGGCCAACGTCTTTGTGTTGAAACATACTCAACACATCTTCTGGTCTTCTTGTAGACTTTAATGGCAACTACACATTTTTTCTGTTTGGGTTTTTGTTTTCTTATTGAAAAGGTAATTGAACTGCCTGTTACCATGTGAGAAACAATTCTGGTAAAATGTTGTTTCTTTTAAGGTGCTCGCATTTGGCTGTTCATTGGTTTCATGTTGGCCTTTGGCTCTCTGATTGCATCTATGTGGATTCTCTTTGGTGGTTATGTTGCTAAAGGTAAGCAGAAGCACAGTTTATATTTTGCTTCAATGGAATACTAAACTTGAGCATTAAAGTTGGTTATTTTAGAATAAAGCTTTTTTTCATATAGATAGGCCCACTACTAGCAATGTGTTTATGCCTAGTAACTTCCCCTCTACTTATCAGTGTTTTGTTTGTTTGTTAGGTATGTTTTTAGTATTCCTTTCTTCTATATTTTTTCTTACAATCTAGAGCCTAGAAGGAATGGGCACATCTCCGAACTTTGATCTTCCTTGTCATCCAAAAACCTCAAAAGCAAAATATATATGTTCTCCAGTTATTTGGCGGTTTTGACTTGCTGAGTAATATCCATGCAAAACTTTAACATCCTAGAATTGAAATTTTTTGAATTAATAAGTATTCCTGACGGTGACATCATCTCCTTTTAGATGGAAAAGTAAATTAACATTTAATGCGCATCTGTTCTGTGAGGCCAGCTTAAGGCAAGCTCAGAAAAGGCCTGCTCCTAGATTCTGGGCTGAAATTTCACCTGAGGGAAACCAGAAAAATATGAAAAACCACTTAATGTTTCAAGTAAATTGACTAGGCTTATCATAGGAAAAACAATGATTTGTAAAAACTGGACCAGCAGAGATATAATCTAGCTCCTATTAACCCTTTACTTCTTTGAATAAAATGTGATTCTTGAATTAAAATTAATCATTTAAGTCTTATAGACAGGATTGATAGGCATTTAAAAATACTATTTGTGTTTCTTACTTTGCTTATATAGGATGAGGCAAAAGTAGGATTACAGTTGTGAGTATGCGAAAGTTTGTTCCTTTTTTATTTTTGCGAGAGAGAATGAGACAGACAAGAAGGAGGAGTGATGAGAAGCATTGACTTATAGTAGAGTCACTTTAGTTGCTCATTGATTGCTTCTCATATGTACCTTGACGAGGGGGCTCCAGCCAAGCCAGTGACCCCTTGCTCAGCCCAGTGACCTTGGGCTTCAAGCCAGTGACCATGATCCCATACTCAAGGCAGCTAACCTGCACTCAAGGAGGTGACCTCGGGATTTCAAACCTGGGACCTCAGCGTCCCAGGTCGATGCTCTGTCCACTGCACCACCACTGATTAGGTGGTCTCTTCTGTTTTTTATGTATAGTGTAAATAAAATTTTGGACCCTGCTTTTACATTTAATGTAATATGGTAAATAGTTCTCTTGCTGCTACAAAATCTTTTTCACCATCATATTTTAAAAATAAAAAGAAATTTTTAAAATTTGAATTGGATAATACTTCATTGCAGAAAACTGAGACTGTAAAAGAGTTCAAAGACGTATATAAATTACTGATAATTCTTCTTGCCCAGATGCAACTATTAATTCAGAATTCCTTTTTCTTTTTAATATCTTTTTTTTTTTTTTAGATTTTATTTATTCATTTTTTAGAGAGAGGAGACAGAGAGAGAGAGAGAGAGAGAGAGAGAAGGGGTGGGGGAGGAGCAGAAAGCATCAACTCCCATATGTGCCTTGACCAGGCACGCCTAGGGATTTGAACTGGCGACCTCGGTGTTCCAGGTCAACGCTTTTACCTACTGCGCCACCACAGGTCAGGCCAGAATTCCTTTTGTTAGGAATGTGTTTATGTCATAGAAGATTTTTATTCCAAAAGGCTTTTAGAGCTCGATTATGCTTTGAGAAACATTAGTAGCAGATCTGTAATTTTATGAAGTTGCTTTTCTACAGGATCTTTAGGAGCATTCTAGTGATAATCATTATTTAATGTAGAATATTCACTGTGGCCTTGTTGTGAAGGCCTATACAAATGAGCTGTTATGGTAAAACAAGATTAATTAAAAAATATTCTGAGAGCCTGACCAGGCGGTGGCGCAGTGGATAGAGCGTCGGACTGGGATGCGGAGGACCCAGGTTCGAGACCCCGAGATCGCCAGCTTGAGCGTGGGCCCATTTGGCTTGAGCAAGGCTCACCAGCATGGACCCAAGGTCGCTGGCTCCAGGAAGGGGTTGCTCGGTCTGCTGAAGGCTCGCGGTCAAGGCACATGTGAGAAAGCAATCAATGAACAGCAAAGGTGTCGCAACAAAAAACTGATGATTAAAAGAAAAACAAAAAAACCCTGATGATTGATGCTTCTCATCTCTCTTTGTTCCTGTCTATTCCTATCTATCCTTCTCTCTGTCCCTGTAAAAAAAAAAAAATTCTGAGAAAAAGTTAATAGTTCGTCTATTTATCAGGCGTTGGTCTCTCAGTTACAGAGTAATTATTGCAGCTGATTGTGGGAATTTGTGAGAATTTCAACATTAATCCAGGGTGAAATCCGAACAAAATGTTGCTCTTGCTCTATCTTTCCAGAAGTTCAGGCTCAAAACCCTGGGTGCTTACAGCCTGTTAACAAAGATACTTGCTTGCTCTCACACTGCATGTCCAGCCCATCAGCAAATCCTGCTGACTCTGCTGTTAAAATACATCTTGACTTTGGCTGCTTTTTACCGTCTCCGTTGTTCCTACCCTGGTTCAGTCCATTACAGTCTCCTGCTGATGTCCTGAAATAGCCACCTCACAGGTTTCTCTTTCTCCCTTGAACCCTTTAGTCTGTTCTCATCATTGCAGCCAGAGGTATTGTATTAAAATATGTCAGCTCATGTCACTTTTTCACCTCCAGTGGCCTCTCACCTCACTCAGAGTAAAAATAAAAGCCCTCACCATGACTGCGCGGCTCTGTGGAATCTTCACCACCCGGTTTTCCGTGATTCTCTCCTTTGCCCACATGACCCAATCTGCTGCTCCAGAGTGCTCCCACCTCAGGGCCTTTGCACTTGCAGTTCTGCTTCTGCTCCTGCCTGCACTTTCTTTCTATTCTTATGTCAAAATACCTGTATAAAATGCCATAATTCACTGCCTATCTTTTTTCTCCTTATTTATTCTGTGTGTTGTCTAGTTCCGTGAAGGCAAAAAAAAAAGTGCCTGTTTTATTTTCTGTTGTATTCTCAGTGCATCAAACAGTGCCGACCATAGTATGCACTCAGTAAATATTTGTTTAGTGAGTAAAGGGATTTATCAATTACTAAACTGATACTAGACTTTCTCATATGTATTATATCATTTAATACTCAAACCAACCATAGTTACCAGCAAAATCAGGAGATTTTTAGGAGAACTGGTCTTCTCCAGAATATAAGCAATTAAGTGTTTTGAAATGATAAAACTCTAAATATTACAATTATTTTTACAGAAAAAACCATAGTATACCCTGGAATTGCTGTATTTTTCCAAAATGCCTTCATCTTTTTTGGGTAAGTTTTTTCATCCTCTTTTTTATATATTTTTTTATGTCATTTATGTATATAGTTGCTTTATTTACCACTGTCCAGAGTCTCTCTGCCATGTTATTGTAATAAAATATGAAGGATGAGAAAGATATTTTTAACACATGTTAGTTTTTTGTCAACCTTGGGAACATCCATTGATTTTTTTTTTTTTAAATAACATTGGTGGATGAGGGAAGCATTAATTTGGGAATGCAGATATTGTCCAATGACTTAATTAAAATTTTTCTTTTTTAATTTAAAAATTTTAACAGTTACATTTTTTAGCCACTTTATGCTGGGGACTGAGAATAGGTCTTGGTTTCATTTAAAACTGTACCATAGCCTGACCTGTGGTGGCGCAGTGGATAAAGCGTCAACCTGGGAACACTGAGGTCGCCAGTTCAAAACCTTGCACTGGTCTGGTCAAGACACATATGGGAGTTGATACTTCCAGTTCCTCCCCCCTTTCTCTCTTTCTCTCTCTCTCTCTCTCTCTCTCTCTCACTCTGTGTCTCCTCTCTAAAATGAATTAAAAAATTTAAAAAAAACTTTAAAACTGTACCATAAATTACGCTGCTTTTTAAATCTAGTTTTGCTCTATTTGTGTTTCATAGGTTTCTTTGTGGGTAAGAGCGTGGAAATATTTGCTTTCTTTTGTAAAGTAATTGCTGATGGTTATTCTTGTCTTTTCAAATGAAAGAGCCTACATGCCTAAATCAGGCACATGATCTATGCACTACATGAAATGAAGGAGGTTATAATATATTGGCTAAGAGTTTGTTTGGCCTTTGGTGTCAGAAAGATGTTAGTTTATATTTGGATTTACTATTGAGTATGTAACTTTAGGTAAATGGAAGCATCTGATCCTTCGTTGCCTCTTCTATAAAATAGGAAATAATACCTATCTCACTGAACTACTAGGAGATTTTACCAAAAGAAAGTATATAAAGTGCTTGTTGCAGTAACAAGCATATAGTATACTGTACTTCCTTTTTGAAATTCTGTAGTTTTAAGAAAGAACTGTGTCATATATATAAAAGTAATAATCAAATCTTTATAGTTTTTCTCTTATTATATAATTTAGTCTTAGAAAATCTTTTCTCAAAGCCTAAATTTCTTGGGTGAATTGCCTTTCATTTCAAATTGTTAGAGAACACTGGAAGTTTAATGTGTACCA
The DNA here is from genome assembly GCA_037038555.1 of Rhynchonycteris naso. NCBI lineage: Eukaryota > Metazoa > Chordata > Mammalia > Chiroptera > Emballonuridae > Rhynchonycteris > Rhynchonycteris naso. Next base: position 219,585,239 of record CM072997.1, on the reverse strand, counting down.
TATTAGTTAGGACAAAATCAAACCTTTGTATACATTCTTTTTTTAATTTTTATTAATTTATTGTGTTTGCACAGATTCTAGTGTCCCCCCAGATACATCCTCCCCTCCCCTGTGTTCTTCAGTACATCCCCCCTGTCCCCCTCCAGGCAGCACCCTCCCCCCTTCCCTCCAGGATTTGCTTTTCTGCTCTCATCCCATCCTATCAGCCTATCATCCCCTTTCCCTCTGTCCGCTTTCCCTCTGGATCCTTTGATCCCGCCTCTGTCTCTATTCCGCTCCTCAGTTCATACTGTTCGTCAGATTCCTCAGATGAGTGAGGTCATATGATATTTTTCTTTCTCTGCCTGGTTTATTTCACTTAACATAATAGTTTCCATGTCCATCCATGTTGTTGCAAAAAGTAATATTTCCTTCTTTTTCATGGCCCCATAGTATTCCATTGTGTATATGTACCACAGCTTTTTAATCCAATCGTCCAGTGACAGGCACTTGGTCTGTTTCCAGATCTTGGCTGTTGTAAACAATGCTGCCATAAACATGGGGGTGCATTTCTCCTTTTGAATCGTTGATGTGTTTGTTCTTAGGATATATTCCTACAAGTGGGATGGCTGGGTCAAAAGGCATTTCGATTTTTAATTTTTTGAGGAATCTCCATACCGTTTTCCACAGTGGCTGCATCAGTCTGCATTCCCGCCAGCAGTGCAGAAGGGTTCCCCTTTCTCCACATCCTCGCCAGCACTTATTCTGTGTTTTGTTGATGAGTGCCATTCTGACTGGTGTGAGGTGATATCTCATTGTGGTTTTAATTTGCATTTCTCTAATAATTAGTGGTGTTGGGCATTTTTTCATATGCCTATTGGCCATCTGTAGATCCTCTTTTTTTGATTGGATTGTTTATCTTCCTGGTGTTGATTTTTACAAGTTCTTTATAAATTTTGGTTATTAACCCCTTATCAGATGTATTATCAAATATGTTCTCCCATTGTGTGGTTTGCCTTTTTATTTTGTTCATATTGTCTTTAGCTGTGCAAAAGCTTTTTAGTTTGATATAGTCCCATTTGTTTATCCTGTCCTTTATTTCCCTTGTGCGTGAAGATAAATATATTGCTGCGAGTGATGTCGGAGAGCTTATTGCCTATGTTTTCTTCTAGGATGCTTATGGTTTCATGACTTAAACATTTAAGTCTTTTATCCATTTTGAGTTTATTTTTGTGAATGGTGTAAGTTGGTGGTCTAGTTTCATTTTTTTGCAAGTAGCTGTCCAATTCTCCCAACACCATTTGTTAAAGAGACTGTCTTTACTTCATTATATGCTATTACCAGCCTTGTCAAATATCGATTGCTCATAAAGGTGCTGGTTTATTTCTGGGTTCTCTGTTCTGTTCCATTGATCTATATGCCAGTACCAAGCTGTTTTGAGTACAATGGCCTTGTAGTATAACTTGATATCAGCAAGTGTGATACCACCCACTTTATTCTTCTTTTTCAAGATTGCTGAGGCTATTCATGGTCTTTTTTGGTTCCATATGGGTTTTTGGAATATTTGTTCTATATCTTTGAAGTATGTCCTTGGTATTTTAATAGGAATTGCATTGAATTTATAAATTGCTTTGGGTACTATGGACATTTTAATGATGTTTATTCTTCCTAGCCATGAACACGGTATATGCTTCCACTTGTTTGTATCTTCCTTGATTTCTTTTATCAATGTTTTATAATTTTCCAAGTACAAGTCTTTAATCTCCTTGGTTAAGTTTACTCCTAGATAATTTTTTTTTTTGTTACAATAGTGAAGGGGAATGTTTTCTTAATTTCTCTTTCAGACAGTTCATTGTTGGTGTATAAAAATGCCTCTGATTTCTGAGTATTAATTTTATATCCTGCCACCTTGCTGAATTCATTTATCAGGTCCAGTAGGTTTTTGACTGTGACTTTAGGGTTTTCTATGTACAGTATCATATCATCAACAAATAATGATAGTTTTACTTCTTCTTTTCCAATTTGGATGCCTTTTATTTCTTCTTCTTGACTGATTGCTGTGGCTAGGACTTCCAGAACTATATTGAATAAGAGTGGTGAAAGGGGGCACTCCTGCCTTGTTCCTGATCTTAAGGGGATTGCTTTTAACTTTTGTCTATTGAGTATGATGTTGGCTGTGGGCCTGTGATAGATGGCCTTTATCATGTTGAGGTATGTTCCCTATATTCCTACTTTCGAGATTGCTGAGAGTTTTGATCATAAGTGCCTGCTAGATTTTATCAAATGCTTTTTCTGCATCTATTGATATTATGTGGTTTTTGTCCTTCCTTTTGTTTATGTGATGAATCACATTGATTGATTTGCAAATATTGTACCAGCCTTGCCTCCCAAGAATAAATCTCACTTGATCATGATGTATGATTTTTTTCATGTATTGCTGGATTCAGTTTGCTAATATTTTTGTTGAATTTAGCATCTAAATTCATCAGGGATATTGGCCTATAGTTTTCTTTCTTTGTGTTGTCTTTGTCTGGTTTTGGAATCAGAATTACACTTGCCTCATAAAAGGACCTTGGAAGTTTTCCTTCCTCTTGAATTTTTTTAAATAGCTTGAGAAGGATAGGAGTTAGTTCTTCTTTGAATGTTTGGTAGAATTTGCCTGTGAAGTCATCTGGCCCAAGGTTTTTGTTTGTTGCAAGTTTTTTGATAACTGTTTCAATCTCATTTGTTGTAATCCGTTTATTTAGGTTTTCTGATTCTTCCAGATTGATGTTTGAAAGATTATATTTTCAAGCAATTTGTCCATTTCACCTGTTGTCTAATTTTTTGGCGTATATTGCTTCATAGTATTTTCTTACAATCCTTTGTATTTCTATTGTGTCCATTGTTACTTCTCCACCCTCATTTCTAATTTTATTTATTTGAGTGCTTTCTCTTTTTTTTCTTGGTGAGCCTGGCTAAGGGTTCATCGATCTTGTTTACTTTTTCAAAGAACCAGCTCTTGGTTTCATTGATCCTCTGTATTGTTTTATTAGTCTCTGTGTCATTTATTTCTGCTCTAATCTTTATTATTTCCTTCCTTCTACTTCCTCTAGGCTTTACTTGCTGTTCTTTTTCTAGTTCTTTTAGTTGCAGAATTAAGTTGTTTATTTGTGCTTTTTCTAGCTTCTTAACGTTTGCCTATAATGCTATGAACTTCTCTCTCAGGACTGCTTTTGCTGAGTCCCACAGATTTGAGTTGTTGTATGCTCATTTTCATTTGTTTCAAAGAAATTTTTTATTTCTTCCTTGATCTCATTGTTGATCCATTTATTATTTAATAACATGCTGTTTAGTTTCCAAGTGTTTGAGTGTTTTTCAGCTTTTTTATTGTAGTTGATTTCTAGTTTCATGCCATTGTGATCAGAGAAGATGCTTGATAGGGTTTCAATCTTCTTAAATTTGTTGAGACTCGTTTTATACATATGTGGTCTCTCCTAGAGAATGTACCATGCGCACTTGAAAAGAATGTATATTCTGCTGCTTTAGGGTGAAAGGTTCTGAAGATATCTATTAAGTCCAGTTGACCTAGTGTGACCCTTAATTCTGCTGTTTCTTTATTAATTTTCTTTCTTGAGGATCTATCTAGTGATGTTTGTGGGGTATTGAAATCCTCTACTACTATAGTATTGCTGTTGATCTCTCCCTTTATGTCCATCAAAATCTGCTTGATATATTTAGGTGCTCCTATATTAGGTGCATAGATGTTTATAATGGTTATCTCTTCCTGTTGGATTGCTCCCTTTATCATTATGTAGTGACCTTTATCCCTTACTGTAGTCTTTGTTTTAAAGTCTAATTTGTCAGATATAAGTATTGCTACCCCAGCTTTTTATTTATTTCCATTTGCATGAAATATTTTTTTCCATCCTTTTACTTTTGGTCTATGTGTATCTTTTGTTTTGAGGTGGGTCTCCTGTAGACAGCATATGTATGGGTCCTGTTTTCTTATCTATTCAGCTACTCTATGTCTTTTGATTGGAGCATTTAATCCATTTACATTTAAGGTCATTATTGATACATAGTTATTTATTGTCTTTCTTTTCTTTAAATCTATATTTCTCTTTTAATATATATATATATTTCCCCACTTTGTTCTGTCTACTGCAGACCGCTTAACATTTCTTGCAGCATTGGTTTAGTTGTGATGAATTCCTTGAGGTTTTTTTGTTTTTGGTCTGGTAAGCTTTTTATTTCTCCTTCAATTTTAAACGATAGTATTGCTGGATAAATAAGTCTTGGTTGTAGGTTGTTGTTCTGCATTACTTTGAATATTTCTTGCCAGTCCCTTCTGGCCTCAAGTGTTTCTGCTGAGAAGTCGGATGTCATCCTTATGGGTGTTCTTTTGTAGACGATTGACTGTTTTTCTCTTATAGCTTTTAATATTCTTTTTTTTTATCTCTTAGCTTTGGTATTTTGATTACAATATGTCTTGGTGTGGGTCTCTATGGGTTCTTTTTTCATGGGGTTCTCTCTGGTTCTTGAATTTGTGTGACTCTTTCCTGCATCAATTTAGGGAAATTTTCAGCTAAAATTTGTTCAAAGAGCTTCTCTAGTTCTTGTTCTTTCTCTTCTCCTTCAGGAACCCCTATGATGCAGATATTGTTTCTCTTCATGTTGTCATAGAGCTCTCTTAGAGTTTCCTTTTTAATCCTCTTTCCTTTTTGCTTTTCTGCTTTCGTGCTTTCACTTATCTTGTCCTCTTAAGTCGCTGATTCGATCCTCTGCTTTATCCAGCCTGCTTTTAATTCCTTCTAGTGTACTCTTCATCTCTGATATTGTGTTTGTCATTTCTGTCTGGTTCTTTTTATGATTTCCGTGTCCTTTTAGATGCTTACAATTTCTTTATTGAGGTGTTCATTAAGTCCATTCATTGTAGCTTTGAGATCCTTAAGCATCCTGTCATTATTTTATACTCTGCATCTGGTAATTTGGTTACTTCCAATTCATCCAGGACTTTTTCTGAGGATTTATCTTGTTGAAGCATATGACTTATGCTTCTTTGCCTTCCCATTTTTCTCTGTTTCCAATCGTGGTCTCCTTGCCTAGTAGAGCCACTTTGAAGTCTTCGAACATCCATTGATTTTTAAAATTGCCACCACCTCCCATTTAAAGAAGAAATGTGATTTGTGTAAATTTAGTTACATAACACCAACAATTTTTATTTTATTATTTCATTTTACTTTATTATTTTATTTTGTTACATTATTTTATTTTATTCAGTGAGGGGGGGAGGCAGAGATAGATACCCACATGCACCCCAACCGGGATCCACCTGGCAAGTCTGCTAGGGGGGTGATGCTCTTCCCATCTGGGGCATTGCTCTGTTGCTCAGCAACTGAGCTCTTCTTAGTGCCTAAGGTGGAGGCCATGGAGCTATCCTCAGTGCCCAGGGCCATCTTGCTCCTATTGAGCCATGGCTGTAGGAGGGGAAGAGAGAGACAAAGAGAGAAGCGAGAAGGGAGAGGATAGAGAAGCAGATGGCTGCTTCTCCTGTGTGCCCTGACTGGGAATCAAACCTGGGCCAATGCTCTACTACCAAGCCAACTGGCCACGGCTTTTTATATAGATGTAATTTGCTTTTTATTTAGAATTTCAAAGTGGTGGAGTGAATATTAGCCAGAGCCAGCAGGAGCATATTGAGTAGTAAGAAACAAAAAGCAAATTTGAAGCAGCAGTATAGGAAAGTTTGTCAACTGCTGAATTATTGTTCATTTGGAGAGAGTATGCAAGAGGAGATCATGAAAGAATTCTATTGACTTAATTTTTTTTACAACTTTAATATTATATCTATTAAGATGATGTGCAAGACCAAGAATAATAAGTTTATAATCATATTTTTAAAATCTATTAGCTTAATTATTCTTATTTTTATTAATACATAAATATACCACTTATCTCTTCCAGTGGACAGTGTTCATTTTAAATCTGTCCCTGGCAGTTGCTTTTAATGAAAGCTGACTTAATACCATTTTTCCTGAAAATTTTGTTTCTAGGTGCATTCTATAGCTCTTTCTATCCTCAGTGCCATTAGAATTTGTGCATGAGATTTGAGGTGTAGAGGAAAAGCCCTAACATTTTTTTATCCTTCTGATGCAATGACAACTTAAAAGATTAATAAAACCCCAGAAAATCTTAATAATAATCTTCTCTAATGTTTATTCTTTTCTGGGCACTTAGGGCCTACCTTTGCCCCTATCCCAAGCCTTCTACCCCTATCCTCCAAAAAAAGACTAAAATGGAAAACCTCAAACTTTTCTTTACCCTTTGCATCAGGAATTCTTAACCTCCATTTAATGGCTAGGCTTCTGGTGATGGGAACTACTAGCCTTTTCAGTAATCAAGACATTAGTGTTTCAGGGAAGAGATTTTTAAAGAAGTCCCTAATCCAAAAAAGGTTTCTAAAACTGCTGTATATTTTTGGACAGTTTATTTTAGGACTTTTATTTCCCTACCCCTTCCTACCCTCAAAAAGGAAATAGGAGCCCCATATCTACCTGAACCACTCATGAAATGTTAATAGTTGCCATTCAGTAGTAGTCAGCAGTTGATGTTCACACTTACTCTATTTCACCACCAGGCATTTTGCAATTTAGTAAAATCAGTTTGGGAATAAGAAAAATGTGAACTTACATATGGCAACATATACAACTTCCTTGGGTCATTCTTTGTGTACTGAAACTAGTGGAGAAAACTCAAAAAGATTTATTTTAAAACCATTTAAGCCATTGATTTTATGCAGAAAATAATAATGACCAAAGTTTATTGAGCAATTATTATGTGCAAGGCACCATCCTTAGTGCTTTAGATGGAAGCTGTCAGTTAATCCCTGTAACAACGCTGAAGGTGGCTCTATTATTATCCCCATATTACTGGTATATGTGAGAAAGCAGTCACAGGGAAGTTAGATAACTTGGTTGACATCATGTGTCTAAAATTTCTCTGTCTGACTCTAGGGTCTAGGCTCTAGCTACTACGATGATGAAATTTGAAATTTGGGATGAATACAGTTGACGTTTTTTCCTTTTTCTGAGTCTTCAACCAGTTGTTTTCTATTAGTTCTGTGTCCCTCCCCATTTTAAAGAATGTAAAGTTATATTTGAAAAATACAAATTGAGTAAACCTCAACCCCCAACTTATGAAATAAAATGTGGGTGAGTTTGTTTTTTTGTAGGATAATGTAATGTGTTTGGGAGAGGGACAGTGTTGATATTTAGGATTTCTTTTGCATTCAAGCTGCAATGCTGAGGTTTGAGCACCTTTAAAGATGGCCCAGGCAGGCCTCCTGAGCTCCCTGATCCAGTATCTCCACAGAGCTAGAGGTGGTCATGGTACCTCAGTACCCCGCAACTGCAGGCAAAGGAAGGCAGTGCAACAGGGTCCGAGGCCAGAGTAAGAATGGCTTCAGGATGGAGTGGTGGGGAGGGGATTTACTGAGAACCAGCCAGGGAGTGACAAACAGCAGCCTTCTTTAGTTTAATCATTATTTACTCTTAAGTTCCACCTTGAGATGCTGCAGTGTTGGCAGGGAAGTCGCTCTGTCACAGCAAGGAGGAACAGAGGATTGAGGAAGATTTGTAGGATAATTTTATCTCTTCCAAAGAAGAAGAAACACAGCCTGACCAGGCGGTGGCGCAGTGGATAGAGCTTCGGACTGGGATGCGGAAGGGCCCGGGTTCGAGACCCCGAGGTCGCCAGCTTGAGCGCGGGCCCATCTGGCTTGAGCAAGAGCTCGCCAGCTTGGACCCAAGGTCACTGGCTCCAGCAGGGGGTGGCTCGGTCTACTGGAGGCCTGCAGTCAAGGCACATACATGTAAGAGGGCAATCAATGAACAACTAAGGTATCGCAACGGCAATGAAAAACTAATGATTGATGCTTCTCACCTCTCTCCGTTCCTGTCTGTCTGTCCCTATCTATCCCTCTCTCTGACTCTCTCTCTCTGTCCCTGTAAAAAATAAAAAATTTAAAAAAAAAAGAAGAAACACATACATTCATTCAATAACTTAACCACATTTCACAAAACCTTGGAAAGTGATCTTGACAATTTCAAAGTAGTTATAAGTTTCTTTTATATGTGCCTGACCTGTGGTAGCGCAGTAGATAAAGCATCGATTTGGAATGCTGAGGTCTCCGGTTTAAAACCCCAGCTTGCCTGGTCAAGGCACATATGGGAGTTGATGCTTTTTGCTCCTCCCCCTTCTCTCTCTCCTCTCTAAAATCAGCCTATTAAAAAAATCTTTAAATGCCACAATTTGGTTAATTTCTCATTTGTTACTCGTGTACTTATTAAATCTAAATATTAATTTGGCTTTGTGAAAATACTATAAGGAAATTGAAATTAAATTTAACTAGTGGACACCATTATCAGAGTAATTGTAGCAGATTGCCTACCATTCTGATATAACAGAACAGTACTCGGCAATAGCTTAGAAATTACTATTTCAGAAATCAGAAACAAGTGTCACTACCAAAGGTGACCATCTGACAGTGTAGGAGGGACTGGCACTTGCCCATTCTGACTTGGGTTTTGTTTTTTTTGCAGTAGGTCTGATATTAACTGGTAGAGCGGAGATCCATCACATTTTGGAGGTTTATGAAATCCTTTATAAATTGGAAGTAATATACTTCCAAGAGAGACTATAGCTGCCTTCCTGGTTGCATTTTTGTTTTCATCAAAAGCACTCTGTCTTTACCTTTATAAAGGCCTATGAAACCTGTTTTAAATTGATCATCATGATTAGGGATGTAACCTTGAGTATACACCAGTGGTTGAAAAATAGATGAGAAAACAAAATGAAAACCAGCACTTGTCGTGGAAACCTCTACCTCTGTCTTCAGTTTCTCAGTCGCACTTACCTCCCACATCCAAGGCCCACTGGACTGCCTCTGCATTGTCTTAACCCTGTTCTTTTTTCTGTCCATTTCCATCATTTATGTTTAGTTGTCATATCCCTTCCTGAGCAGCTCACATCCCTTGGATCCATATATTTGTTGTTAATTTTCCTTCTAAAACAAAGCCTTCATCCTCTCATTTTCCATCTTTGAAATTTTTCAGAACTTAAGAGCTGTCTACAGAAGAGTTGATCACTAGTGGCCACCCAGCCGAATTCTGCCCACAGTGCTGTTTTATTTAGCTTGTATGGTATTTTTTGTTTTATTGAGCTGACATTTAAAAATCAAGAGATTTTACATAAAAATCTGAATTTTTTACTTTTTTTTAAAAACTGGAAGATCTGACAGTCCTGGGCTCCACATAGCACCCTGCACAGCAGCAAGAAACTGGAGCCCAATAGGTGTTCCTTTTAAATAGGGGATGCATCTTTGCATAGCCCCGTTTCATTCATTGCCTGGGACTGACACGTCCCCTTTAATTAGAACATACAGGCTGGCACCTGCCATCTTGTCTCAGTAAGGCACCTAAGGCCGCTGTAGGCAATTTAACCACCCTGGTCAATTGGCTTATTAAATCCTAGCCACCTCATTCCATATCCTAGTTGTCTCTTAAACTATAGTCTAGTTGTATTGGACTTGACTACACCTCGTATACACATATGTCTTCATATGCATATAATTGCTCTCTTGCTCCCCTTAAACTGAAACTGAGGACAGCTATAGATATTTCCCCACCTAAACATTGAACTGTAAGCTCTGTGAGGGCATATTCCTGCATTGATCTCCTGGGCTTTTCCTGAGGTCCCATGGTCTTTTATTCTTCTTTGCCTTTTGATATAATATTTACGCTCCCTGAAACATCTTTATTCGCCTTCCCATCAGATCCTATACCTACCGAGCTCCTATTCGAGCTCTTGCTTATCCTTCAGAGTTCGTCTACTATTACCACCCCTGTGAATCCTTTCTAACACATTCAGACAGAATAAATTCTCTATGTTCTCGTGCTCCCTAAACGTTTGGTGTATACCCTTTTTCCTCCCAAAAGGGCAGGGACTCTTATCTTCTTTTTAAAAAGAGATTTTTATATACTGACTTTAAAGACAGAGAGACAGGGTGGGGTGGGAAACGGAGCAGGAAGCATCAACTCATAGTTGCTTCTCGTATGTGCCTTGACCAGGCAAGCCCTGGGTTTGGAACTGGCAACCTCAGCCTTCCAGGTTGACACTTTATCCACTGTGCCACCGCAGGTCAGGCAGGGGACTCTATCTCATTTATCTTTATAGCCCTAGCATCTAGCACCTTCATACTCTAAAAAGGTTTGTTGAATGAATTTAATAAAAGTCAGACATATAATGGTTATATACTAAGCACTGATTAGCTTTGTAAGAGTGCCTTGTGTCCCTGTGCTCCTATCAGGGTGTGGGCCGTCTGCTCCGCAGCACAGCTGAGCACAGTGGGGCATGCACTGTCTTAGAGTGAGCAGCCTCTGTTCTGACACATCCATGGTTTTTTTCATAGAACTCCTCAGTTATTCTTTGTTGCTGGTTTCCCATGATTCTCTCACATGTCTTCTTTTCCCATACTTGGCTAGTCATGTGATGTTTCCTGTTTTATTCACAGAGGACTGGTGTTTAAGTTTGGCCGCACCGAAGACTTATGGCAGTGATGACGTCCGATTCACTACTACTGTACAGAGGCCCGGTGTGGTGTTCTGTTTTTGTTTTTTACTACTCCCAGTCTTTTGTGATGCCATTTTCTAAACTTATTTCTGAGTGTAGTCTCAGCTTAAATTTGTGTAATACTAAAATCATGAGAAATCCCTATTTAAACAACAAAAATCTATTACGGTATGCATTTGATTAACTTATAAAATGTTAAAAGTATTTCACATGAGTAATTTTTATTAAGTTCTATCATGGTATAATTTGTAAAAATAAAAGTAAGTTACAAAAGAAATTGTGGATACATCAAATATGAGTTTTGTCATCTCCAAGGTCCAAATGCAATTAAGTGCTCTAAAGATACGTGTTTATTTAAATGTGAGCTCTTCTGTGTCAAATGTTAAGTGAAATATAAACATTGCCTTGTTTTTAAAAACTATTTAGTAGTCGGAATTCTTTCTCACTGTACTTTGTGTTTGGGTCATACAGTTTTGCCAAAAATTCTGAAAACATTTCGGTGTAAGTGGCTACTGAGGGTTTCTGAAGGGGTGAGTGAGCATGTCGGAAGAAAACTCCTGATCCAGCCACAGGACCCCTCAAAAGTATCCCATCTGTGCCACTGATTTGGTGGGGGGTAAGGGTGGAGGGGTTGTAATAACTCAGCTGTGACACGTGGTTCTGGAGGGATATGTGGTCATTCCACATCTACATTGAAGGAAAGAAGGAAAGGGTAGGGACTTGATACTAGACGCAGGTGACAGGTTTTGTTGTCGGTGGTTTGATAATTGGATTCCATATTTCACTGTATCTCTGTACTGAACAACTAAGTTCAAAATAGACCGGCCAGACCTGACCAGTGGTGGCGCAATGGATAGAGCGTCGGACGCGGAGGACCCAGCTTCGAGGCCCCAAGCTCGCCAGCTTGAACACGGGTTCATTTGGCTTGAGAAAAAACTCTCCAGCTTGGACCCAAGGTCACTGGCTCGAGCAAGGGGTTACTGGGTCTGCTGAAGGCCCGCAGTCAAGGCACATATAAGAAAGCAATCAATGAACAACTAAGGTGTCGCAACAAAAAACTAATGCTTGATGCTTCTCATCTCTCTCCATTCCTGTCTGTCTGTTTCTGTCTATCCCTCTCTCTGACTCTCTGTCCCTGTAAAAACTATAAATAATAAAATAATAGACCAGCCAGGTCGATTATAGTTACAAATGTTAACTACTGGGAAGTCTCCTAGTTTGTTCCTCCTTGGAACCCTGCTCCCCACCTTGGGAAAACAGTTTTTTTAAGGAACTAGCTAACTATGGGATACATGTTCTTCAGAATTACAGCTTGAAATGTGTTCTTTCATAAAAGCTCCTACAATTAGCGCTTCACTAAACACACAGTCTCTCTCAGGTGATTGAAATCAGTGGTTTCCTTTTCCACATCGCCAGAGTTACCTTCCTGTATGTATGTTTTGAATATGGCCCAGACATCAAGAGACTACTCAGAGAAATAACGGTCATCACATAACAGATCAGTCACGGTGAGTTTTTAGATCAATAGGATCTCTTTTTACAGATGAGATGACACAGACCATGGAAATTTAAATGATTTCCTCAAGGTCATGAAAGTTGTTTAATGTTGAGGCAGTGCACTTCACAACCGACCACGATGCCTTTCCCCACGATGAGATTCAGAGTGTGCTCAGGGAATAAGAGCAACCTTGAAAACTGCTGGAATAAAAGCATAATGTCTGCAGGGAATAAATATAAGTGAGTTCTTAATTTTTCCCTATTGTTTTTTAATCATCTGCTCTGCTGGTGTAGATAAGGATTAACTGGGTAGCATACTTCATTCAGCGTGAAAAAGAATCTGAGAATTTTCAATAAAATTTTACCAAAACCTTAACTTTGTACTTGCACCCAAGAAAATATTAGTAGTACCATTTTTAATGAAATCAAACATTTATTGAAAATTGTTTTTGAAATGACCACTTAAACAAGTTTTTAATTTTTTATTTTTAATATCAAATCTATCTCTGACCCTGTTTCGTTGTACATAAGGAGACTGCAGAACAAGTGTTTGTCACGTGCCAAAAAAACGTGAGCAACAAGCAAAAGGAAACTTGTTTCGGAACAGGCCTTGTTTTTCTTGGATGTTTTTGCTTAAAATCCAGCAGCCAAATGAGGAAACTGTAAAAGCAAAGCAAACATTTTTTTCACAGATGAATTCTTCTACTCTTAAAATGTATACACATTGATTCTGGCTTGATCTTTTGAAATGTATATTGGCCAAAATGTCTCATCACTGCCCTTCAAGGCTTTTCATAAAAGATGAATTAGAAGCTAGAGCTCATTTCATAAAGGTCTTTATATAGATCATTGCTAAATAACCATCTAGCTTTATTTGGACACCTCTGGTGACAGTGGACTCATGACCATCTAAAGGAGCTCATTCCATTTGGCAGACAGTTCAAATTGATAAGAATTTACATTGCCACTGGGCCTAGGGGCATTCTTTAGAGAAGCATAGAAAAAAATATATTTTCTACATGAGTTTTCTAAGTGAAGAGCGTTCGTTCTTAGTCCCCCTTTGGGTCTTTTGCAAGCTGAACATACTTGAGTTCTTTACTTGTGCATTATTACAATATCACTGCTCATGGAGCAGCTTGGAAAACAGAATTCTTGTATTGGCACCAAGAGTAGCTAACGTGGGTGTTTTCTATGGATCAGTGTGCTAACATTTCACACAAAGTATCCTTCTAATCCTTACTACAACCTAGTGAGAGATATTACTATTATTATCTCCATTTCAGAAATGGGGAGTCTGAACCTCAGAGGTCAGAGCTAGAGGTTGCAGAACCCAGATCTGTCTGAATCCAGAATGTAGAACTTTTTTTTTTTAACTTTTATTACTAGTTTTTATTCAGTGAGAGGAGGGGAGGCAGAGAGAGACAAGACTGCCACATGCACCCCAACCAGGATCTGCCTGGCAAGACCCCTGTGGGGTTATGCTCTGCTCATCTGGGGTGTTTCTCCATTGCTCAGCAACCAAGCTGTTTTTAGCACCTCAGTTGGAGACTCCGAGCCATCCTCAGTGCCCAGGGACCAACCTGCTCAAATCAATTGAGACATGGCTGTGGAAAGAGGAGAGAGAAAGAAGGGAGGCAGGGAGGAGTGGAGAAGCAGATGGTTGCTTCTCCTGTGTGCCCTGACCAGAAATCAAACCTGGATGTCCACATGCTGAACCAACCAGCCAGGGCTCAAAATGTAGAATTTTATTTCATTTTTAAAATGAGGAAACTGAGCCCCAGAGAAGTATAGCAACTAGGCTGAGGGCACCAGCCTACCTGGGGTGAGCTAAGACTAGAATTCAGATCTGCCTCCTAGAACAAGGAAGGCTCTGTACTGAGCCTCTCCAAGAGGGGAGAAGTCACCAGCAGGCTCCTCATCTGTTTTCCTACTTTTCTAAGAGCGAGCTCTCCGCATTTTGGTTGAACAAGCATTTGTTGGACCCTTACTGTGTGTCTAGAACATTTATTTTCAATCAGAAGCAGGGCTGATATCAGTGTGACAAGACTCACTGTTGAGACTTGCATAAAACAGCAGGAGGCACTCTTAATACATTTTGTCATGTTTTTTACATTTCGTGCCAAAACAGTGGGGGTGTTTATATTTCTTGGCAACAAAACTATTTTAAAAAGAAACTGCAAACACTTATTCGGAAGCCAGTAGAAGATCTTCAGCACACTGCAGCCATTTCAAAATCTATCCTCTGTGCTTCCCATTATTCTACTCAACTCCAGAACATTCATTTTATTGCATCATTTCCCCCACGGAAACCTTTGGGAGCTTCCGGTTGCCTAAAAGATACTTCAAGGAACTCCAGCCCATTTTTCATCCTTCTCGCCTCCCACTCTGCTGAGCTAGGTGGCTTCCTGCCTCTCCTGTTCTTGCTCTCAGCTTTCCCCTCGCAATGCCTTTCAACTCCTGTCACTTGGCCAAACCCAACACAACTCCGAGGTCTGTTCTCCCTGACCTCCCCAAACTCAGGACCTCTCCCTCGTCTAATTCTTCCAGCAGCTACGGCCAGGATTACTCTTTTAGTACTTAGTAGATAGAGCTGTGCACATATAAAGGTTCAGTCCTTCAAAGTGGGTTAAAGCCTTATACCCACTCACTATTCTCAGGAACAGGGACTTATCCATGGTAGACTTGCAAAAAAGCTCCTTTCTTCAGAAAGGTTAACTGTGTGGGATTAATTTTAATAAGTGGACATCAGTGGGTTTTTGTGCTTTGGAAAGCAAGAAATAAAATCCATGGTTTAGCCTGGCCAGGCGGTGGCGCAGTGGATGGAGCGCCGGACTGGGATGCGGAAGACCCGGGTTTGCGACCCCGAGGTCGCCAGTTTGGGCGCGGGCCCATCTGCCCTGAGCAAAAACTCACCAGCTTGGAC
The DNA here is from genome assembly GCA_037038555.1 of Rhynchonycteris naso. Lineage (NCBI taxonomy): Eukaryota > Metazoa > Chordata > Mammalia > Chiroptera > Emballonuridae > Rhynchonycteris > Rhynchonycteris naso. Next base: position 219,570,229 of record CM072997.1, on the reverse strand, counting down.
CCAAGGTCGCTGGCTCCAGCAAGGGGTTGCTCGGTCTGCTGAAGGACCGCAGTCAAGGCACATATGAGAAAGCAATCAATGAACACCTATGGTGTCGCAACGGCAACGAAAAACTAATGATTGATGCTTCTCACCTCTCTCTGTTCCTGTCTGTCTGTCCCTATCTATCCCTCTCTCTGACTCTCTCTCTGTCCCTGTAAAAAATAAATAAATATGTAAATAAAACATTTTAAAATCCATGGTTTATTAAGTTGAAATAAAAAGTTGAAGGAAGCAATTCACTTAATGAAAGCAAATGAAAAAAGTGTTATAAACTGAATTTTTGTAAGTCAGTACGTGAGTTAGGATCGCTGTAATCTACAAGAAGATAGAGGATTAGTATATGCAGCTCCTTGAGGCCTGGAACTATAATTTATATAGTTTTGTCTCTCCAGCTCTTCACACAAGGGCTCTCTCACATATTAGGTAATACACTTAATGGAATTAATGAATAATGACAAGTGCATCTTACTAGGACCATCCAAGGGTGAGATGGGTGCCCCACCTAGCAAGAGCCAGGCATGGCCTGGACCACCAGGGATGGGTGTGTCCCTTCTAACCCCCTGCAGTCTGGTTCTATAAAATACAATAAGGGCATTCAATAATGTTTAAAATGTATTTCTGGATGGTTTACAAAAATAAAAATCACCCCTGGATAATTTGGAAGTTTTCGAAGTTTTAAATTATTTCCTCTTTAATAGATATTTGGCTTTTCAAGTGTAAGCTGTAAATGTTATACTGCTGAATAAATGGTTACTCAGCTATCAGAAAGTAAATCAGGGGCTGACCTGTGGTGGCGCAGTGGATAAAGCGTCGACCTGGGAACACTGAGGTTGCCAGTTCAAAACCCTGCACTGGTCTGGTCAAGGCACATATGGGAGTTGATGCTTCCAGCTCCTCCCCCTTTCTCTCTTTCTTTCTCTCTCTCTCACTCTGTGTCTCCTCTCTAAAATAATAAAATAAAATAAAAAATTAAAAAAAAAAAAAAGTAAATCAGAAGACAAGTGGGAGAAATGTTCTCTGGTGGCTGCCCACTACATACACACACACGCGTGCACACACGCTGTGTCCTTGGAGCCAAAAAGAGACCGATTCAAATTCATCCTGTTCCATTTACTACCTCTGTCATCTTAGTCAAGTTACTCCTCATCTTTAAGATAGGAACACATTCCTTTGTGCAGGGTTGTTGCAAAGACAAAATCAGATAATGTTAAAAAGCACCTAGCACAAAATTGGAAACAGTAAGCTTACAAAAACAACAACAAAAAAGCCCATGAGTGCTATTATGCTTATACATTCTTTCATGGTTGGCTAACCACCTAGCAATAAACTTTCACATTCACGAGGTGGTTTGCATTTTACTGAATGTAGTTACAGACATTATGATCTCATTTGATCTTTAAACAACCCAGTGAGAACAAAGATTACTATTCTTATTTCAACAGGAGAGAGGTTGAACTTGCCTACATGATACCTTGCAGAATGGTTACTGGAATCCAGGACTTCTCATTCCTGGTACACCATTGGCTGCCGCAGTGCCTAGTGTTAGGTGGGGTTCCTCAGATTTCCTTCACTTATTCTGCCAATATTTATTGCAACTCAAGTAACTGAGCTAGATCTTTGTTCTGATTGTAGTATCCCTGATCAATCACTAGAGTGCTTGGTATATATACTAGTTGCTGAATAAATACTTGTGGAATGAATGAATGAATGCATTAAACCAGTTTTCTGAGTCCTTTCACTAGATTACCCTGCCTCTTCTAAAAGGGTAAAAACACTTGCAGGGCATTGGAGACTAGTTGTTGGGAAAAGCCAAGAGCCAGTGGCTGTAGAGAGAAGCTGATGCAAGATGAGGCAGGTTACACACAACAACACGGATGCTGAGTAAAAGAAGCCAGAAGAAGAAGAGTATACCATGTAGTTCATTTATATAAATTTATAAAAAATGCAAGCTAGTCTATAGTGATGAAAAGCAGGTCAGTGGTTGCCTGGGGATGGGATGGGGTGGAGTAGGAAGGGAGTAGGTCTAAAGAGGCAGGAGGAAATGTTTGGACTTGATGTATGTTTTTTATTTTTATTGTGGGGATGGTTTTCATGGGTATAGAATACATTTAAATGTATCAAATTGTAGACTTTAAATATGTGTAGTTCATTGCCAGTCATATCTCTACAAAGCTATTTGAAGAAGAGAGAGGAGATGGAGGAGAAAGAGGCAGGTTCTCTCTGCAGGTTCTCCCTATAGACACAAATGTCAAGGCCCACAATAGAGCTGGCTTTCTGTGCCTTTAGTGATCAGTACATCGGTGTGTGGGCAGAGAAAGGGTTGGCCTGGGACTCTGCAGGCCTGGCTCCTGGTCTTGTCTCTGCCACTCACAAAGTATAATGGTGGGCATTAATCTGATTTCTGTCGGCCCCAACTGCCCATTTGTACCAACAGGCAATATTGATCCCTGCTTGCCCAGCCAACCTCAGCTTCGATGGGAAGATTACCTAAGGTAGAGGTAGTCAACCTTTTTATACCTACTGCCCACGTTTGTATCTGTTAGTAGTAAAATTTTCTAACTGCCCACCAGTTCCACAGTAATGGTGATTTATAAAGCAGGGAAGTGACTTTACTTTATAAAATTTATAATGCAGAGTTACAGCAAGTGAAAGCATATAATAATAATTACTTACCAAGTACTTTATGTCGGATTTTCACTAAGTTTGGCAGAATAAATCTTTATAAAACAACTTACTATAATTAAATCTATCTTTTTATATATACTTTGCATACATAGAAATTACATTAGTTAATTGAATTACAAATGGGATCCCTGAGGCTGATGCTGGGAAACTAAATATTGAATATTCGGTTCAATTTTTGTGAGGAACAAACGAAGGTCTCCCCTTTTGGAAATATTCAGGCAGTTTCTTTCTTTCATCATAATATGATTAACAGCATTAAGTCCTGATTCCACAAGATATGAGGTAGGGAAAGGTATCAATAAACTGAATACCATTTTCCACATATTTGGATATAAGACCGGCATTATTTTATTTTGCCATAGGTTTTCATATCCACCACTGTCGAATTTATGTTTACTTTCTTCATCATATCTAATTTCTAACAGTTCTTGGCAAGTTGTATCAGCCTTTTCAATATTTGCAGTAAAAGGACTTTTAACCAATCATATACCTTCAATTTCAAAATATCTTCAAATCGTTTTTCCATGTCCAATTTAAGTTCGTTGAGGTGGCTACTGAATCTGTCAATATCCTCTGGAAATTACATCATCTTTTATAGATGATAATTGAGGAAACTGATGAAATTCTCTCTTCAATAGGTTATGACAAAGTAGTTCAAGTTTGTCAATAAATAATAGCACAATACTTTGGCAACCTATAAGAGTTTTATTAGCTCCTTGAAGCTGCAAATTGACATCGGTAAATCGCTTGAAAATATCTGCCAAGTAAAAGGCATCATTCTTTACTGTTTTTAACTGTTGACACAGATTGGTCTCATTATTACTTTTTCTTTTTTTTACAGAGAGAGTCAGAGAGAGGGATAGATAGGGACAGACAGGAACGGAGAAAGATGAGAAGCATCAATCATCAGTTTTTCGTCTTGACACCCTAGTTGTTCATTGATTGCTTTCTAATATATGCCTTGACCGCGGGCCTTCAACAGACTGACTAACCCCTTGCTCGAGGCAGCGACCTTGGACTCAAGCTGGTGAGCTTTTGCTCAAACCAGATGAGCCCACGCTCAAGCTGGCAACCTCAGGGTCTCGAACCTGGGTCCTTCCGCATCCCAGTCCGACGCTCTATTCACTGCACCACCGCCTGGTCAGGCTCATTATGACTTTCAAAAAATTGTATGACACTATCATATAATGCTACAAATCTAGCCAAAGATGTGTACCCTTTGACAGCCACCAATCTTCTGTGTGCAAAAGTAACTTAATAAAATCTTTATTATTGTCCTGGCAAAGCTGCCGAAACATTCTATCATCTTTGCATTGGATTTGATCTTGTTTACAGCTCGAATTATTATAGTTAATGATAAATGGAGACTTGTACTTAGATGTTTTCCTACAAGATGTTATCTGTGCACCACACAATGAATACGTAAAACATTTGGCACTTCCTGCTTCAAATAAGCAACAAATCCATGATAGCGACCTACCATTGATGGTGCTCCATCAGTAGCGCATGCAACAATATTCTTCAAAGGAATATTATTTTTTGTAAAGTATGTTTTCACAGTATTAAATATAGATAATCCTTTTGTATCTGTGATGAGATTTATTGCAAATAGCATTTCTTCTCGTAATATATTGTTTTCATCAAAATAGCGTACATATGCCATCAATATTAGTATGTAATCGTGAAGTCGTTTGGTTGCTCCGCTACCGCCCACCATGAAAGCTGGAACACCCACTAGTGGGCGGTAGGGACCAGGTTGACTACCACTGACCTAAGGTGACATACATCAGAGTGAACTATGAGTGTAGGTGAAAGGGAGGTGGGCAGTGGGGTGACAGTGTCTAGCCCAGTCATGACAACAAATGCTACAGTATAACATAGAGACTCTCAATAGCAGGTGACTTGTTCAAGCTCTGTGTCCCTTGGCTAAATCACTCTAGACTGTCCTACAAAAATTTTTGACTCCAGAAGCTATAATTTATCAAGAGTTGTTTCAGATTCAGCTCTGCCATTCAATCACTGTGAGAACTTGGTCAGTCCCGGCTCCACTCTGAGCATCTGTCAAATGAGGGGATTAGATTTGCTGCCCCCTGCGGTCCTTCTGGCTCTTGCTCTGCAGGATTCTATCACCTTCATGTCAAACTGTTCGCTCCATTTGATTACACCAGGTGGAGAGAAGTGTGGCCAGAGACAGTTCTTGTCCTTGTCTCTCAATGACTTTGAGGCATCAGGAAAATGGTGACATTTACCACCTCCCCACCTTACTACTACTATTACTACACACACACACACACACACACACACACACACATGCACGTCCGTATGCACACACATGCAGGCACACCATGGATTTGCTCCTCCTTCCTTGCTCTTACTTTTCATGTTTTTATTTTACTCTCATAAATACCAAATTGACCTATATGTCCAGATATTTTAAGTTCATTCACTCAAAATCAATGACATTAATAGGTTAAAAAAAAAACTTACCTCCCAAAAAGCTTGGTCATCAAAATATTTAGCCACAGGAGGTGCTCTCCATATTTTGAGTTTTAAGAGCAAACCTGTTTAAATTCATAATTAAATGTTAAACATTTGGAGCATAGCACTTATCTCAAAATTAATCAAAATATTATATGTCACCTATGGTATCTCAAGAGAAATCCTTTTTTTCCCCACAAGCAGGAGACAGACAAATTGATGTACTGTAATTCTATAGGCATCTTTTAATAGGAACTGGCACAAACAATTATTTCCAAAAGATTTAGATTATACTGATAGGTATAAAATAACTATGGATCTGACATGCCTCCTGAGATGGAACAGAACAGCCCTGTCAGAGGCTGCCCCCACTGTAAAGCTTCTCTATTTAAAAACACCAGCACTACCATGCCCACTGAAAAGCTTCTCTATTTAAAAACACCAGCGCTGCCATGGAGAGAAACTCAAAGGAGGGGTCCTTGTAGCTCCATAAACTACAGCCAACCGCAGCTCGAGGTTCCACATATGTAGTCAGGAAAGCAGTTTATAACAATTTGCCTTTGTGCCCGTTCCTTTCACCTGTCCAGCCTCTGCCCAGAAAGCTTGGCCCTATGCAATTTCCCAGCTGTGCAAAGTCTGCCGAATTTACCAGGATATATGAAGTGAGTGCTTGCCTTTCACATGAAGCAGGAAAATGCCATTGACAGATTTATCTGTGTGTTTTTATTGATTTTAGAGAGAGAGAAAGGGGGAGAGAGAAAGACAGGAATGTCAATCTGTTCCTATTTGTGCCCTGACCAGGGATCAAACTGCCAACCTCTGCATTTCCAGATGATGCTCTAACCAACCAAGCTAGCCATCCAGGCAGGGCTTATCTGTGTATTTTTAAATTTTCTATTTTAGATTTGAGAGAGAGGCCTGTGGTGGTGCAGTGGTTAAAGCGTCAATCTGGAACGCTGAGGTCACTGGTTCAAAACCGTGGGCGTGCCTGGTCAAGGCACATATAGGAATTGATGCTTCCTGCTCCTCTCCCCTTCTCTCTCTCTCTCTCTCTCTCTCTCTCTCTCTCTCTCTCTCTCTCTCAAAATTGAATAAATACATAAATCTAAGAAAAAAGTTATATGCATGTTAAAAGAAAAAAGATTTGAGAGAGAGAGAAAGAGAAACATTGACCTGCCTCCACTTATCCACGCGTTCACTGGTTGACTCTCATGTGCTCTGACTGGGGATCAAACTGGCAACCCAGGCATATCAGGATGATGCTCCAACCAAACTGAACCACCTGGCCAGGGCTTATTTGTGCATTTTTAATTATGAACAGTCTCAATGTATTCAATAATAAGATTAACAAGAGTAGGAATGTGAATATTCATATTTTCCTTTTGTTGTGCATGCCTTTAATTGATGTTGGCAGGTAAGGTGCAATTAGCACACCTCATTTAGCCAGAATTACTCAGAAATTATTTCTATCACTGACATGAATTTTCCAGATAGCGGAGGCTTACTCATCACTAATGAAAATCCATCTAAATCCATAAATCTAGCCTGACCTGTGGTGGCGCAGTGGATAAAGCGTCGACCTGGGAACACTGAGGTCGCCAGTTCAAAACCCTGTACTGGTCTGGTCAAGGCACATATGAGAGTTGATGCTTCCAGCTCCTCCCCCCTTTCTCTCTTTCTCTCTCTCTCTCACTCTGTGTCTCCTCTCTAAAATGAATAAAATTAAAAAGAAAAATTAAAAAAAAATTAAATCCATAAATCTATATTGTATTTTTTCTTGTGTTATGAGTCATCACTGAACACATTTAGACTTTTAAATAAATCAGAACCATTGCTAGGAACATCCACTTATGAAATTGCTAGGTAACACAGAGAAGGACATGGCTATTGAGTGTTATTGACCTACTCTCCAGCAGCCCAAGCTTCCTATGTTCTGGTGTCTGATTTTAAGAATTTCTTTTTCTCTGTGAGGATCTTTGCTTTCACTTTTTTTTTTTTTTAGTGGGAGAGACAGAGAGAGGGACAGATAGGCAGGAAGGAAGAAAGATGAGAAGCATCAATTTTTTGTTGCAGCATCAGCTTAGTTTTTCATTGATTGCTTTCTCATATGTGCCTTGACTAGGTGGCTCCAGCCGAGTGAGTGACCCCTTGCTCAAGCCAGTGACCATGGGGTCATGTCTATGATCCCACGCTCAAGTCAGCTACCTCGCACTCAAGTTGGTGAGCCTGCACTCAAGCTAGATGAGCCCGTGCTCAAGCCAGTGACCTTGGGGTTTTGAACCTGGGTCATCTGTGTCCCAGGCTGATGCTCTATTATCCACTGTGCCACTGCCTGGTCAGGCTCTGCTTTCACTTCTAACATACCAGTGTGCTTTATCTCTAGGAACCTACCACACCTCTCATCTGCTACTTATAACCTCAGGAAAGTCTCTTGGTTCCCCTGGCCCTCAGAGTCCACACATATTGCAGGTGACCTCTCAGGGTCTTTCCAATTTTTTAATTTTGAAATGATGTGATTCTGTTTGTTTGTTTGTTAATCAAAATTTGAGCCCTTTCCCTCATTTGGCTGGAACTGAGGAGGTGGGTTCACTGCAAACAGGATGGGCTCATACACAGGATGGGGCAGATGCAATGGTGGAAGGGTGATCTCACACTGACCTGTCAGGAGACCAGATACCATACCCACAGCCATGGACAAGCTGAGTTTTCCAGTGTCTAAAAGCGTACTGTAGATGATCCTAGAAATGACAAAACAAAGGTGGTCACATTCAGGTATCAAGCTGCAGAGGTCATGGGGATAAATAGCCCTGTTTGCATGAGGAGTGACGCTATCAGGAAGAGCCGGCAGGAGAAAGTGCCTCTTCCTGGTAGTACCATCTCCTGTTGTTTTCCCACGAAGCAGTGCAGATATGGAGGAGGGATGCAAGGGTTTCCAGGATCCTCTTTGGCTTACTTTAATCCTCAGATCCCATGGATAATGAACTAGACCAGGAGTTAGAAAAACCAAGTTTAAGTCTCAATTCTGTCACTAGTTGTGGGAAAGTCACTTAACCTCTCAGAGCCTGGAGTTTCCTCATTGAGCAATTAAAGATGAGGCTTTATTTCTACTGAGTCAAGGAGGGGTACAGTCTGGCTCTCAGATCCATCTCCCCTGCCCATCCCCCTTGAACATACTTCCCTGTTTGCTCTCCTTAAAGACAACCCCAGGACTTACTTCACTTTAAACAATTAAGCGCTCCTAAGAAGGCATTTACATGACCTTGTAGTAGGTGAAGACTTCTTAAACAGGACATACAAGAACAAACCATAAAGAGAATAATGATAAATTGGACTATATTAAAATTAAAAATTGTTCATCAAAAGACACCATTAAGAAAGGGAAAAATAACCCACAAAGTGGAAGAAGGCATTCACAACCCATATATCTGACAAAGGATCTATATCCAGAACAAATAAAGAATTCCAACAAATCAATAAGAAAAAGACCAAATGATAGTAGAAAAATGGGTAAAAGAACTCGAACAGATATTTCAAAAGAAAAAATACTCAAATATCCTAAAAGCATATGGAAAGTGCTTCACTTAGTCATCAGGGAAATTAAAGTTTAAACAATAAGTTTGATGGCTACATGGCTGACATGTAAAAGAAGGAAAATATGGGGTGTTAAAGAATTTACGGGGTAAAGGGTACTCCCCTGTGTAGATTGGTGCAAACCACAATGGAAAACTGGTAGTATCCACTAAAGCGGATGTATGAACACTGTATGACCCAAGAATCCAAGGTATATATTCATTAGAAGTGTATCTGTATGTATACCCAAAAGCATTAGAGTGTTTATAGCAGCAATACTAGGATGTTCATAATAGCTCCAAACTAGAAACTACCTAAATGGACATCAATAATGGGTCGATAAATTGTGCTGTCTTCACACAATGGAACACTTATTTTAACTGTGTTTTCTAAGACTATTTTGTAATTTGCCTACTTGGTACTCATTTATCACAGGACCAAACTAATAGGCCAAATTGTTTACCTCTCTCCCCTGTGAGTCAGCTTTCGTGGGAGTGTAAAACTCCTATTACAACCCCCCCGACCACAAACTCTAACCTGTGTTTTCACTTCCTGCCCAAGAGGGGATGTCCCCACCTCATTACTCCCCCACCACTATCTTCCTGAAGGCATAATCTCAGTTCCCCTCTCTCTCTGCTGCCTGCTCCCTACATGTGGCCCAGTGTGGTGTGCTGTGCCTCTCATGTCTAGAGGAACTGTGAAGAGCATTAAATTTGCCTTTCAGTGGCATTGACCTCTCCATGTTGTCACTCAGTAACTTTATAAATTAAACCCAGCTCAACACCTCAACACTGTACCCCAGGGGTCCCCAAACTTTTTACACAGGAGCCAGTTCACTCTCCCTCAGACCATTGGAGGGCCGGACTATAAAAAAAAACTATGAACAAATCCCTATGCACACTGCACATATCTTATTTTAAAGTAAAAAAATAAAACGGGAACAAATACAATATTTAAAATAAAGAACAAGTAAATTTAAATCAACAAACTGACCAGTATTTCAATGGGAACTATGGGTGAGGATGCATCCTGTGCTCCTCTCACTGACCACCAATGAAAGAGGTGCCCCTTCCGGAAGTGCGGCGGGGGCCGGATAAATGGCCTCAGGAGGCTGTAGTTTGGGGACCCCTGCTCTACCCCAATGAAAACGAACATTGTACAGAGATACTGAACAAAATGGGTGAATCTCACAATTACAATGTTGAGTAAAGGAATCCAGGCACACAAGGGCACAGACTTCCCGTATGATTCCATGTGTATAAAGGATAAAAGCAGGCAAAACAGATCAATGCTGTTAGAAGTCAAGTTAGTGGCTACCCTGGGACAGGACATGAAGGAGTTCTGGGTGCTGGTTATATGGACGTGTCAGAAAGTTCAAAGTGACGCCTTTATGATATTAGCACTTTTCTGGTTGTAAGGTGTACTACAAAATTAGTTTTTTCAAGTAATATTAGGTGGCTGAATAGAAGCTAAATCCAAATCTGCTGACTGCCAACCCACAATTCACTCTATCCTGATGCCATCTGAGAGCAGAAATGGATGAAGCAAGAATCACCATGCAATGGTCCCCACACCGAGTGGGCTTCCCTATGCCAGGCCCTTGTCTCGATGCTTCGCCATCTGATTCCACACAATCTTCACAGCCACCCTGTGAGCAAGCTATTTCACAAATGGGGAGGTCCAGGTTAGGAATATGAACCAAGTGTTCCAATATCACAGCTTGGAATGGTGGTTCTTGGGATTCAAACCAGGCAGGTCTGTCTACCCACAAAGGCTGGCCAGATCTTTCCCAGATTTCAACATTTGAGGATTACTTTCACAAACCTGGCCATATTCACATTCCAGAAATACTATTTTTAAAAATATTTTTCTTTAAATAGATCTAAAAGAAAAATAAATGTATGTAAAAGAAAACTTTGTGTCACTAACTTAAGTAGAAGAGAAATAAGAGATAACTATAAAAAGATACAATGAAAACAAAATGTAGCTAGAATCTCTCCAAGATGTGGCAGCCTGGGCAAGTCTCTCAGCGGGAGACTTCCTCTGCTGTCATTCAAGCGGGAGGTGTCCGCAGCACCTGTCCGAAAGTTGCAAAGGCACTCAGCACCAAGTGGAGACTTTCTCCCTGATACAGTCAAAAGCTGGAATGAGGATGGAAGAAGAGCCGGGGCACTACGTGATTCTATGTTCTTTAAGTGTGTCCTCACACCTCTGAAAATCCCACAGTTTGTGAAAAACGCTCCATCCCAGCTCAGAGCACAGCATCTGACTCATTCACATCCATTCACCTGAATAGGAAATTGGCAAACATTGTGGAATAAATACAAGTCAACTGACTTGCCTGATGACACCACGCTAATAAAGTAGCTGATCCCCATTTCACATGAAGTATTCTGACTGCCAGCTCAGTCAGTTCTTTCTCCAGATGCCTCTCTGATGGAAGCAGCAGCATCAATAATCATAAAGAAAGGGGCCACTGTTAGGTGTTTACACAAAGCACTGTCCTGAGTGCTTTAATTATTATATCTTGCTGAGTCTTCACAGCAGTCCCAGAATGTAGATCTTATCATTCCATTTTACAGATAGAAAACTAAGCCTTAAAAAGAGTTTGATTGAGGCCCTGGCTGGTTGGCTCAGTGGTACAGTGTTAGTCTGGCATGTGGAAGTCCTAGGTTTGATTCCTGGTCAGGGCACACTGGAAAAGCAACTATCTGCTTCTCCCCTGCCTCCCCCCCCCCCCCCCCCCGCCATCTCTCTTTCTTTCTCTCTCTCTTCTCTTCCTGCAGCCATGGCTTGAATGGTTCAAGCAAAGTTGGCCCTGGGCACTGAGGATGGCTCCATGGTCTCGCCTCAGGTGCTAAAATAGCTCGGTTGCTGAGCAATGGAGCAGTGGCCCAGACCAGCAGAGCATTTACTGGTAGGGAGCTTGCCAGGTGGATCCCAGTTGGGTGCCTGCAGGAGTCTGTCTCTGCCTTCCTGCCTCTCACTTAATAAAAAATTAAAAAAATTTTCAGAGATTTTGATTGAGTACTATGCCTAACGTCACATAACTGCTAAATATGATGTTGGTCTGTCTGTCCCTGAAACCTGTGCCCTTTACTTCCAGTAGACCAAAGGCCTCCTAAGGGCAGTCACTGCTCTCACTGTGCCCTTTCCTTTACTGGGTTCCTGCAGAAGAGAAAGAACAACTTCTTGGTCCCCAGCTGTCTCTTCCTGATGAGAGCTGACGTGCAAGGTGACAGGCTTGTTGTTACTCCTTTACCAGCACACCATTGGTTGACTCTTTATTTTCTCTAGGCCAGTAGTTCTCAACCTCAAGCTTGCATGAGAATCACCTGGAGGGTTTGTTAAAACAAAGACTGCTGGGCCCTACCCCAGATTCCTAATCGAGCAGGTCTGGGTAGGCTAGAATTTGCATTTCCTTTTTTTTTTTAATTTAAATTTTAATTTTCAACGACAGTTTACAGTCAATGTTATTTGGTATTTTGTATTAGTTTTAGGTGTACGGCATAGTGTTGGACAATCATATACTTCACAAGTGATGCCCCTGAGATTAGAATTTGCATTGGAATTAGAATAACCAGTTCCCAGGGGATGCTGATACCGTTGAGAACCACTGCACTAGGACAGCCACAGAACCATGGAATTTCTGATGCAGACGAATAAGTAGTCCAGGCGTTCCAGGTTAGCAGCCCATGAGCAGAATTTGGCCCACACAATTTTTCTAATGATCTTGAATCTTTTGCCAACACTTGGGAGAGTGCCTAGCATTTTCCTACATTAGCCCATTAAATCCTCTTAAGCACGTGGCTCCTGGCCTCTGGCAGCCCCTCCCAGCCCTACGAGGGGGAGGTGTTATCGTTATCTTCTTTTACAGCTGAGGGCAGAAGCTCGAGAAGCTTGGTAGCATGCCCAGCTACCAAAAGGCCGAGGCCAGTCTGACCTAATGGCACACTCTCCACCTTGGCCTGCACCGTCAGAGTTTGAGAAATGGACTCAGCTGGCGTGGGCCTGACTGCCCTGCTCTGTCTGCTTTTGTGGGGACGGGGCTTTGCCTCTGCCTTGCCCCTTTGGAAAGAAGTGGCCTGGAGAGATGATGATGCCACACAAGTTAGGAGCGGGGCAGAATTTCTGGACACACTGGCCAACAAATCTTCACTGTGGCCTGCTGAGGGCCTGGGCCTGAACGCACACACTGCAGCCATGGCTCCTGAGTTAGGTGGGGGTGCAATGGGGACAAGCCAGGTGACTCACAAGGGATTCTCGGTCCAGTAGTTCATCATCCGCATGATGTAGGCGATCCCTCCAAGCAGACCTGGCAAGCCGAAGGTGTAGTGTATTCCACACGTGTCATGGATCCCCAGCACGCGATTGAAATGCCCCTGGGGACAAACGTCACAATAAGCAGGTCTACATGTGAGACTGACATTCCCCACCCACCCTTTTCATAGATCCTTGGCATCCAGGGCCACCAAAAGGGGATGAGCTCTAGGGCTCACCTAAAGAAGTACTTCTCACATCACCTGGGGAGCTGGTTAAACAGCAGAGTCGGATATAGCGGGTGTGGGACCTGAGATTCTGCATTTCTAACACAGTCCCAGGGAATGCCAGTGCTGCTGGTCCACAGACTGCACTTGGAGAAGCAAGGATCTAGCCCAGGCACTAATCACACTTTGGGCTGTTATTCTGTGTTTTGAGAGGTGGCTGTCCTGTGAATTGTAGGACGCTTGGCAGCATCCTTTTGCCTGTACCTACTAGCTGCCAGTAGCACCCCCAATCCAGTGTGTCAACCAAGAATGTCTCCAGATATCATCACATGTCCTCAGGAGGTGATTGAGACCTACTGGTCTAGCCCAAACTTAACTGTCATCCCAAAGACAACATGGCTGATTAGAATTAAAGTCAGAAGAAAAGAATCTGACCACACCTTCAGACTCCTATTCAATGCTGATCCACCTTAGCCTCCCTGAAGACCATCAGCCAACAGATGTAGATACAAATGAGAATTTGATCAGGTTAGTTCCCTCCTTAGATCCCCCATTGTCTTCAGAATAAAACCCCAGATTACTCGACTAGCTCAGGAGCACCTGCCATCTCTCAAGAGTCTAATCCCACCCAACTCCCGGGTGAACCCAGCACTTCTGACATGAGAGCATCTTTCTGTTTCCTGGCTGGGCCACATGCTCTTCTCATGGCTGAGCCTTTGAGCTGTTCCTCTGCCTGGAATACATTTCCCACTTCTCTGTCTGGCTATTACTAGTTATCTGCCAACACTCAGCTGAGACATCCTCTGTTCTGGGAAGCATTTCCTGACACATCTCAGGCTGACTTAGAAGTGCTCCTGGAGCAGTGATCACACTGAGTTGTGCTTATTTGTCCATTTTCTTCACTACATTACAGCTTGGGAAGCAGGATAAATGTTAAAACATGTGTGATGAATGAATGTATGCATGCATGAATGAATGAGGAATGAATAAATGAGTGAGTGAGTGAGTGAGTGAGTGAGTGAGTGAATCAGCTTTGAATCTTTTCCCCAGTGACAAAGTCAAGAAAACGGAAGTACAGAAAAAACAATGGACTCTAAGCCTGATGATAACTTATGCATTTTTGCTGTTCAAGTAAAGACCCTCCTTTCATCATAGGGTCTCAAAGACAGAGATGAAAGACATCTGTTCTCATTCCAAAGATGAAAAGCAAACTGTCCCATCTTTGGTCAAATCAAACCGCTGGTAAGTTCTTCCTTATCTGGAGTTGGAACTGCCTCCCTCACTAGCCACTCTCAATCCAATTCAGCTTCCTGTGCCACCCAAAAGTGTAATCCTTTGTACTCTACCAAGCCTACAAACCCATGAAGATTTGTTGTTCCTGAATATTTCTTCTAGATGTGTGTCATAACAAATTGGCTATGATGAAGTGTTCTGGTATTATCTGAGCCTGTTGAATATTGAAGGAAGAAAAATCCATCACTTAGGAGAACTAAACAATCAGAAGTGGACATGACCTGGATTATCAAGCCCACACCCTTCTCCTGGGTACTGCCCTCCCCACCCCCATTCATAGGCAGCAGCCATGTATGTATCACACACTCTACCCCCTCCCCAGCCAACGATGGGCACATGATCCAAGTTAGATCAACGAGCTCCTTCTCCAAAGAACTTGGGATTGGGGCCAAGAGATGCTACCCAGCTGCTTTCTTGAAGACAGAGACTACATTCCACCATGTGGAATAGCAGTAGGAGAACAGAAAGAAAATCTACAGAGTGAGAATAAAGCAGATGTTCAGGAAGAACAAAGAAAGAAGATCAAGGACTTCTTGGGCTCCCCACAAACCTCCCATCCTTGGTGCCAGCACTTCCTGCATTCCCAGTAGCAATCCTGTCCTTGGGCTCCATGACATCCCAATACCTTATAACAAATTCCCCCTGATGTCTGAGCAAGCTCGAATAGGGTTCTGTTACTGGCCTTCCAGATTTTAACAACGGCACCACCCAACCTGGGTGAATCTCTCACCCAGGATTGAAAGCCAAACTGGGAGGGTATCAACACCTGTCTAGTGCAGCCCTTGGCCCCTCATGGTGGCCCACCATGGTCCCAGGGTCCTTCTGGCCTAAGACAAAGCTGAGGGTGTTAGCTGCCCAGCTCCTTACCGGCAGGCATTTGGCTCCCCCGATGGAGATCAGCCCAGCAACAAGGCCCAGCACCATGGAAACCCACGGAGAAGAAATAAGGTGGCACAAGGGGCTCACAGCCACACCTCCTGCCAGCACCGCATTGTGGATGTGAACCTGCAAAGAAATAGCTTGTGGGTGAGTGAAGTGAGGCGGAGAGGACTGCATCTCGTCCGAAGTTCCTCAGCAAGTTGGCAGTGAGGCAGCGCCGTAATGTCCTCCCTGCTCCGCCGATCCGGAAACCACTCATTCCCCTCTGATGAGACGACCTGGCCTTTGTCAACGGCTTATCTCACCCCACTTCCCAGGCTCGGAGAGCAGTCACCCTGATCGGGAGGCATTTAGGGAATCAGCTTGCAAGTGGTTACTCAGCATCCAACCATCCTCACATTCGTCTGTGATATGTTCCTGGGCGCTCAACAGCCCAGTGCTTCAACTTTTCCACCAGAAGGATGGGGTTTTGATTATACCAGCTCAATAAAGGTTATCCTAAGAATTTAGTGACACTGTCTGGGTACTCAGTTGGTTAGCGTGTCATCCTGATACACCAACGTTGTGGGTTCGATCCCTGATCAGGGCACATACAAGAACTAACCAGTGAATGCATAAATAAGTAGAACAACAAATTGATATTTCTCTCTCTCTCCCTTTCTCTAAAATCAGTTAAAACAGGAAAGATTTTTTTAAAAAGAATTAAGTGAGTTACCACTTGTAGGACACTTAGCCCACCCAGTGCCTGGCATAGAATACAAGTAAATGCCCAATAAAAATAAGCCATTATTATTGTTCTTATTATTTTTGTTATTTGTACTGGCTACTTGGTGCCTATATCACCCAGTATGACTGGACCCAATAACCGGGTCCTGGACCACATCTCTGCTATGTCCTTCATTCCTCTAGCACTGGGCCGTGCCTTCTCTTACGCTTCTTACCGCTGCCCCCTCAACTCTAACCAGGTCTAGGGCTCTGGGCCCTGCAACCAGCTAATGACCAAACCTGGCTACCTGGATGACCTTTCCTTGTCTGATCGTAGGCTCCCTGTGGCCATGGAGCTTACCTGTGGGGACACCTGCCTCCCCTTAGTACTGCTAACCTGTCATCCATGGCTATATTCTCTCCACTCTGGGTCCCACTGTCTGTCTGGACTTTTTCCAGCTCCTCTGGCTGACTGACCCCACACCTTGATCATCATGGACACTTGTTTTGTCTTTAGATCTACACTCTCTCCACCTTCCCCCTCCCCAAACTCTCACACGACCTCCCAGCTCCATTGACAATGGCAGCTAATTAATGCTTGCCCAGCATGTATTCAATGTGAAGCACTTCACAGACACTGTTTATTAATTTCCACATTATATACAAAATTTAAGTGGCTTATCCAAGGCCATGTGGCTAGGTTAAAGTTATACTTCTTTACTTCTGATTCTTTATCATGCCAATCCTGAAATATCTCTGGGTAAGGGGAAAGGCTAACCAATTCTATTCTAGTTTTTTTTTTTCTGCTGACTCTTGCTCATGGTGGCTGGCTTTAGTAATTAGTAGAAATGGGGTTTAAACCTGGGTCTGTTTGATGTCAGTGCTGATGGACTAAATCACCTCCCCGCTCCTCACCATGTTGATCTTCCCTCTGGGGTGAGTCAAGGCTGACACGGAGATGGCTGTTACTGCGCTGACCGCAAGAGCATAGTAGGTGTTGAACACGGCGTTTTTCCTTTCACTTGGTAGTCTCAGCAGAGCGGCGTTGAAACTTGGCCAGAACATCCACAAGAAGAGGGTGCCTGGGGGCCAGAAAGGGTCATTGGCTAGAATCAGCACTCCTGCTCCAAAGCCTGAGCCTCTGCGGAGCTCAGACAGGAGAATCCCGGAGCTGGCAACCACAGCTTGATCACTCCCTGGGACCTATGTGACTTTGGGCAAGTCATGTGTCCTTTCTGAAATCTCAAGTTGATAAGGCCCAGCTAACATACTTCACAGCAAAGGAATCCAAGGCCCTGACAGTTGAAATCACAAAACCCCAAGCCCCCGGACCCTGGCCTGTGATGGCTAAATGCTTATTTTAAGAAATTAACATGCTGCTTTCCTTCAGCCCCATGGCTTGATATTCAGTCACCTGCTGTCATGCTTACTGGTTGATTTTCTCTAAGCTTCTCCCAGAAGTCTGAGTTCATCATTTTCACCACAGTTTTTAAAATATACACCATTATCCATTATCGCTCTTCTGTTCCCACCCCTCTTCCTTTCTCCACTTCGGGGCTCTACTTTCCTCACTTGCCCAATTTCTTCCTTTAAATTGAGACCAAACAGATAGGATAAACGTATTTAAACTCAAACTCAGGAAGTCAGTCTCCCCTCTCATTTGGTTACGAATGAAGAGGGGTACTCTAGAGGGAAAGGCTTCATTCAAAGGTCTAAATTCTTCAAATACCACTTGAGAAAATGAGTCCTTGCAGCAGGACTTCAGACACCCAGGGCAGGATGGTGAAAGAGGGAGTTTCTGTAGAGTGCTTTCAGAGCCTCGCTCACCCCAGGTATGAGACCACCCACCCAAGGTGTCCTTACCCAGCATGGCAAACAGACTGGGGCTCACTGCCTCCTGATCTTTCTCCTGCGCACTCTTGTCCAGAGGTCTTGGGAGACACCAGGCCACAGTTAGCCCAAAATAGGCTGCGAACACGTACATCATGCTTTCGTTTTCATCTGCCTGCAACAAAACCCAGGGTGCAGTGAGTCTCAGTGTCCTCTGCTGAGGGGCAAACCTCGGTGTTCCTTGGAGAAAGTTCTGAGCTTCATATAGGAAGTGTGACTTGAAATCATGAGACTGGCGATTGGAGCTTATTCAACCCAGCAGGTCCCCTTTCAGGGGAGCCCCATGACTAGCTGAATGTTTATACCAGGGAGGTTGCTGGTGGGTCCTATTTGTAGCTTTTAAATGCTTTTGGTTATGGTCCCCCTAGGTAGGGCCGAAAGCCACATGGCCACGTTCCCGCACTGCTTCCTACTTTTCCGCGGAATTTCACAGACTGATGAGTAATAGAAACTTTGCAACATGAAACAGTCAGACTTCTCATAACAGAACTGAAGTCTTTAGTAAATTCTAGCTACAAGCTAATTTTGTTTTATGAATATTAAGTTTAGTAATCCTTATTAACCCACTTAGTGGGCTACTCCTAAATCCTGTCAACCGTGCCTTCAAAATATACCCAAAATTGCCTGACCTGTGGTGGCACAGTGGATAAAGCATCGACCTGGGAACACTGAGGTCGCCAGTTCAAAACCCTGCACTGGTCTGGTCAAGGCACATATGGGAGTTGATGCTTCTAGCTCCTCCCCCCTTTCTCTCTCTCTCTCTCTCTCTCTCTCTCTCTCTCACTCTGTGTCCCCTCTCTAAAATAAATAAATAAAAAGAAATTTTAAAAAAAGTACCCAAAATTGGCAGAATTTTTACCACCACACCTCACTGACCCCACCTTGGTTTAAACCATCATCACCACAACCCCAAATTGTTGCAATGACCTCTTTAACAAGTGATCAAAGTTAACATCCTCAGTGATGAGAAAAATGCCACCACCTGGCTGTGTGATCTTAGGTAATCCCTTCCCCTCTCTTTCTCATCTGTGATCAGCCCTTATCTTACTTGATTATATCTGACTACAGGGTCACAGCTACAGCAGAAGAGCTGTGAAAACCATCTGACCTGTCCTCACCGTCAGAAGCTGGTCTCAGCCTTTGACCTTTCAAAGGTTCCCCCAATGTGATCACATGTACAACTAGTGACATGACACACATCGGCTGGTTTGAAAGAAGATGCTGGCCATGCAGCTTGCTGGACCACAGCTGGTGGGGTCATGGGAATTAATTATCTTTTTATGTATCCCATAATTATCTTGTGATTCCTACAGTATCATATTTTGGAAGCTAAAGACATATCTTATGATTCCTACAGTATAATATTTTGGAAGTTAAAGGCATTCATTTGCTATATTTTAACATTTTAGCACAGACCCTATTTTTTGTAATCCCACTTAGACCTGGCTTCATTTTTTAAATTCCAGAAGCCTCACCAAATGGAGGCCACCCTTTCCACCTCCTCACCCCTCCTCACAGCATCATGACTCACATAGAGGAATTGCCTGTTGACCCTCATCATGGCACTAAAAGCTGTCACTTCCATCAGCACCATTAACACCAGCTGCACTAGATTGGTCTTCCCCAGGATGGCACCTGCTGAGATCAGCACAGTCATAGCGCTCATGGTGGCCCGCCGAATCCTGAGGAGCGAGGGTGAGACAGGGATGACTAAGAAGGAAGGATGCCTCTCATTCATTCATTCACTCACTCACTCACTCACTCATTTAAAAACACTTATTGAGGATCTACTTAACTCTCTTCCTGGCACTGTTCAAAAAACTCGGGACACAGTAGAACAAAAAGGCAAGATTTCTGCCTGTAAGGGGATTGATGCCCCCCAGCCTGAGGTTCCCTTCACCCCCTACCCCCATCAGGGTGGCGTCCTCACTCTGAGTAATCTCTCATCCATTCTGAGGATGCTCGAGGTTCCCATAGGAATGTCACGATGAGTTGCAGAAGCCAAATGTTCCCTCAGGGCTCCCTTCTGACAACTGGGACTCTGTCTACGACTTTCCTTCTGCTTAGACTTTTGACAATTGCCCCCAATGTGATTGCATGGACAGTTAGTGACGCACATCGACTGATTTGAAAAAAGATGCTGGCCATGCAGCTTGCTGGACCACAGCTAGTGGGGCCATGGGAATTAATTATCTTTTTATACATCCCATTATTATCTTGTTATTCCTACAGTATCGTATTTTGTAAGTTAAAGGCACTAATTTGCTGTTTAAACATATAGCACAGACCGCACAAATGCTCAGTAGAGGGCGCTCTTCACCCGCACGCCGCTCCGCTGGCCGCCACCCTCATTTCCTCTCCCTCTCCATGGTAGTGGAGAAATACCGGGTTTGGAAGTAGGACAAACCTGGCTTCTAGTCTCAGCCTTTCCACTTGAGCAGCTATTTAATCTCACTGAGCCTGTTTCTCCATCTGTAGACTGAGAATAATAAAATTATCTCATGGCAGTATTGTGGGGGTCAGAAGGAACATTCGTGCCTGTGTGTCTAGTACAGTGACTGCACAAATACCTGAGGAGTGAGTAGAAGTCAGTATTCTTAGCACTACTATTGATTCCTTCCTCCTCGTGACAGATGAGCAAGCTCAGTGTGAGGATTCAGAAGGATAAAACAATTTTTGTTTCTGAGGAATTTATGATTCAGCTGGGAGACAGGACTGACATTATGAACCCTGGTATCACTATCTGACCAGAGGCTACAGGGAAACACTGAAGGAGAAAACAGTGTGGACTGGACTCATCAAGGGGGGTTTTCTGGTGGAGAAGGCACTGAATAGAGAAATCCGTAGTGGTTAAACCAGCCCATCCTCTCCTGGGCACCTTGCTCTGAGCCCCACCCCTTCCCCGGGAGTTGATCATGATGCTCCAACCACCACCACCACCACCACCACAATAATAATAATTTATTGAGCACAGTGTATAACAGACTTGCAACTACATTACCTCATTTACATTTTTTTCGATTACAGCTGACATTCAATATTATTTTATATTAGTTTCAGATGAATAGCATAGAAATTAGAATTTATATAATTTACAAGGTGATTCCAACATAATTCTAGCACCCATCTGGCACCATTTTAGTTATTACAATATTATTGACTATATTCCCTATATTGTACTTTACAGCTCCATGACTGCTTTGTAATTACTACTTTGTACTTCTTAATCCCTTCTCCTTTTCGTGTGTGTGTGTGTGTGTGTGTGTGTGTGTGTGTGTGTGTGTGTGTTAGAGATAGAGAGGACAGAGAGAGACAGAGACAAGGACAGAGATGTGAAACTGGTGAGCCCACACTCAAGCCGGCTCCCTCGGGGTTTCGAACCTGGGTCCTCTGTGTCCCAGTTCAATGTTTTATCCACTGTGCCACCCTCACCTTTTCCACCCAGCCTCCTAACCCTCCTCCCATCTGGCAACCATCAGTTTGTTCTCTGTATCTATGAGTCTGTTTCTGTTTTGTTTGTTCATTTATTTTGTTCTTTAGATTCCACATGTAAGTGAAATCCTGTGGTATTTGTCTTTCTCTGCCTGACTTATTTCAATTAGTATAATACTCTCTAAATTCATCCATGCTGTTGCAAATGGTAAGAGTACATTCTTTTTCAAGGTCAAGTAATATTCGTTGTTTCTATGGACCACATCTTTGTCCATTTGTTTATTGATGAGCACTTGGCTGCTCCCAATCTTGGCTGTTGTAAATAATGCCACAATGAACAAAGGGGTGCATACATACATCTTTTCAAATTAGTTGTTTTTTTATTTCTTCACATATATACCTATAAGTAGAATTGCTGGACCATAAGGTAGTTCTATTTTTTTAAATATTTTATTTATTTATTTTAGAGAGGTTAGATAGAGAGTGAGAAAGGCAGGGGAGGAGCAGAAAGCACCAACTAGTAGTAGCTTCTCATATGTGCCTTGACCAGGCAAGCCCAGGATTTCAAACCAGTGACCTCAGCATTCTAGGTCAACACTTGATCCACTGCACCACCACAGGTCAGGCAAGCTAGTTCTAGTTTTAATTTTTTGAAGAACCTCCATACTCTTTTCCACAGAGGCTGTACCAATTTACAGTCCCACCAACAATGCACAAGGGTTCCCTTATCTCCACATTCTCATCAACATTGGTTGTTTGTTGATTTACTGATGATAGCCATTCTGACAGGTATGAAGTGATATCTTATTGTGGTTTTAATTTTCATTTATTTGATGATTAATGACTTTGAGCATCATTTCATATGTCTGTTGGCTATCTGTGAGTCCTCTTTGGAGAAATGTCTATTCAGATCCTCTACCTATTTCTTTTTTTTTAATTTTATTATTTATTCAAATGTTCTCACTTGAGTATTTTTGTTGTCTTTTCATATAATCATGTCTTTTTTTTTTTTTTACAGGGACAGAGAGAGAGGGATAGATAGGGACAGACAGACAGGAATGGAGAGAGATGAGAAGCATCAATCATTAGTTTTTCATTGCTATTGCCACACCATAATTGTTCATTGATTGCTTTCTCACATGTGCCTTGACCTTGGGCCTTCAGCAGACTGAGCCACCCCTTGCTGGAGCCAGCGACCTTGGGTCCAAGCTGACGAGCTTTTGCTCAAGCCAGATGGGCTCACGCTCAAGCTGGTGACCTCGGGGTCTCGAACCTGGGTCTTCTGCATCTCAGTCTGACACTCTATCCGCTGTGCCACCGCCTGGTCAGACCCTCTACCTATTTCTTAATTGAAAAAAAAATTTTTTTTGGTGTTGAGTTGTATGAGTTCTGTATAAATTTGGGATATTAACTCTTTATCAAATGCATCAGTGATGAATATATTCTCCCATTCGTAGGTTGTCTTTTTGTTTTGTTGATAGTTTTCTTCGATGTGCAAAACTTTTTTTTTTTAAGTGAGAGGAAGGGAGATAGTGAAACCGACTTGCACATGTGCCCTGACTGGGATACACCTCAAAACCCCCATCTAGGGCCAATGCTGGAATCAATCGAGCTATTTTTAATTTTTCTTTTTATTTTATTCATTTTTTAGAGAGGAGACACACACAGAGAGAGAGAGAGAAAGAGAGAAAGGGGGGAGGAGCTGGAAGCATCAACTCCCATATGTGCCTTGACCAGACCAGTGCAGGGTTTTGAACTGGTGGCCTCAGTGTTCCCAGGTCGATGCTTTATCCACTGCGCCACCACAGGTCAGGCTCAACCGGGCTATTTTTAGTACCTGAGGCCAACAGTTGGACCAAATGAGCCACAGGCTGTGGAAGGGGAAGAGGGAGAGAAAGAGGAGAAAGAGGGGGAAAGAAGCAGATGGTTGCTTCTCTTGTATGCCCTGACTGGGAATCGAACGCAGGATATCCACATGCCAGGTCAATGCTCTATCCACTGAGCTACCAGCCAGGACCTGTACAAAACTTTTTAGTTTAATGTAGTTCTAATTGTTTATTTTTCTTGCCTGAGGAGATATATATAAAAAAAATACTAAGAGTAATGTCAGGGATTTTACTGCTTATGTTTTCTTCTGGAAATTTTATGATTTCAGGTCTTATTTTTAAATTTTCAATCCATTTTTAGTTTATTCTTGTATATGGTAGAAGAAAGTAGTCTCATTTATTTTTTGCATATATTTGTCTAATTTACCCAACACAATTTATTGAATAAACTCTCTTTACCCCATTTTATATTCTTGCCTCCTTTGTCATATGTTAATTGAACATATAGACATGGATTTATTTCTGAGCTCTCTATTCCGTTTCATTGATCTATGTGGCTTTTTTATGCCAGTAACATGTTGTTTTGATTACTACAACCTTGCAGTAGAGTTTTATATCAGGTATTGTAATACCTCCAACTTTGTTTCTCAGAATTGTTCTGGCTATTCAGGGTTTTGTGAGTCCATATAAATTTGTTGATTATTTGTTCTAGTTCTGTGAAAAATGTCATTGGTATTTTGATAGGGATTGCATTGAATCTATTTTTTTTATTTTTTATTTTTATTTTTACAGGGACAGAGAGAGAGTCAGAGAGAGGGGATAGATAGAGACAGACAGACAGACAGGAACGGAGAGAGATGAGAAGCATCAATCATTAGTTTTTCATTGCCGTCGCAACACCTTAGTTGTTCATTGATTGCTTTCTCACACATGCCTTGACCGCGGGCCTTCAGCAGACTGAGCAACCCCTTGCTGGAGCCAGCGACCTTGAGTCTAAGCTGACGAGCTTTTGCTCAAGCCAGATGGGCCCGCGCTCAAGTTGGCGAGCACAGGATCTTGAACCTGGGTCTTCCGCATCCCAGTCCACATCCCAGTCCAATGCTCTATCCACTGTGCCACCGCCTGGTCAGGCGTAATATGGACATTTTAATGATGTTAGTTCTTCCTATCCATGAGCATGGTATGTGTTTTCATTTATTTTATCTTCTTTCTTCAATGTCTTATAATTTTTTGAATATAGGTCTTTAACCTCCTTGGTTAATTTTTTTCTTTTTTTCTTTTTTTACAGAGATAGAATCAGAGAGAGGGATAGATAGGAACAGACAGACAGGAAGGGAGAGAGATCAGAAGCATCAATTCTTCGTTGCGGCACCTTAGTTGTTCATTAATTGCTTTGTCATATGTGCCTTGACCAGGGGGTTACAGCAAGCGAGTGACCCCTTGCTCAAGCCAGCAACCTTGGGCCCAAGCTGGTGAACTTTGCTCAAACCAGATGGACCTGCACTCAAGCTGGCAATATTGGAGTCTCGAACTTGGGTCTTCTGCATCCCAGTTTGACGCTCTGTCCACTGCACCACCACCTGGTCAGGCAGGTTGTTTTAAAGATTTTTATTTATTCATTTTTAGAGAGGAGAGAGAGAGAGAGAGAAAGAGAGAAAGGGGGAGAAGCAGGAAGCATTAACCCCCATATGTGCCTTGACCAGGGAAACCAGGGTTTCAAACCAGCAACCTCAGCGTTCCAGGTTGATGCTTTTATCCACTGCGCCACCACATGTCAGGCCCTTTGTTGTTTTTGAATATTAATTTTCTATCTTGCTAATTTAATGAACTTATTTATTCTAGTAGTTTGTTTTTTTGTGGACCCTTTAGGGTAATCTATATAGAATCATGTCATCTGCAAATAATGATAGCTTTACTTTTCTTCTTCCTTTCTGATTTGGATATTTTTTATTTCTTCTTCTTTCCTGACTGCTGTGGCTAGTACTTCCTCATTTAAATTTTAATCCTCCAAGTAACCCTCTGTAAATGGTGCTAGGGTACCATTCAGTACCTCCATTTTTTAGAAGGAGACATTGAGACTAGAAGAGGAGACATTTTTGGCAATGACCACATAGCTAGTTAATGGCAAACATGAGGTTCAAACCTAGTTGGCCTGGATTCAAAGCCTGTGCTCGGAAGTCTGGACAAAGGTAAATAAGACAGGACTCTGCCCTGAAGGAACTGGTCATGGTTGACTCAAGGAAGAACCAATTTAGTGCCAAGTCAGGCTGCATGGAGTGGGTGAAGCTGAGGGAGAGGAAGAGTACCCATCTGGGCGGAAGGCCTGGGCACCACCCTCCAGCCCAGTCCAGCTGGAAAGGTCAGGAAGGAACCCACTGTTCATATCTATGATGCCAGTCACAGCAGGGGTCACAACTGGGAGGATCCAGCTGGTCAGAGGTGGGGCAGGGAAGTTCACTTAGGCTGCAAGTGATCTCTTCTTGTCTGTCTGGATTGAGTCAAGAACAAACAGGTCCCCAGCAGTCACTATGCTGTTGTTCATGTCCGTGACTTCTCTCTCTCTTGTCCTTCTTTGCTCAGTCATGGAGGGGAGGGAATAGGGGGGATAAATGAAAACTTGACTTGAGGGTGTGAACACGTGAAATGGTGGACAGAGATGTATTGTAGAACTGTGCACCTGAAACCTGTGTAATTTTGTTAACCAATGTCACTTCAGTAAACTCAATTAAAAATTTTAAAAAAGAATAAACAAGTCCCAGTGGGCAGGACCTCAGAAGAAGAGAGTAACCTAGAGATGCCTGTAGACTGAGGCGCAGGAGGCTGAAGACTTGTGTAGCCTTTTGCCCAGGCAGCAGAAACATCAGACCAGAGCCACTAGTGCCAGAACCTCCTCGAGTGCCCTTCGTCCCTTCCCATGTGGTTACTGGGATTATCGAATCTTCATGGGGATTAGCTCTAAAACTTTTTGGGAAAAAAACATGGAGGTTTTTTATTCAGGGGCAGTAGGGAGCTAACTAGACTATGTTTCGTGTCATGACTACTTGGAGTGAAACTAAAGCCATGTCACCACTTAGCTGTGTGACCATAGGCAAGTGCCTTATAGTCTCTGAACCTGTTTCCTTGCTTATACACCAGGTGAGGATCCTACTAAAAGGATTAATCAAAATAATGTTTGTCAAGTGCCTGGCACCATGCCTGGCTCATGGACAGATGGTCAACAGCAGTGCCCAGAGGTTTAGCAGGATCTTAGAAGGGAAGAGGAAGTTCCCTTGAGTGGTGACAGGTTCTACAAGATGCCTAAAATGGCATTTACCATCATCTGGGCAGGACAGAGATTAAAGTTCCTTAAAACAAACAAACAAAAACAGGTTTGTTTGTTTTTTTACAGGGACAGAAAGTCAGAGAGAGGGATAGATAGGGACAGACAGACAGGAACGGAGAGAAATGAGAAGCATCAATCATTAGTTTTTCGTTGCTGTTGCGACACCATAGTTGTTCATTGATTGCTCTCTCACATGTGCCTCGACCGCAGGCCTTCAGCAGACTGAGCCAACCCCTTGCTGGAGCCAGCGACCTTGGGTCCAAGCTGGTGAGCTTTTGCTCAAGCCAGATGGGCCCGCACTCAAGCTGGCGAGCTTGGGGTCTCGGACCTGGGTCTTCTGCATCCCAGTCCGACGCTCTATCCACTGTGCCACCGCCTGGTCAGGCCAAAAACAGTTTTAAAGGAAAAATTGTACCTAGTTCCTCCTGTCAAATGCTAATACAGTGGTTCTTAACCTTTTTTGAGGTACCAAACCCACCAGTTTCATATGCGCATTCACCAAACCCTTCTTTAGTAATAAATAAAATATGATTTTATTTTCCAAATTCAAGACATAGGTATGTGGTTTTTTACTGGTGCACAAAATGAGCCGTGTATGAACATCACCTTGCTCAAAGAACAAAACCAACAAAGTGCATGAACTCACAACAAATTACGGTATTACTTTATTCTGGCCTCCGTGGCAGAGGCTTCTCCGAACCCCTGAGACCAACTCATCAAACCCCTAGGGTTTGATAGAACCCAGGTTAAGAACCACTGTGCTAATACCTTTTATTAAAAAAAGCATATAGTTCAATGGATATATACACAGCTTTGTGTAGCCATTACCCAAGATAACATAGAGCACATTCATTGCACCTCATAAGGCTCTTTTGTGCCCATTCCTAATCAGTAACCACCACTTTCCCTAGATCAGGGGTACTCAATATGTCGATCGCGATCTACTGGTCGATTGCGAAGGAAGTGTGGGTAGATTGCATGACATTAAAAAGACATTTGTCTTTTGATTGGCATACAGGGTAGCCAATCTGACGTCTGAACTTCTGACACCCTACGCATGCGCATTAAACTGCGCTAACTTGTTCAGTTACATTGCTGCGTAGTTAGCCTTCAATTTATTTAAACTAAATACAACAAAGGGCATAAAAATGAGTGCCTGTAGCTGGTCCGAGTAAGAAGCCTGAAACCTACCACTTTCATACAGACTGGGAGGGGATTTTTTTCACTATGTCATATTCTAAGTGCGTTTGCCTCATCTGTCTGTGTGCCATTGCTATTCCAAAGAAGGGAAATGTGGAGCGGCTTTTTTGGACTGTTCATAAAAACTATGACATTGACTTTCCTCCGAAAAGAGAGCTGAGAAGGAGAAAGGTGAAAGAAGAATACACAATATTAAATAGTAATAATAATAATTTAAATAATGATAATATAGAAGAAATAAATTTATGTTTTGCATTTTTATTATAGGTAGATCATTTTGACTTGGTCATCTTACAAGTAGCTCGCAAGCTAAAAAAGTGTGGGCACCCCTGTCCTAGATTATCTTTATTCTGACTTCTACTGATATGGGTTCATTTTGATGGTTCCTAGAATTTCATATAAATGCATCTAAATGGATCAAAATTAATTTAAAGAAAGTCAAGACACAGTTATTTCTTGTCAATCAGCATTTAAAGACTAAGAAGAGTACTTCTTTCTTTTCTAAAAACTGTCTCACTAAGTGTGACATTTTTATTTCTTTTTGTCTTATCTCTATTCATTTTTCTTTGAAGCTGTATCTATTGGGTAACTTTACAAAATCATACTCAATAATAAAGAAAGGACTGATGGAGAGCTGTTGATCTGGAGTTGTTAGATAAAACATAGGATGCCCAGTCAAATTGAATTTTTGATAAATGATGAGTAATTTGCTTGGTTTCTTTTTTTAAAATGTATTCATGTATTCATTTTTAGAGAGGAAAGAGAGAGAAAGAAGAGGGGGAGGAGCAGGAAGCATCAACTCCCATATGTATGTGCCTTGACCAGGCAAGCCCAGGGTTTCGAAGTGGTGACCTCAGCATTCCAGGTCAACATTTTATCCACTGCGCCACCACAGGTCAGGCAACAATGAGTAATTTGTTAGTAGTAAGTATGTCCTAAATATTGCATGGTTTTCTTGCTAGAAAGAAAAGGGGACATCCCGGATTTTCTAGAACTCACACTCATATCCTCAAGGACTCAAAAGCAATTCAGCAGCCATCTGGTTACCTGAACAGTCCAATCACCATTTTCCCAAAGGGCTCGTTCAGAAAGCCATCCAGCAGGACTGCCCACTGCACCCCAAGGGCCAGCATGAAGAGGTTGTAGGCCACATTGCTCCAGCCACATCGCCACAAAGATGAGGAGAGGAAGCCCAGGCCAAGGGCTGCCATGACAGTCATATCCTGGAAGAAGGCTGAGGGAGGAGATAATGAGGAGGAGAAAGAGAAGCAAACAAGGTGGAGCAGTGATTTTCAACCCTTTTCCTCTCACAGCACACATAAACTAAGTACTAAAAGTCAGCAGCACACCAAAAAAATTTTTTTTGCCAATCTAACAAAAAATTGATATAATTTTGATTCATTCACCCTGGATGGCTATTTTGTATTGGTTGTCATTTTATTTTTCTGAAGTGAGAAGTAGGGGAAGGCAGAGACAGACTCCCGGGGAGCATGTGCCTGACAAGCATTCACCCACTAGGGGGCGATGCTCTGCCTATCTGGGGCGTTGCCTCGTTGCAACTAGAGCCATTCTAGCACCTGAGGAGGAGGCCATGGAGCCATTCTCAGTGCCTGGGCCAACTTTGCTCCAATGGAGCCTTGGCTACAGGGGGGGAAGAGAGAGACAGAGAGAAAAGAAAGGGGGAAGGGTGGAGAATCAGATGGTCCATGGTCCCTTCTCCTGTGTGCCCTGACTGGGAATTGAACATGGGACTTCCACACGCCAGGCAGACTTTTTACCACTTAGCCAACTGGCCAGGGCCACCAACACTGTTTTAATCATTTTACATACCTTGTTTGATTCTCACAACGGCTCCCAAGGTGGGTGCTGTTACTACAATTTTACATATATGAAAACCAAGACACGGAAGAGTTAAGAAACTTACCCCAGCTGGTAAAGCCAGTATTTAAACCTAGAGGGTCTGTGTTGGGCAAATGAGTTGGTAAAATTTTTTTTTTAGTTTGCTCACTTTAATTGTTAAAAAATGGTGCTGGGCAGCCACGTGTGTACTTGCCTGCAGAGCAGGGCAGTTGATTGAAATTGCAGATTACCTTCCTGATTGGGAGGGGCCATTGTTTTGCTAATGTTTGCTGGAGGAGGGGTCTTTGTGGGCCCAGCCAGTGTTTGCAGGGAGAGCTAAGAGAATGCAGAGTGCTGAAGAAGAAGCTATTTTGTGCAGAGAGAGAGAGAAGGTGTGCAGATAGGGAACCAGAGCTGAGGGTCTTTGGGAGTCCTACTGAGGCTTGTGGGGGCCTTTGATTCTAGGAGGAAACAGAGAAGATCCTCCTGGTTGTGGAACCGAAGAATGCTTCAGGGCTTTGGGAGATCTGAATGAAAGGGAAGTGTTTCCCCTGCCTGTTTGCTCTTCGGCCCATAAGAGACTTTAATAAAGGAATGACCCACCATTTTTTGGCTCCACTGTTTCTTTACCGTCACCCAAATCCAATGAGAACCTGCATGACCATGGTGGTGGCGGCCCCTGGCCTTTCAGTCTGCGCCTTTAACGAAAATGCTATCTGCTTTGTTTGACTTCTCATCCATATTTTTAAATGGGAAAAATAATCATATCACCTTTGTCAGTTTGCTGGGATCCAGTGATATAGTGCTCAGAATCACTCTGAATAGAAAGACTATTTTATGAACAAGCAACTATTTTCACATGTGTATAAATGCCTGGAGGGAGATCTTAAAGAATTTTTCCCCCTGTGGGTATTATCCCTATTGGAAAATTTTTAACTTTTTTTTTTTTTCTTATACAGGGACAGAGAGAGGGATAGATAGGGACAGACAGACAGGAACAGAGAGAGATGAGAAGCATCAATCATCAGTTTTTCTTTTGTGATACCTTAGTTGTTCATTGACTGCTTTCTCATATGTGCCTTGACCGCAGGCCTTCAGCAGACCGAGCAACCCCTTGCTCGAGACAGCAACCTTGGGTCCAAACTGGCGAGCTTTTTGCTCAAACCAGATAAGCCCGCGCTCAAGCTGGTGACCTCGGGGTTTTGAACCAGGGTTCTCCGCATCCCAGTCTGACACTCTATCTACTGTGCCACCGCCTGGTCAGGTGAAAGTTTTTAACTTTAAAAAAAATTTTCAGTGTTTAAATTTTCTATAACCAGTTGCAGACAGTAAACAGTTTAAAAAAAAAAGAAAAAGAAAAAAAGCATAGGCTTTGAGTTTAGACAGTTTTGTTTGATTCCAGCTTCATCATTCCTTCTTGGATTAATCCATATTAAACTGCCAATATTTGATTATTTTTGGCCTATAAAGATGGCAGATTGTATGTTTCAGCTTCCTAGCCGTGTGGCCTTATAGTTTGCTTACTTTCTTCATCAGCTAAACAAGAGCAATTATCCCCGCTCAGCGTACTGGGAGATGTGAAGGGAGTAAGGCTTTGACCAAATGCTCAGCACTGTGCTGGCACGTGGAGAATGCCCAGGAAGTAGAGGTTCCTCCCCACTACCGTCACCACCGAAGCAGTAAGAGCTCGCCTGGTCTCCAAAAACCAGGAAGCTTTCTCAACCAGAACTCTCCAAAGTCTCAACAAACCCCTGCAATTTAAAGTCACATTCATTGAAAAATACATACACCTAGCATTTTGCACAGAGGGCTTAGGTGGGTGTTGGTCAAATAAGTTTGTAAATATCATATATATGTTTGCTTGCTTATTGTTTGCATTGGGGGTGGGAAACAGGCTATAAGCAGGCAGGATCGTTATAGCCCAAGGCTTAGTTTTAAGACTAAGCTTTTCCCCACACTTTTGACTGTTGCATGATGTGGGGTGGTGCACTCTCATGAGGAATCCCATTATGCCTCAGATAAGTGACTTTGTATCAGACTTCCTTGTTTGTATATTGGATTAAAGGTTTTGATTTCTACACTATAAAATGGGGCAGAGGAGCCCATGCAGGGGAGAGCAGAGAAAGGCCATGTGGAGGAGAGGAGAAGCAGCTAAGATGGCAGAGTGCTGAAGGAGAAGCCAGTTTGTGCAGAGAGAAGGAGATGGGGAACAGAGGTGAATAAGGCTAGTGAGGTAGAAACCTTTGATTCTAGGAAACTCGAATAAGTCAGTGGCTTTGGGAGCCCTGAATGGAAAGGGAAGTGTTTTTTTACTGTGTGTATTTCTTGCCTGCCGGGTGCAAGTTAGGATTAAAGCTAATGGCCCACCAGTTCTTGGCTCCGTTGTTTCATTACTGTCTTTCGGAATCAAATGCAAACCTGCACGGGCCAGGCTGTTGTGATGGTGGCTGCGGCTACTGACTTTACAGTGGGTGTTGATGTTTTCAGATCAATCTGACAATACCAGGATATAGGAGACCCCTGAGGACTACTAGCATGGGATCTGGGGACTTGGAGGGACTTGGGGGATGGGTGAAAAGAGGGCATTTAGAAGGAATTCAACTTTCTGTAACTTCTGGGACATGAGGAAGGGGAGGGGTGCTGGCAATGTCTCAGTCTCCTGCTTGCTTCCTCTAAGGCATGGGGGTGGGCTGGAGGTGGCTAGGGTACATTTTGTATAGGGGTTCCTCTTGGGATTGCTCAGATTCCTTCAGGAGCCAAGCAGAAAACCTTGTGTGCAATGCCTACTTGAGAGCGGTGAGGCCTATAGACAATTGGACACGGCACGCCACACTTTAGATATTCACAGTCAATCTTTTATTAAATATTGCTGTTAAAAATAAACACGCCCATCATTTTGCAGCAACACATTATGCATAGGGTTCAGACTTATTGAAGATTTCATGAATTGGGAGACCTTTCCATTTTCCTCCCATTTTATAGACGGGAACCAAAAAGAGCCTGTGACTTTCTCAAGGCCACACAGCATGCCAGCAGCAAAGACAAGCTCTGAATTCCCCGTACAGTACCCTTCCACCAGGCTAGACCATCATCTCTTGCTGTCGTTTGCCTCTACTTCACTAAGAGACCTTAGGCAAATCCCTTGCCTTCTTTGGGCCTCAGTTTCCCTATCAGTAATACCTAGAAGTTGGATTTGATACTATCTGAGGACCTCGCTGATCTGGCATATTCAGAGGAGGGGATCAGTGGGTGGGGAAAGGAAGGTCACCAGGTTTAGGGCAGAGGCGGGGCCCTAAAGATGAGAAAGTCAGAGGGTATTGGGTGGGAGGTTGTCAGGCACAGAAGCCACCCCTGCTGGGGACAGAGGCTCAGGGCCTTCTTCCCCAAGGCTCTTCTTCACTGTCCCTGAGGGGAAGAGCTGTGTTTCAGCCAGGCAGATGAAATTAGGGTGGCGGTTTCTGGGAGCTGTTAACAGAGCCGGTTCACCCCACACCACTCAGTAAATAACATTTGATTTTAGGCTCCCTCTTTTCTCACCCTCTGCACCACCCCTTCCTCTGCCAGCCTCCCAGGGTTCTAGGCCCACACCTGCTCTGCCCATGTCTCACTGCCTGGACCCCCACTTCAGGGCTGGGGCCCAGCTCTGGGCATCCACACTGGTGTCAGCCCCACCTCTCAGAGCCTGTGCTGCACCCCACATCAGCCACTGGTCTGATAAGCTAATGACTTTAAGGTGTTCAGGGGTGATAAGGAATCCAGAGGAAAACTGTACAGTCTAAGATAGGCTTTCAGAAGATGTTTATGAAAGTCTCACAATTTGGAGAAAGAAAGTCTAACCTGGGAGCCCGGCAGCATGAGATGAGGCAATAATTATCATCTTTGTAACAACAGGCACATAGACAGTGCCCTCCACATAGCAGGCTCTGTTCCAAGTGCCTGACAGCCTCCTCTCCAACAACCTCATGCAGTAGGTATTATTTACTATCCCCAGTTTACGAATGGGGGAAGGGAAGCACAGAGAGATGCTATAACTAGCCCAGGTCACACAGCTAGCAAATGATGATCAGAGATCTAAATCCTGACTATCTGGGTATAATCACTACACATCCTGCCTCTCCATACAGAATATATAGCTTAATGGTAAACAATATGGGCCTCTGATTTAGGTTGTTAGAGTTCACAGGTTGGCCCTACTTCTGTGACCCAGCTTCCTAATCTGTAAAATGGGTCTGAAACAATGGTACCTGCTCAGAGGATTGTTGTGAGCATTGGGCTCACTGGCTCATGCAAACCACTTAGCCTAGTATTAGGTGCATACAAAGTGCTAGTAACTAGTATCCTATGCCACTTGTTAGCCTTGTGACTTTGGGCGAGACTGTGCTCCCCCTCCTCAGGCTTGAATGTGCCAGTGATTCTAGCTCTGTGTTCCCACTCACCTTTGCCCTTCCTTCTGGCCTATAGACACATTAGTACCATCAGCTCTGAAGCCAGGACTACCTTCTGCTCTCAGTCTCTGGGCTTGGTCTCCACACTGTGCTCTCCTGATGACTGGGAAGACTGCTGCAGCCCCAGACTGGAACCATCAATGGAGCACCGCCATGCCTTCCCCTCCCCACAGCTTCTGTTCCCGCCCTAACCCCTGCAGCAGTCTGGGAAGAGAAAACAATTCCCATTCAGAGGGGCAGCCAAAAACTAGGGTGTGGAAGGTACCAGAACTTGGGGCTATTCCGTGTCACTGGCAAAGACCCTTTTGCCTTTCAGTAGCTCTCCATGCTTCTTAGAAATACAGGGCAGATCTGGGTGGTAGTCACAGTGTAAGGCCCAGGCTGGTCCCCCAATTTGGTATCCTTAGAGCAGGCTCTGTG
This sequence comes from Rhynchonycteris naso, assembly GCA_037038555.1. Lineage (NCBI taxonomy): Eukaryota > Metazoa > Chordata > Mammalia > Chiroptera > Emballonuridae > Rhynchonycteris > Rhynchonycteris naso. Next base: position 219,535,716 of record CM072997.1, on the reverse strand, counting down.
CTACAGATTGTTACAGTAATGCCCTTAATGAATCATGCCTTCCAATATAGACCCTTCCTGCATAGGTTGGTCCTTGTGATTTACTTTGGCCAATGGGATATTAGTAAACATGATGCAAGCAGGGGCTTAAAAAGCACCTGCACTTTGGGGCTTGTCCTCTGTTACTGTGGTAACTCTTCTGCTGCCATGTGGAAAAGTCTGGGCTAATTTGCTGGCATCACATGGGCTAGTTGCCAACCGACACCTAGCTGCTACCAGACATGTGAGTAAGGCCATCTGAGGCTGTCTGCCAAAGTCAAACCTGCAGGCTGGAGAGGCATTAGTGACCTCAGGTGAAATCAACAGAAGAACTGCATTGCTGAGCCCAGCCCTAAGTGCCAAACCACAGAATCACAATCATGAGCAAATTAAATGGTTGCTATTTTAAGCCACTAAGTTTGGGGGAGGTTCACTATGCAGTAATAGATAACTGATACATTTCGCTTCCCTTAAGTATCTCATAGGCAAGTCAACTCCAACCCTAGAATAAATATACCATTGTCCATTTATCCCACAGTCTGCCCCTCCCTGGTTTCTCATCTCAAGAATGGATACCTCCATCTGCCAAACCACACATCTGATGCCATCTTTGATGACTCCCTCATTTTCACCAAGTGCAGCTGATTTCATCTACTAAATATCTCTTGAATCTGACTCTTTGGTTCTCCTCTACTCCCCCTGCCCATTTGGTTTTATCACAGGCTATCCAGACCAGTGGTAATTGGAGTAGGGAATCCACACCTCAGAAAATGCTCCAGACTAGTGTGTTTTGGGGGGTTTATTTTAAGAGAGAGAGAGAGAGAGAGAGAGAGAGAGAGATCTCATATGTGCCTTGACCAGGGGACTCCAGCAGAGCCAGTGACCCCTTGTTCAAGCCAGTGATCTTAGGCTCAAGCTAGTGACCATGGGGTCATGTCGATGATCCCATGCTCAAGTCAGCAATCTGGCGCTCAAGTTGGAGAGCCTGCCCTCAAGCTGGCGACCTTGGGGTTTTGAACCCGGGTCCTCAGCGTCCCAGGTTGATGCTCTATCCACTGTGCCGCCACCTGTTCAGGCTCCAGACCAATGTTTTTTCAACCACCAGTCCATGGACAAGCATCAATCCATCAGAAATTTTGTGCCGGTCCATGAAAGAGTTAACCATCCTGATGTTGTATGAAGATTATAGACCCAATGACTTTAGTCGAATTCATTTATGCTCAGGGTGATTACCACTTATCAGCCTTTATCATCGATGAAAATACTATTAAGGTTGTCTTAGATATCTTTGGAGCTTTATTTGAATTAAATATTGTTCTCTAGAAATTTTAGTTGTATTCTACTAAAAAAAATTTTTTTTAGTGTTTAGTTATTTTAGAGAGTTTTTATTTTATAGTATTATAATTAAAAGATAATGCACAAACTACTAATAACGGGTTTTATTTCTGCCTTAGCGGTCCCTGAAATAAATCTCCTACGTATACTGGTCCCCAAGGGTAAAAAGGTTGAAAAGCACTGCTCCAGACACTCTATAGGGGCTGCTGGAGGAAGATATTAGCACTTCTACCTTTACTTATTTTAGTTTTATAAATAATGTTTATTAATGAAAAAGCTCTTGCCAGTCTTTATATGTGTTAATGATTTCAGTCCTTTCAACAGCTTAATGAAATAAGAATTGTCATCATGTCACAGAGACTGAAATGGAGGCAGGAAGAGGTTGAGTCATTTGCTGAAGGTCTCACAGCTAAGAAGAGGCAGAGGCAAGATGTGAATCGGGCTATCTCCAGTAGTTCTCAAACTTTTGTGCGCATTAGAGTCGCTGAGGGCTGGGTAAAACCCAGATTGCTGGGCCCCACTCCTAGAGTTCCAGATCAGTAGGTTAGGACCAGAGCCCGGGAAGCTACATGTCTAATCAGTTCCCAGGGGATGCTGAGACAGCTGGTCTGAGGACCACACTTTGAGAACCACTGATGCAGGCTATTCTACCTCTAAAAGCACTTGGTGAAGTTTCCAAGTCAAGTATTTATTTAATTTTCAGATTAAACCAGAAGCCTCTTCATATTGCTCAGGATGTAAGACAGCTTAGAGCAGGGGTCCCCAAACTTTTTACACAGGGGGCCAGTTCACTGTCCCTCAGACCATTGGAGGGCCCGACTATAAAAAACAACTATGAACAAATCCCTATGCACACTGCACATATGCACACGCGTCATATGAGGCGCTTCCGATGCTGTGACGCGTGGGTCCCGCGTCATCGGAAGTAGTACCGTTTGTAAGCGACACTGTGCTTTGCAGCGCCACCACATACAGTACTCCAGGAGCACAGGATGATGATGCATCCTGCACCCCTCTCACTGACCACCAATGAAAGAGGTGCCCCTTCCGGAAGTGCGGCAGGGGCCGGATAAATGGCCTCAGGGGGCCGCATGCGGCCTACAGGCCATAGTTTGGGCACCCCTGGCTTAGAGGCTGTCCCAGCTTTGGAAGGTATCCTGAGGGCATATTGGTCCACTGGGAAGGGGTTGACATGTGTTTCTACATATTCATTATGTTGCAACTAATGGCAGGGTTATTTTTTAAAATTTAATTCTTAATTATGGCAAATTTTAAGCATATGCAGAAACAGGGAGTAGCATGGTGCACTTCCTGTACCTGTTCCCAGCTCTGATGATTGTCACATAAGGCCAATCTCATTTGTATTATCTTTCTCCACTTGTTTTCTTTTCCTTTTTCTTACTTTCTTCTTTCTTTTTTGGCTAAAGAAGTCCCCAGACATCACTCTATTTCAATATACTTCTCCAACAAATAGGGGCTTAAAAAACCCCACTATGCTATTAGCACACCTAACAAAACTAACAATAAGCCTATATATTGTATAATATGTATGCTGTATTGATTGCTCAATTAAATGTCTTGTTTTAGAATTGGTTTAAATAACATTGTAGTTTACATGGACTAGATTAGATTAAGTGGACTGGCAGATTAAATTACCTAGTTTTAACTCAGCTAACCTTCACAAAGTGAAGGTGGCTTAAACTACTTTTTTTTTTTACAGGGACAGAGAAAGAGTCAGAGAGAGGGATAGATAGGGACAGACAGATAGGAGTGGAGAGAGATGAGAAGCATCAATCATTAGTTTTTCGTTGCCATTGCGACACCATAGTTATTCATTGATTGCTTTCTCACATGTGCCTTGACCGCCGGCCTTCAGCAGACTGAGCCACCCCTTGCTGGAGCCAGCAACCTTGGGTCCAAGCTGATGAGCTTTTTGCTCAAGCCAGATGGGCTTGCGCTCAAGCTGGTGAGCTCGGGGTCTCGAATTTGGGTCCTCCGCATCCCAGTCTGACGCTCTATCCACTGCGCCACCACCTGGTCAGGCTAAACTACTTTGTGATACTCTTCCTTGTGCAAACTTTTTGTCAATCAGATTCAAGGTTAAAATAAATGCTAGTCTAATCAGCTAACAAGATGTCAAGCAAGATAACTTGAAATAATTAAAAAGACTCTGAGGAATGGATTTCCATCCATCATCAGTAATGGTAACAATGGACCTTAGCTTGAGATTGACTGACACCATCACGATCAGTAATTTGAAAATACCATATATTTCATTTTGATCTCTTTCAAGTTTTCTAATTTGAATGTATGCATTATAATTTACAAAATATATTCATGAACCATAACATATAAATATGGTGCGTGCTAGAAAAATGGTGTGCCCAATCTGAAAAGCCTAAAGCCCTCTCGTCCATATGACACTACAGCCTCCATGCTGGTCTCCCACCTCAAGCCCCGCCCCTTATCTCATCCCCTACACCAGCCCTGGAATGGCTGTCTCCATTACCCAAACCCAAATTCATCACGTCCTCTTAGGTCAGCAGAACAAAGGTTGAATTCTTTATTCAACCCAGTGGACCCACTATGCCCTGCCCCTTCTATAAGCTTCAACAACACTGCATTGTCAAACCCTCGCAGGGTCCACTCCAATGAGCGCAGACACTGTTTTCTGCTGTGTTTTCCACTTCCATTTCCATTGTTAATTCCTACTGATCCTCCAAGACCTGGCCAGGTAGTCACCCTCCTGCCTGGGTAGTGGGCCCTCTTCCGTGCTTCCATATAAAGGGAGCGTCTGAGAACACTTTATGTTAGCAGCACAGCTTAGGGGTGAAGAACACAGACTAGCCAATCAATGAAGTTGGAGTACTGGCTCCTAAGCCTACTGGTTATATGACAAGTGACTCAACCTCACTGTAAAATAGCCATGAAGCATAATGTTTCTGTGCATGAAAACTAAAACCAGGCTGCCTAAATGTTTTTCTTAAACCCATAGTATACTCTGGAGTTATTTTATTTTTCCATAATGACTTAGTCTGTTTGGAGGGCTGTTTTTCTTTTGCTGTTGTTGTTGTTTTTTAATTAGATCTTATTTATTGACTTTACAGAGAGAGGAGAGAGAGGAGAGAGAGGAGCAGGGGAGTGAGAAGTATCAACTCATAGTTGCTTCATTTCAGTTGTTCATTGCTTGCTTGTTGTATGTGCCTTGACCAGGCAAGCCCAGGGTTTTGAACTGGCGACCTCAGCATTTCAGGTCGACGCTTTATCCTCTGTGCCACACCAGAGATCAGGCCAAGCTGGCTAAGTTTAAATGTGCTGTGCTATTACTAGCTGAGTGACCTTGGTCAAATTACTTAATGTCCATACACCTGATTTCCTCATAGGAAAAACTGAGATCATAATAGTGCCAATCTCATGGGGTTATTGTGAGTGAAAGTGCCTGGTATATAGTAAGAGCTCAATAAATGTCAGCTTTAAGTAGCATGTATCTGGATCCACACTGGTTGTAATACCAGTGTGTAATACCAGGATTGAATGAAAGAATGCATTGAATTAACTGTATTGAATTGAAAAGAATTAAAGTAAATTAGGATGGTGCTCAGGCCTTGCTTGTTTGCAAGGTCCCCTCTGGCCCTGCCCATTAAGTGACATAAGATCTTTCATTCCATTCCTAAGTCATCCTATTGTCCACTGCCAAGGGTCTAGGGGCACCTTCCCTTTACGTCCAGTTAACTATATTTAGTTAGCATCACTAGGGAACAAGTAAGTACAGTACTCAAATCAGACTTAAGAGAAGGTCACTCAAGGAGGCCCGCCCATTATCATGAACAATGTAAACACCCACTGAGATACTTGAAAACTCAGCTCAATTTTTATAAAAAAACAAAAGCCACACCACTGTGGACATCTGTCTTGTTTACAGTTGCTCTCATCACTGTCTGAATATTTTTAGCTGCAAATAAAATAATCATTTCACACCCCCCTTCAGTTATATCTTGTGGCTTTGGATTTGCTGAAAGACTACAGACTTTTCAGCCTCCAAGTGAGAAGAGAGCTGGGGGTGGGGGAGGGGGCAATAGACTAAAGTTTCTAAAAGGGGGCTGGTACAGAAACGAGCAAGAGATACCCAAAAAAAGATAACAAAAACCAAAAACCCAACAATGTGAAATTCCTTGCCACTAAGGAGAGACGTAGGGGAAAGCAGAGAATAATAAAGGCTATTTGGCAAAGGGAATTCTGGGAACACGGAAAAGTGGGCTCCTCACTCTGCCCTGACAAATCAAGGAGGGAATCATAGAAGAGGTGATGCCTATGTTGGTCCTGAAAGAGAGCCTGCATTGTTGGCTATGTCTTTGTGCAACCTATGGAAGAAGATAAGAACCGCTTTCTTTAGAGACTTTGTAGAAAAGAACATTTAAGCTCTCAGAGGACCACAGACCTCTTTTGCCCCTGTCCCTATTTGCCTCTGTGACCATCCCCCCCCCTCTGGGCACTTACCTCGATGAGTCCCTGTGATCTCTTGATGCGTTGAGAAATTGTCATATTCGGTGAAAAAGAAGAAGATAAGAATGAGAGCTATCTCCAGCATTAAGGTCCACAGGGGCAGGCAGCCCTGCAGAGATCGTGGGTACTTAGAGCCCATCCTGTGTATGTCTTTGTGCGTGGTTTCACCAGCACCAGGCAGTACGGCTTTCTCTCCCAACACCCACTTGAGGGGGTGATAGAAAAACACCCGCCAAAGGCCTTATCTCAGGCTGCATAAGACTGGTTCTGCTGGCCTGTCCATGCAGTTAACACAGGAGCAGAGGGACTATGACAGGAAAGGGGAAGAAATGTGTTCATTCCAACATTCACTCATTCATTCATTCATTCAATCATTCACTTATTTATTCACTCAACAAATAGTTGCTGCATTCCTACTATAGGGCAGACATTGTGCTCAGTTTAAAAGAGGGCATTCATTCACTTGACACCCAAACATAAGCATACTCCTTTATTCACTCCTTTAGTTTACCTTCACCATATTCCTCCAAGAAAGGCAGAGAATGAATGGATCAACACTCCTATTTCAAAGTGAAGAAACTGAGGCTCAGAGGGGGCTTTGGATTAGCAAAATCTCTCTTTAAAACTTTACCACAGCCTGACCAGTGGTGGCGCAGTGGATAAAGCATCGACCTGGGAACACTGAGGTCGCCGGTTCAAGACCCAGGACTTGTCCGGTCAAGGCGCATATGGGAGTTGATGCTTCCTGCTCCTCCCCCCTTTCTCTCTCACTCTCTCTCTCTCCTCTCTAAAATGAATAAATAGTAAATAAATAAATTTAAAAAAAAAACAACTTTACCACATATCTACCTGACCAGGCGGTGGCGCAGTGGATAGAGCGTTGGACTGGGATGCGGAAGACCCAGGTTCGAGACCCCGAGGTTGCCAGCTTGAGCGCGGGCCCATCTGGCTTTAGCAAAAACTCGACCACTTGGACCCAAGGTTGCTGGCTCCAGCAAGGTGTTGCTCGGTCTGCTGAAGGCCCATGGTCAAGGTATGTGTGAGAAAGCAATCAATGAACAACTAAGGTGTCGCAATGGCAACAAGAAACTAATGATTGATGCTTCTCACCTCTCTCCATTCCTGTCTGTCTGTCCCTATCTATCCCTCTCTCTGTCCCTGTAAAAAAAAAAAAAAAAAAAAAACTTTACCATATATCAGAGAGGATATCCAGTGAGCTATAAAGGATATAGTAAATGAGAATGAATGAATAAATGAAAGCAAAGAATAATACTAAGCCCTGGAAGGATGCGACAGGCCCCACAGAGGACTAATGCCTCAGAGTTACATAGCTGAAATTATTTATATTTGAGGCTATATTTAAATCTATACTTGTTTCACCTGACCAGGCAGTGGCATAGTGGATAGAGCATCAGACTGGGATGCGGAGGACCCAGATTTGAAAGCCCAAGGTCATCAGCTTGAGCGTTAGCTCGTCTGGCTTGAGTGCAGGTTCGCTGGCCTCAGTGTGGGCCATAGACATGACCCCATGGTTGCTGGCTTGAGCCCAAGGTTCCTGGCTTGAACAAGGGGTCACTCACTCTGCTGTAGCCCCCTGGTCAAGGCACATATGAGAAAGCAATCAATGAACTACTTAGGAGCTGCAATGAAGAATTGATTCTTCTCATCTCCCACTCTTCCTATCTGTCTGTCCCTATCTGTCCCTCTCTTTGTCCTGCTATGAGTATAGATACTTCATTGACCATTACAGCTGCCCAATGAAACAGGCTGCCCATGAGATAGTGTAAGGCCAGTAGTCACGGCCGTCACAGCCAGGCACATGCAGGTTCCCATTAGATTTGGATAGATGGTAGAGAAACTGCAGAGCCAAAAACTGGTGGGCCGTTCCTTTATTCTAGCCTCGCACCCTGCAGGTGAGTAAAAACACACAGGGCACCAAAACCCACTCACATTCTCCGGTTCCAGGAGAATCTTTTCCAGTTTTACTTAGAATCAAAGGTCCCCACTAGTCTAAGTCACCTCTGGCTCCCCATCTGCCAACATGGCTTTTTATTCCGCAAAATTGGCTTCTCTCTCCTTCCCTTCCATCTTGGGTGCTTTCTTCTTTCCTTCCTCACTAACTTTTCTTAGCGTGAAAACCCCTCCTCCAGCACACATTAGCATAACAAAGCCCCTTCCCAAGCAGGAAGGTAATCAGCAGCTTCACAGATCACATCCCTGGGCAGCAGCCATTTTTAACAATAAAAGTGAGCAAACGTAAAAATCACATTTTACAAACTTATTTGCTCAACAGATAGTGTAGGCCCAGTAGTCATGGCCATCATAGCCATCGCTGCCAGGCAGGTGCAGGTTCCCATTAGATTCAGACAGACGGTAAAGAAACTGTGGAGCCAAAAACTGGTGGGCTATTCCTTTATTCTAGCCTCGCACCCAGCAGGCAGGTAAAAACACACAGGGCACCAAAACTCACTCACATTCTCCGCTTCCACAACCAGGAGAATCTTCTCCAAGTTTTCCTAGAATCAAAGGTCCCCCACTGGCCTCAATCCTCTTGGGTTCCCCATGTCCTCTCTGCACAAACTCTGCAAAACATGGCCTCCTTTTTCTTTTCCTTTCATTTTAAAACTTTTAGGGTGAAACCCCTCCTCCAGCACACATTAGCATAACAATGGCCCTTCCCAAATAGGAAGGTAACCAGCAATCTCACAGATCAGCACCATCTTTAACAACAAAAGTGAGCAAAATCAAATAACACAAATTTTACAAACTTATTTGCCCAACAGATAATGAGCACCTTGTCACTAGAGGCATACAAGCAGAAGCTGATGGTTACTTGTCAGAGATTTCTTGAAAGTGATTCATCTATGGACGGCGGGAGATTTTAATTACCGTATACAATCTTGTCATTTTCTTTTTCAGATGAAGAAACTAAGACCCAGAAGGTCATAACAATCCGTTGGCCTCACTCATTTCTTGCTCAGTGCAGCTTTATTTACAAGAGGAAGAAATTCAGAATAACCTAAATATCCAATAATAGGAGATTGGTTAAGTAAACTACAGGATTCACATCTTGCCACCAATATGATGGTTCTGAACATACGTAGAAAAATCCAGAGAAAAATGCTTTTAAGTTCTATCAAAAGTGGCACAAAAGATATTCTATTTGCGGAAAAAGCAAGTTACAGAACAGTGTATACATTATGTTCTTGCTTTTGTAAAATAATAGTAATAACACGTTAATGCATACACAGGGCAAAAATTGGCTGCAAACTACCGACACTGGTTACTTTTGTTTAAGAGTTTGCCAGAACTAACATTTACTAAGCATTTACCATTGCTAGGCACTGGTCTAGGCTCTTAAATGTAAACTCAGTTAATGACACTGTGAGATTGGAACTATTAGCCCTATATTACAAATGAGGAACCCGAGGGGCAGAAAGGTTAAGTGACTCGCCCACATTAACAGAGCTAGGAAGTAGTAGAGCTGGGATTTAAATCCAGGCAGTCTGACTTGTGCACCTGGGTGTTTGTTTAGCCACTTAACTCCAGCCCAGATAACTTTGAAGTCTTCTTCCAATTGTGGAAGTTGACTACCTCAACAGTAAATAAGGGAGCAGGTGCCCTGACTCCTAGAGGTCAGAGATCACAAGTCTTCATTCCCCTCAGTGTCACCTATTTCTGATTTCTGGTCTTTTTCTGTCCATCAGCACTTCGTATGAACTGTGTATCCTAAGGAGGAACTCCCCTGTGTGTGCATGAAGGGGGATAAATGAATGTGACCCCTGTTGGCCTGGGTCCTGTACCAGCAGCTTATAAAGCAGGCAGTTGGACCCACCTGTCAAGGGGCACCAGACATCAGCCAGATGAATACAAGATTTCTAGTTACCAACAGCTCCCTGTGCCTGAAACCCCCTGACGGATGTATTTACCAGCTGACAAACTCAGTGTGAAGGGCACCTGGCATCGTAAAACCCTGTGCATCCTGATCCTGCACCAGCGAGGGACTGGCTGCTTGACAAGAGGACCAAGCTTCTTGCTCAACAGGGAGGCTTTCTTTAAGAAAGGGAGGTACCCTCCCCCAGGTGGCCTCTTCCAGCAGATCGTTTATAGGGGAGTTTCTTTCTACTCTGACTCTTGCAAAAGGCCCTTGTTTTCTGACAACAGTTCCAGATTGAAGATCTTCAAGACCGGTCACCTGGAACAAAAAAGCATAGGGGATCTATGTCAGTTATGTCATCAAACAAATATAGTTAAATGTTATTTGTTGAATCTAGGTGGGAGGTGAATGACTTTTCACTGAGCAAGTCTTTCAACTTTTTTGTATGTGTTTGAAATTGTTCCTAATAAAATGTTGGGAAAAGAGTGCTGTGTGCACCTGCTGCTCACTCTGCCTGAAATATTCCTTCCGACAGATCTCAGACCCAAGCACCAGGAGAACAGGGACTTTTGACTGTTTAATCTTTGGCACCAGTACACAGTAGGTGTTCAATAAATATTTGTTGAATGAATAAGAGCTGCCATTTCTGGAATGCCAAGCCCTGGACTAAGATTTTTGCATACTTTAGTTCATTTGATCTTCCCCTCAAGCCTGTGAGTCTAGGCATCATCACTTCTGTTTTACAGATGAAGAAACTGCTGCTCATAGAGATGATGTGAGTACCCAAAGTTACACAGTCAATAAATGGCAGAGCTGGGATCCAACCCACATCCATGTGACGCCACAGCTTGTGCTCTCAACTACTTTATAATTCTGCCTTCCATTTACTTAACTATTCACCGTCTCAATTTCCTTATGAGTCAATGAGATGAGTTCCTCTGCTTTCCTCACAGGGTTATTATAAATGTAAGAATATGTAAGAATGTTTGGCACCTGTGTTACAGAAATGGGCAAGTTGTGCTATGACTGCAGCATCCTGGTCTGGGTAGCCAGGTGTGATAATCAAATCAGAGAGGCTGCAGCTTTCACATGTAATCATGCATTTTTAGTAAAAACAGGACTCTGTGAGAATACCTACCATGCCCTCTTCACCTGAGTCAAGCATTGTAAAACTCAGTCATGGGCAAGCTCTCTCACGAAAGCTTGTCCACACCAAGGATGTGGTCCTGCTCTGGGAACACCTAGTTCAAGTGTGGCTAAGTCAATTATTCATTCATTTAACAAACATGAGCTTTGGAATCAGGCAACCTGGGTTCGAATTCTACCTCTGCTGTGTGACCATGAGTAAGATGATCAATATCTCTGAGTCTGTTTCTTCATCTGTAAAATAGAGAAAGTCATCATCAATCTCATAGGGTGCTTGGAAGATTAAGTGAGGTAGTTCACATAAGTGTCAGATGTATAGAAAACATCACATAAATGTTAATAATTATTATTGTGTAAGCTTGGCATGTTTACAGTAGAAAACTTTGAAAATGCAGGGATGCATAAAGCTTGCATAAAGCTTACATAAAGCGTCTATGATTTCAACAACCCCCAAACCAGATCTACTTCTTTGATGTATCCTTTCAGATTTTGTTCTATTCCCGTGAGTTTATGCTTTTCTTTCCCCTACAAAAATGGTATTTTACAGCATACACGGTTGGTAACCAGCATATGTCATGAACAGTATATCATAGGCAGCTTCCAAGCCAGGAAAATCTTTCCACAACATTATATCATGCTGGCTAAGAGCATGGGCTCTGCTACCATACTGCCTGTGTTTGAATCCTGGCTCTATCACTTACTGCGTGACCTTAGGCAAATGACTTAACTGCTCTGTCCCAGTTTCCTCATCTGTAATGCAGTGCCAGTAACAATCTCTACTCCATGGGGTTATTGTGAGAATTAAATCAAAATGCATATGGTGCTTAGAGCAGTGACTGCATGTAGTAGATACTATGTATCATCATTCTCCATGCTACACTGACTTCTATGGTAAGGATGTGGGATCATTTGTTAGACTACCCCCTTTAGTAAGATATTTGAGTTATTTCTATCCTGTTTCTATTTTAAACACTACAATGAACATTATCCATGAAAAGGTTTCCCTAGGGGATACAAACACATGTATATGAGACTAGTCTCAATGTCTGGACTTGTCTGTGGGATAGGAACAAAGCTAAAGGCAGCTGGGCCAGCCCTGCCCGATGGGCTTGCTGAAAGAGGTGGGAATGCAATATACTTGTTTGTAAAACCATATGTGATGATGTCTCTCCAGGCTATACTGAGCTCAGTTGAAGCTCAAGTGTAAATCCCAATCCTTGCTCATCAGAAAGTCTTAGAAAGGAAGAGACAGCCCTGAATTTGCCTTTTTCTGTCTTACTTATCTGTAAAATGGCCACTGCTGATCTCTCCTTGTTTCTGATTGGTGTTGGAGGTGTATAAAGCTGGGGGGCTCTGTAGCAGACCGGCTTGCCTCATCTCAAGCCAGTTCTGTGCCCTTAGTATCTCAAAGGGTCATTTCAGGGCTCAGAGAGAAAAATCTGGTTTTTGGTTAGAGCCATAGGGCCTTGAGCTAGGGTGGACCAGGAAAAGAAAGGGTCCAGCTGGCTTAAGGAATTGGCTGTCTCAGTCTCTCGCGCAGATAACCTGGAACCTTGCAGCCAGGGAGATGAAGGCTATTCAGATCTGGGTTCCCCATGGAGTCTGGAGCCAGGATCTTACCATGTACCCATCTTTCATAATGCCTTCAAGCCTCCAGCTATATTGATTTAGGTCCTGCCTATATTCTTCTCCATGAACCAATCTTCCTTTTTCTGCTGCTAGAAGCAGAGCTTTCCCTTCAGATTCTTTCACAATGATGGGCAGCCTTGGTGAAAGTTTGAGCTCAGAATTTATCCTTGGCTACCCAGTACCATGTTATCAACATGATAGAATAAAAGTGAGGAATGAAAAAAAACAAGTATTCTGTTAACAGTAATCACTTGCTGTCACCTACTGTATGTCCGGCCCTGAAAGTACATTATCCTGGAAGCCTTAAAACGTACTTGAGTGGAAACACAGGCTCTAAGAAATTCTGTAATTTGCCCAAGCTAGTAAGTGGCCATGCTGGAATTTCAATCCTAGTCTGAAAAAGCAGGTACTCTTGCCATTTTTCTAAACTGCATTTCTACAGGGTATGGATCCAGCCCCCAAGAAGCTTTTCACCTAGGCAGATGGACAAGCCTTACCATAGAAACCACAAATTAAGGGCAGTACTGATGGAGATGCTCTGTGTGAAAGCAAAGAAGGAAGGAGGGAAGATAAGGCTGTTGGGGTTTGAGGAGAGTGACTAAGGCTTGCTTGCTTGGGTAGGCCTAGAAAAGTAGAGTGGGTCTCTATTGTGACCAGCTCTGGATGCCATAATAGAGAAAATGGGTTTTCTCTTTCAGGTACTGAGGGATCTGTGAAGATTTGTGAGCAGGATAAAGTAACAGAGAGAAGCAGTTGAGGACAATGCATTTAGTATAAATTACAAATTCCTCCTTGGGGTGATTGTTGATTAAAGCAGTGATCACAGGGCAGGGAGAGGTCTACCTATCCCAGGACAAAACAAGTAGCCCTCTACGTCCTGGAATAAAAAAAAAAAAAGTGCTGGAATACGACCTAACAGTCCTACTGTTCATAAGTGGTTAATTTGGTACCGCCACTGAACAGATTCTGCAAGAACAGAATACAAAATTGAATATTGAATATCTATATAATCATTATTTTGTTTAATAATAACAACGGTAATAGTAATATCATCCAAGGGGGGAAAAAAAAGGAAAGAAAAATATAAAATCAACACGACAATGGTTGTGATAAGGAGATGGATACATGGATGTTTTTTCCTCCAGCGACTTTTCTACATCCTCCGTTTTCCTTAATGACATATATTCTTTTTTTTCTCTTAAAAAAATAAACTTTGCTGTTTTTTCTAGTAGTGATTTTGCCATACCTACGTTGTAGGGGAGAAATGAGAAGTAAATGAAAAATAGATGCAAAGCACCCAGCACCGCGCCAGGCACAAAATACGCGCACTACGAGCGTTAGGGGAGAAGAGTCGCTAGCCCAGCGTCTCCACCTCCGAGCCTAGCCCTCTGTCCCCGCGGCCCCGGGGTAGATACGCCTCCTACGCCAAAGCCGGCCCTGTCCAGCAGGCGCGGTGCCCGCCGAACCCGCCGCCAAGACCGCCCTGCGGACGTGGAACCTAGGCTGCACCGCCCCACACAGCCCACCGACAGCCTCGCGCGACAGCGCGCGCATCCACGGCCCCGCCTACGTGACGTAACGCCAGGGGGCAGGACGGCAGTGACCCCGCCCCAGCCTTCTTCCGATTGGTCGCTGTGCTGTCATCACCTCGCGGGAAGCTGGCAGGGTGTGTGCGCGTGCTTGTGTGTGTGTATGTGTGTAGTTTGCTTTGTCATTCATAGCCCCATCGCGGGCTGATGCGGCGGGCCTGGCCGAGCGGTCCAGGGTCCGCAGAAAAGGTCCCCGGTACTGCCCCTGGAGGCTCCTGGATGGGGTGGATACTGCGAGCCCCTTACATAATGACGCGACGTACTGGAGCACATGTCAGCGCAGAACCAACACATGCCGCAAACCCAGGCCTAATCGGTGCTAGCGATAGCCTACAATGAAAAAAGCATGATATACTCTAGTATAGGTTATAATACAGTGAGACGCACTCCAATAATAATGAAGTATACCGTCGCGACAAGGTATAATATAGGATGTTATATTTATAGGGCCTATTTATAAGCCTCTATTTAAATCTTTTCTGATAGGTCCAAGCACCGGCCCAGACGCCATAATGATTGGCGCATTTTTCTGTCCTTCAAAGAGGCGGGTTATGGGATCCGTCTAGCCTCAGTGGGCCCTGGGATTGGCCAGCAGCGGCGTAGCGGCGCCTTCGATTGGCCCCAAGGGCCATCCGTCGGAGCCGAGGAGGCGGGGCAGGTGGCTGGCTGGTGCTGGGGCGGGCGGGCCCCGGAATTGTCATTTCTTTGTTTCCGAAGGCGGAGGCTGCTCTGAACCCCCCCTCCCGCCCCACCCCCTCCCCCCCGGGTGCTGGCTCCATGTCTGTGTGACCGGCCCCAGGGGTAGAGTCCAGGCCCGACGCAGGGCGGGCCGGCGGCGGCGGCGGCGGCGGCAGCGGCGGTGGCTTAGGTGAGAGACGGCGGCGGCGGCAGCACCCGGCCCCCCAGCGGGAGGATGAAGCGGCGGAACGCCGACTGCAGTAAGCTCCGCCGGCCCCTAAAGCGGAACCGGATCACCGAGGGCATCTACGGCAGGTGAGCTGCAGCGTCTCCGCCTCCGCCGGCCTGGGCCCCGCGGCCCCCGGCCGCTCCGGTGGGGCCCGGCTCCGTTATGTAACCCCGACTAGGCCGCACGCTCGCGCTGGGGGCTCTTCTTTGGAGCGCTGCACTGGGGGCCCTCGCCCGCCTGCTGGGGGGTCCGCCCTGGGGGCGCGGGGCGTGGCGGAGGGCCGCCGGCTTGGCTGCGAGGGCGCGGCGGGCGCGAGCTGAGGGAGCCGCCGCTCCGCCGTTGGCAGCGCCCGGGTCCCGCCGGAGGAGGGTCGGCGAGCCCCCTACCCGCCCGCGCTCTCCAGCAAGCGCGGTCCACCCCGACCGCTGTTCCGGGGGCCGACCGCCGTCTCCTGGTCCCCCAGCCCCGCTTTAGTTTGGGAGTCGCTGGCCTGAGCCTGGAGGCTCGAGGACCGTATGCACTAGGGGGGAAAGGCTGACAAAGTTGGGAGCATACAGTGCACCCGTGGTCTCCTGGCAAACCGGGCAGGTGGCCACGTTGCCCTTTCTGTAGCCTTCTACTTCTCCTACGGGATCTCAAACTTGGCACTGAGGGCTTAAGCCGATACCCCCAAATCATGCCCTGTGGCTCCACTCCAGACTCAAAAGGAGCTGACGATCATTTTGTCAACAAACATTGTTTTGACAATTACAAGCGGACAGTTTTCTTCGAACCTTTCCAAAAGGATTTTCTCCAAAGTCGCAATTTTTTTCCCTCCAACAGGAAAAGTGTCCCTTTAAATAGAAATTGAATTCAGTACTCTGAGAGGGAAGAAGGACAACAGGTTCATGGGGCAACTTAGTGACAGTCACAGCTTCCCTGAGCAGAATTTGTGTATGGCTTTTATTTTCTGGTTCTTCTTAAGATGTTAATTCTAAATGGTACTTACCTTGATAAATTATTTCAGTGGAGAAGTAATTAGTTTACAAAGGAGAATTCTCAGCATGTGTCTATAGGTTTAATTGAGTCCTCATGTTGTTTTACAGTTTAGCTCGTTGAGCTGTGGGACTCAATATGTGAGGTAGCTGATGACACCCTAGTTGTCTTAGCATACATAAAAGCACGTAACTGTACATCTTGCACATGCTGTTGTTTATACAAATGGAATGATTGCTTTTCATCAGCAGCTGACTGTTGTAAACATTGGGGGTTTTTTAGTTCAAGTTTAAAAGCATTAAGAAGTCAAAGTGAAACGTTCTTGAATATATTCTTATGTAATGAGCCATATATCATAGGAATAATTCATTCATTCAGCGAATATATACACTATGTGGTAGGCACTCTTCTAGTCAGTAAGAGTATAGCAGTGAGTAAAACCACAGTTCGTTCTGAATTAATCAAAACTGTTTGTTTTAACTAAAATTGTAAAAGAAAAAAGCTTTTTTTTTTCCCTATAGATTTAATGGATGGGAGAAAGATCTCAAGTTACACTATAGTTCTTGATTAACTATAGTTCTTGATTAACAAAATGGCTTTTTTCCTGGCTATAGAAAAAGATTTGAACAACTAAATAGTGACACAAGAATAGAAAAAGTATATAAAGCTGAATTGGTAGACAATGAACAACTGTCATTTGAATGGCTGCTATTTACAGTAACATATGATGATGTACCAGCATTTAGAGCAAGAAGATGGGGAATCCCATATTGTTTACATGTCTTCTGTTGTATTTCAACTTCTCTTTGTATTCGAACAAATATGCCCAGTTTAGTACTGGCCCCATTGTAGCCACTCTGTGAATCAGTGCGAAATGAATTCATTGTCTAATGAAAATTATTTTACAGATGGTCTTTCGGAATTTTAATTCTTATGTTAAATATTAATAGTAAATACATTATGCAAGTGTAAAATTTTAAGAAACCAACAATGCTTCCACTTACAAACCTGTTTATTTTCCTCTGTTTGGCATTACTTGTTGATAAAAGACCTAGATATATTTTCTACCTCTCTTTTCTGTTGGAGCATCGTATATCAAATAGGTGTTTCAGTTATCTGTTTCTTAGTTTATATTATAAGATATTGGACTGAAGAACAAGATCATAGTTTTTTCTTTTTCCCAATTCTGTTTTTAAGAAGATAGAAAATTTCTAATCATTTCTAAAGCAAACTGAATGATTGAACTAGTTATAAATTGTGATGTTTGAGGATTTGTGAATATCAAATTTCTGTTGATCATCAAATGAAGTTTATCTAAATTGTTTTCACATCATCTATTTTCTATTTTGTTTCTTACCATCTGGCCAATTTTGCTCTTATTAAACATCCCCCCCCCCCGTCCCCGTTGACAGTTTTGACAAGTACTGTCCACTGTCACAACATAACCTTTCATGGACTTACTATTTTTATGTTCTCAGTCTGTATAATGTTCTGAGCTTTGACATCCTTAAGAGGCAGCTATGGTAAAGAGAGCACTGGGCTGCTGGTATCAGGAGACCTGGGTTCATTCTCAAAATTTCACTGTGGGAGCAGGACATCCACAACTTTCATCCCTAGTTCTCATCTGTCAAATAAATTTTGAGAACTAAAGGAGATATGTACACAGTTTGTGAAACTATAAATTTTAGCATGCTGTAGAAATACTATTTGCCATGTTATCACATGTTTGGCTTATTCTTTAAGGAGACAGGAAAGACTAGAAGATTTGGTAAAACTATAAACAAAAGTTGAGGAGTTAAAATAAGTGTCAGTTGCTGCTTGATCTTGTTGAAAATAATCCTGTTACTGATATACCTTTTATTTTATATACTATATACTTTTAATTATGGACTCCAATCCAGCAGCTATGAGGGAGGTGATTCTCAAATGATATCATTATTGTCAGTGCCATGGCAGTGACAGAATTTTGTTTCAGGGGCAAGGTAGAAGGAAAGTGGATTGTAGATATTATAGTAACGTTAGGTACATTTAGATATATGCCCATCATTTTAAAATAGAAATATACAGAAATATGTTATTCCAGTCAAGGTAATAATTAAGAATGAGAGAAAGAAGACTGACCTGTGGTGGTACAGTGGATAGAGCATCGATCTGGAATGCTGAGGTCACTGGTTCAAAACTTGAGGTCACCAGCTTGAGCGTGGGATCATCCACAGGTTCCTGAGGTCACTAGCTTGAGCCCAGGGCCGCAGGCTTGAGCAAGGGGTTGCTGGCATGGCTTGAGCCCAAGGTCACAGTCTTATCCTCTGGTCCAGGCACATACAAGAAGCAATCAGTGCACAACTAAGTGGAGCAACAAGTTATTACTTTCCTCTCTCTCTCCCTTCCCATCTCTCTCTCTCCCTTCCCATCTCTCTCTCTCTTTTAAATAAATAAATAAAATTTAAAGAAGAATGAGAGGAAGGAAAAAGGAATGGCAATTGATCATTTTCTTTTATATAATTAAATGAAATTCAATGTCATTTAAAAATAAAATAGCCAACACAGCTTGACACACAGTAGGAATTCAGTGCTCAATAAATGTTTAGTGATTACCTGGCAGGGGGAGTACCATGATCATGTAGGTGGTCTTTCCAGGGTAGGCTCAACCCATTGCAACTCTAGGTGTTCTGACCCCTGCAATTTCCCCAAATATGGGCAGCTTGGTTGCATAATTTATGATAGTAGGGCACTACATTCGTGCTTTCCCCTGAGAAAAGAGAATGAGTGAATGAATTGATAAGTGAATATAGGCTCATCCACTCCACTGATTTAAGAATCTGCATGGTTCAGGGAATTATAGAGGGTACAGAATAAAACAGATAGTTCTTTTGTCTTCAAGGAGTTTACAGTCTAACAGGCCATAATAATTCCCTCTTAAATTTGTGCGGTGGTTTTGAGATTCTAAAGAACTTTGAGTTCTGTTCAAATAAAAATATTTGTGTTGACTTAAATTTTAGTTTGTCATTTTAGTGGTTCACCTGATACATTAACAGCTTTATTTTGCTCAGTGCTGTTTTATGATGAAGTAGACACTAAGTGAGGAAATATTTTCTAACTCAGGTGAGTAAATGAGAAAGTACTTTGGAAGTTATGAACAAAAGTTATTAATAAGGGAAAGTAAAATAAATAATTCTACTTAACTGTTGCATTTCAGAGGTCCCTGTTTTTGTGGCAGGGATTCTTTCCCTGGGCCCACCTTCACGCGCACCACACACTCCTAACAGTCAGATCTATATATACAGGCAGTGATTCTCCCAGTGAAGTGAGTTGGACTGCTATGTAGATTTAAAAAGTCTTAAGGGGGATTCTGTGCGACTCACCCACCTTCACCTTGCCATACTCCTTACTCCCTTCCACCTGAAATCACTGACTTTATATTAGGAAGATGAGGAGATAAGGTATAGTAAGTAGAAACAGTAGAAGGGGAAACATTTATGTTTAAAGCCTCTGCAGTTAAAATTATTACTTACCTAAGTAAGTATAAGAATTTTAAGTAAGGCCTGTGCTTTAAGCTTCAGGAAACTATGTCTTTGTTACCTATGTGAGGAAAGCACCTCCTCACTTGTGAATTTATGAATACTTCCTGTCATTGTGCTGGGTTCTGCATGTAGCATGTCTCTTGAAGTTTAGGCAGTGCAATACTGTACCTGACTTATATTTTTATAACTTAATCCCTTAAAAGTAAGACTGAGGACTCAGGACTTTGCTGGCATAAACGATACCTTTTCCCACCTCTTTTAGGGAAGAGTTTTCTGGCCTTTAACTTTTTAAATGGTCAAAGTTTGCATCCTTCTCAGCTTCCTAATGTTCTTTTTCAGACCGTTGTTAGAATTATCTGGTCTCCAGAGATCTCACTTTACTGCTTTTCCTGCCTCCTTAATGATGTTTCCTAACCCTGATTTTAGACTCCTTTGGGCTATGCTTATTAAGGCCGCTGGAGGCTGGCATGACCCTTGGCTGCCTTGATTTTACATGTGTTCTGCAATTGAAACCTCAGATATCAATGTTGCAACCTCACAGCCTAAAAGCATTTTGGTAATCTTGATAGGCTTTAACTTCAACAGTGGTATAAAGTGATCAAGTCAGTATGGTTTTAGAGGGGTGTGGTACAATGGGGTAGGTACAGTGAAATATATTCACTAACCTTTCCAGTGAGGTGTTTAGCTGTAGTTTTTACTTGTAGTTTCTGTGAAATGCATTTAAACAAGTCTGTCACACTGGAATTTTGTACTTAATTTTTGCTAGTAGTGTACTACGTTAAAATTTTTTTTTCTAACTTCCATTTATGATTCTTCTTTGCTGAATACTCTTGGCAGATTAGTTTCATTAGATGTTTTGAAAATTCCTTTAAATTGCTGCTACTAGTTGAAATTGGGAAAGGAGGGAATACAATCTATTTCAGATAATTTGCTTAAAAGCTTCATGTTTTATCAGTGATGTTCTCCTTTTTCTTCATATTGATTCCTGGTGGTCTTGCTTGAACCTCAATAGATTTGGAGATTGATTTTAATGGTTGACTTAATAACTTAGTAATTGTTTTTACTCTCTGATATGTTTGTATATGGTGGACCCAATTTGTATTCTGTGAATACTTATTATATTTCCAGTTTTTGCCTTTGGCTATTTTTCCCAGATCTTGCTACTGCTATTAACCCTTTGGGGTTTTATAAGTGTGTATTGTGTTTTGTTTTGCTATCATCCAGGTGATACTTTTAAGGGCATGTAACAACATATAACTTGTATTCTTATGGAGTCTGCAGGGTCAGATAGAAATTTTACCAATATGGTTAAGACCTCAAAGTGAAATAAATACTTTAGTTGAGTTACTTTCCTTGATGAAATTTAATGTGCTCTGCAAATATATATATATATATATATATATATATATATATATATATATATATTGATTACTTTATTCTCTAGGCTTACTAGATTTGGGTATACATATTTTATTTTACATACATTTTCAAAGAATGGGTTTAGAAGAAAAATGAGTTGTCCAGCAAGCTACATAAGTGTAATGATACATACAACAGAAGAAACATGTATTCTTTGCCAGACTTTATTCTGACATTAAAAAACATTTTTATGTTACATTTTTTGGGTTATGCTTTTTAGAATTTGTAAAAAAGAGGGGTTAAAAAAGAAAAAAAAAAAACCAGAAAGGTTTTACATTCTTAGTAAGATTTAGTAAATTCGGCAGGTCCCGGCGTGAATGTGTTAAGTTTTTTCATTCTCGTGTTTATAAGAAACATGAGCCTGATGTGTCCTAGTGATTTCTTCAATGTTTGGGCATATATTTGAAAGGCAAACTCTCATTTCCTTGTCAATACATTGAAGAATTCCTCTCTTTTTACTCTTAATTGTGTTGAGTGCAGAAAACCCCCTCCATACATATCATCTTAACTTTACACCAAACAAAGGATAGAAGAACTTGCCTCCAGTCTTTCCCAGGAACATGGGGGGTAGTGTAAACAATCCAGCACCACAGCTTAACAGCCTTTTGCAACCTAATCAGGCAAGTGAGGTGCGGGGTTGGGCAGATTGACAGCTTACAGCCAATTCCCCACACCTCTGTCCCCCAAAAGTCTAAACTCCAAAAACTGTGTTGGTTTTTTGGTCCCCAACAGGCACATATTTCTCTGGAGTACCATAGGGTGCACCTGGAAATCTTCTAGGGCTGCACCCTGGCGCACATTTTGAGAACCACTGCTATAGGTACATGCATCCTAGTAATGGAAACTTTCAAAAATGTAATCAACTGTTAGAGTATATTTGTTGAGGCTTTATATCTTGACTTTGGCATTTACCCAACTGACATCAAATTGACCTCAGCTCATCAGCTTTCTAAGGTGCCTGTCACCCCTGAAGCCCTGTCACAGCACTGGCCTTCATTCCTTTGTATTTTTTCCTATGCTTCTCTTAAGGATGATGTGCTCCCATTGAGTCATGAGATTGTGACATCAGAAGTAATTTATCCCTCACCCCATTTCCTCTATTGACTTGACTTTTCTTTCTTTCTTTCCCTCCCTCCCTCCCTCCCTCCCTTCCTTCCTTCCTTCCTTCCTTCCTTCCTTCCTTCCTTCCTTCCTTCCTTCCTTCCTTCCGAGGTTTTTGCATTCAGTGGATCAAAATGGTGAAACTAGCCCACTTGAGGTGAATACCACGTATTCATTTGAGCTGCTTGGGACTTGTTGCCTACCAAATCCATTTTAATAACTTTACTGAAATGTATATATCCCTTAGTACCTTGCTCTGTTTTTATATTGTATTACTTTGTTAATTTTCAAATACTTTAAAAAACCAAACCAAATAAGCTGCTCAGTACTGAAGTCAGTACTTAGCCTCTCTTGTAGCAGGGACATTTGAACCCGAGCACGAATGAGTACCAACCAGTATTTCTCAGATGAGAGAAATATAAGGCTGGAGTCTTCTTTATCAGATGTAATAAGTATTTTTTTCTAAGCTTTACAAGGTAAAACTCATGGTTTATTGTTTCTCTGGCTTTTTTTAAAAATGAGTTTTTTTTATTTTTAAATAAACATATTTATTACAGGGTTGGTTCTAAGAGTGTGAATATTCTTGGAAAGCAGTTTGCAGTTGTCCCATCTTTTGTACCACTTGTTGTTTCTGTAAAGAACATTGGACTTAAAATATTTTCTTCTGCAGAGCTTCATAGTGTGTTTACAAATTGAGTTTAGGAATTAAGATACTGAAGGCTTATTCTCTTATAAGGCACATCTGCTCGTTTTTTAAAAACTTGGTTCTGTTGGAGAATTAAAGAATTATATAACTTGAATATGCACGAAGGTAGAGATATAAAGAAGGAAAATAATATTTATTGAGCATCAAGTGTGAGATAAGAAAGTCCAATGTGATGGATTAACAGGTGGGCTTTTTAAAGTCATATCAATTTGGGTTCAAATAATACCCCTGAACTCAAGTTCATTTATCTGCTTTAACCCTCAGTTTTCTTCTCTGTAAAATGAGGATAGTAAATGTATCACCTACTTTATAGAATTAGTATACGGGTAATAGAGATAAGTCACATAAAAAATACTTAGTATAGTCCCTGACGCAGTCAAATTACTTAAAAGGTTATGTGCTGTAATTTTGGTGTAATTACTTTTTTTTTTAACTTCATTCTCTTACTAAGTTCTAGTAAATATATTTAAGGGTTTTAGCTTTGGTTTCACAGTAAGAAAACTGAAGTTGCTGGAGGGTTACTTTGATAGAGACATGTGTCTGTATCTTTTTTTTTCTTTGTTTTTTTAAAATTTATTTTTATTCATTTTAGAGAGGAGACACAGAGTGAGAGAGAGAGAGAGAGAGAGAAAGGGGGGAGGAGCTAGAAGCATCAACTCCCATATGTGCCTTGACTAGACCAGTGCAGGGTTTTGAACTGGCGACCTCAGTGTTCCCAGGTCGACACTTTATCCACTGCGCCACCACAGGTCAGGCAATGTGTCTGTATCTTATCTAAACTCCAAATCTGTTCTCTTTTTGTTTCACTGCCTTGCGCAGCTTTATTCTTTATGAATGGTGTTTATGTGTAATGACTTATGTGATCCTCTTGAACTCATGACTACATGTAGGCAAAGATCATTATCTTCATTTTCCACATGAAGCAATAGGTACCAAGAGTGTCTTGTGCAAAACCATTGACCTTTTTTCCTTCTCAAAATGAGAATCTCTCCTCTTAAAAAAAATCAAAATAGACATGACAACAGTACAGAATGTAATCCTGGGCCAGGGTCTATCAATTAATCAACCAATCAGTCAATCATCTGTCTATCTATCTATCTTAACCAGCCATCTATCCATCTTCCTATCCTATCTATAACTATAAAGGACATTAATGAGATAATTACTGAAATTCAATTAAGGTCTATAAATCACACAGTAGTGTTAATTTCCTGATACTGATAATTGTGCTGTGGTTATATAAGAAACTATCCTTGTTTTCAAGAAATTTAGAAGTTAAAGGGCATTATGTTTGCAGTTATTTTCAAATGGTTTGGGAAAAAATACTATGCACAGAAACTTGATAAAATGATTTTATCATTTGTGAAATCTGGGTGAAAGATAGAGGAAATTCTTAACGCAACTTTTCTCTAAGTCTAAAATTACTTCATAATGAAGAGTTAAAAAGATAAAAGCAACACATGCTTATTATAAAACAATTAAAGTAATATGTCAGTGTATAAGTATAATGTAAAAGACCTTAGTACTCCTACTCTGGGATGATCACTGTGTGTGATTTATTAATTCTTTTTTTCTGCATAAGCAAACATGTATTTCTTTCTTTTTTAAGATTTTATTTATTGATTTTAAAGAGAGAGGAGGGTTGGAGTGAGAAGTATCACCTCATAGTTGCTTCACTTTAGTTGTTTGTTGATTGCTGGTCATACGTGCCTTGACTGACCGGGCAAGCCCAGGGTTTTGAACTAGCAGCCTCAGCATTCCAGGTCAACACTTTATCCACTGTGTCACCACAGGCCATGCTGTAACAAAGTTAAATTCTATTTTACATATAAGTTTCTTGGCATTTTGCTCACTTAATCTCTTGTCCATTTCTTTACCTGGAGATTTATTTAGTTTTTAGCAGCAAGACAGCATTTTATGTAGAATTCACTGGTTCCCTGTGTCTCCTAGCTCCTACTATTTGTGTGCTCTTCCAGTAGTGCCCTCTAGCTCACTAATTCTCTGTTTCTCAGGTTTCTTTCCTTTAATATGGTAATAACTACCCTGCTTATTTCACAGTGGTAAGGCTAAAATGAGATAATTAATAAGGAAGCTTTTGGGAAAGTTACAAGTGTGGTATAAGTGAAGGTGTGGTTAGGTATTGAAGACGCAAAGCGTAATACTTGATTCGCTTATGAAATGAGCTTCTAATTAATGTTCATACAACATTAACACAGTTTTTTAAGGGCCTGTGGGATGTTTTCTTTCTCCCGATGTGCTTCTTAACCTCTCTCCATCCCCAACCCCATAGAGTTTACACTATTGAAAGTGTTTTTGAAGCAGAAATCCTAAAATTCTAAACTGTCAAGTTGCATTAGATTACAGTACCTATCTTTGATATCTCTGTAGGCCACATAATCCTTTATAAAAGGACTATACCATAAATTCGTTTTTTAGTGATATTTTAGTGATTTTCATTCTAGGTTTATTTTTCCTTTTAAATTGGGCATATTTCACACTGTTAGATTTGCCATTGCAGTGGCTATGTATGTAAATATGCATGAGTTTGTGTGTGTGTGTGTATGTATATATGTGTATGTGTGTAATTAACTCTAGAAAATTCTCTTTGCAGCCTGCTGGAGGCTTAGAATGGAAAAGAGAAATATGAACTAGCTTAGATCTTCTCGGGCTGCTTTTTCCTGGATTTTACACTCGTTTTTGTCCATTTTATCTTGAGGCTCATGCACAACTTTCTGTAGTCCACCATTTTATTTTACTGTGTTAGAAATAAAGACAGGTGCTGGCCAGTTGGCCCAGTGGTAGAGCATTGGCCAGGCATATGGAAGTCTCCTGGTTCGATTCCTGGTCAGGGCACACAGGAGAAGCGCTCATCTGCTTCTCTACCTCTCCCCCTCTTTTCCTCCCCTTCCCTCCTCCTCCTCCTCCTCCTCCTGTCTTTCAGCCATGGCTCCATCAGAGTGAGTTGGCCCTGGGTACTGAGGATGGCTCCGGTTGCAATGGAGAAAGGGACCCAGTTGGGCAGAGCATCGTCCCCTAGTGGGCTTGCCAGGTGGATCCTGGTTGTGGCGCATGTGAGAGTCTGTCTCTGCCTCCCCTCCTTTCACTAAAAAAAAAAAAGAAAGAAATAAAGACAGAAAAATGTAAAACAGTTACTAGTTCATATAAAAATAACAGTAATAAACCCACGAGAAGAGTGATGTGATTTTACATTTTTGCACATTTCTTTAATGTCAGGCTTAATAGAAGACACTTTGAGAACCCCTCCTGTAGTCAGAGCCAGTAGCAGGACAAATAGAGTGATAGTTTGGCAGCCAGAGCAAGGCAGGTCAGATTCATTTCTTCCTGAAGAACAGTCAGAACAGATTGGGAGCAGGTGCTCGATAATCCTTCAGGCAGAAGCTGTGTTTGCTATCTTTGTTGATGTTGCTTTGTTAGGCACCCTTCCCGGCCACCTGTGCATCATCTCGCCCTCCACCTTCATTGTCAGTGTAAAGCCCTACTGTCGGTTTTGAACACTCCTGTGCATTCCGGGTCATTTGTTCAACAAACATCTGTTACGCTCCTGCAGGGTGCTGTGCTGGGCACTGAGGGGAAAGCAGGGGACAAAATGGACTTCACATTTAAACAGTAATTGCAATATTATTAATTATAATTTTGACTGATTATTCTTACGGCACAGCATGCTATGTGAGCATAGGCTGGAGTAACTACTTTGGGGTCAGGGAGGACGTTGTTGGGGAAGTGATGTTTATGCTGTATGCTGAAGGGTGAGTAGTAATGGAAGTATATACCTCATGTAGTTTAAATTGTACTTGGGTAGACTTTGTGACTCAGAAAGAAACGTAGAAAACAAAAGGAAGAATTAACCCTTAAAAATTTGAATGTTACCAGTTGAGGGAGGTACAGCTACTAATTTGGAGATAAGTACTGATTATCAGAGTAGGTCATTGTCTTCTTGCTAAGACATTATGGAATTCAGTTCATTGTCAGTTCTATGACAATGAGAAGTTTATACTACAGACCAGTATTTCTCAAATTTTAATGTATGCACAAATGTCTTAGGGAATCTGGCTAAAATACAGGCTTAGATTAAACAGGCCTGTGATGGGCCCTGCAATACTACTTTTCTGAACAGCTCATACATGATGCTGAGCTATGGACCACATTTTTAAGTAGCAAGACTGTCATTACACATAATAAGACAAGCAGGAATACCAGCTGGATAAGAGGCTGGATGAACCTTCTAGAGGTGATATCCAAAAGGGAGAGATACTTGATAACAGAGAAGACAAAGCAGCTTGGTGCAAGAAGTATTGTGCTACCTAAGAAAGCTAAAAGCGATTCAGTTACTGTTACAGAGAGGACAGGAAAGCTAGGGATTGAGATAGATGGCCACTAGCGCAGCCAGTGAACTGTTCAATAGTCCTTTCTGTGGTGAGGACCAAGTGAACTAAATGATCATTAGTCTGCTTAGGGAAAAGGTCATGTACTGAGGATTGATGGCCGCCACCCCGTGGTAATTATGTGGACTCCAGAAAATGGTCTAAGTGACAAGTAGCCAGAGATACTAGGGAGGAAGGTACACTTTACTTGGAAAAAGAAGAATGTTCAATACTACTTTTCATTATTCAAAGATGATTAATCCATAGTTGGAGGGTACTGCTAAATAGATTCAGGTAAAAAAAAATGGTTGTAAATGGCAAAGGCAGGAACAGAATGGGAGAAAAAGGAATCTATATCTGCTTTGAAAGAGTCAAAACCTTATTAATTCCACCATTAACCCTATTAATTGCACGTGTCTTTATTTCATTGGCACATGGAATAGAAGCTTGTAAGACCGTTGGAGGTATTACTGGTTGCCCTTGTTTTATATATTATTGTGGAAAATATCTTTTTGTTGCAGTTATGCTTTTTAAGTTTTTGTTCAAGACGTTTTATAGTTCTTAGTAAATTTATTTGGATCAGAGAATTAAAGTAACATCAAATTAGCATGTTATAATATAAACTATATATATAAAACATTTTATACTTAATGATGTTTTCTCAATGGTTTAAAAGAAATATTTTGGAATACTATAATATTTAAAATCCTGTCTACTTTTATCCCCTTTTAGAATGTCATGTCTTTGGATTCAGCAAAACACATGACCTTCAGTACATTTAAAGAAAGGAATTAGGGTATCTATTGTACTGAGCAGTCATTTTAGGTTACTTGTCTTTTAACTTTTGTTCATTAACTTATAGGACATAATAGGCATAACTTACTGATAAAGAGCAAAGAGAATACTCAATCAGGCAACTGTCATAAACTTTTTTTTTTATAGGGACAGAGAGAGAGTCAGAGAGGGATAGATAGGGACAGACAGACAGGAACGGAGAGAGGTGAGAAGCATCAATCATTAGTTTTTCGTTGCCATTGTGACACCTTAGTTGTTCATTGATTGCTTTCTCACATGTGCCTTGACCGCGGGCCTTCAGCAGACTGAGCCATCCCTTGCTGGAGCCAGCGACCCTTGGGTCCAAGCTGGCGAGCTTTTGCTCAAGCCAGATGGGCCCGTGCTCAAGCTGGCGAGCTCGGGGTCTCGAACCTGGCTCTTCCGCATCCCAGTTTGATGCTCTACCCACTGCGCTACCGCCTGGTCAGGCTGTCATAAACTTTTTAAAACCCTCTAAGACTGAATTAATAGAATTCAAGACTCATTCTAGAGTAAAATCAGCTTTGTTAATTAGATTGCCTCTTGATTTTTTAGACATAGCCTACTTAAAAGGGGAGACTGAAGAAAGCCTAGGGTATGGCATATGTTTGTGAAAAATCAAATTTCCTTAGATATCTGTACTTCTAAATTGTGACTCAGTAAGTATTGGGTGTCAAGGAACATCAAAGATATGAGAGTAGTTTGAAAAGAAATAAAATGTGTAAAAGGGAATCCCCTTGAAGTTACAGAATTAAAAAGAGTAGTCACTGTAACAAAGATGATCATTTTTGTATTGCCTTAGGTTGAAAGACTGAGTAATTAAAAGTGTTCAACAGACTGCTGTTCAGTGGATAATGCTATCAAATAGTGACACAGAATGTTTCTGGTTAGAATGGGACCCTGCCATGCCTTTGGAGCATTTGAGGCAGAGAACAGTTGGAAGTACTCACCTTCACCTGGGGAATGCTATGGCTAGAGACATGATAAGGTACATTCCAGAGGCAGCCCCTTAAAAAAAAAAAAGTTCATCAGAGAAGTAAATACATTTTCATGTCATTTCTTAAATGCCTTAGAAACATGGGCAAGGGGTTGTCAATTCTTCTTTAAAACCTAGAAGCAATTCTAGAAACAAGGGAAAAAATCCTTTCAGTTTTAAAGCCAAGCAGTTTGGCAATCTTGTTGCAAACTATATTTGTGATCCCCAGTGCCTGCATGATTCAGTTGTTCTTTCTAATAAAATATGCCTTGCTCTCCCCTGGATCGGTAATGGAATTTAATGATTGAGAACAAGTGCCCTGTCCTCATCTGGCTAACATGACTCTAGTGAAATGAAACTAAAAGGTAAAATGTAGGATTCAAGCCTGCCTTCTTCTGGTTTGCCTTGGATTTCTCAGGTCTACAGTAAACCTTTTTTTTTTAATTTATTTTTAAACAGGGACAGAGAGAGAGTCAGAGGGAGGGATAGATAGGGACAGACAGGAACGGAGAGAGGTGAGAAGCATCAATCATTAGTTTTTCATTGCCGTTGTGACACCTTAGTTGTTCATTGATTGCTTTCTCACATGTGCCTTGACCGCGGGCCTTCAGCAGACCGAGCAACCCCTTGCTAGAGCCAGCGACCTTGGGTCCAAGCCAGTGAGCTTTTGCTCAAGCCAGATGGGCTCAAGCTGGAGAGCTCGGGGTCTCGAACCTGGATCTTCTGCATCCCAGTCCGATGCTCTATCCACTGCGCCACCGCCTGGTCATGCTACTGTAAACCTTTTAATGCAGTCTTTTTCAACCAGTGGTCCACAGACTGGTGGCAGTCACCCAGAAATTTGGTGCAGGTCGGTGAAGAGTTAACCATCCAGATGTTGTATGAAGACTATGGACCCAATGATCTTAGTTGGATTTGCTTATGCTTGGGGTGATTGCCACTTACCAGCCTGTATCATCGATGAAAATATTATTGAGGTTGTCTTAGATACCTATGGAACTTGTAGGCTTGTTCTAACAACCTTTTGCACGGTGCATAGCATTTACAAATCATGCACATAAACAAAAAACATTCAGACAAACTTATGTAGTATTCAGTGCATCGTACATACGGAGTTCGGAAATCAAGCACCAGCTTGTACTGTGTTGCACTGTTATGCTTGGTAAGATAAAACTATTCCTTGCACGTTTCTGTTTTCTGCTGGCGAGGTCACTGGTCCCCAAGTGTATAAAGGTTGAAAACCACTGTCTTAATAGAAACATTATCAAGAGTTCTACCAAGGAATTAGTATTAGAAATTGACAGTGTAAATTATGTATTTTGTTAGGATACTGTATTCTTGAGGGTCATATGTATCTGTTCTTGACATCTTTTCCTGTGTAGCTTCAGAGGGCACAGACGGAGTCCTCAATACTGGAGCCTGTTTTTGTTACATCTTCCCTCCCCCCCAGATATATATCTTTTTGTATCTTACTTTATTTCAAAATTATTTATTAAAAGTCTTGATTTTATTGTTGCTAGTATATATTCAAACAGCTAATTTAATCACATTATTGGAATATTTGTATTGCAAACCATCATGCAAGGCTCTAGCCCAAGTCAAAATGAATTTTTATTGCCAAGCTTTATATTTTAGAAAAACTTCTTTAAAATACCTAAATTTAACCTACTCCAGAATTGATTGGGTTAAGGACATAGAGTTAGGGGCTTATTAAATAGGTAAAATCTGAAGGCTTTTATTATCTGTTATACAGTTAATGAACAGGAGGAATGGACTATGAGATTACATGAAAAATAATTTTTTTTAATCCATGCCCTTACTTTGTTTTGAGCTCTGCAGTGGTTAGATATGTGTTCTGACTGGCTTGTCAAAGTGTGTTTATATTTAACGTAAATCAGGAGGGAACAGGGAGCACACATTTATGGAGCAAGGATGGGATGCTTTAGGGTTTTTTCTTTAAGTATTTTTTTGTGCTCTCACAGCCCTTACTGTTGTCATCTGCTCCCTAGGTTGGTTTCTGGCTATTTTGGGAAGTCATTTGTTTTTAATTTGGTTAATGCAGATGAAAACTACATAGAGAGGCAAGCAGAGAAGGGGGTGGGGAAACAGAATTCTTCAAGCATGTAGGGATGTGCACCAAGAATTTCAGAGACTTCAAACAGGTATAGAGGGATAGGGAAAGAGCAAATTGGAAGCCTTTCAACCATGACATTTTCTTCTAATGAAGAGCAGCTTGAAAGCTGTAATCTTGAGCCTGTTGCAGTAGTTTGAAGTCAAACACTTAGCACATTGAGATAAAAATTTTTTCCCATCTGAAATGGAATTAATCATATTTGGTCATCATCTTTTGATAGTTGTAGGTCCCAGAATGAACGAACACCAGAGCTTTTAAATTTTAGATCGGCCATGGCAGTGTCTCTTTTGTCTTTTATCTCCATTGTTTTCATAGCATATGACCGTATTTTTTGTCTCTTTTAAACAAAACAGTGCGTTTTTCTCTTTCTAGTTGTTCACAAATGATCTTGATTTAATTCTGTGTTTTTCTCTTTTGCAGTACATTTTTATACCTGAAATTTCTGGTAGTGTGGGCACTTGTCCTCCTGGCAGACTTTGTCCTGGAGTTCAGATTTGAATACCTGTGGCCATTTTGGCTTTTCATCAGAAGTGTCTATGATTCCTTCAGATACCAGGGACTGGTACGTTTATTAATACATGTCTTTCAAGTATAATGAAGCTAATAACCCTTCTAAGAAAATCTTCAATATCTGATTATAAAACTGTTTAAAATAGATTTATTAGTAATACTTATGTGACCTTATTGAGCTAAATAGGGTCTATGGACTGAAACTGGCCTCTAAGTCTATTTTGTCTAAACCCATTGATCAGATCATAATCCCTCCTCTGTCACTGCGGTGAGGAGAAGGGGAGGAGGGGGTTGGGAGGGAGCCAGAGTCGTGGAGGAGGAATAATTTGCCCAGCTGGACTGTGAAGTTTTCTGGAGCCCTTGTCACTGTGTTTGTGATTGCCTTAGAGTTAGAGCAGTGCTTCCTAAACTTTCTGCTTTCAGAACCTGTTTACATTCTTAAAAATTATTGAAGACTCCAAAGAGCTCTTATTTATATGGGTTACATCCATCCATATTTACTATATTAGAAATGAAAACAACTTAAATATTTATTAATTTGCTTTAAAAAAACCAAACTCAATCTGTTAACACAAATTACATTTTTCAAATGAAAAATCTATTTTCCAAAACAAAAAAGTTGGAAGATTGACTACAGTTTGCAAATTTATGTAATGTCTGGCTTAATGGAAGACAGCTGGGTTTTCATATCTGCTTCTGAACTCAGTCAGTTGCAACAGCACATATCATGTAGCTTCTGGAAAACACCACTGTACTCCTGAGAGAGTGAGTGTGGAAAAGGCAGATAACATCTTAGTGTTATTTTGGAAATAGTTTTGACCCGGAAGACCTGCTGACAGGATCTCAGAGACCCCCAGACCGTGTGTTGAGAACTGCTGGGTTAGATAGAGTAAGGGCACAGACCTTATAGTTCTGTCGTGTTCCATAGCCACATCTTAAACCTGTAGCTCTTCTTCCTGGGCCTGGTGCTTTGGTCAGAGCAAATCCATGCATTGAGAAGATGATTTTGAGCTCACGTCCCATTGGGAATAGGTAGAGGTGTGCCCCAAGGAAGACTGCATCATCAAAATCAT
This sequence comes from Rhynchonycteris naso, assembly GCA_037038555.1. Taxonomy (NCBI): domain Eukaryota; kingdom Metazoa; phylum Chordata; class Mammalia; order Chiroptera; family Emballonuridae; genus Rhynchonycteris; species Rhynchonycteris naso. The sequence goes on along the minus strand of CM072997.1, from coordinate 219,503,102 downwards.
GAACTGCATCTTATTACTAGTATGGTTCATATGAAGCTCTTTTTGGAGTGTATTGTGAGGAGAGGGGAGCCCTTTCTGTGTTAAAAGTTTAGTTCTTTTCTGTAACCCACCTGTGGAGTCCTGATGAACTCGCTGTGAACCAACCTCAATTTGTTGTCCAGATCTTCTTCATAATTTGAGGCCATAAATAGGATTACTCTTTAATATTACATTAACCATACTTTTTATATGGGTGACTTAAATGTTTACAATTTGCTGTTATAATTTGCCCGGTAGTTATTGCATAGAAATTTCAGAGATTTTGTCCAACATGCTTTTTTAATAATCTGTTTGAAAATAACAAGTTCTAAGCTGTGTTTTTATTTTGTTTTGTTTTTCCCTTTAGGCCTTCTCAGTGTTTTTTGTTTGTGTAGCATTCACATCAAATATAATATGTCTGCTGTTCATCCCCATACAATGGCTTTTTTTTGCTGCTAGCACATATGTATGGGTTCAGTACGTCTGGCACACAGGTAAGTCTTAATGGTTTCTTAAATGGGCAGAAATCTTCTAGTTAAACTTTTGTAATGTGGTGATTAATCTTTGAATAAATTACTTAGAGTTGAATTTAATGTGGACAGTTAAAGTTGTCTTTTCCTAATAAATTTTAATACCTTTAAAAAATAGTTTATCTTTTTTTATTATTGAATCAAAAGTTTAAGCCTGACCTGTGGTGGTGCAATGGATAAAATGTTTACCTGGAATGCTGAGGTTGCTGGTTTGAAACCCTGGGCTTGCCTGGTCAAGGCACATATGGGAATTGATGCTTCCTGCTCCTCCCCACTTCTCTTTCTTTCTCCCTCTCTCTCTCTCTCCCTCTGTCTCTCTCTCTCCTCTCTAAAAGAATAAATAAAAATCTTTTAAAAAGAAAGAAAAAAGTTTAAGCCTGTATGATTTGATACCTTGATTATTGCTGCTCTCATCATTTTTTTTTTTAAAGTTGAAGTGATTTCTATTTAGGTAGACTTGAAGATAGCCATGTGCCAAATAGGAAAAATGTTCTGGGAGTTTCAGCATTGAAAGGAAGTCAGAGGTCATTTAGTTGAAGCCTTATTTGGTCCAAGAATTCCCACAGCATCCCTTGTACATGGTGTTTAGTCTCTGATTGAAAACCTGCAGTGACAAGGAACTTGCTGCTCTTGTTTCTGGGCAGCTGTAATAAAGTTCTTTCTCAGACTAAGCCAGAAGTTTCTCCCTTACACTTTTGACCCATATAGGTCATGACTGTTTTTGAGCTCACTGATTTCTTAGAGGATATTAAAAGGCTTTCCCCAGAAAAAATATATGGGAATGTACAAAAATTTTCCTTAAAATTTCAGGAGGCCTACAGGTCATCCCCTCAAGGGCAGACATTGAATCCCCTGCGTTAGAGCCACACTGGAGGAGTGTAACCTCCATCCACATTAATATTTCTTTAGAGAGTTAAGGACACTGTTATATCCTCTCAACTCTTCTTTTCTGTAGGCAAGATATCTCTGGTTTCATCAGCTTTTCCTTGTGTGTTATTTTAAGCACTTCACCATCCTGATCACCCTAGTTCTTAGTGGTTCTCTCAACCAGATTTTACTATTTCAGGTATGTTCTGACTTGAGTAGAGCTACACAGTCACTTCCCCTCTTAGAGCTATAATGCTGTTTCAAACTCAGATGAGACGAGCTGTTTTGGCAGCTCCACTCCACTGTGAAGGCCTGAATGTGGGATGCACGGGGATTGAGGACTGGCTCTCAGAGCATTTAACTTGTCTGCAAAGCTGCATGAAACTTGATTCTTAGGCTCAGCTGCAACCTGTAGGATTTTGACCACTTAGGTAGTGCCAACTAATAGAAGCTCTCTGGAGCAACATTCATTCTCCTCTCAAAGGTGCTAAGAGGATGATGTTGACCCATGAAGAAGACATCGTTCATTTCTGTTATTTAAAGTATCCACTGTGAGCATGGTTTTCTCCATCTCCATCTTTACCACTCTTTCATATATGACTTGATTTATAAGCTTACTTTATGGTTTCTTAGTCTGCTTTCCTCTAATTAAAGTGATTTTTCTGCACACCAGTTTTTACTTCTGTTTTCTTGTCTTGGGCCTCAGTTTTGAGTGAGTTGCCATTTAAATTCGTCATTCTCTCAAGGTTTGTTTCTTCTTTGTCATATGAAAGTGGAGTAATCTAGATAATGTTTTAGGAAGCCCTCCAGCTCAAGTAATCTGTGACTCTGATGAGCTAAAATGATTCCCTAAATTACTTGAAACCTGTCTCAGTAGTTGAGAAAAAACTACTCATACAACTATTAATAGAACCTATTGGGACCGAGTTCAGTGGGTGACCCACAGGGCAGCAATGACACTAATGTCGTAAACAATAGTGGCCTCCCTTTAGCCCTGGGCTCAGAAATGTGTGTTGGAATAGCTAAACTGTGAGTATGTTTTAATTAGGAATGATTAGTGCTCAAACAAAACAAAGTTTATGTTCTTACTGGACCTGACAAATATGAGTGCAATTTATATAATTTAGAGTTAATTTCTCTTCCAGTTGTTAAAATTTTAGATTCTTTTTGAAGAATATTAGGAATGGCTGACAAAATTATGTATTGCCACAAAAAATGATAATATTTTAAGTTATTTTTCTTTGCTGCTAAGAGGGGAAAAATAGGATATATAACATGTATATACAACATGACTTACACTTGTTCAAAAATATTTCCAACATGGTTTTATTTTATTATTTTATAGGTTTAGAAATACAGGCATTTTATCCAAATTTTTCTTTTTTCTATAATATGCTTTAAAAATTCTGTAATGTAACTTTAAAAATTAGGGGGTAGGGAATAAATTTTTGAAAATGCATTTTGAAATGAATTTGAAGATACATTATCCTAAAGGTTGCTGTTTGTCTTTCTACATTATAAAAATACCTTTTAATTTTTTTGTATGTTAAATCTGTAAGAATGATTGAGTCTATTAGCACCTTCCTTCTTCATGGATGAGGTCTAAGAGGACTTAGGAATGTTCTCCTTTGAAGCAGACTCAGTATTATCTCTATAAAGTTGGACCCAGTTTGTATAAACTTGGGACCTCACTTGACTCTTCAGTAAAATAAGGAAGTTGGACTGAATGATCTTCTTTCTAATTACAAAATTCTATGATTTTTTGTTTGTTTGTCTGTTTGTTTGTTTCATCTCAGAGATCCTTAGCAAAAAGCCTGTTAGTCCTTTAGGTCACTAATTTTTCCCTTCCATTCTCTCTTCTGTAACTTGCTTACCTTATATAGTCTCAAAAGAGCTCTTTCCACAGTTATTGGACCACATGCCTATGTAGTCCGTCTTTATAAAATACTAATTAGTCACATTCTGACAAAGGTGGACCTAGCCTACAGATTTTGATTCTAAAACCAATGAAAATTATTCCATTATTTGCTTCTTATTCTGTTGCAAGTTGCTTTTTCCTTTCTTGGAAATTGTTTTTTTAATTACAAAAGGAATATGAGATTATAGTTAAGAAAAAAAGTTTTTGAACAGTACTTACCATAAATGTCAGAAACATTTCTTTGTGCTGTTAACTCATTCTTACTTAATAATTTATATTTTTACGTACTAATTCATACGAGTTACAGATCTTCATTCTTTTGAAAGCTGCATTGTTTTATTATGTAGCATAATCAAAATTAAACAGTTCCCTATTAATAGACATTTAAATTCTATATTTTTACTATTGTAAGTAATAATGCAGTGCATATTCTTATACATTTATCCCAGGGCTTTTTTTATATTTCTGTAGGGTAAATTTCTGGAATTGGAATCTCTAGGGCAAAGGTATAAGTATTTTAAATTTAATTATACTTCCGAATTGCCTTCTAAAAAGTTTGCTTCAATGTATTTTATTGCCGTGTATGGGAATGAACCCTTCCCCATGCCCTTCCTATACTACTACACATATTTAAAATTTTTGCCTAATAGGTTAAAAAAAATGGAATTTCATGTTTAAAGTTTGTGTCTCCCTAATCAGTAGTGAAGTCGAGCATCATTTTGTATGTTTTAGCCATCTTTGTATTTTCTTTTATGACTTGCCTTCATTGTCTTTTCTATTTATAGGAGTTCTTCATATGCTAGGGCCATGACTATTTTGTTTTATATATATTGTAAATATTTTCTGCTAGGATATTTGTCTTTTATTTCTGCCTGTGATTCCATAGCAACTTTTGTCATAGAAAAGCTTCATTTGGATTAAATTGCTTTTTAATTGAAAGTCTCAAATGAAAGTAACTGTAGTTGAGCCAGATTTCAGACAACCCATCTCTTCTGTTGGTTGTTGTAGTGTTGATGCTTGTCTCTCTGCCGCTTTTCCACAGAAAGGGGAGTGTGTTTACCCACAGTGTCCCTCTGGATACTCTTTGTTTACATTGAAGCAGCAGTTAGATTTAAAGATCTCAAAAATTTTCATGTAGACCTTTGTCGTCCATTTGCTGCTCATTGGTGAGTATTATGTATACTCTTCATCTGTAATTCAATTCAATATTTTTAGTGTAAATGGTAAATTCAACTGTAATTTCTTTCTTAGAGATTTTACGTTAAAGTAGGAGACCATGTAACATGGTGAAGAGCCTGAGCCCTCTATTCAGGCAGATGAGTGCTTGAATCCCAGCTCTGTCCCTGAAGAACTATGTTGCCTTGGACATGTCACCATCCCTAAGCCTTAGTTCTCTTTCCTGTATATTGTGGACCTATCTCAAGGGGTCATGGGGAAGATGCAGTGAAGTGTGATATCTGAAAGTGTTTAAGTTAATGCCAAGTATATTAGTGTCTCATAAATGTTAACCATGTTACCTATGTTTATCATAATCGGATATTCTAAAAAGTCTTGATAAACTATGGCTATTTCGTCAAGCTTAAATGAATTTATAATTACTTTAATTTATAAAAGCAAGAGAATATTATTAACAATATTTAAAGGAATATTGTTTTTCTTATAAAATATAAATGAATATTAAAATATTTAACCTTAACCATGAAACATTTTCTAAAATGAGCATGATTCTTGTTTATATCTATTGGGGAAATCACTACTTAATGTGAGTTTCTTTTAAACACACAGTTTTTGATAATATGGCAGCAACTAAAACAGGAATGAGCTAAAAAAAATAGTTTCCAATCTTTAGAATTTTTTTCACAAATAAGTCAGTTAAATAAGCCTGGTCAATAAAACTTGTCACTTAAATTTGTAGTGAGATCACTTTTAGACTAATTATAATTGGTAAGTTTTAAAATCAGTGAAGTTTAATATGAGTTTTGACGGTGTTTGCAGAGTTTGAGACTGATGATTTGAATGAAAATACTTTAAGTTTTTATCCCCAAAATTAGAGTTGTAAGTACTGCTAGTTTAATTTAGTGTCACCAACCAAATGTTGGCACTGATAATATCAGATATTTATTATTTGTTTAAAATTTTAATTCATCAATTTTAGAGAGAAAGGAATGGGGGGGGGTGAGAGAGAAACATCAATCTGTTGTTCCACTTATTTATGCATTCATTGGTTGACTTCTGTATGTGCCCTCACTGGGACCAAACCCATAGCTGTGGCATATCAGGACAATGCTCTAACCAGCTGAGCTACCCTGCCAGGGCTATCCGATACTTATTTAAATGATAGACTGTTTATGAACTAATTTTTCAGGGATAGCTGGTGATAGTAAACCTCAGGAAGCAAGATTAAATTAGTCATCTGAATTTGATCCTGTCTTCTGGGATTAAAAACTTAAAGGATGTCCTTTTGTTTTTTTAACATTTATAAAGTTTATTTATGGCCACTCATTAAATCTCTACCCTGTTAGATCTTAAAAGTATACAGATGCCCCAATTCTAATAAATGCATAATCAACAACATTAGCCACGGTATCCAGTAATCACTGTGGTTAACTTCTTGAGTTAATTTGAAGAATGTTAAAGCCTGATGGGCAGCATCTTGTGATCTAACAGTTTCACTCTGTCCTGGAGGTTTGCTCTACGTGCCAACTGCTTCTGGTTTCCACAGCAGACACCGCATTTATTTATGTGTTTACAGAATGCTCAACTATCATCACCATCTAGGATTTACTTCATAATTTCAGTCATAGGAGTCCTCGTGTGCTTGATGCACGCAGTTTTTGTTTTTAACTTGCAATCACTGGCTGGATTATCTTCTTTCTAGTATTGGGTACCCTGTGGTGACTTTGGGCTTTGGCTTCAAAAGTTATGTAAGCTACAAAATGCGGTTAAGGAAGCAAAAGGAAGTGCAAAAAGAGAATGAATTTTACATGCAGCTTCTTCAACAAGCCCTCCCCCCAGAGCAACAGATGCTGCAGAAGCAAGATAAGGAGTCTGAGGAAGGTAGGTCTTTACCCTAAAGCTTTTGGCCTAATTGGTTAGTCATTATTGTATCTGTTAGGACATTTTTTTTCTTTTGAAAAGTTGCTAGGACTTTGGAAGATTACCAGAGATTTCCTATTTTCTGTTATTCTTTAGGGTCATTGCTTTGTTTGGTTATGAAATACAGACTGTGAGTGATGATTTCTACCTAGTGTCTGAAGACCATATACCTTCAAATATGTTTATTATTTTTATATATTTTATTTTTATAGCTTATTTCATATTTTAGTATTTTATTAGAAATATTTTAAAATATTATTCTCAGTAGCAAAATAGTATGTATAACTGTGCGAATTTGTAACTGAAGCAAGCCAAGAATCAAAGTATAAAAAAGATAGAGAAGTAGACAGATAAAATTGTTTTATAAGTCAAAATTTTTCTGAATAAAGCAAAGATGGATAGGTCCCATTTTAAATGGTTCATATAATGCAATGTGGAACTTAAATCGAACCTTTTCTGTAAGGAATGAGTGTGTAATCAATTCTATAGATGAATTGACAGCAGTACCAGTTTTCTTTGGTTTGAGATTTGGAAGTTTGGTGTCATATTTTTGGTTGATAGATGCCAAATCGTATTCTCTGGTATGGGGCAAATATCTCTTCAAGTAGACTTTGACAAATTGGCTTGTGTAAACCTAATACAGAAAATTTTTTACAAGTGACCTAATAAATGACATAGACTTCTTATTACGTCAGCGCTCGAGTCAAGAAAAAATGTAGATGCCCTGGATTTTAACATCACAGTTCTTTAGTTTCATTTCACCTTTTTCTTTTCAATGAATTTATTAAGTTTGTTTAATCCAAGCATCTTTGAAAATGTGGTCTTAAGAGTGTGATCTGCACCCGAGATCACTGTGTCCCTCTCACCTGAGTAATAGACAAGTTTGATTTCACTGCTAAGTGAAGCATGACTTAATTATAAAATCCTCATCTTATTTTCGAAGCAAAACCTTTAATGGCTTGGTGTTTATAACTGATGGCAATTTTCGGAATGTTCACCTTCTCAAATTTATTTGGATTGGCTTTTGGAAGTTAGCATAATGTGGTGTAGATAACCGCTTCTAAGTGAGTTTGCAGGTTAATGTAGTGAGTTTCTAAGCATAAATAATGCAGTTTGTTGAATTTGTCTTTTCTCTGTTTTTGTACAACTAAATATTCCGTTTTGGGTTTTTTGTTTGTTGGTTTGTTTGTGGTATTGTAGCAGCCAAAGGATTGCCTGATATGGACTCCTCGATTCTTATACACCACAATGGAGGTATCCCTGCCAATAAAAAACTCTCCACAACTTTGCCAGAGATAGAATACCGAGAAAAAGGGAAAGAAAAGGACAAGGATGCCAAAAAACACAACCTTGGAATAAATAACAACAATATTCTACAACCTGTAGACTCTAAAATACAAGAAATTGAGTATATGGAAAACCATATCAGTAGTAAAAGATTAAATAACGATCTTGTGGGAAGTACAGAAAACCTCTTGAAAGAGGACTCATGCACTGCTTCCTCAAAAAATTACAAAAACGCAAGTGGAGTCGTGAACTCCTCGCCTCGAAGTCACAGCGCCACAAATGGGAGCATTCCTTCTTCATCTAGTAAAAATGAGAAGAAGCAGAAGTGTACCAGCAAGAGCCCAAGTACACACAAGGACTTAATGGAAAACTGTATTCCTAACAACCAGCTAAGCAAACCGGACGCACTGTTAAGGTAAGTGGGCCTGCTGTGTTCTTCCCAACACTTTCCAGTCAACTTAACATAGGTCTGGAAAAACAAGCACTTCCGTATGGGCCTGTGGGAAGTGTTTGTGATCAGATTCTGTGACTGTTAACTCTGACATTTGACATTGTAGTGTTTATTTCACATGGGTTTGTTGGCCGCCCAATACTGCTGTCCTGAAGCATTGACTCCAGCTCTTTCTAGTGTTCTGAGTAAGAGGTGACAGTTATGACTTTCCACTTATGACAGATTTACAGGTAACTTGATTTTCTAGTGGTATTGAGAAGCCTGTCTCAGTCTTTGTCCTTTTCTTTTTGCATATCCAGCGTTCTTGTGGCCCAGACACAAAGAGAAGAGTGTGTGTCCTGTTGATGCAAATCTCTCTGTCAGATAGATACCTAAAGGGGTAGTGAAAAAGATCCTCCTTACCCCCTTGTGCTTACTTTTGTTTTTCTACTGGAAATGCAAATTATCCCCCAAATAACTCTGGGAAAGTTAGGTTTGAAAAGAATCTCTTCTTAAAAGTTCCACAGGAAAAAAAAAAAAAAAGTTCCATAGGTAGGCCTGACCGTGGTGGCGCAGTGGCTAAAGCTTCAACCTTGGAATGCTGAGGTCAACAGTTCAAAACCCTGGGCTTGTCTGGTCAAGGCACATATGGGAATTGATGCTTCCTGTTCCTCCTCCCTTCTCCCCCCACTTCTCCTCTCTAAAATTAATAAATAATAATAATAATAAAGTTGCACAGGTAAATACAATGGTAGACATAGACTCTAATCAGAAATGGTGCTTTGTTTATCTTAAAGGAATAACATTGTTGTATTACCTTGACTGGCTCAGTCTTAATTTTGCTGTATTTTATGTTTTTGGGTATTCTATAAAATACTCATGTTCCTTTTACCTTATATCTTTCAATTTGGAAACTGGGATTTGAACTGTAGCTTTTTTAAATATGTAAGTCAGAAGGGCAATTGTAACTCCCTCCACAAAGTTAATCTTATATATTCCTCTTCCTTTGGCTTGCTTAAGAGCAGACAATGTATTCTAGGGGGGAAAGTTTCCAGTATTATAACTTATATGAATTAGATTATTAATTTGTTTTAATCTTTTGATTAGTAGCTAGGCTAGGGGAAATATATTTGTGGTCTGCTAATGGCTCTTGAAATTTTATAACCCCTCAGCCACTTGAAGCATACCATGCTGTTGTTGATGCCAGACTGGTGCCCATATGTTTGTTATGACATTCTGCTCATCATGCCCTGCAGAGAACCCTCCTCTAGGTGCCCACAAGAGAGAGACCAGTTAATTGATCTTTTATTTCAACTATTCTGCAAATTTACTATATGCTATAAATAAAAGCTTTTGATATCCTTTCTCCTATACAGTTTTAATAATAGCAGTCAACTCAAAACAATGTTCCTCTGTTGGGTATTGCGGAGAGAGCAGTCAAAGCTCATTCTTATGACACTATCTCACTTGGACCCCAGTTGTGGTTGTTGATTGACTCTACTGCCTGATCTGCCTATAGTAAAGAAGTTCAAGGACTCACTCAGATCACTGGTCTTCTAGTACATGCGTCCAGTGCCCCGTGCCTCCTGTGATCACCAACGTGACGTGCCTGTCCCACAGTATTACTTTGTTTTAGGGAATGCTGTCTGTCAAATACATAAATAGAAAATATTTAAATAGTTTTATCAGTTTCCATAGGATTGTTTTTAACTTTCAGTGTAATAAGATAATGAGATGATCTAAATATCCAACAACAGGAGAGAAATTTAAATAATGTTTCATCCATTTGATGAACTTTTAATACAGACATTACAAAATTATATTTTTAACCTATATTAAACAATATAGAAAAGTGCTCATGATACTATTTTATAAAGAAAGTATAAAGCAGTTTTATTTAAAACATCTTTTTTTTTTACTGTACATAGAAAAGAGATTTGAAGGGAAAGGAACCAAAAGGATAACAATAGTTATTGCCCCATGGTAATACTGGGGCTTTATTTTTTCTTTTTACTTTCATGCATTTTCAATTTTTTCTGTGACGAACAACAGGACAGTTTATATAAGAAGACTATCTTTCTGAGCAAATTATCCAGCTTGGCTGTAGGAGGCCTTATCACACTTCCTCTTGCCCTTCTTGGCGGTCTCCTCTTTCCTCTTGTTTGACTTAGGTATGTTTTGATGAATATTAATAAGACTGTAACTGATCCAAACCTGACATGTTTCAGTTGTTAGCTAGAGAGTGGGTTTGTTCTCTGCAGGGCTGGACTCTGGTCTCTAAGGCTCCTTCTGACGCAAACAAAAGCGGCTGGCACGTGTGTGAGCCCTTTGCTACTGCTGACATGACACACCCAGGGTGTGGACAGGTCCCACCGGTTGTAAGGAGAAAACTGAACTGCTCTTTTAAACAGATTTTTAAAAAATCATTTGAAAGCCATTATTGTATTATTAGTGGTAAATTAATTGCAACACATTGTACAGCTATGTCTGTCTCAGTATCATGGTTGAGAATTGTTATATTTGAGGAACCAATTCAGTTACTCTGAGGGGCGGGTATATACCACTTTCAAGGCAAATTCTTGTAGATTGGAATAGCTGTGAAAATGAGGTTTGATGGCCATTCCCTAAGAAGAGGGAAGTAGTCCTTTAGTTCTTTTTTCCATTTCTCGAAGCTCCAGGATATTCTATAGTGTGCTTTATACCACAGGTTGGCAAACTGTGCACAGGTTAGATCTTGTTCACTGCCTGTTTTTGTAAAAAGTTGTATTCATTTATGTAGCATCTCTGGCTGCCTTTGCATTATAGTGGAAGAGTTGAGTAGCTATGTATGACCTGCAAAGCCAATTGTGTTGACTATTTAGACCTTTATAGAAAATATATACTGATGATCACAAAAGTTAAGGAAAGTGGGTGAAGGTAAGGAACTTGGGAGTAAGTGTTGCCTATAGGATCCTTCCCAGGAAAATTTTGGGAACTTGCTAAAACCAGTTCAAAGCCCTCTTTTGGTTTGAGAAATACTTATCTTATAAGATGACCCAATTTCTGCCAGTCGGACTTTTTTTTTTCTTTTTTTTTTTTGTGACAGAGAGAGAGAGAGGGACAGACAGACAGGAAGGAAGAGAGATGAGAAGCATTAATTCTTGCAGCACCTTAGTTATTCACTGATTGCTTTCTCATATGTGCCTTGACCTGGGGGCTACAGCAGAGTGAGTGACCCCTTGCTCAAGCCAGTGACCTTTGGGCTCAAGCCAGCGACCATGGGGTCATGTCTATGATCCCACGCTCAAGCTGACCTCAGGGTTTGTTTTCTTTTTTTTTTTTTTCCAAGGACAGAGAGAGAGTCAGAGAGGGATAGATAGGGACAGACAGACAGGAATGGAGAGAGATGAGAAGCATCAGTCATTAGTTTTTTGTTGCCATTGCAACACCATAGTTGTTCATTGATTGCTTTTTCACATGTGCCTTGACCGCGGGCCTTCAGCAGACCAAGCAACCCCTTGCTGGAGCCAGCGACCTTGGGTCCAAGTTGGGGAGCTTTTGCTCAAGGCAGAGGGGCCCTCACTCAAGCTGGCGAGCTCGGGGTCTTGAACTTGGGTCTTCCGCATCCCAGTCCGACACTCTATCCACTGTGCCACCACCTGGTCAGGTTCTGCCAGTCTGATTTCTGAATTCTTTACCCAAGATACTTAGAAACAGACTTACAATGTTGGTAGTCAAAAATATTTTTAATTCTGACATAGGAAGAATTCTAGACCAAAACAGAAAAAGCAGTGAGGAAGATCAGTTTTTTTTAGCTAAGTACTGGGTTAGGAGCAATGTAAATTAGAATGAGATTTGCTTAAGTTTTTTCTTCAGTGACCATTTAAAAAATATTTTAAGTGTGAAAATATTATAGAAAATTTAGGTGATGAAAATAGTCCCATCACTATGACACAAATTACTGTTAAATTTTGTTGTATTTTCATCAACTACGTTTATATCGTTGTGGCCACAATGTTTGTGTCATTTTTGTTCTGCTTTTTTTACTTAAATCATACAGAAAACCTTTTTCTAAATTTTGCCTAACCCTCATTGTTACGTGATGTGGAATATTCCATGGCAGGTCCGTGTGGTCATTCAGCAGTCACTCCCAGATTGGGCAGATCGCTGGGGGACACCTGAGCCGCTGTCCTGCAGTTCCAGGGCCTGAGAGTGCGAGAGCCGGTTTTGTCTGCACTTGGCCCCAAGTTCCCTCTCAAATGCAGCCTGAGACTGTGGGGTTTCTTGGTGATTGTTACTTGTTTCAGTTTTCCTGGTGAAGGGAGAGAATTGAAAAGTTCAGAATTGAAAGTACCCAGTGTAAAGTGATCCAGATTCTTCAGAAATGTTGAAGCAGAAGTCTCTTCTTGGTTTATTTCCATTCCACTTTTTTTATACCCAAGACAGAAGATTCATCTTTTTATTTTTAGTGCTAATTCTTAATAAGATGTCAACTCTTGAACATAGTTGAATAATGTCTGGTGTGAAGAGTCATAAAGGAAAATTATCCACAGTTTTCCTAGTACAGATATGTCCAACAAAACTGAGTAAAATTTAGAACGCTGATTATTTTTTTGGAATTTCAAGAGATCTATAAAAGACATTTAAAAAAATCTAAATTAGTCTCCTCAACCCTTTTTATCAATGAAGTCAAGGACCCTTAGAAGGATAAATGGCTAGTCTGGGTGACCCAGCTAGAGTGGTGGAGCTAGGACCAGAACTGAAGTTTCTTGACTTATGCCTTTTCTGTTATACCATGCTGCTTAAAAGAAGCTTACTGACCTGCTTTGTTTTTCTGGTTTATATATATATATATATTTGTTTTTGTTTTCTTCTTTTCCAAGTGAGAGGAGAGAGATAGTGAAACAGACTCCTGCTTGCATGCCAACCAGGATCCACCTCGTGACCCCTGCCTGGGGCTGATGCTCTGCCCATATGGGGCCATGCTTGCAACCAAGCTATTTTTAGTGCCTGAGGCAGAGGCTCCTTGGAGCCATCCTCAGCATCTGGGGCTGTCCCAATCGAGCCATGGCTGCGGGACAGGGAGAGAGAGAGAAGGGGGAGGAGGAAGGGTAGAGAAGCAGATGGTCACTTCTCCTGTGTACCTTGACTGGGAATCAAACCCAGGACATCCACATACCAGGCTGACACGCTACCACTGAGCCAGCTGGCCAGGGCCTATATTTTTGTTTTTGTTGTAAATGCATATAGGTAAAGTTGGTTCACGGATTGGCACCAGACCTAGATTTTATGATCCAATGACTATAATTTATAAAAGAAATGCTTAGAATTTCAGAATTCATGTATTTTTCTTTCTTCTAGAGAGATGCTTTTCTAAGTGTTTTTAAAAGTCTTGCTCTTGCCAAAGACACAAGGGCATACCTATCTCAGAAGAGAACGGGCCATCTACTTGTATCCTTGAAAGCTTTATAGGGTATCTGAGAGCTACTCTGGTTAGACCTAGCTTGGGAGTTAGGCTGGTCTGAAGAGCCTAGAGCCACTGAGCATGGAATTTGCCTTTCAGGGATAATTATGGGGTAGGCTTAGCTTTATGGCAGCAGACCTAAGAGCCCTGAACTGGAAGACTTAAGACCAAGTATATAACCATCAACTTACACACGATAGAGGCCCCATTGACTGCTTGGATGTCTGGGGTTCTGGGGTATGGGCATTGCCCAGATAGTAAGTTCCAAGAAAGTTTGAAGCCATGGTGTGGGGGAGAGTCTGTTCTTTAGGGGAAAATGGAAATCTGGGGGAAATTGTAGTATTTTGGATACTTGCTTTTATTTATCTCTAAATTCATTTGGTTATTTCAAATACTAAAATGTTATTACTTATAACTTTGTTTATACAGTTCTGCTTATTTGGAGACTTGAGAGTCTGGTGGTAGAGGATGGGGTGAGGTGAGGGCTTGGGGAGGAGAAAACATTTATCAGGATTTCTCAGCAATTTCTAAGCATGTGGGGCCCTGCCTCAGAGGAAGTCGAGGGGGAGAGGAGTGGTAGAGAGAAGTACTTACAAGAGATTTTCATTTACGCTTAGGAGTGTTTTAACTTACTATCCTCCTGCCTAGGAATTAACTTAGCTTACCAGATCTGGGTCTTAGATATTTTTGGAGTGTATAGATTGATGCCGACATACTTTATAAATAGACTATATAATGTTTTAGTTCATCAGTGAATATATTGATGAGTATGGTGTTTTAGTAGGCTATCATATGAGTGTGGCTCTTTCTAATTTAAGCTGATGAGTGAACAAAATGTCATTGCTCTTCATTCCATTTTTTAGTCCGTCTAAACCTTGTATTTATGTATTACAATTTTAGGTTTCTTTTAAAAGGAGGGTGAAGATAGTGAAAGCTGAAAAATAGCCAGCTTCCCTTTAACTGGACTTGCTGGTAGCACTGGTTGCCCAGCGGTGGTTTGACTTGACTGGCAGTTCTGTCTTCTATGCTTCTGTACAATTTTATCTTCAGAATCCAGCATTTGAGATTGTTGTGTGACCTCTGACTTGTATAGGCCTCCTTAGTGTGGTCTTGCTGTTTGAGGAAAAACAACCGGAGACAGTTTCCAGTACCTCATAGTTTTTGTTTCCCCACATTTAACATGTTTATACACAATTAAAAATTATATATTCATTTTTAGATACTGATTTTTAATCAGATTCAGTATAATTTAGTGTGAATAACTGAAAAAGAACAAAGTGAAGAGAATCCAAGAAACCCCTATATTGTCAACTTAGCATTTCAAATCAACAAGGAAAATTGAGGGCTGATGCTATTTACCAGAAGAACAAAGAGACATTAGTTCTTCCTGCAACCATCCATCTCCTTTCCCCTGTAGGGAGCTGTCTGGGGGCTGGCCTGGAGCCTGGTTAGGAGTGGGTGGGGTGGCCCTTAGCTCCCAGGGCGAGGAAGGGCAAGGCCTTTGTTAGTTCTAAGTTACAACAGAAGGTGCGGAAGAAGATTCATATCATGGAGCCCAAGATTGCAGGCACAAAGCAAGAATAGAATCCAAAGCTGAGACTTGACTGTGGGGAAGAAACAAGACACAGCAGTCAGTTTAGGAGGTGGAGCCTGTGAGACCTTGGGAGAGGTGGCCTTTGATGAACCACTCAAACCCTCCCTAGAGGCCCTGAGAAGTCCTAAGTCGGGAATCACAGTGGTTTAAGTGGGAAAGGTTACAAAAGATTCTCTTGAAAGGTGGAAACCCATCTTAAAAAGAAGGTAATTGGAAAAACACCAAGATCAATTGTTAAAGGGAAAGAAGTAGCAAAACAGATCATTTAGTGTGAACCCATTACAAGCTGGGAGGATGTAGTTCTCATGTACACATAAAGTTATTTGAAATAGTATATATCAAACGGCCAATTGTAGTTGATTATAGGGAATGCTTACTTTTTTTGTACATTGTTTGTTTATATATAGTTTGAATTTTTACACAGGCTTATTATACCCATGATAGAATATATATCATAATGAGGGCAGGGACCTTCTTTTCTCCTGTCAGCCACCGTGCATAGAATAAATGCTTAATAAATACTGTTGAATGAATATTACCTTTATGCAGGAAAATATTAGAAGGGGGCCTCAGTACTTTCATTGTGGTACAGTGTAGCTCAAAGGCTTTTGAAGTTGGAAAACCTACATATTTCATTAGACCGGGCCAAGGACCAACATCCAGTGTCAAATTATTTGTTGTTCTTGAGTAGGTTGTTACTGATTTTATTTCTAAAATACAGGAGACCTTGCATTCTATGCTCCTTTCCTTGGCATCTCCCAGAAATATTTGAACTTCAGTACTGTGTTAAGTACTTGGGCAGTTCAAGAATTTCTGGAAGTTACAAAGGACAAGGGAAGAAAACTCTAAGGGACTGCTGTCAAAAACGCCATTAGCTCTGGCTATGGTTGGTTCTACTTCAGGGCCAAGGAATTCTAGGCAAAGCCATATCTCAGCCAGGAACAGCCAGAGAGGAAATCTCCATTTGCCTTTTTCTTATTCATCATTTGTGATGGGTCTTCTCAGCACCAGAAGCAGCTGGAGAGAGCTGGGATCTCTTGTTTCTGTTCCAACCTTTCCTCCAAGGAAATTCTCCAGGTTAGAAAAGGTGTTGAGTCATCTCAGGTGGTGCTACAGTGTATTTGTTTGTTCTCTTGTGCATTTGAATATATTATTTTTCCTTTATTTCTTTAATTTAGAAATTAAATGTAACGGAGTGACATTGATAAATGAGAGTATGTAGGTTTCAGGTGAACATCTCTATATCATTTGAATGAACTGTTAATTGTGTTGTGTGCTCATCACCCAAAGTTAAATCATTTTGTCACCATATACAGTGTGTCCGTAAAGTCATGTTGCTTTTTTTTTTTTACAGAGACAGAGAGAGAGTCAGAGAGAGGGATAGATAGGGACAGACATACAGGCACGGAGAGAGGTGAGAAGCATCAATCATTAGTTTTTCGTTGCTGTCGCAACACCATAGTTGTTCATTGATTGCTTTCTCATATGTGCCTTGACCGCGGGCCTTCAGCAGACCAAGCAACCCCTTGCTGGAGCCAGCGACCTTGGGTCCAAGTTGGGGAGCTTTTGCTCAAGGCAGAGGGGCCCTCACTCAAACTGGCGAGCTCGGGGTCTCGAACCTGGGTCTTCCGCATCCCAGTCCGACACTCTATCCACTGCGCCACCGCCTGGTCAGGCCACGTTGCACTTTTGACCGTTGACTGGTCAAAAGTGCATCATGACTTTCGGACACACTGTATTTGTCCCTCTTTACTCTCCCCCCGCTGGTAACCACTTCACTTTTATATGTGTCCACGAATCTCTTCTATATCCCACCTATGTGGGATATATATTTGTCCCTCTGAGTACATTTTGCTGTGTGTCAGGAGTAGTTTGCCCAAGAAAATCTGACCTGGGCCTTTTAACCTGCCTGCTCTCCCTCCGAGTGCTATCTGCGCACATAGCTCTGACAAACTGCTGCTGCAGCCTGACTTGCCGGGTGCCTCCTGATGAGTATGGGCTGCTGAAGCCGCCCTTCCGCTTCACAGGGGCGTGGAATAATTTATTTGTAACAGAATCATTTCCAGCTGAGAGGGAAAATTTAGTAAAAATGTATGGTATTTTAGAATGAAGATTATGAAATCTGGACACTTAGCGGTTCTAACTAGATTAGGTTAAATATATGGATATGGCTACTAATAAATTATTTGGAAATTACTAAGTGGAAGAAAGATATGGCAGATCCAAGCTTAGTGAGTTTGTTTTCTCTCTGTGGAAATGTGTATTTGATTTGTGTTTATCTAGCGTTGTCTCAGAGCAGATTATGCTCTCGGATCTGGTTTATTTTCATTTTCTGCCATGTTTATAATATTTAAGGTCCCTATAAATTTTATATGGTTAGCTGTTTATATTAATTCACAATATAGTTTGAGTTTATTTTAACCATTGTAGTGATTTAAAACTATAATATTCCTGTATATAAATGTAGTAATGGAAGCATGATCATTTTATACTTAAGCAGGCTGTTTTGTAACTTGAAACCCATGTAGGACTTTAGAAACTAGGCATTAATAAATTTAAGCCAGCATGACCAGGCAGGTGGCACAGTGGATAGAGCGTCAGACTGGGATGTGGAGGACCCAGGTTCAAGACCCCCGAGGTCACCAGCTTGAGCCCAAGGTCACTGGCTTGAGCAAGGGGTCACTCAGTCTGCTGTAGCCCCCCGGTCAAGGCACATATGAGAAATCAATGAACGACTAAGGAACTGCAATGAAGAATTGATGTCTCTCATCTTTCTCCCTTCCTGTCTGTCCCTATATGTCCCTCTCTCTGACTCTCTCTGTCTCTCCCACAATCAATCAATCAATTTAAGCCAGCAATTTACTTAATGAGTCCATATCCAGGTGGTCAGAGAAGATAATTATCTATGTTTACAGAAAAATAAATTATGAAATAGCACAAATTATTTGGGGAGCAGAGTCCACATTAGAAGCATTTTTATGTTGAGTACTGAGAATTTATTCTAACTAAACAGATTGCAAAGTTTTCTCCCTAGCATTCAGAAGGAACTACTATAAAACCGTGTTAAATTCTGAGTCAGTACCCCTACTGGCACATAATGAATTGAGATTTCCAGCTAAGGGATTAGAGGTAAATTCCCTGAAGGGGAGATACTTCAAGTAAAAGGAAATGTAGTCTTTAAATGTTACTCATACTATCATTTAGAAACCAGCTGTTTGAATACTTTGACAGCCAGCTTGGGTATACATACTTCATTCAGTCTGTGCACAGCTCTTGGGGATTTCTTAGACCTTTTTCTGGCCAGCTAGGACTCTCAGGATTAAAACCAGTTTTGGGTTTTTTTAATGGGAAAAATGACAACTCTTCTCTCTCATAAGGTGCATTTCCCCTTTCTTGATAGAGTGCTGTAACAGACTTGAAACAAACAATAATGAATTGGAAAGGAACATTGTTCTGCTGCTTACCGAAGCTCTAGAGTGGATGCTACAGACTCGGATTCCTATAGAAACGAGACAGGGCACAGGCATGAGGGGCAGGCCAGGGTTGGCATCATTCGGATTTAGTACTGCACGGGGCACCTGGGAATTTGGGAGCACATACCCTTCCAAAGAAGGACAGCCAGTTGTGGCCTGGGGGAATGGTAGGCACAATGTTGCTAAATTTGGTATTTTGAGGAGATGCCAAAAATAATTATTGTTATGTGAAATCTACCTGTTAAAAAACATTTTTTTTTTTTACATCATATGGAGGAGGGTCAACAAAACATGTTTATGGACCAGATTGACTCACCAGTTTGCCTCACTGGTTTGCAGCCTCTGCACCTGATCTTTCCTGTTATTCTTATATCTGCGCTCTCCTACCCCCTGACCCCACCAATCAAAACTTGACTCTTACAGGAAGGATTTTTCTGTTAGGGATTATCTGGTAAATCCTGTGAACTAATCTGTCATGTATTAATGGGACCTTTTTGCCTCCTCCTCTCCTTCAGTTCCTGGTGCTCCTAGAAAACAAGCACCTTTTGAGAATACTCTACCCCAGTCACAGACCACCCAGTTTTCTGTTTAATCCTCACACTTGACCATGAGGCTTCCAGACCACTTAGAAGGAGAGGGAGGGACAGACAGCCTTGTGATAAGAAGGTGGTTTGGCTCTCTGGTGTTTTTCAAACGAGGCAAAACTGCTTAGGCCTCCCGTACCTAGGACTAGTAACTTCTTCCATGTCAAGATTTTTTTCTGCCATGATTTTAGAGCATAAAATACACAAACTGGGACATGGATACTAGTTATTCAGAGACTTCACAGGCCTGCTGGCTTGGAATCTGGACCTCTTAGCACCATCCTTTATAACGTGTAGAACGTCAGACTGGATGTCAGAGCAAGCCTGTTCTCCCCTTTCCTTAGGGAGCCAGAGCAGAGAAATAAACTGAAGCTCTAGCATCTAGATGTAAAAAAACTGTTGTTTTGATAGGAACTGGTGAATGGGATGTAGATTTAGGAACTGAACTGTTGTCTACTTCAGAAAGTTAAGTTCCCCTTTTTAGGAATGACCTAAAATTTGTAAGGTAAAAGAGTTGGATTTTCCCTAAGGCTTTCAGATTATTCTGAAACTGGCGAGTGACATGGAACATCAAAGAGTAACAGTGAACATTGGAAAGCCGATTAATGGCCTCTTTTAAAATGACTTTTCTCCCAATTATAAAATGAGAATTAAAGTGTTGAAAATAAATTATATATGTTGATTATATCCAGCTTTTAAGATAAAGAGGAGACAGCCACTTTCTTAATACATAGGCTTTGAGTCATTTTTAACTCTCATCTTTTTCACTGACTGTATTATGAGCATTCCCCTTGTCATTGAATGTTCTTCCTCAGGGGTTGCGTGTCAGAGAGACATGAATATACAGTTTATCTAGCCAGTCTTCCACTGAATATTTAAGTGTTTCTGATATTTTTATTATAAATAATGCTACAACAAACACACTTTTACATAAGTCTTTGTGGGGTTTTTTTGTGTGTGTGTATTTTTCTAAAATGAGGAGCAGGGATGCAGAGAAACTCCCGCATGCACCTGACCAGGATCCACCCGGCGTGCCCTCTAGGGGGCGATGCTTTGCCCATTTGGGGCGTTGCTCCATTGCAATCAGAGCCATTCTAGTGCCTGAGATAGAGGCCATGGAGCCATCCTCAGTGCCTGGGCCAACTTGCTCCAATGGAGCCTTGGCTTCGGGAGGGGAAGAGAAAGATAAAGGAGAGGGGGAGGGGTGGAGATGCAGATGAGCGCTTCTTCTGTGTACCTGGCCGGGAATCAAACCCAGGACTTCCACACACCTGGCCAATGCTCTACAACTGAGCCAACTGGCCAGAGCCCATGAATCTTTGTGTTTATCACCAGTCCTCTGAATAAATATCTCGTAGGAGTACGCTGTATCAACAAATGTGAACATTTTAAGGACTTCTGTGATACAGACTGTCAAATCTGACCATATCTTTTAAGGACCTTCCTTATTAAAAAAAATACTAGTTTGTGGCACGTATAGCTTTATTCCTTTTTTTTTTTAGGCAAGAGGGACAGAGACAAGGATAGGGACAGACAGGAAGGGAGAGGGATGAGAAGCATCAGTTCTTCGTTGCGGCTCCTTAGTTGTTCATTGATTGCTTTTTTATATGTACTTTGATGGGTGGGAGGGGCTCCAGCAGAGCCAATGACCCCTTGCGCTCAAGCCAGCAACCTCGGGGTTTTAAACCTGGGTCCTTTTGCACCCCAGGCCAACACTCTATCTGCTGTGCCACTGTCTGGTCAGGATAGCTTTATTCTTAAAGGACTTCAAGAAGTCAGTTTTATTTCCCAAAAGGACCAGTTGTGTGAAAGTCTCTAGGGTTCCTTTTCTGCATTTCTTTGTATTCCTTAATGAAAATGAATGTGTTTGCCTTTTGTGTTTGACAGACTAGGGATCAGAGACATAGGGTACTTTGTAATATGCTTTCATCTAGTAATCAGATCAGCAGGCTGTTGCTTATTTTTACATACTTGTACCTGATAAGCAATTGTAACCACAGTGAGAGACCTGAGGCAGTTTTCGCTATTTCTGAAGCTGTGCTTTATGGAATACACTGGGGCACCTTCAAGTCAGTGATGAGATACCTTCACATTTTTATGTGAATGACAGACACATGCTGCCTGTGCTTTCAGAGTGAATGACCTGGAAAGGGGAGAGGGGAATGAGTTAAGGAGAGGGAAAACAGCATTTCTTTTTGAGACAGAGCTTTGATTTATGAGCTCAGCTTTCTGTATAGACAGCTATGCAGTCCCTAAACAAGTCTTGTCTTGTATGACTAATGTGTACCAGGGCGTCTCCTAATGGAATTAGGTACTTACCAAGATGGAGCACGTGCACCTGCCTTCTTGATAAGCAAGAACCCACTTACTCCTGTCTTCTTCGGCCATTATTATTATTTTTTTACAAGGGACAGAGAGAGTCAGAGAGAGGGATAGATAGGGACAGACAGACAGGAACAGAGAGAGGAGAGAAGTATCAATAATCAGTTTTTCATTTTTTCACACCTTAGTTGTTCATTGATTGCTTTCTCACATGTGCCTTGACTGCGGGCCTTCAGCAGACCGAGCCACCCCTTGCTGGAGCCAGCGACCTTGGGTCCAAGCTGGCGAGCTTTTGCTAAAGCCAGATGGGCCCGCGCTCAAGCTGGCAACCTCGGGGTCTCGAACCTGGGTCTTCCGCATCCCAGTCCGACGCTCTATCCACTGCACCACCACCTGGTCAGGCCTTCGGCCATTATTTAATCATCTGATGGCCTGCTGTAGACTGGTTTCCAGAGCCACATTTGCCATAAGACTGACACTGCTCTGTCTACAAACTGAGGGGACGGACAGAGAGTGAGGGTTGGAGAATGGTCTGGAAGGATTGGAAGAAATTTTAGAAATAGAGTTCCAGCTTCTAATTTTACAGCTTTATTGGTTCCTGGCTTCGAAGAACTTAGTCTTTTTAGAAGTAAGATATATACACAGGAAAATAGTAAAAACCAGAACAAATTAAAAAAAAACAAAACAGCACAAGGCAATGAAGGGTTTAGTGCCAAGTGAGAAGCCTCCACTGTCAGGGCTGTCAGATCTCAAGAGGGGGCTTTGGGCCCTGGAGATCAGCCCCTCAGGCTGCAGAGTTTGTTTAGTTTGTTGTTTTTTATTTTTTAACAGAGCCTTAAGGAATGAGTAAAATTTGAAAATTGGAGGCCATTCCTCCCAAATGGGTAGTATAATTAAAGGCAAAAGATACCTGGAAACAAGGAGTGGGTCATTTTGGTTTGTGTGACAGTTTTGTTAAAATAAACACCTCATCTTTCAATCACTTGGCTGTATAATTTGGAGAGGACCTGAAGCCCTCCCTCCCCCCCCCCTTTAGACAGAGAGAGAGTCAGAGAGAGGAATAGATAGGGACAGACAGACAGGAACGGAGAGAGATGAGAAGCATCAATCATCAATTTTTCATTGTGACACCTTAGTTGTTCATTGATTGCTTTCTCACATGTGCCTTGACCGCGGGCCTTCAGCAGACCAAGCAACCCCTTGCTGGAGCCAGCGACCTTGGGTCCAAGCTGATGAGTTTTTGCTCAAGCCAGATGGGTCCGCTCTCAAGCTGGCGAGCTCGGGGTCTCGAATCTGGGTCCTCCGCATCCCAGTCCGACGCTTTATCCACTGAGCCACTGGCTGGTCAGGCTGAAGTCCCTTTTCTTACAGAGCAAGCAGAATAGTAAGGTCTGTGTTGTCTTGTAGCACCTACAGCATCTCTGTCCCTAGCGCTTCAGAGTTCAGAGGTAACCAGGAGAGCCCAGGCTCCATATCTTCCTGATGGGTTCACAGGGTCAGTCCAGCAACCCATCGCGATAGACACTTAGGTAGTTTTCTGGAGTGGTATGGAGTGTGACTCATAGAGTATTTGGGGAACTTAGTCATCCTTAGGTGAAGTCCTGGCTGAGAAAAAGTCTCCCTCTTTTAGTAAGACTTGCTTCCCGGGGAAATTACTGCTCCAAAGCCTTCAAGTTCCTCTGTCAGCCTGTTTCAGTCAGGCCCCAAACTTTAGGCTTGATAAAACCTTAAAGTTATTGGCAGTACCCATTGGAGACTTAAACTTTCATTGAAATTATAGTACTGGGCTGTAATTCAAGTAATTCACAAAAGATAAGGATTATAGACATTTAGACATAAATATCTTTCTACCTTTTCAGATACTTAAAAACAATACCCCTTTCAACTAAAAGCTGACACTTGAATGTGGTACTTTGTTTTCCTACCAGATGTACTTCAAGATATTCAGAGATAGTTTTTCTACTTAGCTTGCCTGAAAGGCTAATGTTTGAGCTTTATTCTTTTGGAGATTATTAAAATATAAAGCTTTTCTTATTAAAATTAAATACTTAACCGTTTACATTGTAATTTATCTTGATTGGGAAGGATGAGGGAGATGAGATCGAGTTAAGGTTTGGAGTGGGTAAGAGGGGTCCTCAGCTTGTTGCTTTTGCTTTGGAGTCAGTCCAGCCCATCAGAGTGCA
Organism: Rhynchonycteris naso; assembly: GCA_037038555.1. Taxonomy (NCBI): domain Eukaryota; kingdom Metazoa; phylum Chordata; class Mammalia; order Chiroptera; family Emballonuridae; genus Rhynchonycteris; species Rhynchonycteris naso. Next base: position 219,479,357 of record CM072997.1, on the reverse strand, counting down.
GACCTGAGAAAGGTCTGCTCTTGATGGTCCCACCTGTCCCTTGTGAGCTGGAGTTCAGATGAAGCTTCACAAGGTTAGAGGTTGTCTTCCAACATGACCTGTACAGTAATAGGAAAGATGCCTGACCCTAACGAGTAAGTAACATTTGGAGTTGGTTAGAACCCTGGCTTGTCTGGCACAAATGGGCGTATTTATTGGACACATAGACTGTGGCTTTGCCATGGGCCTTGTCTGTATCCCAAGTGGTGACACCATTAGGCAGTCTTGGTAGGGGTGAAAACTAGTGCCACAGAAGTTGGGTAAGCAGGAAGTACATTTATTTCCTGTCTAAGCCTTACTAGAGTTTGGTTAAGGTCTGTCTGGCCCAATTTTTCCTTTTTTTTGGATGAGATTATAGTTCTGTAGGAAATTTCCCTTTTACCCCTTAATCTTCTATTGTGTAGGGAAGAAAGGAGGATTTTTCTTTTTTTAATTTTTCTTAAGTGAGAAATGGGGAGGACAGACTCCCACATGCGCCCCAACCGGGATACACTCAGCAAGCCCTCTGTGGGGCGATGCTGTGCCCACCTGGGGCCATTGCTCCATTGCTCGGCAACCAAGCTATTTTAGCACCATGTAGCCATCCTCAGCGCCTGGATCCAACTTGCTGCGACTGAGCCATGGTTGAAGGAGGGGAAGAGAGAGATAGAAAGAGAGAACGGAGAGGAGGAGGGGTGAAGAAGCAGATGGTCACTTCTCCTGTGAGCCCTGACAGAATCGAACCCGGGATATCCACATGCCAGGCTGATGCTCTACTACCCTTGGCCAGGAGAAAAGGAGGATTTAGCTCCATAAAAGTGATACAAGTTAATGGATGAATTTTTCTTCCTTCCTTTTGATCCCTATTTACTGAAATGAGCTCTAGGGTTATATATTACTTCTGCTTCATGTTCTTCCTGACCATTTGCTTCTAATTTAGGTTGCAGCTATTGACATTTTAAATAATCTCATGATTATTTGAAGATTTTGCATTAACCTCTTAACACCATTTAATCAGTACTTCTTGATGCGCCACACCAACAAATTGTATATCTATATTTTTACCTAGTAAGTATTGACCTTCAGCACCAAAGGGTTAAGTATATCTTTAAGATAAGTAGTAGATATCTGTTTAATAAATTCCCCTGGCACTTGACTGGCTTGATTCGATTCAATTTACTGACTCACATAATTCTTTTTAAACCCATGCTTGCACTTTTTAATGAGCATATGCAAAAACTGAGCTAGATTTTAGAAAATAGGATTGTAAAGTATATTGACACAATGGAATATTATGCAGCAATTCAATTGTTTATGAAAATTTTCTAATGGTGTGGGAAGGTGCTTAAGATATGTAAACTGTGTATGTGGTACACTCTCACTAGTATTAAGAGTATTTACGGCCTGACCTGTGGTGGCGCAGTGGATAAAGCTTCGACCTAGAACACTGAGGTCGCCAGTTCAAAACCCTGCACTGGTCTGGTCCAGGCACATATGGGAGTTGATGCTTCCAGCTCCTCCCCCCTTTCTCTCTCTCTCTCTCTCTCTCTCTCTCTCTCTCTCTCTCTCTCTCTCTCTCTCTGTGTGTCTCCTCTCTAAAAATGAATAAAATAAAAAGAAATTTTTTTAAAAAGAGAGTATTTACATGTATGAAGAAAGAGAAAGGAAAAAAAGACATACAGAAAAGAAGTACCGTATTTCACATGTATAAGACACACCCTTTTCCAAAAAATTTGGGGTCTAAAAACTGGGTGCATCTTATACAGGGGTTGTGGCATTTCAAATGCCATAGATGGAACTGAGGACGAGGCAATATATGAAGACAGTGATTTGTCATCAGACACAGATGAGGACAAGCTCATGGATGGGAGTTTTCACAGCAATGAGGAGTTGTATGAACTTTATGATGAATAAAACTTGAGTTCAATAACTATATAATACTTTTTTTTTTTCAAATTTTGGTCCCCCAAATTAAGGTGCATCTTATACATAGGAGCGTCTTATACATGGGGAAATTCAGTTAACCAAATATGAATAGTGAGTGGTTCTGTGTGGGATGGAAGATTATTTTACTTATTTACATTTTTATTCTTTATATTGTTGTTGTGTGCAGTATTTTTTGTTGTTGTTTTTTATGTTGACTGGGTATCACCTTTACAAATAAAAAGATAAATCTAACAAAGGATTGTAACTCATTTTAAGCACCTACCTCAAAAGAGGTTTAAAATATAGTGAACCTTTAAGGTTAAGTTAGTGCTTTCTGTAGCAAGACAATGAAAAACTTCCCCTCATAAATTTTGAAAGTTACTCAGAATTGACCATTTAGCACTTTGAGTTATCTTACATGTCATTGTGCAGTGCTACTGTAGATCTGTGCTTTTTAAACTGGGAACGCTGGTGCTGGCTCACAGGTTTGCTGCAGCTGTTTGGACAACAGTAATTCAGAGTTTTACAAAACTGATGGTAGCAGTTATGAAAATCCTGATGCATTTCTTTCTATGCTTTGTGAAATTATTTTTTGAAAATAAACTTTTTATTGAATTATAACACACATCCACAAAAGTTGTACACAAAATCTTACATGTACAACTTATAACATCATTTTGTTTTTGTTTTGTGCTGCTATATTTTTGTCTTTGACAAAATTTTCATAGTTCTGCATAAAAAAATGATATTGTTTAGTATTCTGTGGTCTTCAGAAGTTATACTGTAGATATTTTGCACTTTTTGCTCTTACAGTTGCATTAACTCTTTAGGTTTTTACATTTTTCAAGGAGCTCTATGATTTAATTCAGAATATGCATTGTTATTCTTAGTTTATGGCAGGAAAGTTGGCAATTAAAAAAATACAAAAAGTAGTCATTGCAAATTACTGACCTCTAGCTGGTGCAGATTTAATTTTCTTTTACTCCCAACGTGGCACATGCGTTCCCCCAGTTGGCTGGTTGAGTGGAACTTGATTCCTGTGTCTCTGCAGAGGATATGGCTTAGGTTGCTAATCTGAGGACACGGATCAGCAGCCAGTGGTAAGTGTGTCAGGCCTAGAAACTCTAGCCACACTAGGAGGAACTTTAGAGATAATTAGCCTCAGATGGGGAAACTGAGTCCTGGAAGGGTATGTGCCTTGTCCAGGGTCACAGAGTTGGCATCAGAGCTGAGTCTAGGATCCTGATCCTAAAGCCATTACTAAACCATGCTAAGTCCCTATTCTCATCTTAATATTCACCCTTCCTACTGAAAATGCAATCCTCCGACTCTGAAATCAACTTCTCGAGAAAGATAAATTACCTAACATGTTTTTCGGCCAAACTTCTTAATGCGGATAACCTGACAGCATCGACCCGTTTTGGAAAAGATCCCTTGGGTTACTTTGGGTGAATGAGGGACGGCGTGGGATGGTATAAATGCCAGTCTGTAATTGTTTAGAGCAGTTCCGGGAGGACATTCAACTGGAATAACCCTGTCAGTAGGGAAAGTGTGGCGTGATGTTGACTTGTGACCCTTCCCTGGGGAGCAAGCTGTGTCAGGAGACACAACAAAGCTGCTGGAACACAAGGTCTCCAGTCTGCTCCTGGTCACTGGACAGCGAGACTTACTACCATGCCTGGGAGATGGCCATCAGTGTTATGTGACTTTTTGTTTTTGAGATATTGTTTCAGTCAGCTAAAGGTAGATAAGTAAATAAGGCTGCTCTTTGGTTTTCTATATATTTAGTAAGTATTGATTACTGGTGGGCCCTGGGGAATTAGTGCTCAAACATACCTGTCAGAACTTAGTCTGTGCAGCTGGCAGGCCCAAGGAGAAATCACCATTGCCTTCTGGAAATCTGGTTCTGTTGGTATGTTGTATTGGTGACATGTACAAGTCTCATCAGAGCAAGCTGATATTTGCCTGCCTTTGAGTTTGTAGGGAAAGGGGTCTTCTGAGTCTCAACATGGCAGCTGTCCCGAGTCCCATCCACCTGACCCACTTTGCTTTCTACCTCTGTTCCCAGAGTACAGGCCTTCCTCAGAGGCAGACTGATTGTTCTGTCCCTCAAATATCTGTGACTGGTCCTGTCTTTGAGCTTTTGGATACGTTTTCTCGTTTGTTTAGAACACGCCCTCCTCCCTTTCTGTTTCTCCCAATCCCACCCAGCTGTCGAGGGTCAGTTCAGTACCCATATTCTCTCCTCACAACTCATGTGGCACTTCTGCCCACAGCATGCTATGGATGGTGTAATTATAGTTCACCCTGCTGGTGAGGAGTGGACTCTGGAGCTAGCCTGCCTGTGTGACCTTGGCCAGAACCTTTCTGGCGAACGAATCTAGATTGCTTCATCTATAAAAATGGGAATGATCGCCTGACCAGGTGGTGGCGCAGTGGATAGAGCATCGGACTGGGATGTGGAGGACCCAGGTTCGAGACCCCGAGCTCGCCAGCTTGAGCACGGGCCCATCTGGCTTGAGCAAAAAGCTCACCAGCTTGGACCCAAGGTCGCTGGCTCCAGCAAGGGGTTGCTTGGTCTGCTGAAGGCCCGCGGTCAAGGCACATGTGAGAAAGCAATCAATGAACAACTAAGGTGTTGCGACGGCAACAAAAAACTAATGATTGATGCTTCTCACCTCTCTCCGTTCCTGTCTGCCCCTATCTATCCCTCTCTCTGACTCTCTCTGTGTCCCTGTAAAAAAAAGGGGGGGGAATGATCATTACACTTAGCCATAAGTTGTGCAGACTGAATGAGGTCAGAGTTCATACTGTTGTAGAACATTGCCTGGTACATAAGATCTCTTTAAATATTAGTTATTCCTTCTAGCGTGCGTTTAATCATGGCCTTCCTTAAGTTATTGTTTAATAATTTTAGGTATCTATTTGTTGGCCTCTAGTGAAATTGTAAAGTCTTCTCATGAAGAGAGAAGCTTGATTTTACACTTTTTGTTGACATTTCCCAGCCATACATGTGCACATCATAGTTCCCCAATACATATTGCTTAAAACAAAAGTATTACTATAATAAATAAAATAGACAGAATCGGGGTGAGGAATTGAAGAGAAAATATAGGCTTTAGTTCACAGATGGGAGTTTTTTTTAATGATTTTTAGAGCATGCCGTTTGTTCCTCTTTTCATTGTCATTGACTCTAATGAGTTTAAGTGTGAACATCGTTTAGCAAGACTGCCAGCAGTCTCAGGAGGTGGTCTCAGACCCTATTTCCTTCTAGGCTTGTGCTGGGATGGAATCTCAGACAGTAGATTCTGATCTAGCAGAATATCTAAAAGCAGGTGGGTCCTGAGTTGGGAGTTACTAACATCCCTTCCTTGCCGAGGGGCGCAGAACATTCACCAGTAGGGAGGGGACCTTACCTTCAGCCACCCTCTCTCTGCCTTTCCCTCCTCCTCTATTAGCAGCTCATATGTTCCCAAGCACCATCTTCACCTGTTAGTGTTCACAGACATTTGGGAGAAATCAAAAGTTACCCTCCGGTGGGAAGAGGTGGGGACCCAGGCAGAAGCTTTCCATAAAAAGCCAATTGCAGGCAGGAGATGCCAGAGGGGTCCTGGGCCGTCCACCCAGCAAGCTGGGACTGTAGCAAGGGTCTCCACAGAGCCCGTGAGTGCCCTCTCTGTGATGAAAATGTTGTGTTCCTCCTTCTCCTAGGCTGGAGCAAGACATTAAAAAGTTAAAGGCTGACCTGCAGGCCAGCAGGCAAGTGGAACAAGAGCTCCGCAGTCAGATCAGCTCCCTCTCGAGCACCGAGCGGGGGATCCGCTCAGAGATGGGCCAGCTCCGGCAGGAGAACGAGCTGCTGCAGAACAAGTACGTGTGCCTGGTGGGCCTGGGCTGGCCGCGTGGCCTCCCTGGCCCTTTCATTGCCAGGGCTTGGAGCACGAGACTCATGATGACAGAGGGACCTCGCAGAGGTGGTTTTTAATAAAATGTTTAAAATATTTAATTTAGTACCAGATAGTCAACATGTTATGAAATCTGTAAGAACTTATTTCAACAAGTTTATTAATATTGCTATTTTGTTTTCTCTCATTTAATAATTTCTTCTCTTAGTTTAAAAAGTTACCGAGCTTCTGTGATAATATAAAGTTGATAAGAAGTAGTATGTCTGCTGCAATTTGTATCTCGTTCATTTGTGTGAAAGCTTCCAGAGGATTAGATTCTATTTCCTTTGATTTACAAAACTAAAAAATGACATGGACTTTTTCTTTGAAGAGGCAGGCAGAGAGCCAGCTTTTCTGTGTGAGTTCTTACGCTTTCTATTAATTCACCCAGAAATTACTTCTTGACTCAATATGGATCAGTCCTTCTTTTTCCTCCCCCAGTTGAAACTATCCCTTTTTTTTTTTTAATCTCTAAGCAATGTGTGCCTGCAGTAATGATTACTATTATAGGCTTTGGATTTTCTCAGCTTGCCCCATTGAAAGAGTAGTCCTTCAACATTTTTAAGGAACGTAACTCAAAAGCTGAAGCATTATAGGCAAATAACCTCTCCATTGCTTTTGACCCACATATGTGATGGCTCTTGATGGCTCTTGAATTGATACATAGTGAACATCTCACCCTTATTGATATATTTAGATAAACTCACCTCATACTGATATGTAAAGTGGGGGTTAGCTGAAATTTCTATCTGAAATGAAGCAGCCTGTGACTCTCTCTCTATAAGCTATTTTGGGATACTTTGAAGAAACAGCTCATAGCTGGAAAGGAAAGGCTGCAGCATAATTTATTCAGGCAAAGAAAGACCTTTTTTAAAATAAATTTGAAAGAGAGAGAGACAGCAACATCTATCTAGATGTTCCTGTATGTGCCCTAACCGGGCGTTGAACCCACAACCTTTGCATATTGGGACCACACTCTAAACAACAAAGCTATCCCACCCGCCCTTTACCGTAGTGTCAGTGGGGCTGGTTACATCAGATGTTCCCAAACTGAAGTTCTTACAAGGTGCTCTGGGGTACTTGAGTTAGTCCTACAGCTATCTTTCCTTCTGGTACAAACTTGTTTTACCCTATTTTCCAAATTACCTTCTGAAGATAGAGCAGACACTAGGTCTGATTTTCTATCTTGTATAGCAGCTTGCTTATTGATATTTAGGAATTGTTAAATAGTAATGACAACATGTTTTCCCTGGACACTCTGGGAGTAGACATTTATGATTTGCTGTCAAACCTCTTTTTTACTGTGGCCTTAAAATGATAAAAAGGAGCCATGTTCCTCCAGGGTTTATAGTGGGTATTTGTAATTGTAAAACTCTGTGTGACAATCGTTTCCATATAGGTTACATAATGCTGTGCAAGTGAAGCAAAAAGACAAGCAGAATATCAGCCAGCTGGAGAAAAAGCTAAAAGCCGAGCAGGAAGCCCGAAGCTTTGTAGAAAAGCAGTTAATGGAGGAGAAGAAAAGGAAGAAGTTAGAAGAAGCCACTGCTGCCCGGGCTGTTGCATTTGCTGCTGCGTCCAGGTATGTCCGTGTCACCTGAGTGGTTAATCTGTCGTTGGCTTTCTTGGTCCCAAGACAGCCCTGGGAATTTGATGCCTTGGGCAGGATCAGAAATACAACAACCATGCACAGATGAATTGCTTTTAAGTACGGTTTTATTACTTGGTTTAAACTCTATCTATGCAAGCTGTGTTCTCTTATAACACCTTCATCTTTGGTGACCTCATCCATAAAGTGGGATGAGGGAATCACCATGACTCCCATACCTGGTGAGAAGTCCTACTCGTGAAGGGTTTCTAGTCACTTTCTTTTTACATTTCTATTTATTTATTTTGTATTGATTGATTTTAGAGAGAGAGAGGACGGGGTAGAGAGAGACACAGAGAGAGAAACATCAATTTGTTGTTTCACTTATTCATGCATTTATTGGTTGATTCCTGTATGTGCCCTGACTGGAGTTGGAACCCACAACCTTGGCATATCAGGTTGCTCTAAGAAACTGAGCTATCTGGCCAGGGCACTAATCACTTTCTTTAAGGCTAATAATTATTGAACACTTTGAAAGAACCAGTCTGGGATTTTGTTCCCTTTATAGAACTATCGTTACTCCCTATACTTAAATGTGTATTTCTGGAGTTTTTAATCTTAAAAAAGAAGAAAGGTAAAATCTTGGTTCCCCAAGTATTGTATACTAACTGCTCATTTCTTTGTTGGATATCACTAAACTATCAGATGTGCTGGAAAAGGGGAAAAAATGAAATATACGTCTCCATTAGATATCATTGAATTTGTGGAGTGATGAAAATTAGGGACTCCTTTCTATACCATTGAAAAGTATGCTTATATTCCAAAAACTGGTATATAACTGCCATCTGAATGACAGCAAGAGCCTCTTTGTTTTGGGGATCTGCTTCATTTTATCACTTTTTCTTTTTTCTTTTTCAAGTGAGAGGAGGGGAGAAGCTCTGCCCATCTGGGGCCATGCTTGCAACTGAGCTATTTTTAGCACCTGAGGTGGAGGCTCCATAGAGCTATCCTCAGTGCCTGGGGCCAATGTACTCCAACCAATCAAGCCATGGCTGTGAGAGGAGGAGAGAGAGTTGGGGGGTGAGGAGAAGCAGATGGTCGCCTCTCCTGTGTGCCCTGACTGGGAATCGAACCCAGGACATCTACAACCTAGGCCAACACTCTTCCCCCTGAACGAAATGGCCAGGGCCTTTTTTTTGTTTTCTTGACTACTGAAGTCATCTGCATAGTTGGGGTTAGTTATAGGCTTACAGATACAGAGTGAGTGTAAATTATTATTATATATTTCATTTAAGTTTCTGTAATCATTTATATCTATGCGATATAATTCCACTAGCATTCTTCCTTGACTTTCATTTTTTGTATTTGGTGTGTTAATAGCCTTCCTTTGGGTTCTGGCATTTGCAGAATACCATATTTCCCCATGTATAAGACACTCCCATGCACCTTAATTTTAGGGCTTGAAATTTGGAAGAAAATGTATTAGATAAAGTTATTGAACTCAAGTTTTATTCATCATAAAATTCATACAACTCCACATCACTGTCAAAACTCCCATCCATTAGCTTGTCCTCATCTGAGTCTGATGACGAATCACTGTCTTCATATATTGCCTTATCCTCAGTTCCATCTATGGCATTTGAAATGCCACTGTATAAGACACACCCAGTTTTTAGACCCCAAATATTTAGATAAAAGGGTGCGTCTTATACATGGGGAAATATGGTAATCGATTGTCATTTTACCTTTGAGGGAATAACAGCAGGAGAAAACTCTCCCCCAGCAGACTGTACTGCAGACGGCTGAGCTCACTCGGCCCCTCAGCATCTGTACAGATACACAGACCCTTTCCAGTCTGCCTAACCCTAACCTAATGTGGGGGTTTTGTTTATTTGTTTAAAGATTGGTAAGCCTTTCTGAAGCCCTTACAGATTTTCCTGAACAATGATCTAGTATGGCCTGTGCTGTCGTTAATTCATCCAGCACCTGTCCTATTTTAAAAAAAAAAAATCCACTGAGGAGGCTATGACAGTTCCTTAGCCACATTGTGCAGTGCTTCTTATGCTGGAGAATCAGTAAATTGGTTTTGATCTCTACCCTAAATCCTTTTTGTTTCCAGTTGAGCTTATTTGTTTGGCCTTATCCTTAGATGGTGAGGTACTTGTTTGCCATCACTTGTGTAGAGGTTTTTATTCTTAAGTAAACCCCAAGGCATTAAATGTCTTACTGGACCTACATTTTTGGGTAGGCAGAGGATCCCTACTTTCTCTGGCAGGCTATTTCTGAAACCTAAACTGTTGATTGGCTTTGAACTAGTCTTTGCCATCACCTTTTGTAGTTTATCCTCATTATGGCCTTGAGGAGCCACCAAGTGCTGCTCCTTTCTTTTTCTGTTTACTCCAGACCTGTGGCAACTTCATGCCTAAAGAAAGGTGAACGTCCCTATGCGTACTCCCTCAAAACTGAATTTCTTTTGGCTCACTGACCCCTGCTGGGCATGTCTGGTTCTTTCTTGCTCAGTTTGTGTGCATTGATTAAAGCCATAAGACCTGGTGGGAAGCTTGCTGGGAAACCTCAGTTCTTATTCCACTTCTGTGATCTACAAACTAAATGACCTTGGTCTAGTGTTATATCTATGTATTTTCAGTTTTTTTATTTATAAAATGGGATGCCTGACCAGTGGTGGCACAGTGGATTAAGTGTCAACCTGGGATACTGAGGACCAGGTTCGAAACCCTGAGGTCACAGACTTGAGAGTGGGCTCATCTGGCTTGAGCACAGTCTCTCCAACTTGAGTGCAGGGTCACCAACTTGAGTGTGGGATCATAGACACGATATAATAATGACTTCTGGCTTGAGCCGAGAAGCAATCAATGAACAACTCAAGTGACGCAACTACTAGTTGATGCTTTTCATCTCTCTCCCTTCCTGTCTGTCTGTCTGTCTCTCTCTCTCTTATAAAAATAAAATAAAATGGGATAGTATACCCTTTCCCAAGAAAGAAGGTAGTATGGGTAAAGTACCTAGCTTGGTGCCTGGCTCATATTACATATATCCAATTAATGATAATTACTTTAGAGACTTTGTTGAAATTTTCAAAGAATAGAAAGAACGAGCACACTGAGCCAAAAGCTAACATCTGACTGACTCTGGACTATAAAAACTATTCCTGCGATGTAAGTAAACCTATAGTCTCTTAAGCCCCCTTATTTCCTTCTCTTCTTTTTCAAAAGGGGAGAGTGTACCGAAACCTTACGGAATCGGATCAGGGAATTAGAAGCAGAGGGCAAGAAGCTCACGATGGACATGAAGGTGAAAGAAGACCAGATCCGAGAACTGGAGCTGAAAGTTCAGGTAACAGGAGAACAAGAGACTTTCTCATACTTGAATTCCTCTTCAGTGTTTGACTTGTGGTCTGTGATATAATGTGGAAATGGTGCCTTTTGATACAGGCAGATCCCATTGCATCTGAAGATCGCTGTATGGCAAAAGGAAGCTCTACTCATGTCATATTTAACTTAGCCAGAGTCTAATACAAGCCAGGAATGCTGATGATCCCTTGTCATGTTTTAGACCAGAATCTGATTTACTATAGCTTCATCTCAGTTTTTCATATTATAGGCCAGATTTGTGTCCTTTGTAATTTATGTCTTTTTAGCCCTAACCCTCTGTCCATCACCAGAGAACTGGTGGCCCTGAGCCACCAGATTACAATTATGCGCAGTCATGGTGGGGAGAGCTACCAGTGCTGTGGATAGCCAGTCTGGGGCTCCATGTACCATAGCCAAGAATTTGGCGTTGGCTCTTCAAGGGAACGTGTAACACTAATCTATTGTAGAGTTAAAATATGTGTTATTTGATTCATGTAGAACTGGTAAGAAATGACTGGCAGGTCAGTGGAGTGAAACAGATGACCTAGAGATAAAACCTAAAGAGCGCAGTCAAGGTGGTGTCAGGAATGGAAGTGAACAGTGAAGGAAGACAAATTGGTCATCTCGTACTGCACAAAAATTCCAAATGAAGAGTTGAATGCAGGAGAAAAAGCAGCATTTTGTTTTAAACTAAGTGATAATACAGTCGAATTTCTTTGATCTTGAAACGGGAAGACTTTCTAAACAAAAGTAATGGAAGAGGTGACAGAAGGAGACTAAACTTGGGGGGGAGAGCACACAATGCAGTTTACAGATGATGTATTGTAATATTGAAACTTACATAGTCTTATTAACCAGTGTCACCCAAGTAAGTTTAATGTAAAAAATTAAATAAGTAACAAACTACACTGCGGTAAAAAAATAATGGGCCTGACCAGGCAGTGGCACTGTGGATAGAGCAGAGGACTGGGATGCGGAGGACCCAGGTTTGAGACTCCAAGATCTCCAGCTTAAGCGTGGATTCATCTGGCTTGAGCAGAAAGCTCAGCAGCTTGGACCCAAGGTCACTGGCTCCAGCAAGGGGTTGCTCAGTCTGCTGAAGGCCCGCGGTCAAGGCACATGTGAGAGAGCAATCAATGAACAACTAAGGTGTCGCAATGAAAAACTGATGATTGATGCTTCTCATCTCTCCATTCTTGTCTGTCTGTCCCTATCTATCCCTCTCTCTGACTCTCTCTCTGTCCCTGTAAAAAAAAATAATAATAACAACAATAATAATAATGGAAGAAATCACAAAATAAATAAATATAAATGAAAAATCAATTGGGGAGGGTATAGATATTGCAAGAAATAAAGAATTAACACTAAATACGTAAATAACTCATAAAAAGTGCTAAGCTCAAATATACAGAAAAATAGACAAAGGATGTGAATAGTTAATTCACAGAAGAGCTATAAGTGTCTGATAATAATATACGAATGTATCCTTATTAATCACCAAAGACATAGATTAAATTTGGGTATCATTTATTTCCTGTGAAATGAGTAACGAATTTTTAAATAATATCAACCTGAGTGGGCACGCAGTGCGGTAGCCTTTATACATTGCAGGTGGCAGTGTAACTTTCTAGAAACCAGGGTCATGTATTTTTTTTCCCTTTTTTAGGACTCTAGTGTAAGGTAAATATTTTTAAATCTCACCAATGATAGAGATACAAAGATGTTCATCATGGTGGTATATACCTGCAAAAAAAAATGGAAACCTTTATTTCCTCCATTGATTTGATGGAGAAAGAGAGAGGAAGGGATGGGATAGAGAGGAAGAAGTGAGAGACAGAAAAGCATCAACTTGTTCCACTTAGTTGTTTCATTTAGTTGTGCCCACATTGATTGCTTCTTGTAGGTGCCCTGAACAGAGGTCATACCCTCAACCACTGGTGTGCGCTGGGTCTATGCCCTAGCTACTGAGCAACCCAACCAAGTCTTTTATTTTTTTACAGAGACAGAAAAAGAGTCTGAGAGAGGGATAGATAGGGACAGACAGACAGGAACGGAGAGAGATGAGAAGCATCAATCATCAGTTTTTCGTTGCGGCACTTTAGTTGTTCATCGATTGCTTTCTTATATGTGCCTTGACGGGGGTGGGGGGCTACAGCAGACCGAGTAACCCCTTGCTCAAGCCAGCAACCTTGAGTCCAATCTGGTGGGCTTTGCTCAAACCAGATGGACCTGGAGCTCAAGCTGGCAACCTCGGGGTCTCAAACCTGGGTCCTCCGCATCCCAGTCCAATGCTCTATCCACTGCGCCACCAGCTGGTCAGACCGAAACAATCTTAATAATAGTGATTTATTTAATAAATTATGGTGCACAGTTATATGGGAATATTATATAGCCATTAAAAATTATATTTTCAAAGAACATTTGACATTATGTTAGTTTTTTTAAAAACAATACAAAGCTGTACATAAACTGATTTCAGTTATATTAAAAATACACAGACGCTTAAAAGACTAAAAGAATATATATTTCATTTTTCACAGTGTTGGGATTTTTGGCATTTTTCATTTTCTTTGAACTTTAATATATTTTTTAATTCTCTGTGATGAGTTTGGATTTTGTTCTTAAAATGAAGAGATTAAAATATTTACATACAGATATTTATTGGCTATATTACCAGATGTTTTAAGCGGACTTCTTCTGCCCTGTCAAAATAAATGACAGTTTTACAATTTTTAGTGCAGGTTGAGAGGAGAGTTTTAGCAGATTTGACTACAGTATTATAGCAATATTTGCAACTGAGAGCAGGGAAAGAGTTTTTTTGGTTCTGACTTAGGCTTGCAAGAGTGTGTCTTATTTTTTGGAGACAGAAAATCTCAACATAGTCAAATGTATCTATTAAAATGTTTTCCTATGTGCACTTCACCAGGTAAATACATTTTGCCTTCTAAGTGGTTTGGTCTGAACCATAGAATACTTCTAGCATTCTGTGTTCTAGAGGCCAGGTCAATAAAGCGGGATTTTATTTGTGATTTCAGGCTAATTTGTAGACATCGATGCCAAAACTATCTTGTAACATTGCTGCTTTGATGATATTGATAGGAGCTTCGGAAGTATAAGGAAAATGAGAAGGACACTGAGGTGTTAATGTCAGCCCTCTCTGCCATGCAAGATAAAACACAGCACCTGGAGAACAGCCTGAGCGCAGAAACCAGGATCAAGCTGGACCTGTTCTCCGCACTGGGGGACGCGAAGCGACAGCTTGAGATTGCCCAAGGTAGGCGAGCAGCGGGCGCAGGGAGGCTGGTGTGGCAAGGAACACAGGGACACAGAGAGTGTTTCCATTTCTCCTTAAGTGGTTCAAGTGCCCAACATTGACATTTAGGGACCATCACATTAACTCATTCTTGCAGACATATCCTGAAGTGAGAACATGTCAAGAACAAGGCATACAGAGAAAAGTGTGGGCGTCTGTGCCCACGGAGCTCACAGTGTTGTGGGAGAATTAGAGACCTGCAGAGTCCCCCAGAGGTGCCGGTGCCGCAGTGTGGACAGGGTCTGTGGGGACGTGGAGAGAGGCAGGCACAAAGCCGATCTGGCAAGTTAGAGGGCTCAGTGAAGCTGATATCTAAGCTAGGTCTGGAGTGGTGGGAAAGGCTTAACCCAGTGAAGCAGCAGAGTAGGGGAGAGTGAGGCTGGAGAGGCATCTAAACAGAGGAAGCAGCTCCTGCAAGGCCAGGGAAGCCAGGAGGGGCGGGTGTGTTCAGAGGCAGCTGGCTCTCCTTGGCTGGAGCGAAGGTTACAGACTGATGAGGGAGTAGTGGGAGGGGAGTCCCGGAGCTGGCTGGCCACTCGCCAGGTGTTTACTGAGACCTAATATATACCAGGCACTGTGAGACTCCCTGAGGGGACAAAGACAAGCAAATGTACAGTGTGTCCGTAAAGTCATGGTGCACTTTTGACCGTGTGACTGGTCAAAAGTGCACCATGACTTTACGGACACACTGTATGTCAGGTGGTGATTGTGTAGTGAAGAAACTAAAGCAGTGGCAAGGTGTGTGTGTGTCCTGTGAGTGTGTATGTGTGTCCACTACTTCAACATGGTGAACATGGAAAATCCTTTGAGTAGGTGGCCATTGGGCAGAGACCAAAAGGAGGAGAATGAGTGAGTCACGTAAATCTCAGGAAAGAGCACTTCCGGCAGAGGGAGCATGTGTGGTTGCCATGAGGACTGCAACCAAGTGATGGGGAGAGTCAGCCTCAGAAGTAACAGAAGCCACATTCTGCCAGACTTTGTAGCCCAAGGAAAGGACTTTGGACTTTAATCCGAGTGACATGGGCCACTTTCAGAAGGCATTTTTGAACAGAGGCATGATATGAACTCATGAAAAGAAATTTGGATTTTGTCCAACAAATTGATTAGCCACCAAGAGATTACTGGAAAAAAAAATTTAACGACTTGATAGAAAGAAAAGAATATTTCAACAAGTACTAAAAGCATTCCCACTCACTCTGTGTAAAGCATTGTACCAGAAGCAGAAAGGGAGCGGGGAGCAGAGTGTGGTCGGTGGGGGATCCCGGCAGTGGTGCTCAGACTCTTACAATAAGGGACGCGCCAGGAGGTGGTTTTTTTAATTGGATTATATCTACCAATAGTTACCTCTTAGAAATTAAAACTTAAAACATTTATTTCTTAATTCATCTTAAAATAACACGTTACTTGTTAACGTAAATACCATATTTTTGTGAAAAATAACTGTATTTCCCTCAAAAAAATATTAATAAGAAAGGTTGCATTGTTTTACATGTAGCAGATCCCTTTCATTTCTGGCTTAATAAAAGTTCCAAAAGAAAAAAATTTTGATAGTTTCATTCCCATCTCTGTTTCAACATTTAATCTGTCATAACTTGCCATGTTGTTTCTGGAAGACTCCTGTATGCCTGTGAGGGAGTGAGTGTGAAGAGGGCACATGGCGTCTTAGTATTATTATGAAAATAGTTTGGGCCCTGTGGACCTGTGAGACGGCTAGCCAAGCAGCGAGGCCCGCCACCATTAGGTAGGGGCAGAGGATTGAAAGGCAAGAGAAGAGATCAGGGGTGGGTTCATGAGGGAGGAGACACTGAGTGGGCTTTGAAGGATGAATTCTAAGAGCAGAGAACGGCAGGGAAAAACATTGTTACCTGTGGGAATAGTGTGAGTGAAGGAAGGAAAGTACTGGGCACACCAGGTGAGCAGCCCAGTGACCTTGAGCTGGGGGGACTGGGGGGACAGAGTGGGAGATCAGGAGGGCCCTGAATAAAGCCATACTAGAATGTATTTCCTCAGGAGGCAGGCGGTGACATGTTTTCATTTGGAGGTGCTTCCTGGACACCTAGGTAAAAAATTGTTCATCAGTCATTGGGAATTTGGGGCCTAAGCCCCCAAAAGAGAGGACCAAAACCCCTGTGGGTGGGGATGTGATGTAGAAGTTGGGAGAAGTTAGTGGAGCCACGGAAGTGGCTTGGGATGGCCCAGGTGATAGAGCAAGAAGAGAAGGGAGTTGAGAATTAGGCTTATTAATGTGTGGGCTCAGGAAAAGGCATTTAAAAAGAAGGTTCCTGGGAGTCTTGCTTTAAAGCCAAACTTGTGATCAAACACTGGTGTTTTGCCTGCTTGGCTCAGCACCTCCGCCTCACCCCATTACTTGGATTTGCACACTGGGAAGAGACCCCCTGCAGGGAAGCAGCATCTGTCTCAGAGTAGCCAGTGGGGGCTTGGTTTGTCAGCCCAGGAGCTCCTGTAATGCAACAAAGAAGCAGAGAGGAATGTTTTTTTTCCTTTTTAAGACTTTATTCATTTTAGAGAAAGGAGAGGGAGAGAGAGAGAGGAGGAGGAGCAGGAAGCATGAACTCCTATATGTGCCTTGACCAGGCAAGCCCAGGGTTTTGAACCAGTGACCTCAGCAATCCACTGTGCCACCACAGGTCAGGCAAGAGATGTCTTTTTCACAGCTCTGGGAGTGTGTATTACTGATTGAAGAAGCCAAACTTAAATCTGCATAAAAGAAGGTCCAGTGACTCATATATCAAATGCTGTAAGGGATTTTACTCATCTGAGGCTTATTTAGTTGAAAGGGAAGGAGGATTTTGATGCCAACTTAAAGCTGAGAGGACATGAAAGAAGTCTGCCCTGTGCCCACTGCCTTCCCCACGACTTCCCTCACTGTCAGGCTCAGATTTTGCCAGTGAGAACCCAACTCTGTAATTCCAATCAAACCTCTGTTGCTATCCTTCTTCCTCCTTTCTCCTTCCTATGTCATTTGATTCATCATTCCAAAATGACTTTCATCTCTACTGCATCCTTTTTAAAGATACGCCACTACGCTCAGTTACATTTTAAGTATGGTAATCTTCCATAGGATGCAAGTGCAACTCAAATGCACTTTTTTTCTTTTCTAAGCATTTAAGTTTTTGAAGGACTACTCCAAAGTGTTCTTCCTTTAGCTAGCAGAGCAGGGAACTTCAAAGAATGATGGAAATTGCGTGGGCTTTGGAACAGAGTGGTCCTGCGTTGAAATCCTGCTCTACCTCTTAATAACTGAATGAGTTTGGGGAAGTTACATAGTTTGCAGGGCCTCAGTTTTCTAGTGGGCTGGGCACGAGAGATATAGTAATGAGAAAAGTCAGTGTCCTCTGCCCTCATGGAGCTCACAGTCCAGTGGAGAGGTGATGGGCACAAATCATCACCTGAATGAACGGTCACAAGAGACAAAGGGTGCGGGAGGGAGGAGTGCAGGCTCTGGAGCCGGACTGCGTGGGTTTGAATTCGGCTGTGTGTTACTCGCCTCTCTGAGCCTCAGATCCCTCATCTCTAAGATGGATGACGATGATGATTTCTATCTGATAGGGGCGTTGTGATAAGTGCATGAGATTGTACATGGAAGTACTTACAACAGTGTCAGGCACATAACGTGTTAGCGACTGTAATTGTTATAATTATTACAAAGAGTAAAGTGACAGAAAGGTAAATTGAAGCTGTGTTGAGAATCTAGGAGCTGGGGGGATAGGAATAGTCTGATAAGTGGGAGATAAAAGGGAGGGCTAGGGAAAGCTTTGTGAGGAAGTAGAAACAACTACCTCCGGAGTCAAACAGAGCAGGAGAGGCAGAGAGCAGGAGGCCCTGAGGCAGGCAGGCAGGGGCGGTTGCCGGGGAACTAAGTGTGGTGAGGGGGAGGGTCGCTAAAGCTAAGGTCTCCAGCTGAGCCCGGTGCACACTGGCATCTGTCTGAGTCCCCCAGGATCCCCCAGTGCAGCAGCCCCGAGCTCCATTTCTTCTCTAGGAGAGACCCTTGAGGCAGAGGGCATTGTTGTGGCTGCTTCTGAGGCCTCAGTTCTGTATGCCTTGGTCTGACACTCAGATGGTTCACCCTCCCAGAAAGTTTGTAGCTCGAGAGGGAGAGCCATAGTTCGCCATCAGCACCCTCTTAGGCTGCCACTGCCAGGCTCAGAATGTGGCTTTTGGAAATTAACCTCTTCGCTTGACTAAGTTTCACATGTCCTCCGGGGATTGGTCCAGGAGGGCATTGTGTTGGGTTAGCCCTACCTTCTCATTAATGGCGGGTCTTTGATTTTCCAGGACAAATTCTTCAGAAAGACCAGGAAATCAAGGACCTAAAACAGAAGATAGCCGAAGTCATGGCTGTCATGCCCAGCATAACATACAGTGCCGCCACCAGCCCCCTGAGCCCTGTTTCCCCCCACTACTCTTCCAAATTTGTGGAGACCAGCCCCTCTGGACTCGATCCCAACGCCTCTGTTTACCAGCCCCTGAAGAAGTGAAGGCCAGCTGTGTTTTGCCCAACAATTTGGTTACCAGGCTACATTACAAAGGAGCATCTCTGGCAGTCAAGATAACAGAAAGTTTATATTGTATTTTGTGGGACTGTATATGTTGTCATTTTTAAAAAGGGGGAAAGATAACATCTAAGTCTGATTAGAACTGCCCATCAGTTTTTCTTGTAAATTTTTAGAAGACCTCACAGAACCTTGCAGTTTATTTTTCTCGGCCAATACATTAAAACCATTCTTGGATTTCAAGTAGCCAATTTTGCCTTTTATGTATTTTTACAGTTTCCTCTTGAAGAGAAACAAAAAAGCAGGCTTTTTGCTTCTCAGTCTCTAATTTTGTTTTGTTTTGTCCTTAAAAGCAAAACCTGCACATTGGATCCACATGGGGTGATAATGAAAACGTTTAGTTTTTAGAGTGAAAGTTAAATAACCCAGTGCAGCTTCGATTGTATAGCTGCATTCAAGATGACTCTTGATATCACAGAAAACAAAAATCAATTACCCCTGTACCCCTCCCTCCCTCTAAGCACCAAACAAATTCAAGGAGTGTCATTTAAGCCGAGAGGAGAGACTCAGGCAGTGAGACCAGCTGAGACTGTAACGGGCTTGTGTCTGGAACATTGGCATTGCTGTCAGTGGGTTTAGTCCTAGAAAATTGCTAGCGGCAGTCTTGTTCACAGTGCCTTGGGAAAAGACATTTCAAGAGGAAACTTGATGATTTTACACTATTTTCCCCCTCTGTCATCTTCTCTCTTCTGTCTGTATCAAGCTCACTGCGGATCCTGCTGTAAAACTGATGGGTAGCGGGGCTATCGTCACCACCACGGCCACCTCTCCTGTTCCCGTTCATAGAAAGCACCACAGTGTTCTGGAAGGTCTCGAGGCCAGCACCTGGGAAAGGGGCTCTGGGTGGTTTGTGTACGAGGGACTGCAATGACAGCTAATAAAAGCTGCGGTTCTAGGTATTTGTTTTTGTTTCGTTTTGTTCTCATTTCATGTCATTTGACTGTGCTCTCCGCCCTTCATCATCTTGTGTGTGACGATGTAAAAGAAACTTGACTATTCCTCAGCTCTTGTGCCAAGGAGGGTTTTGTTGTTTTTTATTTTTTAAGAGTTTTAAACTCAAAACTCTGCACAAAGATGTCAGTTTCAAGTGTATATTATACATTGGTAGAGAAGTGTTTGCACCGGCAACTTTTGGAAGTGTTTAAGAATCAGGGTGGGTGGGGGGGAGGGGGTGGGAGAGGGAGGGGCAAAGCAAAATTGTATTTGGAAACTAGGAAAATTAAGAAACCAAATAGATTGGTTTTGCTTCCTTGCCATGGATTCTAGAAGGACATAGTTCTTCCAAAATGTCCTGTTAATTGGCATGTATGTCTCATTTAAAGCAAATTAAGTAGGACCAGCAAGTCAGCAAAATAGAGGTATTCAAAAGAATCATCCTTTTAATCACAGGTCTTATTTTGGGATAAAATAAACTTCTAGCTTTAGCCAGGTGTGCATGTTGCTGCCATGTTGCATTTTTGAATCATCTTGTGTAATTGTCACCATGAAAGTGTTACTCAGAATTGTCATAGATTTTTTTCATCTTTGTGCAAAAACATGGAAAATTGTCACTGACTGTGTTGAGGTTTCCCCCATTTTGCTGCCTTTTGGGACACTATTTTCATTTAATACTTGGTCTTGGCTGCATTCTTTTTTTTTTTTTTTCCTGTGGGGTTCAAAAGAATAAACATTTTCTTACAGATAAAAACTAGTTTTCTGCCTCTTTAACTTTTCAGGAGGGCACAAGTTAGATTGTTCTGAATGGCCCTTAGATTTTTGCTCTTATTGTCGCCCCATATTGGCACCCCAAAGGGCTGCGTCCTGGGGCCGTGTCTGGGGCCATATCCTGGGGGCCAGAGCAGACGCAGGATTTGGGATGAATCCATTCAGGGTCTCAAAGTTGGTTTCAGTTCCAGTCTTACTTAGACATATTCATTCGTGTTCTCTTTCCCTCCCCCTGTCCCCTCTTTCCTCTGTCTCCACCCTTCCTCTCTCCCTCCCCCTTTCTTTCTCTCTGGTATCTGATTAGAAACAAGGCTGATTTGTGGTATAACCCTCCTTTCCTAAAAAATCGAGTTGGTGATGGGGTTGGAAGGTATTTGGTGAGAAAATCTTGAGAGCAAATTTCCTTCCCGTTTTCCAGAATCTTGTTGGCCCACTCTGTGACCAAGCCCCTGTTGGGTTTCCTGTTTGCTGCCTAACCTGAACTGACTGACCTCCAAGGTAATCCCTTCTGGTCCTCCCTTGTTTCTAGAGGGTTTGCTTTCATCTTCTTAGAAACCAGCCACCTCTCGTGGCCCGTCTTCCTCGCTTGGCCATTGTTAAGATCGATGTTAGCTTCAGTTTTTGAAAATTCTGCTCTTGGCACCTCACCTCTGTCGCTGTTGCTGGACAGCCTTCCTGAGGCTCAGCCATTCAGGCCCTTGCAGACGTACCACGTGTACGCAGAGTTCACCGGGGGAGATGCTTGGCTTGGCTTGGCCTTTGCCTTTGCTGAAGAAAGGCGTCTGCCTAGAGCCTTCTCATTGGCACATTCCTTTCCACCAAGGAAATCTCCAACTATGGTCTGTTACTTTCGGCCCACCATCAAATGGTTCCATGTCTTAGGACAGTATAGTTGATTACGTACCATAAAACTGTGTTTACCATTCTGGGTGGTTAAATATTTACCTAAAGAGCAGGCTGAATGTTTTGACTGGCCAAATAACCTCTTTTTATTGACATCTCTCAACTTGACATAAGAAAGTAGCTATCAGGTGTGTCCATACTTTCTGTGACAGTCTTCCCAAGAGGTTCTATAAAATGGGAATGAGCAGTTCCTCATGGCTCCTGGCCGGGAGGAAAGGAATAGTCCTTTCTCTGACCATCCCAGTTCCCGTGCTCACCCAGCGATATATGAATTGGGCTATGGCAAGGCACCTGAGAGGGCTAACCATTTCTAACAGTTGCAGTCAGATTGCATCTTGCAAACATTACACCAGTCCAGAGGGAGCCAAAGCCATGAAATGGAAACCTATTCATTAAGTTCAATTCAGTAAGTTCAACTAGTGAAGTTTTTTCAAGTGGGCCTTGGTAGCTTGACCCGTCAGGTTAAAGGGCCTCTGAGACCTATAAATGCCTGGGTGCCGGTGACGCTCGGTGAGGCTTCCTGCTGAGGTGGCTTCTTCGCTGGCCAGCAGCACTTGCCCAAGTGCAGCCCTCTGTAATGGCTCTTGTCTGCTCCAGGCCATGCAGAGCCCCATGGTAAAGGAAAGCCCTCTAGACAGGGGTGGGAGTCTGCTCCCAGCTTTGCCACCACCTGCTCTGGACCTCCCTCAGCCTCTCTAGGCAGGTGCTGTTTTCTCACCCTGAACAAGTAGCATTTGCGCTGGAAGGGGTTATGATGAGAACTGGATGAAATGATACAAAACTGCACATGATCCAGGGCCTTCCAGGCAAGAGCCCAGAACTGCAGTCATGGGGTCCTGGTGAGGCAGGCACCTGGCTAAGAATTCCCGTTGCTGGGCTAGTTCGAGCCCCCATAGCCCGACTCCTAAGTAGAGCTCCTCCAAAGTATGTGGTCTGCATCTTTGCTTTGGGCCAGCTGCTGGGATCTCTTCTCCAGAAGCCCCCAACCTGAATCTGCATTTTAACAAGATCTCCAGGTGATTTGGTTTCATTTTAATTGTTTTGAAGCCCTTGTCTGAGCTGTCACTCACTTCCAGTTCAGAAAAAGTCAATGGCTCAGGCTTTGAAAATTTAGAATTAAGAGCTTAATTGAAGCCCTGGCTGGGTGGTTCAGTGGATAAGGTGTCCGCCCAGCACCTGGGTTATGGGTTTGACCCCTAGTCAGGGCACATACGAGAAACAGCCAATGAGTGCACAACTAAATGGAACAACTAAGTACCTTCCCTTTTCTTTCTCTCCTTTCCTCTCTCTCTCTTAAATCAATGGGGGAAAAGAGCCTAATTGATGAAGGGCAGGCTGGAGGTGAACCCTGTAAGCTTTATACACTTTGCTTATTGTGTTTACCTTCTTAGAATGCAAGCTCTATGAGGGCAGAGACTTTGCCTGTCTTTTCACTGCTGTAACCTCAGAAGCTAGAACAATGCCACATAGGTGTTCAATAAATAACATTCACAAATAAGGATAATAAATAGATTAGACATGTAATCCGAAATAATGTATCTTAACAGAATGAGCATCTCTATAATAGTTCTAGTAGGATGACAGTAAAAATAGAACTGTTTCTAAGAGAGGAATATTTGAAGTGGCATATTTATCGTGACACCTTCCATCTGCCTGTCTTTGGTTTTTGGTAAAACCTTGTTTTCCATGTCAGATTTTTCTCTACTAAACTACTACTTGACTTAGCCAGGTGCAAAGATTTCTACACAGCTGGATGTATCGAGAACAAGCTGCAGGGAACCTGGGGGGTCCTATCCAATCTTCACCAAGTTGGAGTCAGACCTAATTTCCCCACTGTATTTTGAGTCAATGTGGGACTCTTTCATTTGGACAGTAATTGAATTAGAAAGCATTTCCCCCAGAAAGATAGCTGGTTAAATGAATGTCTCAAAGATCTCCTTCCATCTGCCTAAGGAGCCACACTTCTTTCTTGCCTCCCTCCTTCCAGGGGCTTACTTTGTTCCTGCTTTATTCCTGTCTCAACTGTTGCTTTGCATTGCTTTGCCCTTGTCTGAGGTTCAAGTCATATCCCCTCAGGATGGGCTTGTTAGTGTTCTAGAATCACCCTGTCATTAACTTCTCTGATCTCGCTCCTAAGAATCCACGCTTAATGTCAGACAACATAGTGTGGCCTTTTAAGCCCTGTCCAAGAAGCCTGGCCTGCTTTCTCTGCGAGACGAGACGTCCATTCTGCCATTGTTCCTAGCTCTGTAGCCTGCAGACATCCTCACATTGAGAGGGAGGTGGGACTCAGTGTGACCTCCCTGAGATGTGTTGGGCCCAGCCCAGTGCCTTCAGCAACATAGGTTCCTCACCCTTCTCTTCCCGTCAGCCTGCAGGTTATGACACATTATCTGATATTAACCGAAAACAATAGTTCTCAAACTTGAGGGTTCACCAGAACTGCCTGAGTGGTTTCTGAACACAAATTTCTGGGCTCCCCCCCCCCAGTTTCTGAATTAAGAAATCTGGCGTAAAGCCTGAAAATTTTGTGTTTCTAACGACTTTCTAAGTGAAGCTGGATCCAGGAACCCCACTTTGAGAACCACTGACTTGAAGAGGAAAAGCTGAGCCTGGGACCCAGCCCTGCCTGAAGCCATCCCCTTCAGCTGCCACTAGGGGGAACATGCGACCTTAGGGAAGGGTTTTTTTCACTTCCAACAGCTGCTCTGCTGGACAGAAGGGGTTCTAAAGATTTCTTCCTTTTTTTTTTTTTAAAGGTTAAGAACCACTGGTTTATAATTTCTTTTTATTTATTTATTTTAGAGAGGAGACACAGAGTGAGAGAGAGAGAGAGAGAGAGAGAGAGAGAGAAAGGGGGAGGAGCTGGAAGCATCAACTCCCATATGTGCCTTGACCAGACCAGTGCAGGGTTTTGAACTGGCGACCTCAGTGTTCCCAGGTCGATGCTTTATCCACTGCGCCACCACAGGTCAGGCTAAGATTTCTTCCTTTTTAACTGTAACTTTTGTTATTATGTATTAGGAAGAAGAAATGTTTGTAAAAAAATAATTGGGGTTCTCATAGTCTGCCTCTGGCAATTATCAAAGACCTGATGGACCAGTCTTTTGAGGCTACTGAATGTCCCCCCTTCATTTCTTGATGTTTTCAAGGACTGAAACTCTGTTCCCACGGGAGACTTCCGAGCCCCTCCCCCAGCATATTGGGGTAGGGACTTTCTTTCAGAACCTCCTGGAATCCGTGTTCAGAACCCAGGGGCAGTTAAGATTATAGGTGATTTTCATATTTCTTATAGTTTACCATATATTCCAAAATTTCTACAACAAATGCTACTTTTATAATAGAAAAAAATAATGGTTTTAAAACACTTTAAATGTAATTAAAGGCCAAAACAACTCAGAAAACAACAAAACAACCAACAACTCAAGGGGAAAGCTGGCGTGAGCAGCTTGGGGTAAAGAGAACCCCCAGTTGTAACTGCCCCCCTCACCTGCTTGTTGGTTCTGCCCAAGTATCCACTGGGGGTGCGGGGTGAGATCACAGTAGGTTATGTCCTCAGGATGACCTGGCTGAAACTAAGGGACCAACAGTTACCTGTGAGGGCTGTCACCCCTACAGTTCACCTATTGACACTTAAGGCTCGATGTCTCAACCTGAGCACAACACTAAGTCACATCCACACTGTCCTTCCCGGGCATCAAGTGGGTGGAAGCCAGCTAAAGATATTAAAACTTAAAAAAACTTGCGAAGTCCTGGGTTGGATTCCTGGCCAGGGCACACAGGAGAAGCACCCATCTGCTTCTCCACCCTTCCCCCTCTCCTTTCTCTCTATCTCTCTCTTCCCCTCCTGCAGCCAAGGCTCCATTGGAGCAAAATTGGCCCCGGCTCTGAGGATGGCTCAGGCGCTAGAATGGCTCAGATTACAGCAGAATAACGCCCCAGATGGGCCGAGCATCGCCCCCTAGTGGGCATACTGGGTGGATCCAGGTCGGGCACATGCGAGAGTTTGTCTGACTGCCTCCCCCGCTTCTAACTTTGGAAAAATAAAAAAAAAAAAACCTTAAGAAACTTTGCAGACCAGAGGTTCCCATTTAGTGGTTTGTAGACATATTTTGTTTGACTTGCGTAGAAGTGAGTAAGTTTGAGTTAACATTTAAAAGTTAGGAGATTTCACATTATCGGATTTTTTGTTGTTGTTTTTTCGCCAAAAAATCTGCAGATCTGGCATCCGGGGCTGGCATCCTTGTTCATGCTCAGCAGACCTTGGGAGAAGTAGGCCTCAAGTCTCCACCCTAGTTGCTCATTAGAACCACATGGGAAGTTTTTATGACTGCCCACCGCCGAGACCTACCCCTAGAGAGCCTGCTTTAACTGGGCTGGGGAGGAGTCTGGGCAATTTTTAAAACTCCCTAGGGCTTTCTAATGTACAGCCAGGGTTGAAAAACTGGAAACCAGAGGGTAATAAGGGAAAGCCTCAGTCCTGGCTGAGTCCCAAAACCTCAGAGGATGTGTCACAGGTGTCTGCAGGCTTGGGGCCAGGGCCAGGACTCCTGCTGTTCTTAGCTGGCCAAACTGACATGTGAAGGTAGCTGGTCTGTCTGCCCACCTTCCCCGTGGAGACCTTTATTGGCTCATCTTGTTTTTCTTCTTGCCTTTGGGCTTCCCTCCAGGCCCTTGTCCTAGATTCTCCTTGCCAACCACGTTTATCACACTGACCTTTACCAATTTAAATCGGTAGCCCTCCAGTTTCCAAAAAGAAATTCTGTTAGTATAATCTCATATTTGTTATCATTTTATCTGAAGTATTTTATATTATAAGCCACAGAAACAGGCTGTGGCCAGTATAAACCCAAAAGGGAACTGAGTGGAAAGGAAAGGGGTGGGCACAAATAGGGTGGTCTGGAAGCTGAGAAGCCAGCTGGGAAAGACAGGAATTAGCCACTTGGGCTCTCGGAGGGGCCTGGGCCCCACCCCTGGGGCGAATGGGTCCATGACCCAGTCTCTCTTGAGCAAGAGTTTCAGGAGATCATAAATAGACCTGAATTATTGTTTCCAATTATTCATTTCATCCCCACTGAGAGAATTAGGCGTCCACCCTCCTGGGTGGCAGGACTGGCTCGTGGAATTTGAGTGGACATCCCATGCACCAGATCTGAGCAGCAGCTTTGAATGCACCAAGAAATTCAGGTTAGCCTCTGCTGTCTCTGCTGGGACAGTATTTCTCCGGCGGGGCTACACCTGGCTTAGAGCTGTGCAGAGTCAAAGATGACCCTCAGACCTGTAAGCAAAAAATCCATGTTATGCTGTAAGCCACTGAGATAAGAGGGCCATGTGTGACCACAGCAAAGGCTGACGAACGTAGAGAGAGTCCAAGCTAGAGTTCTCTGCCCTCCCCTTGGCCAAACCCTGGGGTGGAGAGCGTGAGCCTCAGTTTGATGGTGGGAGGCGTGACTTTGGGCGCCCCCACCCACCTCAGGCTGATAGCATAAACAGGTTGTCACAAAAAAAAACCAAGGTACTGCTGGGTTGGGGGCCAAACAGCCCACCCATGGTCCCCACACCAGTAATTGGAGCGGCCAAAGCCCAAGGCACTGACTGAGTGCTAGCCCTCCTGCCCAACGCCCCTTTCATCGTCTTCCTCTCCCTTGCACTCCTGTTTCTTTTCTTTCTCTTTTTAAAAAATTTTCCATTGATTTGAGTGGGAGGGAGAGAAGTGAAGAGAGAGAAAGAGAGAGAAAGAAGCATCAATTTGTGGCTCCATTTAGATGTTCCATTTAGTTGTGCACTCATTGGTTGCTTCTTGTATGTGCCTTGACTGGATATCGACCCGGCAACCTTTGCACACCGGGATGATGCTCTATCCACTGAGCAACCCAGCCAGGGCCAGCTTCCTGTTTTAAGGATTTTACCAACAAATAGAAATAATTACATGTATTAACTTGTGACTAATCACAATATCAGTAGATGTTCGTCCAGGGTGTAACTTCTGATTGATGGTGGTGGTCAGTGGAGGTGAAAAGCAGGACAATTCAACCTTTCAAGTTGCCTGTGCAGTCTTTTTGAAATAATATCGAAAATAGCTTTGGGAGTGCATGTTACAACTTCCCTGGCCTCTGTGTATCCGGGCCCCGCACGTGGAAACTGACAGCTTACTATCTCCCTCTCCTGAGGGTGCAGCACCCCCAGCACAATCCCTGGAGCCTGAGTCCTCAAGACCCGAAAGCATGGGCCCAGGAGAGGCACTTCAAGCATAGTGGCAGGCCAGTCTGGGGGCCTTTGTGGGGGAGGCCCTGGGGTAAGGCTGCTCTGAAAACCCATTGGCCCTGACTTTGAATAAACTGTCCTTGCGAGAGCAGAGAGGTTTGATGTGACCCCAAACCCCCAGAATGCTTTCTGTTGTACAGTAGTTGAGCTAAGCTCTCTGTGCCTCACTTTCTTCATCTGTCAAATGGGGATGATGAAAATAGTCCTCAGGACACAGTGTTGCTGTGAAAATCAGTGCATCTGTACCTGCCAGGCACTGGGCCAGTTAGCCCATGGCCTCACCCATCACCTCACCGGTCCTAATAGCTGTTCTGCAGGGAACATACGAGAAGTGGGCTGGAGAGTTGGAGAGTTGCAAAGATAAAATGAGCTAATTCAGGTAAGGCTTTAAACTCATTTAAATGGCTGTGTGTGTGTGTGTGTGTGTGTGTGTGTGTGTGTGTGTGCAGTCACCCTCTCTCCCTGCAGGTGATCTCACCTCCCCAGTTTCCAGCATTTTCAATTCTGTTTCCTGCTGATGACTCTCACATTCATCATCTCCAGTTTAGAGCTCTCTCCTCAACATTAGGCTTGCGTTCCCAGATGCCTCTTGACATCTCTTCTGGGATGTCTCACGGGCACATCTGACTCAGTATGTTTAAACTGAGTTTCTAATTTTTCCCCAAACCTGAGTTCCTAATTTCACTCCAAACCCTAATTTCCTTTTCCGCCTTAGTGACTGGCAACTACATCCTTCCAGTTACTCAGGTTGTCCCTGGGTCCTCCTTGCCTCCTCTCTTTTTCTTCTACCCAACATCTACTCTATCAGCAAACCCAGTCAGCTCTACATACAAAATGTTTCCAAAACTTGATTCGTTCTCACCTCCTTCACCACTACCATCCTGGTCTGACCCACCCTCCTCTTTTCCTAGACGTCTTCAGTCTTCTTGCTTCGACCATGCCCCATATGGTTCAGTTTCAACAAAGCAGCCAGAAAGATGCTTTACAGTGGCAGTCAACCTGGTCCCTACCACCCACTAGTGGGCATTCCAGCTTTCATGGTGGGCGGAGCGGAGCAACCAAAGTATAAATAAAAAGATAGATTTAACTATAGTAAGTTGTTTTATAAAGATTTATTCTGCCAAACTTAGCGAAAATCCGACATAAAGTACTTGGTAAGTAATTATTATTATATGCTTTAACTTGCTGTGACTCTCTCTGCTTTATAAATTTTATAAAGTAAAGTTACTTCCCTACTTTATAAATCACCATTACTGTGGAACTGGTGGGCTGTTAGAAAATTTTACTACTAACAGAGATACAAAAGTGGGTGGTAGGTATAAAAAGGTTGACTACCCCTGCTTTAGAACATAAGTTAGATGCTGCCATGACCAGTGGCTCTACATCCACAGCAGAGCAAAAGACAGAGTCCTTAGAACATCCCACTAACCTATACAAGATTCATCCCCCACTAACCTCTCCGACCTCCTCTCCTCCCACTTTCCCTCCAGCAGTGTCTCCTTGCTCATCCTACCAGGCACACTCCTGCTTCACGGCCTTTGCAATTGCTCCCCCCTTCTTTTAATATACACTTTATTTTAGAATAGTTTTAGAGTTACAGAAAAATTGATGAGATAGCCTTGGCCAGATAGCTCGGTTAGATAGAGCATTGTCCCGATATGCAGAGGTTACTGGTTCTATCCCCAGTCAGGGCACAAACAGAAACAGACAGATATTTGTCTCTCTAGCTTCCTTCCTCTCTCTCTAGAATAAACAAATAAAAAAATTTTTTTAAATGGATAAGATAGTACAGAAGTTCTTGTATACCCCATACCTAGTTTCCTCTAGTATTAACATCTTACATAAAAGCAGGGTACATTTGTTACAATTAATGAACCAATATTTATACACTGTAGTTAACTAAAGTTCATACTTAATTCATATTTCCTTATTTTTTACCTAATTGTTTATTTTCTATCCCAGGATCTCATCCTGGATACTACATTACATTTAGTCATCATGTCTCTTTAGACTCCTCTTGGCTGTGATAGTTCTGTTCTCTCTTTTTAGAAGGTCTGACTCATATCCTTACTTCCTTCTGATCTTTACTCAAATGTTAGGTTCTCAATGAGCCCTTCCCTGACCAGCTAACAAAATAGTCTGTATCCCTCTCTCTGCTTTATTCCTCTCAGTGTTTATTTCCATCTGTCATATTTTTTATTCTTTTTTATTTTGTGGTTTGTCTGTCTTCCCTGACAAAAATGTCAGCTCCACGAGGGCAGGGGCTTTTGTCTGTTTAATTCGCTGCTACATTCCTGGCACTTAGAATCATGCCTGACACACAGTAGGTGCTCAATTAATGTTTGCTGGCTGAAAGAATGAGCACTAGGATCTGACTATAAGCTTCCTGATCTTTTCTTTTCTTGTTCTTTTTTTTTTACAGAGACAGAGAGAGGGATAGATAGGGACAGACAGACAGGAACAGAGAGAGATGAGAAGCATCAATCATCAGTTTTTTGTTGCCGTTGTGACCCCTTAGTTGTTCATTGATTGCTTTCTCATATGTGCCTTGACCGCGGGCCTTCAGCAGACTGAATGACCCCTTGCTGGAGCCAGTGACCTTGGGTCCAAGCTGATGAGCTTTTGCTCAAACCAGATGAGCCCGCACTCAAGTTGGCAACCTCAGGGTCTCAAACCTAGGTCATCCACATTCCAGTCCAACGCTCTATCCACTGCGCCACCGCCTGGTCAGGACTGATCTTCTTTCCATTCATATTCAGCACTTTCTTCTAATAACATGAGAAAATCTAAATGATGAGAAACAGGCTCAGAGAAGCAGGGCCACACAGTTAGGAAAGTAGAAAAGCCTTTGGCTTCCTACACTCTCCAGCCTCCTTGAGACCCACACCTTGGTTCAACATGGGACTCCTCTTGTTGTTTATACTTGGGAAAGCAAGGCCTAGAGCAGGGGACTTGTGCACAGTTGGCAGGGGGAGAATAATTCAGCCCAATCAGAACATGATGCACATTCAAGGAGGAGTCTAGTGGGCAAGGTGACTTCTTGGTGTTGACCCCCAAAATAAATGATAAAACCGGTTCCTGGGGGCTAACTGGGCTCAAATTTATAAATAGAGTCTAGCAGCGACTGCTAAACAGGGGCCTCCCACACACACTACTCTTCAAAGACAAACTGTACTGAACTACCTGCCTCCTGCACTGTGTTCCCAGAAGCTGAGCTGACCTTTATAAAAAAGCTCCTAGGATTGTAAACCAACCAATAAGCTGAAGAACTGCCCTGGCTAATTGGGGCTGCACAGCTACATCCTTATTTGCATTATTATTGTATCACTGACCAATCAGAGTGCCTTCATTTCAACCAATCAGGACAGTGCTTTTGGGGCCAATCAAACAGTTAAGATTTGGAATTCTAAATGAAAAATGACCAATCAGGGACCAAGGATAGGCACTAGTCTCTATATAAGCCAGCTTCAGTCTGCCCCACGGGGTGCGGTTCCAGTTTCCCTCAGGTTGCATTTACCTAGCTGGAGCTGGAACACCACACCTGAGCTAGCTTACCCTTTCTGTTCCACAGCTGTGCAGCTTTACAACTGAGTTACCCCCTCCCAAACGGCATCCCAAACTGGAGACTCCTGTTAGAGTTGAATTGGCAACAGTGACCTTGGTTGGTCCTGGGTCTTGTCTTGCCTGGGACCCTCACCACAGCTCCATGGCAGGTGAGCAGAATGAGGCCCTCCTTGTCCAAGCCCACACCGCCAAGAGGAGGAGCTGGGCAAGGAGTCCGCTTTCCTTGACTTGGAGGAGTCAGCAGCGCCAGTGAGTGAAGGGAGAGTTGTCTGGAGTTCTCAGCTTCAGGGAAAAGCAGTGAGTAGGCCCTTGATGGCGAACCAATGACACGCGTGTCAGCACTGACATGCGTAGCCATTTTTGATGACACACGGCTGCATGTGGCCGCATACCAGAGAAGTAGGGGCAGCATGCCGAGAAGGACGTTTCATCCTTGGCTCCTGCATGGCCAGGTGCAGTAGCCGAGGATAAAACATTTGCTACAGTGTAGACACTGTGCCGGAGGTCTGTAGGCCAAAACAACAGAACTCCAGCACAGAGCGTCTAGTTCTGGGACTTCCGGTTAGGCAGTTTTTCTCGAAGTAACACACCACCCGAGTTATGCTTGGTTTTTTGGTGAATTTTGACACACCAAGCTCAAAAGATTGCCCATCACTGGAGTAGGCAAATGTAACCACCTCCTGGCATCCACTAACCTTCTTCCACCCAGATCCTGCCTTTCCTTTAGGGAATTCTCTCATTTTACTTGGTGGCAGGATTAATACCTCCTTACTTCTGGGGGCAGAGTGAAACCACCCATGGTGTCCTTCAGACTGCCCTGATTGATTAGGGGATGAACACTCAACCCAAAAAAGGCCAATGAGATGTAAGGAGACATTAACTGGCCTTCCGTGAAAGAGCACTTCCCCCTCTCTCCCACCAAAACTACCATCAAGTTGTCCCTTGCACAGGGGTCACATGGTTCAAAGTGGGCAAGGCCATTTTTGGCAGGCTGTCAAGGGTTGTACAGGAGACGCTGAGTGAAAGAACATTGCTCAGGATGGCCAGGGTGAGGAGGGGAGATAGGGCAGCGATTGCCTCCCACCCCCACCCAGGTGCTCACCGGACCACAGAGCCTTACCTGGATTAGGGATCCCATAGGCCTCAGGCATGTTTCTGCAGTAAACTTGCTGAATATATATATGGTGGATGAATGATGTCTGCCCTCAGCTAGCCATCCCAAATGAGATGCTGAACTGGACTTGTTATCTCTCTATCAGTTGCTCCCTGATCCCAAATGTCTAAGCCTCATTTCCCTAATCTGTATAACAAGTATAGTAAGTAACTACCTCCTATACTTATTATGAAACCAAATGAGTTACTATATGTCTGACACATAGTAGGGACATAACAAATTTAAATAATCACTCTCATCATTATTTCTTCTGGGATCCTCAGTTTCCTCATCTGTGAAATGGAAATTTATTTATTCATTCTACAAATGGTTGATCATCATCCGTGTGCCAGGCATTGTGGTTGAGATCTGGGGCGGTTACAGAGATGAATGGGCCATGGGCTCTTCCTAGAACTAACCTGGTGTGGCAGGCAGCCAAGTGTTAACACCTAGTGGATGAGAACCATGATGTGTGGGAAGCCTACTGTACAAGATGTGGGATGACATGGGGTGGTGATGAGCTAACTCTAGAGTTGGTCTAATTGAGGTGAGGAATGGGAGCTGGCTCCATGTCCCCTGCTGTTTCCTGTATGTCGGATTTGCATAGAAACTTTTGGAATGGGCTCCAGTTGTTGATATGAGCCAGACAGAAGATGAAGGAAAAGCCACCAGAGAGCCCAAGGTTTAGGATAGGTAAACGGCCTGACTCATGGTGGTGTGGCAGATTGAGCGTCAATCTGGAATGTTGAGGTCGCCAGTTCGAAATCCTGGTCTTGCCGGGTCAAGGCATATACGAAGAGCAATCAGAGAACAACTAATGTGAGGCAACTACAATCTTACTTTCTCTTTCTCTCCCACTATCTCTTATCAATAAATCTTTTTTTTTTTTTTAATTAAGAGGAAAAAAAATTAAGGGTCTGAGAAGAAAGAACCAACTTGTATCTCAGGCTTTTCCCCAAAAAAATAGTATTATTTATTTATTTATTCATTCATTCATTTTAGAGAGGAGAGGAGAGAGAGAGCAGTGGGGGAGGAGCAAGAAGCATCAACTCCCATATGTGCCTTGACCTGGGCAAGCCAGGGTTTTGAACCAACAACTTCAGCATTCCAGGTCAACGTTTTATCCACTGCGCTACCACAGATCAGGCCAGTATCTTAATTTTTAAAAATTATGTGAGATAGCCTGACCTGTGATGGTGCAGTGGATAAAGCGTCGACCTGGGAACACTGAGGTCGCCAGTTCAAAACCCTGCACTGGTCTGGTCAAGGCACATATGGGAGTTGATGCTTCCTGCTCCTCCCTCCTTTCTCTCTTTCTCTCTCTCTCTCTCTCACTCTGTGTCTCCTCTCTAAAATGAATAAAATAAAAATAAATAAATTTTAAAAATTATGTGAGATAATGTATAAATATAATTTTTTAGAATTTTATCTTTTTTGAAAAAGGAATGCAATTTTTACTTTAATAGAAGTTACACAGGGGTCCCCAAACTGCGGCCCTGTGAGGCCATTTATCCAGCCCCCGCCGCACTTCCGGAAGGGGCACCTCTTTCATTGGTGGTCAGTGAGAGGAGCACAGGATGCATCCGCACCCATAGTTCCCATTGAAATACTGGTCAGTTTGTTGATTTAAATTTACTTGTTCTTTATTTTAAATATTGTGTTTGTTCCCGTTTTGTTTTTTTACTTTAAAATAAGATATGTGCAGTGTGCATAGGGATTTGTTCATAGTTTTTTTATAGTCCCACCTTCCAGTGGTCTGAGGGACAGTGAACTGGCCCCCTGTGTAAAAAGTTTGGGGACCTCTGGGTTAACATCTGATAGGAGAAGCCAAACTACACCACCACCTGGTGGCAGCATACTCAAGTCACGGGTTTGATTTATTTTGTTTGAGATGAACAAAACACTGCAAGATAGATTTTTAGACACGACCAGATACCACAGCCATTCCCACCTTTCCGTATCTCCCCATCTCTTTGCTAAAACTCAGCTTCCGTAGTTGGAGCTTCCAAGTTCCCAGCTTTTTGCCTGAGCCCCCTCTGCTCTAGTTTCCCAGCAGAAAAGTCAACCTGGCCTGCCTCCTTCTCCAGCACTTTACCAGCCCCAGAGAGTTTCAGGTCCATTCTGCCCTCCAGCTCTACAACCATGCTAACAGCTCCCTAAACTCTCAGCCCAGCCACCGAGCGGGATGTGGGAATTGGTGAGTACACTTGGAGTGATACGGGTTCGAATCCTGGTTGACTATTTACTGGTTGTGGTCTCTGGACCTTTCTAAAGCCTAGGAGAGCTTTCATTTCCCCATCTAAAAAATAGGATGGGGAGTCTGGATTAAACAAGAGATTTCTTGTTCTTTTTACTGCATGTCTTTCTACAAGAGCTGGAGTGGGTGGAGACAGGAAAGGGGGAATGGGATGGAATGGATCATGGAGGCCGAGTGCCCCTCCATTGCACTGCCTTCTGGGGGCTCCTGTCCAGAAATAGCTAAGGCCCATCCCTGCCTGGAGCGCCCTCACAGTCTCTAGTCTCCACTATAGTCTATCCAGTTCCCTCTTCCAGACTGCCTCAGAGTCCGGTCCCCCAACACGCTGCACTATTTTATAATCCCCTTAGCACTGAAAGGATCATGACTGAACAAAGGCCCTTTGCCCCTTCTTTGGGGCCCAGAGAGGGCAATGCTTTACGCTCTCAAATGGCTCACAAAGGTAGTATTCCAGGCACTTGAGAAGAGGAGAAGTTTCAGAGTAGGGCTTTCCCAAACTCAGCAACCCCCAGAACCTGTCCTAAAGCTTGAGAAATGAGACCTGTGGTGGCGCAGTGGATAAAATGTCGACCTGAAATGCTGAGGTCGCTGGTTTGAAACCTTGGGCTTGCCTGGTCAAGGCACATACGAGAAGCATCTACATTGAGTTGATGCTTCCCACTCCTCCCCATGACTTCCTCTCCTTTACTCTCTCTCTCTAAAACAGTGGTTCTTAACCTTTTTTGAGGTACCCAACCCACCAGTTTCATATGCGCACTCACCGAACCCTTCTTTCGTGATAAATAAAATATGATTTTTTTTCTAAATTCAAGACATAGGTATATGTTTTTTTACTGGTGCACAAAATGAGCCGTGCATGAACATCACCTTGCTCAAAGAACAAAACCAACAAAGTGCATGAACTCACAACAAATTACGGTATTACTTTATTCTGGCCTCCGCGGCAGAGGCTTCTCCAAACCCCTGAGACCGACTCATCGAACCCCTAGGGTCGATAGAACCCAGGTTAAGAACCACTGCTCTAAAACCAATTAAAAAAATATATTTTAAAGCTTAGGAAATGGGTCTCCAGACCGGATGCTGATGCTGCCTGGGTTTTGTTTTGTGGCCTTGGACATGCTGTTTTTCTCCCCTGAGCCACAAGTTCCCCATTTGTAAAGGGGAGCTCTCCAGTCTAGTCCAGCTTCAACAACATGACTGTGGGGCTGCTCAAGGGGTGGGCAGGGTGGGGAGTCCTCCCCTCCCCTGGCTCTTTGGGACCCCACTTGGAAGAGGAGGCACCACTTCCTCTGGGGAAGTGGCTCCCAGGAGGACTCTGTGATGCTCCTCCCCATACTCGCTGTGGGCAGCCAGAGCTAAGTGCTGTATTAATTATTACCAACTCCCTCTGGGAAGCAAATCAAAGTGAGGTCACCATGGTAACCCAGACGTTACAATGTGACCAAATTTTTAAAATGCTCAACATGTTCCAAGCAAATTACCTCTCAATGGAAGAGAAAAGAATGGAACCTCAATCCCACACCTCAGTGGCCTTTGGAAGAAAAGCCTAGGACCCCCATGGTGAACCTCTCTACAAGAGAGCGCAATGTGGGGTGATGAGAGCCCCTGCCTTGAGAGGCCGGAGCTGAGCTGGAAATGACACTCAGGGTTCTGAATGAGGCCTGGCCAGACAGCCAGAGGCCCTGGGTTCTAGTTCCAGCCCCAGCACCAACTTATCTATATCCCCAGGCTGGTGCCCTTCCTCGTCTGTGTCTCCAGTGAAGCTTCACCCAGCAGTATTGCTTCACAGGTCAAAGGACCATATATTGGACGGGAGGCGGGGCATTCAGGAGGTTTGCTAATCCGGCCTACAAGACAGACCTGGATTCAAATCTTACCTCTGCCACCCAGCAGCTGTGTGACTTTGGGCAAATTACTTTACTCCTCTGAGCTTTGGTTCTCTTACAGTAAAAGAGGAGGCTGATAATAGTGTCTCCCCCTTTAGAGTGGTTGTGAACTTTAAATAAGACCTAGGGAGTCTGACCAGGCGGTGGCGCAGTGGATAGAGCGTCGGACTGGGATGTGGAGGACCCAGGTTCGAGATCCCGAGGTCACCAGCGTGAGCGTGAGCTCATCTGATTTGAGCAAGGCTCACCAGCTTGGACCCAAGGTCGCTGGCTCTAGCAAGGGGTCACTTGGTCTGCTGTAACCCCCTGTCAAGGCACATATGAGAAAGCAATCAATGAACAACTAAGGAACCGCAATGAAGAATTGATGTTTCTCATCTCTCTCCCTTCCTGTCTGCTGTCTGTCCCTATCTGTCCCTCTCTCTGACTCTCTGTCTCTCCCACAAAAAGAAAGAAAGAAAGAAAGAAGACCTAGGGAAAGCACTTAGCACAGTGGCAGGTACTACTGTTGTCATCATTGTTTATGCCGCTTAGTGTCCAATGTGCCAGGCACTGAGTTGAGCAAGGTACACATGATCTCACCACATCCCTCCCATGAGACAGTAGCTATTATTAATCCTAGTTTACAGATGTGGAAACTAAGCAAAGTGAGGCAACTCAACGAGGTACACAGACACCCATGGGTGAGGCCTGGATCCCACCCAGATCTGTCTGCGTCGAGAACTCAAGCCTCTAACCTTTTCCTACATGGCCTAAGGAGGAAATGAGACGTGTTGAGTGCCCACCGCAGTGTGTGGCACACAGTAGGTGCTTGTTAAATAATTGGGCACTCATAGGCACATCCAGTTT
This sequence comes from Rhynchonycteris naso, assembly GCA_037038555.1. Lineage (NCBI taxonomy): Eukaryota > Metazoa > Chordata > Mammalia > Chiroptera > Emballonuridae > Rhynchonycteris > Rhynchonycteris naso. Next base: position 219,442,040 of record CM072997.1, on the reverse strand, counting down.
TCATGTTATAGCCACTGTACTGCCCCTGACCCCCTCCCTGTCTTCTGGGGCTTGGGGACCTGGATTTAGTGGGTTCATAACTTCCATGGCTCAGGTAGTGATGGGGAAATTAGAGGAAGAGAACCCCGAGAGACTCCCTCTTCAGGCTACTGCCCAAAATGGTGCCAGTATCTATCTGTGTCATAATAGCTCTGCCTTATCTTACCACCTGTCCCTCCCTCAGGCCCTGGCTTTCCTCACACTGCTGAGACACAGCTGCCCGGAAGCTACCTCTGACCTCATCTCACCCGAATTTCTCTCTAACCTTCGATACCCCCCACCCCACCCTTTACTGCTCACTCAGCACCCCTCCTGCTTACCCTCCCAGGCTCCCCAAGCTGACCTGGCTTTCCAAGGACAATGAGGTCAGACCAGCTGAGTGACAGATGGATTTAATAACTAGCCATTCTTTTATTTTTAACAAATTATTTTATTTTATTTTTACAGGGACAGAGAGAGAGTCAGAGAGAGGGATAGATAGGGACAGACAGACAGGAACAGAGAGGTGAGAAGCATCAATCATTAGTGTTTCGTTGCCATTGCAACACCATAGTTGCTCTGATTGCTTTCTCATATGTGCCTTGACCGCGGGTCCAAGCTGGCGAGCTTTTGCTCAAGCCAGATGGGCCCGCGCTCAAGCTGGCAACCTCGGGGTCTCGAACCTGGGTCTTCCGCATTCCAGTCCGATGCTCTATTCACTGCACCACCACCTGGTCAGGCAATAACTAACCATTCTTACCACCAGCCCACACAGGGGCCAGGGTCCGCCTCATCAGTGAGGGGTAGAGACCACCTTCCCGGCCAGCTCAGGGCCCCCCAGGAGCCAGGAGCAGCTCAAAGTTGAAATCTTGGGATATGGACACCCCAGTTTTAGCCTTTCTCCTTGACGGTGGTATGTCCCTGAGCAGATCACTGCTCTTCTCCGAGCCTCAGTTTCTCCACCTGCAATATGAAGGGGCTAATCCTCGCTGCTGTCTCCTGGGGTTGCTGTGGGGACTGAGCCAGGAGCAGGGGTGATCTAGCTTGTAAATCTCCATGCACATGGAAGAGGTGATTCTGGGTCTTGATCGTCTTGGCTGCTGGCTGGGCTGGGTTCCCCCAGAAGCAGACTCTGGGCCAGGGAGAGGAGAAGTTCCCTTGAGGGGTGATCCCAAGAAGCACTGGTGGGAAGTGGGGAAGTGGAGCGGAGAAGGGTGAATCCAGTTCAGTGTATGCTAATGAGAAGGCTGCAACAGGGAGACCTGGGCTCAGCCCTTCTGCAGAGCTCCAGGAGACAGGGTGGAATGGGCCTCGGATTTGTCTGAATCGAGAGGTGGTTAGATGGAGAGGTAGTTCCATCGGAGGCATGTACATGTGCACAGGAACAGTGATACTGAAGGATGCAGGCAGGGCTCCACATACACGACCTCATTCATTGTTATCCTCACGTCAACCTTCCGAGGGAGGTACTAGTATTAGCCCCATTTTGCAAAGGAGGAATCTGAGACTCAGAGCTGATGTTCACTTGCCCAAGGCAACACCAGGAATAGGGCAAGCATGAGAACTGGCTGCAGGGTGTTTGGTCTTTTTCCTGTCTCTCAGATCCGCAGGGCACATTTGCATGTGGGTTACAACGAGCAGCTAATAAATGTTTAACAATGGGAGGGGAAAACATTGGCTTATAGTGTTTGCTAGTTGCCATGGTATAAATACTCCCACCATGACCAATTTCACACTACCCAAGTGACATCTGTCACTGAACACAGAGTTGACAATGGGCTCTCGTGAGCTGGTCTGAGCTGGCTCCAGCACACCATTGGTTGGAACCTTTTAGGTCTCATCTACCTGCTTAGCCCTCAGCACCAAGCAGACTGAATTTCTCACCAGTCGGACAGACATATCACACCTGTTCCAGCTTCCATGCCTTTGCTTCTACTAGTCCTCCCTCTGGAATTGCCTTTTCTTCCTCTCCGTGTACCCAAATCTTACTGTAACACAGAAGGTCCAGACCCAGAAAATTGATCTGGTGTTGTTGCAAGATCCCTAAGAAACCACAAGGAGAGCCTGACTGGGGGTTGGCACAGTGCATAGAGCATTGGACCGGGACACAGAGGACCCAGGTTCAGAACCCCGAGGTCGCCGGCTTAATCAGAGGCTCACCAGCTTGAGTGCAGGGTCGCTGGCTTGAGCTCAAAGGTCGCTGGCTTGAGCAATGGGTCATTCGCTCTACTATATATAGCCCCCCGTCAAGACACATATGAGAAAGCAATCAATGAACAACTAAGGAGCCACAATGAAGAATTGATGCTTATCTCTCTCTCTTCCTGTCTGTCTGTCCCTCTCTCTGTCTCTCTCGTAAAAAAAAAAAAGAAAGAAAAAGAAACCACAAGGAGGACCAGATGGAGCAGACATAGCCTTTTTTATATATCTACAGGGGCAGCTCTGATGGCAGCTGGTTGATGAAAGCTCCCTGCCTTGCTGGGTGGGGTTATGGTTTAAATAGCTAAGCCCTGACAGTTACTTAAGTGAAATTTTTTGTCTACATGCAAGTAAGCGGGTAAGGTAAGCAGGAGGTAGGAGAAAGGGTATGCGCCATTCTGTGTTCTCCTTCCTTGATAAATATCTGGTGACTCAGTTCCATTGTTCTTAGTAAGACCTTAGTTACAGTTCTACCACCCTCTATTTCAGAGCCTGCAGTAAGGGTCCATCCATGACCAGGCACCATGTGGCTGGGAAGGGGAATGGCCAGATCTGGCATCCACCCTCCACTTCCTCATCTTTAAGAGTCTGCTCGCCCACTTCCTCCAGACTATGTTGGTCAGAAAAATACCTCTAGCTCAGTGGTTCTTAACCCTTTTTGAGGTACCAAACCCACCAGTTTCATATGCGCATTCACCGAACCCTTCTTTAGTGATAAATCAAATATGATTTTTTTTCCAAATTCAAGACATAGGTATATGTTTTTTTACTGGTGCACAAAATGAGCCATTCATGAACATCACCTTGCTCAAAGAACAAAACCAACAAAGTGCATGAACTCACAACAAATTACGGTATTACTTTATTCTGGCCTCCGCAGCAGAGGCTTCTCCGAACCCCTGAGATCGAACCCCCAGGGTTCGATAGAACCCAGGTTAAGAACCACTGCTCTAGCTGCTGTAACAACCAAATAATCTCAAGAATTTAACCCAATTTTAGTTTATTGCCCCCTTGACCTGCAGTCCCCTGCCAGTGGTGAGGATATGAGCGTATGTGTCAGGGGAGGGATTCTTGTCTTTGCAGCCACTTGAACCCAGATTCTTTTAACACTTCAAGTCCAAGCTCACCACAGAAGGGGGAGAGCACGGAGGACTCCACAGATGCTCATCACTTCCACCAACTTTATGGGCCAGAACCACCCCTCCTAATCACCATGGGGCCAGGCAGGGTGGTTGATCTGAAAATGTGATTTTCTTCCTTGTAAATGAAACCATGAAAACAAATCAAAACCAACTTCTCCTTCTACTCCCCCAACTTCCACAGTCCAACCAACTTCTTCTAGAACTTTATAAACAAAAAAGAGGCCACATGCTGAACCTGACAAGCTCAGGGAAAGCTTCCATGGTGGACTTGCAGACCCAGAGACCTCAAATAACCACACAGGATGGTCTGAAATTAAAACTTTCTAACTAAAAGCAGTTCAGGGCAGGTAGTCATGTCCTAGGGCAGTATTTTTCTCTAACAAAAGTCAATGCCTACCTTAATTGAGCCCATGATTGTCTTTTGGCACCTACAATAACATACCTGATAACATACCTCTAAAACTAAGAGTAATCTTTTTTCCAGCCTCCTCGGGGCACAACCACCCCACCAGAGTGAAAACCACAAATCCCCTCATTGTCATTATTACTATGTTAATTGTTAAGTCTTAACTAACATATGCCCACCTATGTATGTGTCTATTACTTTTACGTTTTATCCAATCCCAGAGATTCCCCCCTTTGCTCCTCCTGCCTTCCTAATCTATCATCAAGGAATTCATGTAAATAAACCCCCTTACATCTCACCTTTTGATTCTGATGTATAAAATAAGTGATGAAATTGCCATTTTCTGGGGCATTTTCTCAATCCATTGAGATTCTGCTTCCTGGAAGTTGTTGACAGTTTGGCTCAAATAAACTCATAAAAATTCTGTCCAGGTTTGGATGTTTCTTACATTGACAACAGACAGTCCAGAAACTTTTCTTTGGGTTTTGACTTAGACTGCCCAGCAGCATTATTGGGTTGATCTTTTTTGCTTTCATGAACTCACAGAGGCTGAGCTAAGAAAGGTCCTTAGAAGCAGGGTGCACAGGCGTGATGGTGCAGGTCTAGGAAGGGCCTGACAATCAGTATTTTTAATTAGTGTGTGAAATATATAGTTCAGAGATACAGCTTACATTGGAACCATTGATCTGGTTCAGGTGTCTCATTTCATGGTTGTGGATACTGAGGCCCAGAGAGGGGGAGGAATTTGCCCTAAACCGGTGATGGGCAATCTTTTGAGCTTGGTGTGTCAAAATTGGCCAAAAAACTGAGCATAACTCGGGTGGTGTGTCACTTCAAGAAAAACAGCCTAACCGGAAGCCCCAGAACTAGATGCTCTGTGCTGGAGTTCTGTTATTTTGGCCTACAGACCTCCGGCACAGAGTGTCTACACTACAGCAAATGTTTTATCTTCAGCTACTGCACCTGGCCGTGCAGGAACTGAGGATGAAATGTCCTTCTAGGCATGTGGCCCCATACTTCTCTGGTAATCGAAAATGGCTACGCACCTGACCAGGTGGCGGCGCAGTGAATAGAGCGTCGGACTGGGATGCAGAAGACCCAGGTTTGAGACCCCGAGCTCGCCAGCTTGAGCGTGAGCCCATCTGGCTTGAGCAAAAGCTCACCAGCTTGGACCCAAGGTCGCTGGCTCCAGCAAGGGGTTGCTCGGTCTGCTGAAGGTCCGCGGTCAAGGCACATATGAGAAAGCAATCAATGAACAATTATGGTGTCACAATGGCAATGAAAAACTAATGATTGAGCCTGACCTTTGGTGGCGCAGTGGATAAAGCGTCGACCTGGGAACACTGAGGTCACCAGTTCAAAACCCTGCACTGGTCTGGTCAAGGCACATATGGGAGTTGATGCTTCCAGCTCCTCCCCCCTTTCTCTCTTTCTCTCTCTCTCTCCCTCTCTCTCTCTCTCTCTCACTCTGTGTCTCCTCTCTAAAATGAATAAAATAAAATTTTTTTTTTAAAAAAAAGGGGAGTTCTAAAAAAAAAACCTAATGATTGATGCTTCTCATTTCTCTCTGTTCCTGTCTGTCTGTCCCTATCTATCCCTCTCGCTGACTCTCTTTCTGTCCCTGTAAAGTAAATAAATAAATAAAACATTTAAAAAAAAAAAAGATTGTATAGAAAATGGCTACGCATGTCAGTGCTAACATGCGTGTCATAGGTTTGCCATCATGGCCCTAAACCATGGTCTAAGTAAAAGCTGGATCTGAAACTTGAACCCAGGACTCCTGAATTTTAACCCTGGGCTCTGTCTATACACTATGGTATAGTTCTCCTCAAAAGACCTGACTGTAAACTTCAGCAAAAGACACTGTGGTAAATGCTAAATCTGTCATGTGTTATCAAGATGACCTTAGTGGTCAAAAGATAGTGGTTGAATATAAGCTTGAGGGGGGCCAACTTGGGTTCAAATTCTACCCCTTCCAACTACTTGTTTTGGGATCTTAAATAAGTCTCTCTACCTTTTTGAGCCTTACTTTCCTCATCTGGAAAATGGGGATTCTAATAGTACCTATCCCATAGAATGGTTAGGAGGATAAAAGTTAAGAAAAGTGCTCAGGGCAGTATCTGAAATTGTGTGTGTGTGTGTGTGTGTGTATGCGCGCGTGCTCTACACATATGCTTTATCTTACATATCTGTGCAAAGGACTTTCTTACATACACAAAGGCCACAAACTTAGAAGGATGACTTAAACCACCTAGAGGGGAGGACAGAGAAGGGAGAAATGATACAGCGAGCACAGGACCTTTAATGCTATTTAAAGAGGAAGAAAAATTGCACCTTGGTGCTCCAATGTGATGGAGTGCAGAGAATGCAGTGAGGAGCCCCCATGGGAAAGTCTTGATAAATACTTACTGTTGGTTCTGATTATCTGCAAAGGGAGTGATTGTTCTCAAGGAACACGAGAGGCATCTGGAAACAACCTCAAAGTTTCAGCGACTGAGCAGCCAGATTTTTCATGACAGTCAACTCCAAAATGTACATGCCACGCCCTTGGAAACTCAAGTCGCACAGCTTGATCTCAGTTTCTATCCAATTTGGCACTTAACTAATTGCTTCAAAAATAGCCCCAAGCTGTGTGTGTGCGTATGCAAGCCTGGGCTTTGCTGTGTCCACAGAAACTGTGTGTGTCAGTCAGGGAAGGCAAGGCTCTGCTGCAGTAACAAATCACCCCTACGTCTGAGTGACTTAGAACCACAGAAGTTATTTTCTCAGTCACTCTCCATGTCCACATGGCTTGGCTGGGGTTCTGCCTGTGGCAGGCACCCAGGCACACAGGGTGAAGGAACAGCTGCTAACTCAGTTGTTGCTGTGCCCTGTGGCCGAGGGAAAGAGGGCTCTGGAGGGTCTCACTCAGACAATGAAGTGCTCTGTCCGGGAGGGATTCACATCCTCGCCTGAGTCCAAATGCAGACACCACCTCACTGAGGCAAACCTTGGGCCTATCTCCTTCCCTGTCCGCATAAAGCGGATTCTAGTCTCTTCCTCACAGGATAGTGTGCGGGAAGACCTGACATGGTGCTGTGGAACTCTTACACCAGCGTGAGGGTGGAGAAAGAACTTGATAAAGGATGGGCTATAATAGCCAAAGAGTGGAAACAGTCCACTGTCCATCAACAACTGAAGGGACAAAGAAAAGATGGTACATCCATACAATGGAATAGTATTTATAGCCATAAAAGGAATGAAGCAATGAGCGATACATGTTACAACATAGATGAACCTTAAAAACACTTATGCTAAGTGAAAAAGCCAGCCATGCGAGGTCATGCAGAATATAACCCCTTTTGTATGGCATGTCCACAATAGGCAAGTCCAGAAACACAGAAAGTACATTAGCAATTGCCAGGGGCTGGGGTGGGAAGGAAAGGAGTGGCTGCTTAATGGTGCAGGGTTTCATTTGGGGGTGATGGGAATGTTCTGGGATCAAATAGTGGGGATGGTGGTACAACTTTGTGACTAAAACTTGTAAATTGTACAATATAAAATAGTGAAGTTTGTTATATGAATTATATCAATAATATAAAATTGAAGTAAATAATAATATATAAATGAGGGTTAAGAAATACTCCCATATCCCTGTAGAGTTGTCTGCCCCCCCCCACCCCGCTCCCAAACTGCAAGTCCCCTTTCTAGTTCTCATGTTTTTGTTTTTGTTTTTTCCCCAGGGACAGAGAGAGAGCCAGAGAGAGGGATAGATAGGGACAGACAGACAGGAACGGAGAGAGATGAGAAGCATCAATCATTAGTTTTTCATTAGTTTTTTGTTGTCGTTGTGACACCTTAGTTGTTCACTGATTGCTTTCTCACATGTGCCTTGACTGCGGGCCTTCAGCAGACCGAGCCACCCCTTGCTGGAGCCAGCGACCTTGGGTCCAAGCTGACGAGCTTTTTGCTCAAGCCAGATGGGCCCACGCTCAAGCTGGCAACCTCGAGGTCTCGAACCTGGGTCCTCCGCATCCCAGTCCAATGCTCTATCCACTGCGCCACTGCCTGGTCAGGCTCTAGTTCTCATGTTTATGTTGTCATTTCTGTGGACTGGTCTGGCTCCTCTGGCCTAGGAGCCCTTTGAGGTCATGATGGAGCCTGGTTACTTTCATTGCTCTCTGTGGCCCCTGCTCTGGGGCAGGAAGTGTGGGGTGCAAGACCTGGGTGCGCTCTCACTCCCATTCACAAAGCTGCACCTGCACCGTGTGGCCGGGGAGGGAGCTGGGACCTGGAGCAGGAACTGGGTGTTCCATGGCTGGGGCTGCCTCCCCATTAGTGGATGCCTGGGAGGGAAGAGTCCTCTACTATCAGCTATTCAGCCCCTTCCATTCAGCAAAGAGGAAGGCCATGTTCAGGGAGGGGGGCACTTGTCCAATGTCACACAGTGAGGTGGTGACAGAGCTGGACCAAGATGATACTTCCTGTGTTTATCATCGCTTTGGTCGTGGCAGACAGTTGTCACCACAAAACTGCGGCACCAAACCCAACTGCTTCCCTTCACATGTGCCTCTCCCCCTACCCGCCCAAATGGCTTCTGTCTGGGATCATGGCCCCCTCCCTCTCCCTCTGTGCCCACAGAACGGGGTTCCCAGTGTCAGGGATGAGGCTGGACCTTGTGATAAACGCCCCTCTGGGAGCCATCACCATACCCAAGCCCACAGCCTCACTAAGAGTCATATCCCCACCCCACTTCCAAGGGCTCTGCATTCATGCACTTATTGAGCACCTACTGTGTGCCAGCACCTCTACCACATGCTGAGGTTAAAGGGCATCTAAACCATCCTCTCCAAAACTCACTTGAGACAGGAGTCACCAGGCTGAGGCTGGGGGTGCAGCTCAGGGCCGAACCCACTCCCAGAGTCAGAGACCCCAGCCCTTCCCACCCCAATTATGGAAGGTAGCTCTTGCTGTGACATGTCCAGGACACCCCGAGGACAGTTTCTGACACGGAGAAAACACATTCATGAGTTGGGGCAGGTGGAGCACAGAAATGCTGCATTAAAGGGCTCGACTCACAGAGGGAGAAAACGGTCCATTTCTGATGTGAAAGGGGAGTCTCAGGCGGGCGCTACCCATCATTAACACCTTGCTGACCCCCCGCTAGCCTCCCTTTGAAAAGAGAAACTGGCCCTCAGATTCAGAGCAGTGGGGACACTAGAATCCAGCTAAACAAGGATACTGCTTGATTAACATCACACTCAGGTGATTGCCTAGTTTCTATTTATGGCAACCATACAGTTTTCCATTTACATAGTTTCCTTGGAAAATAAATTATTTAAGTAAAGATGAGTTAATTTTTCAAAACGCACCAAATAACTATCAGTACAGGCAAAGGTGAAAGTCATTTTGAAAGTCCACATCATTCGGGAAACACAGTCCAAGGTTTTCAGGGCTGGGAGGTGGGGGCAACTTAATCCTGACCTCCTCCTGCTGGAAGGAGCCTGGCCTGGACGCTGCACAACTGACCTGACCCTGGCCATGAGTCCTTGTCTCTCAAAGCATCTGGGTGTCAGGCTCCCTGTCTCCAGAGCAACTCTGGGCAGGGTGGTGGCTCAGGAGCCCTGTGGCTGCTCCCTGGTGGGCGGAGGTTGGCCTCCCTCAGATGCTGCAGCCTCCTCAGTGTGAGCTCCACAGCCTAGCCCGGGGGCCTCTGTGTCACCTGTTGCTCAGGACCTGGGAACCGGAGTCCTCCTCTCCCCCCACCACCACACCCGTAACTCTTCCAGTAAATCCCTCAGATCACAAACAAGGAGTCTGATTACCTGGACTCCCGCTCTACCACTCCCATAGGTCACTGTTCTCGGTAAGGCTGAGGTCCCCACACAGAAGACCTGTGTCTCCTCTTCCAGGTTCAGCCCCTCCCATGACCCCCAGGTGCCTGGCTCCCCGCTGCTGAGAAAAGCTGCCCTCTGAATCTGAGGTGGTTTTTCCGACACCTTCCTTTAAAACACCACCACGACCACCTCCAATATCTGTGGTCAGGGTCGGGCCTAAGGTCAGTCTGGTCAGTTGCTGAGGACACAGAATTTATGGAGGCACCATTCTCGGGGACTACCCCCAAAAGGAGGGCCTCCTTGGCTTGTGTGCCCAAGGCACCTCATTGCCCTTCTAGTCCCAGCCCTGTTGCAAAACACAAGAAAATGTGCCGGTTAAAAGAATGTTCTGGGGGTCATTGGGGTTCTGAGTCATTCTCACAGCAGTTAACCCCTAGAGAGACCATGCAACATCCCAGGGAGGCTGACTGACCGGCAAGGCTGCTGCCTGAACACATGTATAAGTGATGTGTTCTGCACGAGGGCGTGAAGCCAAGCGGCACGTGTCGCTGAAATCCAGCCTGTCCCCACTCTGTGTCTGAGTGTGAGGGCTGCGTCAACCGGGAGGAAGCGCCACCTTTCTGCATTTTGTCCATCGGTGAACACTTTCAGTACTCCCTACAAGGAAAGCCAGTGTGCTAGCGGTGGCCTGGAGGGCCTCAGGAAGAAAATGTGATTAGAGGAGCAGGGACTTGTCCTGGGATCCACAGCAGCAGAGCCAGGACCCACGTTTCTTGATTCTTTACTTAATCTTCTTCCATTTACTTTTTAACACACTAGTAAAATATGTTAGAGAACTGAGTATGTCACAGGGGCAGAGGTAAATCGAGTATATGATGCCCCCTTTCTGTCCTTTCTTGTCTGCCCCTCTCTGGCCCTGCCCAAGCAGAGTTAATTCCCTTCTTAGTGTCTTTCAGCAGCTTGGACTTGCCTCTAATCCTGCATCTGCCTTCCCCACTGGACGGTGAATTCCTGGAGGGCAAAGACCGTATCTTGTGGCCTCAGTCTCAGCACAGGGTTTGTGAATTTTGTATGCTGTATATGCATCACCCACATTTCCTGGGGCCCCAGGAGCTCGGTCTCAGCACCACAAGGCAGAGCATTTAATAAGTCACACATCATTAATCAAAAGGAACTTTAAAAGGATTCCAACTGTGATTTGTGTCTCTCTAATACTCTTAAAATCCTTTCCCCTCCATGTCCCTGTCCCTTTTCCTCTCACTTTTTCACTTCAGGCCCTTTATGACACAAAACCTAGAAAGCAGTTTGTCCAGAACAACCCAGAGTCACCTAACAGAGCAAGAGCAGGTGTTGCAAATCAGCTGGCTGCCTTCCACAACCTCATTCTCCTCTTCCTCAAGGCACGAGGCTGCCCTGCTAGATGACATTTACCATCCTCCCTTGCAGGCATAGTCATAGGAATAAGTCCTGGCCACTGGAATGTGAATGGGAGGGATGGTAGCCACTTCCAGGCCTAGGACTTAAGTCACTGTTCCGGCTTCTTCCTCCCCGTTGGCTGACAGCAGACACGGTTGCAACCTGTAATGATGCCAGTCAAGCCTTATGGGTTGGATGAAACCTAGGTTTCTAAACGACTGCATGGAGCAGATCTGGAACATTCTCCCCAGGACTGCTTTGTGAGAAATACACTTCTGTATTCTTCAAGCTGCTGTGTTTTGGTGTTTCATTGCCTTAGTAGTTTAGTTTTATCCCTAAATCGCAGAGCAGGGGAGGGAGAGACGCTGGCTGAGTGGGCACATCAGAATCCTCTTGAGGAGAAAGAGGAAGCAGAGTCTGGGATCACTCCCACGTAAACTTCGTGCCATCACACATTGCAGAATGACTGAATGCCTGGGGTGGTTGCCACTGCAATGACAGTGACTGTTTCTTGTGCAACTAAAGGGGAAGGGGAAAGAATGGGGTCACAGGGCATCAGGGATGCAGTGTTAACAGTGACTCAAAATCGCTGTCAAAACAGTAGAAGCAACTTCATCTTATCCACCATGGCTTCTAAAGGACTTGGGTCCCTGCCGCCCTTCCCTGGGAGGAGAAAAAAGCAGCCCCCCACATTGCACAAAGGCCTCCCTAGAGGAGGGTGACTGGCTTGACCAAGGTCACTCTGGCCGTTAGAGGCGGAAGGGGCCAAAGAAACCTCAAGAGAGGATTTGGTGCCAAAAAGGATTTCAAGCTGGAAGCAGATGGGGTAGCCAGCAAGAAAAACTTCCCGAGGTGGAAAGAGTAACTCAAGAAGCTGCAGCCAAAGACAATGGATGGAAATGAGCAAAAGGATTCCAGGAAGGAGGGAAGCCTGTGGTCTAGGCACCTGGTGAACTCCTTGCAGCTTGCAGGGCCGCCATCATTTACACCGACAGTGCAGGGGGCTGACAGGAGACAGAAAGACTGAGATCTGGAAAGGACCAGGAGTGATGAAGACAAGGCCCGCTAATGTAATTTGCAGAACCTGTTGCAAAATAAAACATGGGGCCCTTGTTCAAAAGCAGAGAAAAAGTGTCATTAAAGGTACACAGGAGCCCTGGCTGGTTTGCTCAGTGGATAGAGCGTTGGCCTACTGTATGGATGTCCCAGGCTTGATTCTTGGTCAGATGACACAAGACAAGTGACCATCTGCTTTTCTCCCCTCCCTCTCCCCCTTTTCTCCTTCTCCTCCTCCCTCAGCCAGTGGCTCTATTGGTTCGAGCACTGGCCGTGGGCACTGAGGATAGCTCTGTTGGTTCCAGTATGTCAGCCTCAGGCACTGAGAATAGGGCAGTTGATTCAAGCATTGACCCCAGATGGGGGTTACCAGGTGGATCCCGGTCAGGGCTCATGTCTGTCTCACTATCTTTCTTCCTCTCACTTAAAAAAAAAAAGGTACACAGGAAACTTTCTGCTTCCTTCTGTGAGCTCTGTCTCTCTCTCTCCACGTCACTGTGGTTTTTATTTGCTATTTAATGTCATTTCAAGTAAAGAGAAATGTAAAATTTAATTAGCATGAGTTTTATCACTCATCTTTATTTTGTGCAATATCAGTTTTAAAGGCAAATATCAGAGCATTTAACTTGGATGTGGAATCACTGAAATTATGCAAATTGTATTTCATGGCTCTTCCCCAAGGGTGCCCAAGCCTGCCAGAGAGGCACACAGGAAGACTATCTAGCCAGCCACAGAGTGAGGGAGCTAGTGCTCCTGGGCATAGGGGTACCTCCAGGATAAAGACTCTCATAGACACCCAGGGGTTCCACCCCACTACTGGGGATGCACCGACTCTCAGGAGCTTTGGCAGATGGGTAACCCCCAAACGCTTTTAAACTGCCATTCGAAGACATGCTCAGTGCCTGAATTGGGGTGTTACCCCACTGAGATGTGGCATCTGGCCAGTCAACTACCACGTGCCAAAATGCTGCCAGCCCAGGGTGGTGATGGCTGCTGCCATGCTCTGCCTCAAGACACTGTGAGGCATGTGCACATGACCTCCCTTCTCTTGTCCTATGCCTGTGACCAGCGTCCTGCCAGGCACCAGAGATAGCTGCATGCAGTGGGTCCTAGGGTACTAATGGGCAGGGGAGCAGGTGGCAGGAGGAGAGACACATATGAGCTGAGACCAAGTCCCTGGCTCATGCTCTCTTGTCCCATCTGACTTCACGTACAAAGTCAAAGATAAAATTATCAAGATTTTCAAGACAGTGAGAAAGGAGCGTAAAATACCAAGCATGGGTCCTTCTGAGCACAGGGCCCTGCACAAGTGCACGGGGAGCGCTCCTGGAAGCTGGCCCTGGAAGGAGTAAAGATTATTTTTAAATCAATGTTCAGAAAAGGTTTTGTTCAGAGGGTAATGTATAAGCAAAAACTTGAAGAGTGAGAGGGAATGAAGCACTCAGGTTTCAGAGGGAGGCGTGTTCCAGGAAGAGGGAACAGCAAGTGCAAAGGCCCTGAGTTGGACACGTGTCTAGTATGTCCAAGGAACAGCAAGGAGGTCCATGTGGCTGAACTGGAGGAATGTGGGGCTACTTGTGCAAGGCCTTAGGCAGGCAGTTTAAAGATTTAGGCTTTTTGACTGAGAGAAGGGGGAAAGCCAAGAAAGTCATTAGAGAAGTGACATGATCAGTGTTTTGTGTGTGTGACAGAGACAGAGAGAGTCAGAGAGAGAGACAGATAGGGACAGACAGACAGGAAGGGAGAGAGATGAGAAGCATCAATTCTTTTATGCAGCCCCTTAGTTGTTCATTGATTGTTTTCTCATATGTGCCTTGACCGGGGGCTACAGAGGAATGAGTGACCCCTTGCTCAAGCCAGTGACCTTGGGCTCAAGCTGGTGAGCCTTGCTCAAACCAAATGAGCCCGCACTCAAGCTGGCAACCTTGGGGTCTCAAACCTGGGTCCTCCGCATCCCAGTCTGATGCTTTATCCACTGCACCACCACCTGGTCAGGTGACACGATCAGTTTTTTAAAGGATTCTTACTAGGTTGAAAATACATTGTAGGAGGCAGGAGCACAACCAGAGGGCCACTGCAGTAATTGAGGAGAGGGATGATGGTGGCTCGAACCAGTCTGGAAGGACAGGTGGTCAGACTCTGGATATTTAGTAATAATAATCCAACAAATATTTATTGGGTCCCCAGTGTGCTGGTTGTAGTTCAAGGCTCAAAATGTAAAGCTGGAAAGACAAGGTTCCTGCTATTATGGAGCTGATATTCTGGTGAGATAGAGGCAGATGATAAGCAAAGAAAGGAAGAATAAGAAAAATATTGGACAGTGATAGTGCTCTACATACAATTAAAATCAGGTGACTGGAATAATTCAGATGGGTGGTCAAGGAGGGCCTTTGGTGACATTTAAGCTGAAATTTGAAAAACAAGGAGCCACCATGGGATCAGGGGAACATCATTCCAAGCAGAGGGCACAGCATGTGCAAAGGCCCTCTGTATTAGCTCAGGCTGCCATAAAAAAATATTGTAGACTGGAGGGCTTAAACAACAGAAATTAATTTTTCTTACAGATTTGGCGGCTTGGGAACCCAGATCAAGGTTGCCCACATCAAGGTTGCCCACTGAATCGGGTCCTGGTGAGAGCCCTCTTCCTGGCTGGCAGCCACCTCCTTTTTTGCTATGTCCTCAGGCAGTCTTTCCGCAGTACGTGCTCGCAGACACTCTTCCTCTTCTTATAAAGCCACAGTCCTAACTTATTAGGATTCCACACTATGACCTCATTTAAACTTCATTATCTTCTAAAAGCCCTATCTCCATGTACAGTCACATTGGGGGTTAGGGCTTAAACATATGAATTTGGGGGGAACACAGTTAAATTCTTAGCACCCTGAGTTGGAAAATAAGCGTGATCAATCCAAGGCAAGATAAAGAGAAGGCCAGTGGACCAGGGGGAGAGTGGTCCCGACGGACCTGGGAGAAGCAGGCAGTGGTCAACCTTTATAAGCCAGGCTAGGAAATTTGGATTTTTCTCTACGTGCTGACCACTTTTGAGCACTTCCTATGTACCAGGTACTTGCTAACGGCCCTTTGGGGAAGGGCTTATTATAATTGTCAAATAACCCTACTAGGTAGATATTATCTCTACTAACCTTTCAGGGAAGGAGACTGCAGGCTGAGCACCAATGTTTGGAGCTTGGAGACAGGGTGTACTCACCGTGTTTCTGCTCAGGCCCCAGGAGATGAGTTTAGCGGAGCCAGGAGCATGGTCGCCCCAGGCAGGGCGGCCTCAGGCGAAGACACTGGATTCAATCCAGTGGAGACACATTAAGCACCTGGTGAGAGATTACAAAACCTCAGCATGAATCAGTCACAGTCTCAGTGAGTTAAGACAGGGTTCCTCTAGGTCAGGTTCTCAGGTCTTCTCTGTCCCAATCTCCTGGGGCACAGATTCCTGAGCCCCACCCAGTGGATACAGAAACTCTGAGGCTGTTGCTTTGGAATTTTCATTTTTGGTAAGCATACCAGGGGCACGGCTGCTGTGGGGCAGAGGGCAAGGCATAGGCCAGCTGGAAAGGGGGCCCCAAGGGAGACAGGCATTCACATCATCTGTGGAGGGGCCTGAGTGGCTTCTGCTGCCCTGCGAGGTATAGCTGAATGACTTCTTGGAGAAAGGGGTGCTTCAGTTGGATGTTGAAGGGGGAAGGATTTCGCAGGGTAGAGAATTGGGAGAGAGGGGAGAACATTCCAAGCAGATACTGCAGACGCAAAAATGTGGAGGCTGGGATGACTAAAGAGAGGACGAAAACAGGTGAGAAGAGGTTGTGCGCAAACTTTCTTTGCTCCCCACTGTGACCAAGGGACACTGTGACCAGAGTTAGCTTCATTAGTCTGCAACAGCTGTGGGGACAGGACTATTACAAACTGGCTTCTGTTGGCTGCATGGGTAGCCCCCTCTTCCCTTGCCTAAGCCCCCAAGAGTCACTAACGGATGATGAATCAGCTGGGCCCATTGGCCCAACTTCTGTTCTTCCTTCTAAGGAGATAGAGCAATGATTTCACAGGCTTTTATTCTAAAAAACAAAGGGGCTGGATGGAGCCTTGGGAGAAAGAGCGAGGACCCCTGTGTGGGGCATGGCTGACCTTATGGCCCTTCCCGGGGGGGGGGGGCTCAATATGTTGGCTGGGTAGAGGGTATGGGAGGCAGCCTGTCTCTCAACTGGGGCCCCAAGCCTGCTCTGGCCACTCCTCTGCTCAGAGCAGTCACACCCAGAGGGATCCTGCAGGGACCCTGGAGCTGGGTGGTTCACAAGAACAGACTTAAATATTCAGCAACTTTGCAAACAGTTTGTTAAACTTTTGGTGACTTGAAATTGGTCCTGTTAGGTGAGTTTACACCATGGAAATTCGCAAAAAGAAAAAAAATCCAAAACATAAGCCTTATTTTAAATTATGAGAGTCAAGACAAAATTCCTCTATCAAATTGCTCTACAAGTTCTCAGCTCTTAATTTTTGTATTATCAATGATAGAGATGGCCTTGTCCAGGGATCTGTGTGACAAGCAAAATCTAGGACAAATGCAACCCTAGTAAGAGCGAAGTGCTCTCAAACAAATCTCATCTTGGAAATGGAGAATCTGTTGCTCAGAGAAGGCAAGTGGTCTGCCCAAGACCACACAGCTGGTGAGTGGCAGGGCTGGGATTCAAACCTGCAGCTGTCTGCTTTATTGTACTCAACCCATTTGGCATATGCAGCCCAGTTCTTTGGCAAAGCCCCTTTGGCCGGGACTCTTACCCTTGCCCGCCTCTTAACACAAGGTCAAGAGCCTTGAAGACAGGGAAATAGAGCGAACGTAAGAAGGAAGCTTCCTCGCCCAGGGTCCCACTGCAAGAGGTAGCTGGCCTCCATGTCTCCTGACACCAGCCTTGCTCTAGTTCACCACTCTACCTGCCACACCAGACATTGCCAAGAAGGGCAAGGGAAAGAGAGGCAGGAAGAGGCAGGGGACTCATCAATTGCTGGCAGCGCAAGGTGCGTTGTTATTCTTAATTAGCTCAGCAGCTCCACAGACAAAGACCTCTCTGTGGCTGCCCAGGCTGAAGAGGAGACAGCTGTTAGACCTACCGAGGATGGCAGTTTGGATAGCTAGGGGCCTCTTAGGAGCACATTCCCCGGCGCCTGTAGGTGCTGCTGCTTCTCCACCTGCACAGCACAGGGTCATCCACTTGCTGGGCACACTCTGAGAACCAGAGGACAGAACTTAGGTCCTTGGATGTGTATTGGGCACCTGCTCTGTGCCAGGCACTGGTCAGCTGCTCCAGGGAACACTGGAGTGAGTGATGGTCTCCAGGCATGCTCAGCTGCTGGGGATGCAACAGCTTCACCAAAAACCACTAAAAACAAATGATAACCAGAGTTACCCTTTACTGGGCTCTTGCAACATGCCAGATACTAGGCTAAGCATTTTCCACATATTATCCCACAAAAGCCTGCGAAGCCTTCTAAAGCCGCTATTATCCCCCTCATACACATAAGGAAACGGAGGCACAGTTAGCTGAAATTGCATATATATACGGAGGATTTTGTTTTAGAGGCCAGGTACATAGAACTCCTGGGTCAAACATTAGTACCTGTGTGTGTTGCGGTGGGAAGTGAGGTGTGCAGGGAGCTGTGACTGGGAGTACCGGGAAGGAGGCCAACTGGATATTCTGGGCCAAGGTAGGGAGGCTGGCAGAGTTGAGAAGGCAATCTGGTTGGGTGTTTCTGGAAGAGGAAGCGACATGGAAAGAGTCTAAGGAGGGGAGGGGTCAGAGGCAACTGGTTGGGGCTGCTGGGTCAGTGGGACACAGCAGGCAGGAGAGGACCTGAGGACTGGGCGAAAGGTCAGAGGCAACTCTAAGCAGGAAACTCCTTGAGTTTCTCTGACTCACAGTAACCCAGGTTACCTCTCACTCCTTGGAAAGAGTCTGTCTCAGACCTAGCCCTAGGGGGGTGGGGGGTGGCCCTATCCCACCAGTAGGGAGTGGGAGTGGGGCACTCCGAGGTGAACTAGATTACTCACAGCTCAGACTGGGCCAGGCTGGTTCTAATCCCAAGAGAACTCCCTTCCCTGGGAGCCAACCAAGAATTGTGATAATAATAACCACCCCATCGTCACTGTTCATCCAGTTAGGAAAGTGATTTTAGTTTTATTAAAATATGCAATATTTTAATTATGCCTGGCACTTATTACGTGCCAGGCATAATTTCAAAGATGTCTCAAACATTAACTCTTTTAATCCTCACAACCACCCATAAAGTATAATGCCCATTTTATCTATTTATTATTTTAAAAATAGAATCCCCATTTTCAGGGGAGGAAACTGAGGCCAATAGATTTAAATAACTTGTCTAAAGTCATAAAGTAAAGAAATGGGGGGAGATGGGATCCCAGGTTCCAGTATCCATTTCTTTAACCAGTGTGCTCTGCTAGTGGGGGCAAGAATACATCCTCTGCTATAAAAACTCCCATTTTACAGATGGAATAACTGAGGCCTAACCAGATGAAGGGACTGGCTGGCTCAGAGGGAAGTAAGGAGGACAGATCACTTGAGGAAAGCAGGGCTCCTAATCCTAGCCTCGGCTCTGTACTGGTCCCTAATGCAAGCACAGTGATAGCTGGAGAGAAGCTAGAGCCCTCCCAGCTCCCTGGCACCCCCTATCTCATTGGGGTCCCTTCAGGGCCCAGTGGGGGAGAAAACAGTAAGAGTACAATTCTAACATCATTTTCTTAAAGACAAAGGCTAGTTAATCCCATAATTAGCTTCCCCATTCTTTTCATTGTTTTTTTTTTCCCCCTCTGTGATTACCAACAGATAGATGATCATTGTAGAAATTTTCACAAAGATCAGATAAGGAAAAAAAAGAAAAAGAAAAAGAATAATCATCTTAAAATTCCTTTTGAAGACTGATATATTTTCAAAATTTCTTTGCTCCCTCTCTGTTGAAGCATTCAAGCTAGATGGCAAGAGACTTGGTATCTGGTCCTGGCTTGATGTGTGACCTTGGGCAAATCCCTGCCCTTCTCTGGGCTACATCTCAACTGTAAAATGAAAGTTTGGACATGGTGACCTCAGGAAAGACCCCTCACAGCTCTGACCTTCTGTTTCTGCTTCTGTTTCTGGGACTGGCAGAAAAGTCACAAACAGGCTGCCCCTCTGCAGGGGATGGGTGGCTGACAGCTCACAGCAAGTCACCTCCGGGAGGATGTGATGGCCCTGTAAACAGCATTGACTGCAGGAACAGTGTTCCAGGCCTGCCTGCTTTACTGGGCCCATATGGTGGCCCCAGCCAGCCGGACACCACCTGCTGCCCTTCACCAGCCAGCCCTGGTTTTGGAGAACATTAGGCTTCAAAATGTTCTCTCTACTGCCCTAGGATGCAGCTGGCTTGGCTACAGTAAGAGAGCAGCGGAGCTTAGCCTACCTACCCATCGCCACAGTCCTTCATGGGAGAAGGTAGCATAGTGTGGTGAAAAGCTGCGTAGAGGGAGGGAGGGAAGAAGGAAGGAAGGAAAGAAATACTGATTTTATTCCAACTCCATATGGACTTCTTGTTGGGCATTTGGGATTCAGAAATGAATCAGAAAAACTTCATTGCCCTTGAAGGACACACAGTCTAGTCCGGGTGAGAAGAGTAGAAACAGACAGCAGCAACATTGTCATGCCAAAAGCTCAGGCCTGTGGAATCTCCACAGGGAGAAGCCTAACCAATGGGTGGTAGCCAGGGAAGGCTTACTAGAGGAGACAGCTTTATAGGTGAGTTATCAAAGACAGAACTTGGGCCTGACCTGTGGTGGTGCAGTGGATAAAGCGTCAACCTGGGAACACTGAGGTCACCAGTTCAAAACCCTGCACTGGTCTGGTCAAGGCATATATGGGAGTTGATGCTTCCAGCTCCTCCCCCCTTTCTTCCTCTCTCTCTCTCTCTCACTCTCTCACTCTGTGTCTCCTCTCTAAAATGAAAAAAAAAAAAAAAGACAGAACTTGGCATTTTCAACTCATGTTATTTAATTCTTACAGACAGTCCGGGGGTAGGTATTGCCACCCATTTTACAGGTGAGGCTCAGAAAGGTGAGTACACAACCACCGAAAGAAGGAAAGTTGGGATTAAACCCCTGGCACTCTCTACTCTGGCCTCTGTGCCTGGGTTTGCGTTTGATCCCAGCCTCTGACTCAGAGACCCTCGGTGAGTGCTTCTCTCCTGGGCCTTGGGCTCTTACCCGGTTCTATTGTCAAATGGGTTTATTGCTGGCTGCAGTGTTGTTGGAGGAGCAAAGGACAGAAGGGCTGAAAAAGCACTTAATTTATAAACTGAGAGAGGAAATGTCAGCAATGGCCCCCATCCAGCTGGAGTTAGCACAGCCCAGACTTTCCCCAGACATAGAAACAGCACTCCTGTCTTCTGAGCCAGGAGCAATCCCAGAGGTTGAAGTTTGCCTTGCTGAGGCACCCCCATCTAGAAGCAAAATATATGTGCTTTCCTTTTGACTTCTTTTGGCAAAGCCAGCCGGGATGGCACAGGATCCTAGAGAGAATTCCAACTCCTGGAGTTAGATGATCTGTGCTTGAGGAATTCTAGCATCCAGACTCACTTCCAAGTGCCTCCTAGCAAGCAGGGCAGGGTCTGGGTCTAAGTCATGCAGCACCTGGCCCTGGAGATATGAAGGATCACTAGACATAGCAGCTCATCTCATTTTACAGATCAAGACCCAGAGAGGGAAAGGCCTTACCGAGGTTACACAGCAAGTCAGAGCCAGAGCTAAGGCTTCTTTCCCTGAACCTCAGAGCATAACACCCAGACCATATCCTCTCTTGGCTACTTGGGGAGTGGGGCAAGTATGGGGTAGCCCAGCAAGCCTAGGTGGTACCAGGGAACAGCCTGGGTGCTACTGCGGTAATAAAATGCAACTGATCTTGCTACAGCAAGCTTTTTTTAAAAAAACTTCTTTTTATTTATTTTTTATTTTATTCATTTTTTCTTTTTAGAGAGGAGAGAGAGAGAGAGAGAGAGAGAAAGAGAGAAAAGGGGGGAGGAGCTGGAAGTATCAACTCCCATATGTGCCTTGACCAGACCAGTGCAGGGTTTTGAACTGGCGACCTCAGTGTTCCCAGGTCGACACTTTTATCCACTGCGCCACCACAGGTCAGGCTACAGCAAGCTTTTATATACACTTTGCCCCAGCGAAGTTCTATAACCTCCACCTCTCCTTCTAAGCCTCCCATTGCACTGGGCATCCCCTCCTCTTGAACATGACCCTTCTCTCTGGCCCTCAGTCTTCCCATTTATAAAATGGTCTCCAAGTACCCTAATGCTGCACTGCCTACAAATCCTGAGCCCGAGCCGTCCGCGGCGGAGGAGGCGGCTCACGGACCTCCCGACTCCTACTGGGTGAGTAGTAATGGAACTGGAAAGAGGGACGGCCTTCTGGGGCTTTGGGCTCCCTACCTAAAGGGTGGCCTTTGTCTAGCCTCGGGGAGCAAGGGCTGGGGCCGCGAGAGGCCGGCCGGGTGTCGGGGGCGGGGTCCTGGGCGGCCCTCGCCCCGCCCCATGAAACGTCCGTGCGGAGCTCGCGCTGGGAGGGGAGGAGCGCGGAGCACACTAGCCGCCCGGCCCCGGCGGAAAGTTTTTCCCTGACGGAGTTTTGGCGGCGGCGGCGGCAGCGGCCGGAACGGCTATGGACGCGCTCAAGTCCGCCGGGAGGGCACTGATCCGTAGCCCCAGCCTCGCCAAGCAGAGCTGGGGGGGCGGCGGCCGGCACCGGAGTGAGTGTGTGCGAGTCCTCCGGGGCCGGGCGGGGGTCAGGAGGCGCGGATCGGCCTCTCGCTAGCGCCCAGTGGGGGAGGCGGGGCCTGACCCGCGCCCTGCGGGGTTAAGGGTCGCCCAGGGTCAAGTTGTGCCTCCTCTCGCGTGCCCGCTTGGTGCAGCTGGGCAGGAGGGACAGAAGCTGGGGGACGAGACCGCAGCTCGCGGCCCTAGGTGCATGCGGCAGTGGGAAAGGGGTTGCAGGTCAGGAGAAGAGACCTGCTTGATCCCCTGCACCTCGCCACCCGGGACAGCTAATGGGAGGTTGGAGTTTAGCGTCGGTGCCCCGGGCAAGGGGAGTGAGAACGGGCGCAGCCGCTTGGGAGTATGCCCCATCCCCTCACCCTGCGCCCCAGCCGCGACAGTGGTGTCCGGAGGGAGCCCACTTGCCCCCTCCACCTGTCCAACTCAGGAGGTCATTTTTTGGCTTCCAGGCGCCCAGAAACTGTTTCAGGTATGGGTCTGGGTTCTCAGGTACCTACTGGAAGTTGGGTCGAGGTCAGCCTAGGGTTTCAGAAGGTACCACACAGCCGGCTACTTAGACCCCTGCGTCCCCTCCTCTAGCGGAGTCCAGGTGTCGAGGCTAGCGTCCTGGCTCTTTCTGAAACCTGTTTCCTCTCGCACCTTTCCCCTCGAGCTTCCAAGGTCCCTGGGCGCCCAGGCGAATTACAGACTTGCTACCACCTCTCCCCACGGCGTCTGGGAGGCTGGGAGGGACCTCATCCGGCCTCCCTCCTCTCCTCGTCTCGAGTTACTCTAAGGGAACTCGTCACCTAGCACCTTCCCCCGGGGCCTGAGAAACCTAGTCTTAAGTCCTTGCTTTTGCTAGGACAAACTAGGTGGCTTGTCTAGAGTCACATAGACTTTCCTGGTAGATGTGGAGCCAAAGCCAGAACTCCTACACCACCACACCACCCCTCCCCCACCCCCGCTAATCACCTGGACCCTGGCCTCTCCCCGGACCTGGAAACCTCTGACAGTATAGTCACACCCCACCCCTTCCCTTTGTGTTCCTGGGCTCAGCTAGGGGAGCTGGAGTTCCCTCAGCCCAGGCGTGCCAGCGTGTCTGGGCCTAGAGAGCCCGCCCTGCCCCTCCTCTTGAACTCTGCTGTTCCAGCTGTGGCCACCTCCTAAACCAAGACTGGCATTGGCAACATGGGCTGGTGCCTGTGGGTGGGGGTGGAATCAGAAACCCGTTAGGGCCAGGCCAGGCATGCACCATCTCCCACACTTAATGACTCCCAAAATAGCCCTTCAAATATTTGTGGGATTTTACCAGGACTTCTGAGAATAATGAACTATTCCAGGGGGGAAACCCTGCCGTTTCTCTTGGGGTGAGGGAGGGAGCGGGCACAGGGCAGGGGAAGAAAACTTAAAAGCCCCTCTGATTCTGGGGAACTGGAAGTCTTTGATGGTGGAAAAGAATTTCTCCTGCCTGCTCTGATCCTGAACAAGCTACTGTCCTTTTCTAAACCTCAGTTTCTTTATCTGTAAAATGGAAATAAAGATTCTCATCTGGCAGGGGTATTGAGAAGGTTATTGATAATTATGCTTCCTTCTGACATGTAATGGGTGATTTCCCTCTCCCCCACTGCCCTTGCCCCACCTGTAGTTATATGTACGTTCCACATGACTCTTACTGTGGTGGAACAAATTTCGGGGGTCTCAGAGCCTATCTATACTTGCAGAAGGGAGGAGAGGAGAACCCTTCTCTCCTATAGACCTCCAGTAAGCCCAGAGTGCTGTCCTGGGGCTTTCCAGACCTAGAATGAGCTGGGTTGAATCCCTATCTGCCCCTCAATATTAAGTCTCAGTTTCCTCATATAACAATTATAAATAACAGTAGCACCCATTTCAGGTGTTTTTTTGTGTGTGTGTGTGTGGGAGTTAAATGAACCGTGTTTTGTCTGGCATAGAGAAAGAGTTGGATAAATGGTAACTGCTGCTTTTGTCATTTAATGTTTTGTACAGCATTTTTGTTCTCATTATTTCATTTGCTCCTGTGAGGTAATGGCAAGGATTCTTATCAGACCCATTTTAGAGATAAAGGAACAGAAGCTTAGGGAAGTGGAGTCACTGATGATGGTACCAAGCTTCTGACAGCTTCCGAGAGGCAATGTTCCAAATCCCCAGGCCAGATGTCTTATCACTGTGCCTCATAGATTCTGGTCACCCAAGGAGCTGGTGCAGGCCCCATTCAGGTTGGACCAGCAGCCACTGAGGACAGTGGTGGCCATAAGATAGAGAGGGAAGCTATAGTGTCTGAGGTGGGATATGGGGGCAGCCTGACCTGTGGTGGTGTCCCAGCCAGGCCCTGGGCTCAGACCTTGAGAATTGGGTTGTTTTTGGGCCAAACTGAAACCAGGGGAATTAAGGGTAGACTTGACACCTACTATCAGCTGTGACCTGCTCCTCACCCCTCAAGGTCCTCAGCTGGGATTGGCATGATTATTGTTTTATTTGTGGAGAAACTGAAGCCCAGAGAAAGGAGGCAGGTTGCCCGAGGTCACACTGCAAAGCCAGGACCCTAGGCCTCTTTGCAATGAAGCTCTTGGCTCCGTTTCCTGACTTCGAAGGAGGCTTCTCTCCTCCCACATGTGGCTCTTCCTCCCCTCATCTTCAGATAAAATTTTTATATCAGTCCCTGGCCAGGGATTTTCCTTTTTTCAGCTGTCTGGAAGGTTGACTCACCCTGGCCCTGCAGGGCCCTTTTCCCAAGAGGGTCCCTCTGACCCTTGGGCTCCTTCACCGGTGTGCCAACCTATCAGAGAACTCAGAACAGCTGGAGAAATATGAGGCACAGTTTCAGTAAAGCTAGTTCATGATGGCAGGTGAGGATCAGAGGATCTAGTCAAAAGATATAAACACTCAAACCATAATATTTATTGAGCACTGGCTATGTGTCAGACTCTGATGGAGGCATTGGGGTGTCTGGTGGACGAGATGGTCTCCCCCTCCCCGATAGTGTTTACGTCTGGTAGAGGAGGCTGGCTGTCCCTGGTGCACACGATGAGTATGTTGGGGTAGTGGTGACGCTATAAAGAATGATAAAGTAGGATGAAGAAATGATGGGGACAGCTTCCTTACATAGGAGGGTGTCTTAATTTTGGTTCTTCTAGAAGCAGATGCTGAGACAAAGATCTCAGTACAAGTCACTTATTTGGGAAGAGGTCCCAGGAAATATTATTAGGAAGAGTAAGAAAAAAAAGTCCAAAAAGTGAGCACAATGAACCCACTTACCACTGTGGGCAATGGGAGCGCCACTCTGTGGGGAGCTCTGGGAAGAGGTGTGGAATGTGCCGTGTAGTTACTCTGGGCGCAGTTCTGTCAGTGGTGGGTGCAGGGCTGCTGGGGGTGGGGGTCTGCATGGGCATCATGGGTCTCCAGCTGTCAAAGACAGCTGCAGGCAGAGTGGAGTATTAGGTCGTATATGTGGAAATGGTCCCCACCAAGGGGGTAAAAGTGGGACACTGATAGTGTCAGTACAGGAAGTCAGGGAAGGACTTTCAGAGAAGGTGACTTTGGAACACATATGTGAAAAAGGGAGAGAGGAATCTGGGAACAGCATTCTATCCAGAGGGAATAGCAAGTACAAGGGACATTTGACTGGAGGCTGGGATTCTGCTTCTCACAGGTCTGGCAGCAGAGAGGTATGTGGCTTAAAGGAGTCAGGACATCTGTTACCCACTGAGGGTGAGCCAGACCCTCCTTTCAGGCAGTTCTGCAGAGCAGGATGCCAGCCTCTCTTGGGTGATCCTGAGCCTTGCATAGGAAGGGGAGTGCTGGATTCAGGTGTGGGTAAAGAGCATGGGCTGTGGGATTCAACACCCAGCACTGTCAGTTCTGAACTATGGCCAGACTCCTCTGAGCTTCTTTATCTGTGAAACGGTAATCCTCATAGTTCCTTGACTCTTCTCATAAAATACTGTAAATGGCTGTGTATGCATTAAAGCTCTTTGCATTTGACCCCTGGAAGTGACAATTGCTGATACATAAGTGGCACCTGGTATGTACCAAGCATGGTTCTAAGCCCACCTCATGTGTGAACTCATTTTACCCTTACAACAGCCCCATGGGGTGGATAATGTTATTGTCCCCATTAGGAAATGGTAACTTCTCTATTATCATTTTTAAATTTTCTCTTAACTTCTGAAATTTGCCTGGAAATTTTCACATCCTGAACTCTTCTGATGATGCCCCTGAGGGACTGAACCCATTTGTCAGATAAAGAGACTGTGGCCTAGAGAAGCAGCCCTCAGAGCCCCCTTGTGAGATGTCACTCTGAGGGTTTTGAGGCCATCTCCCCACCAGATTGGGGGAGGCCGGAGGCTAAGGCCCCAATCGGAGGTCCCCTCCCCCCACCCCCACCCCACCCACCCGCCCATGGGTTTGGCTGCAACTCTGGGGCAGCAGAAGGGGCACAGGGACATACCCTGCCCATCGCTGACTCCCAGGCAGGGGGCCTTAATGAGGATAGAGCACATGTTTGCCGCTGTAAGTTAGACTGGGCATCTGGTCTGTCCCCAGCTAGCTCTGATAGCAGGTCATCTGTAAAATTGCGAAGTAATAGCCTAGTCATTACCCACCACAAGGCCAAAAATAACCTCGACTGGAACAAAGCTGTGGACTGAGGCCTGTATTTGTCTGGAGGCCTCTGAGAGCTCTTCCGGAAGCCCAGGCTCCTCCTGGGAAGGCGCCTGTGGCCTCCAGCCCATGTGAGGTGGCTGGACAGTGAACAGGGCGGGCGGGCTAGTGAATTCTACCTCTGCCCATATGGAGTGCTCCTAGGGGCTGGTTTCTTGGAGAGGGCATGGAGCATGGGAGAGCGTTCACCTCATTAAAAAGATGAGTCGTGCCCAGGAGTGTAGGAGCAGAGACTGGCTTCGCTGGAGGGGAGTGAGGAGGATCTCTGCCAGTCCTAGTAGGGCCGGGGAATGGGAGGTGGGCAAGGGAGAAGTAGGACAGCTAGAGCAGCAACATGGGGCAGGAATGCGCCTTCTCTATACCAGCTTTTGGGGGAGGCAGACATGAATGGGCGTCCTTCAAGAGGAAGAACAAGGCGGGCAGCTGCTTGACTGTGGGAGGAAGTAAAGGAAATAGAAGCAGGAGCAACACACTGACAGGAGGGATGAGTCTAAGTAGGAGGCACGATTGGGCGGGGCCTTCTGCTGAGCTAGTCCCAGTGAGGGGCATAACTGGGCGGGGCCTTCTACTGAGCTAGTCCCAGTGAGGGGCATAACTGGGCGGGGCCTTCTGCTGAGCTAGTCCTAGTGAGGGGCATAACTGGGCGGGGCCTTCTACTGAGCTAGTCCCAGTGAGGGGCATAACTGGGCGGGGCCTTCTGAGCTAGTCCCAGTGAGGGGCATTACTGGGCGGGGCCTTCTACTGGGCTCATTACATTTTATCATCAAAGGGTCAAAAAGACCCCTGTAAGCCAGGGACTGTTGTTTCCCCCACTTTATAGATGAGAAGAAAACTGAGGCTCAAGGAAGGTGATAAACTTGCTCAAGTCTACTTGGCGTCAGAACTGGGATTCTAGAATTAAATTGCTTATAATGACTAGGCAATACTGCCTCAAAGAAGGCTTCTTCTGCCTGACCAGGCGGTGGCGCAGTGAATAGAGCGTCGGACTGGGATGCGGAAAACCCAGGTTTGAGACCCCGAGGTCGCCAGCTTGAGCGTGGGTCCATCTGGCTTGAGCAAAAGCTCGCCAGCTTGGACCCAAGGTCGCTGGCTCCAGCAACCAGTCTGCTGAAGGCCCGCGATCAAGGCACATGTGAGAAAGCAATCAGTGAACAACTAAGGTGTCTCAACGGCAAAGAAAAACTAATGATTGATGCTTCTCACCTTTCTCTGTTCCTGTCTGTCTGTCCCTATCTATCCCTCTCTCTGACTCTCTCTGTCCCTGTAAGAAAAAAAAAAAGAAGAAGGCTTCATCCTGGAGGAGGCTGGATGTGAGAGGAAAGGTGTTTATGGTAGAGGGAATGCTTGAGCGAAGGCATAGAAGTGGGAGAGTAAATGTTCTATCATGAGGAAGAAGCTCTGCATGGTTAGAGCTTCTGTGGTGCGCGTGCGTGCGTGTGCGTGTGTGTGTGTGTGTGTGTGTGTGTGTGTGTGTATAGGGAGGGTGTTATGAGAGAGGAGACCTGGGAACTGTAACTCCCCCAATGGTCATCGCAGGAATTGTCAGTAGTGGATTGGGAGCTGGGGGTCCCATCACTGGGTGACCTTGCACAAGTCCCATTCTTTGGGCTCAGTTTCATCATCTGTGGAGGGAGAGTTTGGGAAGAAGGTCCCTGAGACATGAATGGCAACCAGCTTACAAGGGCCCTCTTCCAGGAGGCCATAGAATAGGGGAAGGGTTAGGCCAGGGAAGGAGGAATGCAGAAAAATGTCAAGCATTTCAGAGGTCAAGGAGGGCTGGGGAATGTTTTGACAGCGAAGAGGTTGTCTGTGACCTTGGCAAGCTTTGGCCTTTTGGAATGGAGGGAGCGGAAGTGGCTTTGGGGATGGGCCAGGAAAGGGCTAAGCTGGAGAAAATGGGAGAGTGGGGATATGAAAATGCTGGTGATGGATAATGAGACGAACAAGGCCACCCCTGATCGATTGGTATTGCCGGCCTGGAGCCCTGTGTTGAGAAACAGTCCAAAGCCTGTAAATCAGAGGGAATAGGTAGCTACAATTGATTAGTAGTATCTGGCAAGGACACAGGATACAGGCATAGCAGCACGTACTTTGCCATCCCTGCTTAGATGGATTTCTGGTTGTAAGTGGTGGTCTGAGTATATACCAACAGAGGGGAAGCCTAAGGAATTAGGGACTGGGAGACGAAATACCTCTGGCTCCAGGAACTTCTCTCTGGCCTTTTACTAACATTAAGGCACTACCTCATGGGAAGGTAGTATTATTGCCTAATGGGCAGGTTTTGGGCTTTAGAGTCAGATAGACAGCTAATTTGACAAAACTGGTCTTTGGAATCTCAGTTTCCTCGTCTGTGAAATAGGAATTTAAAAAATGCCTGCTTGCAAGGTAGCTGGGAATGTTAGAGGTATTGGTAAGAGCTGTTGCTTTGTGGTCATTGTCATCTGTGCCTTGATAGTTCTGTTTTGTCCTGATGATGGTAGTGGCATTCTTGGTTTCTTTGAAAGGAAGGCCTTTATCTGAGTTGCTTTTGGGCTCCCATCACACAGCCCAGGACAGGTACACTTAAGAGACTTTCGGATTATTTTTGGAAGATCAAATGAAATAGGCTCTTGGTTGATGGGACCAAGGATAGAGTCACTTTGAGGTCTTCTCAGTATGGGCTGGACCTCAGGTTGAGGAGGAAGCCCAGGGGCAAGGGCTGGAGCTCCGTGGGCCAGGGGCCAGAGCTGAGGATGGTATTGAAGACAGTGTAGGTCTGAAAGAAGCCTTGGGGTTGTCCAGGTCATTTTTTCACTCATCAACTGTTGAATGCCAACTGTATGCCAGCTTCTGGATGACCAGTCAACAAGTCTCTTCTCACCTGGATCTCAGTCCAGGGGGACTTGAATACACCTGTAAGTTCTTGTATTCTCCCCTACCCCCACCACCAAACACACATGTACTCTTTTTCAGATGAGGAAACAATCTCAGAGAGGGACAGTGGCTAGCTTAGATCAAATCTAGAGAAATATGGTGTACAAGCTCCTTCTGGCTAGTGAGGAGACAGAGCCACCGGAGGGCCAGAGCTCTTGGATAGTTGCTGGGAGTGGGCAGCACGGGCCCTCCCAGGGCCTCAGCTACCCTGGAGCCAGTGATGCCCAATCCTAAATTTTTTCTTTCCTTTTTTTTTTTTAAACCTTATTGATTTATTAGAGGAAGGAGAGAGAGATAGATAAAGGAGGTAGGGAGGAGCATCGACTTGTAGTAGTTGCTTCTTGTATGTGCCATGACTGGGTTTTGAAGTAGCAACTTCAGTGTTCCAGGTTGACACCTTATCCACTGCGCCACCACAGGTCAGGCCCCAATCCTAAACTTTGCTCCTGTGGCTTTTCCATCAGAACCAGTGAGGGTCTCAGGAGGAGGCAGGGATGGCACAGAACTCCCAGCTCCCCTCTCCGGAAACGGTCTAGGGAAGCAGGCCTTGGCCATTTCTGTGGTGGCCACTGGAAACTGATTCCTGTCAGAATCCTTCTCTATCCAGGATTGTGTGTGAGGCTGAAGAGTAGTGTTCTTATCTAGACAATACCTGCTACACTTCAGCCTCTGAGAGAGTATGATGAGGAATGGGCAGGCGCTAACAGGCAGGAGCATGGGGTGTTCATTCATCCTGGTGACGGGCTTGGAAGGATCACTGGAGACCTTATTTCTTCTGGCCTCACTGCTTCCCAGCTAAGTGATCTGGTACCTCGGCCTCAGCTCCTGAAGAGAGACCCTGCAGATGGTTAAAACCACCAGTCAAGACCACCTTCCCCTCCTGTCCTCCTTGCTCAGAGTCCTCTCTCACGTGGGTGGGGGCAATTGGGAGCCTCTTTTCAACTCCCCCTCCTGGTCTGCTTCCCCACCCAGGAGCCAGGCTCATCCCTTATTTTCCAACCTTTCTGACCTCAGTCATGGTCAGAGTTTTCAAAGGACCCTTCCCATGTGCCCTGCTCTGGGTCGGGCTTGCAGCTCAGGCATTATTGGTCTCAAAGAGGAAAAAGGAATTCCCTAAGACCATGCAGGTGGTGAGAAATGGGGCTGGGGCTTGAACCCAGGTCTTCCGGATTCAGGCAACCTTCATAGGCTGTCATTTGGGCAGTCACCTCCCCCTTTCCCATACCTTACCCTACATACCCTCCTTGCTTGGCCTGCTGTGTCTTTCCTGGTCTCCCTGCCCCCAGCTTCTTGGTCTCTGTGGCTGTGCAGATGGAGGAGAGCAGAGCAGGCTGGGGCCATGGAAACCACCCAGGTTTGAACTCTAACTCCAATCCTTTCCTCATTATATATGGGGCCTTTGTCTGATGACTTGATCTCTCTCAGCCTTAGTTTCCTAATCTCTGAAATGGGGATAATATCCACCTTACAGGATTGCATTGAAGATTCAGTAAGAAAATGGTATGGTTTGCCCTCAGCAAGTGTTAGCATTGAAGTTGAGTTTGGTCCTTGGACTTGAAAGTATGGGTTCAAATCTTGTTTGACCCATGTACTTGCTGGCTCATTGGACTCAGTTATGTGATTTTGCTTCCCTGGGCTTCCGTGTCATTGTAAATGGGTATGATAAAAGATCTAGTTTCTAAGTTCTCGTGAGGATTACTGAGAATATTTCATGTAAAGCTTCTTACCACAGTTCTTAGTACATACCGGAAAACGTTAGTTTAGTTCTTTATTAACTATAAAAATAATGATAGGTGGCATAACCCCATTGCCCCTTGCTGAGACTCCTGGGAAATAGGGGTTGCAAGAGCTGTGGCTGTGGTGGGCCTGCCCAGTGGGGTCTGAGGGCCTGTCTTCCTCCTGCCCAGAGCTGCCTGAGAACTGGACAGACACCCGGGAGACACTGCTTGAGGGAATGCTCTTCAGCCTCAAGTACCTGGGCATGACGCTGGTGGAGCAGCCCAAGGGCGAGGAGATGTCAGCAGCTGCTGTCAAGAGGATCGTGGCCACGGTGAGCTGCAGTTTCGGGGAGCCAGGATCCAGGGCTGCCTTCTTTTTGGGGTACTGCCTGTCCCCTGCTTATTATCCCAATTGGATATGTCTGACCTGTCTCTGTCCTCAAGTCCCCTTGCATCTGGCTCAGGGACTCTGGTAGAGGGTCGCAGTTGGGCTTGCAGGGTAAGAAGGTCAGTGTCTTTCTCTCTAACAGTATGGCTATGTCCTCTCCCAGCCTCCCCTCTTCCAACTCTGGCCCCCTGCCTAACTGTTAGTGACTGAGTGCCAGGAAGGGACAGGCAGGTTGCTGTGGCCAGAGTAGCAGGTTAGCACACCAGAGACCGTATTCTCCCCTCCCTAGCTCTGAATTAATGTGGGCCCTATACATCCACCTCCCTTAGTGGTCCCCCCCTGCAGCTCAGGCCCTAAAGGGGTCAGTGAGTGGAACAGTCATCCTGCTGGGTTGTGATAGCCCACTCAGCACTGATAGTCAGAAGTCCGCCTAGCTGTGTGTCTGTGGGCAAGTCCCTTAACCTCTCTGGGTCTATTTCCTCCTGGGAAGAAGCACTGCTGCCTGTAAGGATGACTGGATGTCCAGTGCTCAGCAGATAGTGCTTCATGAGCTCCAATTATCACTGTTTTTTTATCAAGAAGAAAGTTTTGGCTCAGTTGTATTCTAAATCATGTCTTCTAGTCATATAAGTTGAGGCTTCACATATGGGGCCTGCCGCTGTTAGAGGTAGTCACAGGGTGGGTCCCAAGTGAGACAGGCAGGCTTCTTTGACCCATGTCTGTCCCAAGGCCAAGGCCAGTGGGAAGAAGCTGCAGAAGGTGACTCTCAAGGTATCACCACGGGGGATTATCCTGACCGACGGCATCACCAACCAGCTCATTGAGAACGTGTCCATTTACAGGTATGCTCAGCATCTCCCACATTCTCTCTGCCAAGTGAGGCAGTGGGTGGAGTGCCCTGTCTGAAGCCAGGCTCTGCCACTCCCTGTCTGAATGACCTTGGAGCCTCAATTCTCTCATCTGTAAACGGGTGGAAACAGATCCTGCCTCACAATGCTGTTACGAAGCACTGAGTGCACAGTGCTTGGCTCACAATGAGTGCTTGGTTAAATGGCAGTCGCTGCTGTTGATTACTAGCTGTAGCAGGCAGCTAGGGCCTGATTAGGACTGGGAACCACGCCTCCTACCCCCTTACCCCAAAGCATGCTGCTGAGTCAGGCTTGGAGCAGAGAGCTGCTGAGTCACGGACCTTGCCTTCTGCTCTGAATGCAACAATCTGCTCTGGACATCGGGCCAGGTGTCAGGGAAACCACTGAATTAAATGAGGTGATACCTGAAGGCAGAGCCTGAGGCCAGAGTGTAGGTGGTGTCAGTTGGCCGGTTCCCTGATCACAGGGTGGCAGAGCCCAGCCCTGGGAGCCTGAGGCTCTCCCCACCCTCTCTTGGCTGGTCAGTTGTAGGAGTTCAGAGCTGGAGGGACAGCAAAGATTCATATTACAAAAGGAGGGTTTGAGGTCTAGAGAGGGAATTGCCTAAGGCCTCACATTGAGGTAGTGGCTAAGCTGGGACCAGGAAACCAAGGTCACAGTTCTGTTCAGCAGACCTCGGTCTGCCCTACATCCCTATGCCATATTGCTTTGTCTCTAAGCAGGTGGCTTAGCCGGCTGGAGCACAAGCCAGGACTGGTGTGGGGGGTGGTTTTAGAGTTTCTGCCTGGTATTTTTTACATTTTTTTATTCTATCTGCCTCCTTTAACCAGGTGAGGCATCAGACCCAGTCCTGCCTTCAGGAGCTTCCAGTCTAGAAAGGAATGAGGGGAGGAAATAGGAGGTAGAGAGCAGAGAAGGGAGAGTGCCTGCTTGGGGAAACCTGAGAAGGCCTCTCAGGAGGTGGCAGGAGGCTGGACCCCCTGGATGGAGAAGAGATGGTTGGGGATCTGCTACCCCTTCCCTCTGCCCACCTGGGGGCCTTGAGTGGTGCTAATCCCTATGTCAGTGCCACATTGGGTAAGGAAGGCTGCTGAACCCTGTCTCCATCTGGACTGCCATTTCCTTTGCTGGTTGAGATTCCCAGGATGACGAGCCAGCATGGAGGGTCAGACAAGGGAGGCAAGTGTTCCAAGCAGGGGAAGCTCTTGGACCCACTGGGGCTCCTGATCTAGTCATTTCCACATGTCCTCACCCTACTTCCGACTCTTCCACTCCATCCAAGATTCAGGAGACTGCTAGCAGTCTCAGTCACCCTGGGAGGGACAGGCCTGGAACCCATCTGACCTGGTCAGGGGTGTGATCAGAGGACAGGTAGGGAAAGCCACGTAAAGGGCCTCTGGGCAGGCAGTGTCCTGTTTCCTCTTCCAGCTGGTCAGTGCTGATCCTAAGAGGTAGTATGGCAGTGGTTACAGCCTCTGGAATTAGCAGGTGAGGTCAGGTCTCAGCTCTGCCACTAGCTTGGTGGTCTGAGACTGCTCGCTTCAGTTTTCTCATCTGAAAAGTATGAACAATAATAGAATCCATCTCCGAGGGCAGCTCTAAGAGTTAAATGAGGTGATATCTGAACATTGCCTGGTATATAGTAAGGGTTCTGCTATTAACATTTTGGGGTGTGACTCAATAGAGAGGGGAAGTGCCCTTCCTCCAGTCCTTCCACGACTCCTTCCTGCCTAGCCTATGTCCCACCACTCTTTCCCCCACAGATGGCTCACGATGCCAGGCCCAGAGGCCAAGGCCGTCTCTCTGGAGCCTTGCAATGGTGGAATGGGCAAGCAGGCTCTCTGGCATTCAGGGGAGATGCCCTTTGGGCTGTGCTGGATATTGTCAGGTCTCACACAGGGATCTGGTGACATTTCCCACTTCCCTTTCAGGATCTCCTACTGCACAGCGGACAAGATGCACGGCAAAGTGTTTGCTTACATCGCGCAGAGCCAGCAAAACGAGAACCT
The DNA here is from genome assembly GCA_037038555.1 of Rhynchonycteris naso. Classification (NCBI taxonomy): domain Eukaryota; kingdom Metazoa; phylum Chordata; class Mammalia; order Chiroptera; family Emballonuridae; genus Rhynchonycteris; species Rhynchonycteris naso. The sequence goes on along the minus strand of CM072997.1, from coordinate 219,407,612 downwards.
GGAGTGCCACGCCTTTCTCTGCACCAAGCGGAAGATGGTCAGTGGGAGAGGCTGGGCTTGGGTTGGCTCTGCTTGCTTTGGCAGCCTGTCCTGGGGGCCCCAGTCTGGTGGGGAAGCAAGACTAAGGTGACACATCACTTAAAGTATGAAATCTCTGCCTATCCAGGCGGTGACACAGTGGCTAAACTTTTTACAAAGGGGGTCAGTTCACTGTCCCTCAGACCGTTGGAGGGCCGCCACATACAGTACTCCACACACTGACCACCAATGAAAGAGGTGCCTCTTCCGAAAGTGCGGCAGAGGCCGGATAAATGGCCTCAGGTGGCTGCAGTTTGGCCCGCGGGCCGTAGTTTGGGGACCTCTGGGATAGAGCATTGGCCTGGGGCGCAGAGGACCCAGGTTTGAAACCCGAGGTCACTGGCTTGAGCGCGGACTCACCAGCTTGAGTGTGGGGTCATTGGCTTGAGCATGGGATCATAGACAACATGACCCCATGGTCACTGGCTTGAGCCCAAAGGTTGCTGGCATGAAGCTCAAGCTCTCTGGCTTGAGCAAGGGGTCATTTGCTCTGCTATAGCTACTGGCTAAGGCACATATGAGAAGCAATCAATGAACAACAAAGGTGCCACAACAAAGAATTGATGCTTGTTATCTCTCTCCCTTCCTGTCTGTCTGTCCCTCTCTCTCTCTCTCTCTCTCTCTCTCTCTCTCTCACACACACACACACACACACACACACACACACACAAAGGCCTGACCAGGTGGTGGCGCAGTGGATACAGCATCAGACTGGGATGCGGAGGACCCAGGTCCGAGACCCCGAGGTCGCCAGCTTGAGTGCAGGCTCATCTGGTTTGAGCAAGGCTCACCAGCTTGGACCCAAGGTCACTGGCTCGAGCAAGGGGTTACTCGTCTGCTGTAGCCCCCTGGTCAAAGCACACATGAGAAAGCAATCAATGAACAACTAAAGTGCCACAATGAGAAACTGATGATTGATGTTTCTCGTCTCTCTCCGTTCCTGTCTGTCTGTCCCTATCTATCCCTCTCTCTGACTCTCTGTCTCTGAAAAAAAAAAAAAAAAAAAGAAATCTCTGGAGACCCCAAGTGGGTGGTGAGAATCAAGGGTGTCAAGACACCTGTCACAGTGGGCTATGAGCAGTGAAAAAACCCATGTCCCCAGTGATCACCTTAGACCCCTTCCTCTCTGTAACATGATTTGTTGGATTAGAGATTTTTGGGGGGGTTCCCTCTTAGTAGTATGGTTTGGAGGCACAGGGCCTTGTAAGGATTAGTCTTTGGAGATTGGTGATCAGAGGGGCCCAGGGTGAGAGGTAGACCCGTCTTCCTGTGGCCAGCCAGGAGGACAATGGCCATTTTTTGGTGTGTACTCTGTGCTTGTTTCAGTGGTAGGCTTTAAGCTATCTTCTTTAATACAATAGTATTGTGAGGTGGGAGCAGTTACTCTCTTCATTGTTCTTATTTTTTTTAATGAGAAAATAGGCTCATTCCAGCAGGACTCTGAGGAGCCAGGGACTTCTGTTCCCATTTCCAGACTACCCCCAGGCCACATCTAGCTGGGACCAGGGGGAATCTCGGTGGTCTCTGGGCATTTGTCTTGAACTCTGAGGCAGCCAGAGTGAGTTCGCCTTTGGTGCTGGAAGCCTCCTTCATTTCCAAGTCCCCTGAAGTCTGAGCATTTGCCCTGGGAAGAGGTTCCAGATGGTTTATTGATTTAGTATTGGCCTCTGTTAACTTCTGTGTATGGAGCCCAGAGTTCCAGTACTGTGTCCTGTGATCCTAGGAGTCAAGGTGACAAGATCCTCACCCCTCCCTCTGTCATTAAGGACACATCAAGGACATCACAGTCTTTAAATGGACCTCCAGACTTTCTGCTATACCCACTGGGTATGCTTTAGATATGTTTCCTATTGCTGCTGTAATAAGAAATCACCATAAACTTAGTGTTTAAAACAACACAGATTCATTCTTATATGGTTCTGGAGGTCAGAAGTCAGAAATGGGTTGGCAGGGTTGTTTTCCTTCTGAAGGTTCCAGGGAGATATATTTCCTTGCCTTTTTTAGTTGTAGAGACCACCTGCATTCCTTGGTTCGTGGCCCCTTCTCCAACCTCAGAGTCAGTGGAATAGCATCTGCCAATCTCCCTCTCTGCTTTCCTCATCACATTGCTATTTCTGCTTGGACCTTCCTGCTGTGCTCCATCAGGCCCCTTGTGATTGGGCCCACTGGGTAATCCAGAATAATCCTCGTCTCAAAATCCTGAACTTAACCACATCTGCAAAGTCCCTTTTGCCCTGTGAATTAAAGGTCACAGGTTCCATAGGATGTGGATATCTTTGAGGAGCACAGTTCAGCCTACCACAGGTCTCTTGGAAGAAGCACCACAGGAGGAGACAGATGAGGGGTCTGATCCTGGCTGGTGTACTTCCTGTGTGACCTTGGATGAGACCCTGCCCTTCTCTGGGCTGCTTGCCCATCAGCAGAATGAGGAGGTCACCTCAGTAACCTCCAAGATTGTTCTGAAAGGCCCCAGTTTCTTCTGTGCACCTTTTTTCTTTTCTGCAGACTCAGTGTCACCAGCCACTCACCCAGTGCCTCGTGATGCCCCAGGTCCCTGAGCTGCAGGGGCTTCTCCCATGATGGTGGACTCCCAGCTCTGTTTCTTCTGAGGCCACACAGACTTAAAAATATAGGCTCATTGTGTCCTCATTGTTTCTCTCTTCCTCCGCACTGACCAGAGTAGGCACTGGCCAGGGCAGCTTGCCAGGGCCTTTGCTACAGAGAGGGGTTGCTCCCAAGATGCCGGGGCTTCCCTCTGGAAAGGGGAGATTGGGAGGGTAGAAGAAAGCAGATGCTAGACCAGCAGTGAAGGGAGGCCTGGGCTGGGTCCCGAGCACTTCAGATGGGCCTGGTCAACATCAGCCTGCCCAAGCTGAGAGGTCAGTGAGGAAAACTGCCCGGCCCCTGCTTCATGCTGACAGCAGAGCCAGTCGAGCAGAGGGAAGGGCTCCGGCCGGACTCCCAGGCCCAGACACTCACCCTTCTTGCCAGGCTTTCCTCTGTGTCAGGGTGACTGTCTGGATCCAGGCTTGTCCCCCACTCTCCTGCCTGGCCTCCCCCTGTCAGGGAGCCCTAGGGAAGCCCTTTGAAGAGTTAGCCCAGCCCAGGATGGTATAAATAGACTATCTGATGCAAGGATGGTGTTCCTGTGGTCCCCAAGGCTGAGCCCAAGCTGGCCCACTGTTGATGGCCTGGTGCCCTGTCCATGATGAAAATCCTGAGTCTCTGGGCTTAGTGGAGTCTCTGGCAAGTGAAACAGTGTCTCAGGTTTTGCAACCCACCTGCTGGCAGGTACCCCCACACCCCAGATGTTTGCTGGTGTCAGTCGTGGGCTAAGCCCTGTGTCAGGCACTGGGGACCCGGGGAATCGGCCATGGAGACATGAAGAAGGCGGTGGGGGAAAGAGTCTGGATTCAGTAACTGCAATACTGGAGCCTGGGTTCCAGCATGGGGTTAAGTTTCACTGGGGGTGCCTGACCTGTGGTAGCACAGTGGATAAAGCGTCAACCTGGGAACACTGAGGTCGCCAGTTCAAAACCCTGTACTGGTCTGGTCAAGGCACATATGGGAGATGATGCTTCCAGCTCCTCCCCCCTTTCTCTCTTTCTCTCTCTCTCTCTCTCTCTCTCTCTCTCTCACTCTGTGTCTCCTCTCTAAAATGAATAAAATAAAATAAAATAAAAAATTAAAAAAAAAAAAGTTTCACTGGGGGTCAGCAAGACTTCCCAGAGGAGGAGACATTTTGAATTGGGCTTTGAAGGATGAGAGATAGGTAGGAGTCTGTCAGGCCAAGAGAAAGGGGGTGGGGTGGTGAGAGGGTGAGCGCCCTCCAGCACAGGAACTGGCAAGTGCAGAGACACGGGGGTGCAAAGTTAAGTGAAGGGTAGTTGAGGACTCTGATGTCAGTGGAGCCTGATGAGGGTGTCAAGACAGCCATCCTCCAGGGGAGCCTTGAATTTGAATGTTGACATGGTTCTCACTCCTTTAGCCTGGGGCCCCTAATCTCTACATCCCACCCTTTTTGTCTGAATGCCTGGCTGATTTGTTAGTTTGCCTGTGATCCATCCGGGGTGGGGCAGGGGATTCCTTTCAGTTCAGCTCAATTGGGCAGTCCAACCAGCAGGCCTCCCTTCCCAAGTGTCCCCTGTTGGGCAGGCCAGGGTAAGTTTCTCTACAAAGAAACGTCTCTATCTGCCCAACTGGGATGCCTCAGCAAGCAATTCAGCCTCTGGGCTTTGAGGTGAAGGTGGCGTTGCTGGTATTGACTGGGGGCCCAGGGTTGCGGTGCAGGCGGATTGGTAGTGAGCAAAGTGATACCCTTAATCCTGCCCCGGGCAGGGTGGGGCAGAGCTGGGCTCCCTCACATGGCCAGGATGTATGCTTCTGGGCAGCAGGGCTAGAAGGGAGACGTGGCTCTACTTGGTCTGAGGAGTGGGCTGGAATCTGGGACCGTGGAGTCCTCGCCCAGCTCTGCATCCCCAAACTAGACCTGGACCCTTTGAGGAGCTAACAGCCTAGTTAATGGGAACAAGACAGGGGAATGAAAAACTGGGCAACGTAGAACCTGGTCACAGGCCAGAGGCACTCAGAGGGATAGGCATCCGTTCTGAGGAATCAAAGACTCCCTCTCTCTTCTCCCCCTCTCCCCACCTCCACCCCAGCTGTGGGCAGGCCGGAGCAGTCGTTTCTTCTGATCTGCTCAAATTCCTGCAGCCATCCCACAAAGCAAGGCCCAACCCCCTCTCAGTCCCTACCCAGCCTGGGCTTGCAGCCACCTGTACACCTCCAAATCTTGGGTTATATTTGATTTAACTTGCAGCTCAGGACTTCAGGGCAAAAGGGCAGGAGTGTATGCAAATGAACAAGCAGATTTATGCGAAGACACTATCAGACTTGTGCCCCCAGATTTCCTGGAGGCAAAAATAATGGTGTTCCACCTCCCTCTGCCACATTGGGTGACCGACCAGCCCTTGCTTGTGTGTCTAGTATTCTGACTTGGGCTTGTCATTAGTCCTTATTTTTAGTTCATGGGCAATTCTCAGTGGTAACTGGGTCTATTAAACTTGATTCAGACGTGACAGCTTAAATTGTAAACAGCTGTGAAGAGTTTCATACTTAATTACCATATTTAAGTTTTGCCATAAAGTGCCCATACTTCCATCAAAAATGTAAATGACGGAGACATTCAAATGAGAATTTATACTTTGTGAAGTTTAATTGGCATGGATCAGTCAGCTTGTTTAGAGATTTTAAATTTTAAAAAAAGGTTTTAAAGGCAGTAGCCATGGATTCATTTCTCAATTAAATTGAGTTGTCTGGTAGAGAAGAGGGGAGTAGGACAGAGGCTGGGCGAGCCTGAACTTGTACACTGGAAAGGGTTTGGTGCTTTCTTCTCTAGGTCCAGGCTTTCAAAAGGAAACTAGTTGTCGCTTGCGTCTATAGCCAAGAGCTCTGGGACTTCCACTCCTAGAATCTGAGCGGATTAGCCCTGAACTAGAATCAGAGAGAACAAGGGGTTGAGTTGAATGTGGGATGGGGTAGGTCGCAGCTGGAGTGTGAGGCCTTGGGACACTTGCCTCTTGTCAAATGCAATTCATCCAACACGTTGTACCTCTGGGAATCAGATTCTTTTTTTTTTTTTTTTTTACAGAGACAGAGAGAAGGACAGATAGGGACAGACAGGAAGGGAGAGAGATGAGAAGCATCAATTCTTTGTTGCGGCTCCTTAGTTGTTCATTGATTGCTTTCTCATATATGCTTTGACTGGGGGCTACAGTGGAGCAAGTGACCCCCATACTCAAGCTAGTGACCTTGGGTTTAAGCCAGCAACCTTGGGCTTCAAGCCAGTGACCTTTGGGCTCAAGCCAGTGACCCCACACTCAAGCTAGTGAGCCCATGCTCAAGTTGGATGAGCCCATCCTCAAGCCGGCAACCTCAGGGTTTCAAAACTGGGTCCTCCGCATCCCAGTCCAACATTCTATCCATTGCGCCCCCACCTGGTCAGGTGGGAATCAGATTCTTGCCTTTAGGGAGCACCCAGGTGGGGTGACACAGGCATGTGAACTGGTGACGTGAGGGGTGACATTTGAGTTGGGTTTGAAGAGTGGAAGTTCCCCATGAGTGAAGGGCCAAGACTTGGCCCCGCCTGGTGATGGCACTGATTGGTTTTGGTCCTCTGCCATGGGCTCTCATTGACATCTTGCTCCTGCCAGGAAATGTATAAGCTTCCTACTGTCTTTCTGGGATTCAGTTATAAGCCCTCTGACCATTTCCAGTAGTAACCAGTCTGACCTTTGCGGCTGTGATACATTCAGACACAGATTGGATGGACCCTTCCCAGCTCTGGCTTTTCTATTCTTTAATTCTTAGGGTTATGAACTGTGAAGTCCTCAAGTGACTAGGGAGGGCTTTTCCAAGGAAGTTATCCTCATAATTACTTGAATTTAGGGATGTCCAAAAGGAAGGAAAAAAGTGGAGGTGAGCAGCCATTGCCAAGGCAGGGGCTAGCATGAGTGTGGGAACCTTGGCTAGGCTACAGGTGGTAAAGATGGGGCCGGACTGTCTGGGGAGGATGTGATCTCATTGTAACCCAGGCTGCTTTGTGACCTGGGAGCAGCTGGGACCCTCCTCCATCCATCATGCATTCCAGAGCCTTAGAGTGGAGCCAGGGTGGGCCTGGCCCAGAGCCTCCAGCCTCTGGTTCAGACTTGCTGGGACCCGCCTAACGCCACACCCTCCCCTGTCCCCACTTCCTGTTTTTCAGGCCCAGGCTGTCACCCTCACAGTAGCCCAGGCCTTCAAAGTTGCCTTTGAGTTTTGGCAGGTGTCCAAGGAAGGTGAGTCTTGTTCACAGACATTGTGGTTGGGTGGAGGTGTAGAGGGACCGTTGAAGGAGGCTGGCTGAGCAGTGCGGGGTGGGGAGGTGATGCTAAAGGCCTGGATGGATTGTCCTCTTCATCCTCTACCTGCTTTGTGACTTAGGAGAGGTCCCGCCACCTCTCTGAGTCTCAGTGACCCTACCTGAGGAAATAGGAAAGCCGCCTCTCTCCCCAAGCTGCTTGTGGGGATTAACTGAAATTTGCACAGTTGCTTTCCACCCTGCTGGAGACCTGAAGCTCCCCCTGAGGGTGGCCACAGCCCCCTGCCCGCCCAGCCATGGCTGGGACGGACAGAGGCTCTAACGTGCTGCGCCTTGGTCCCATAGAGAAGGAGAAGAGAGAGAAAGCCAGCCAAGAGGGAGGGGACATCGTGGGAGGGGGCCGCTGCGACAGCACCCCATCTGCGTTGAAGAACTGTGAGTCTTGGGCAGGGGGAGGGACTGGAGTCGGCTGCATGGCATGGGGCCTGCTCTTCATCTAGAGCCCCGCCCCCTGGGCTGGAGTAAACTCTTGGCTTTTCATTTTTGTTTTGTTGTTAAATAAGTAATATAAGGTTGTTATAAATAAATTAGAAAATGTAGATAAAGGGGGAAAGTTACTCATTATGTTTCATATTCTTCCAGACATGTTCCTCTGAAAATATGAATATGTGTGTACATCACTCTGTATATACTTTACATCCTATCATGGGAGCGCTTGCAAAACTTAACACCCGTTGTGAATATAAATGTTCCAGCCTAAACCATCAGCTGGACAGAGGTTCTCACATTGTGGGCAGCTGTCCATCTGCTTTGGGAGGCGCCAGGGTAGAGCTCTGGGCAGTCTAGGTGGTATGCCTGGGAAAGGCCATGCCAAAGGAAGGAGTCGGGACGAGGACAGCCCAGCAGGTCCCGGGATGGACTAGGAGGTGAGGCCAGGAGACCGGCGGCTCCTCTCTCACTGACACATCTGACCGGACCCCTTGTAGTTGTTGCCACCGGGAACCTGCTGGACTTGGAAGAGATGGCCAAGGCCCCACTGTCCACAGTCAGCGCTAATACCACCAACGTGGATGAGGCACCGAGGCCTCAAGCCTTGAACAGCAGTGTTGTCTGGGTGAGTATTCGTGTGGCCTGGTGACTTCACAGGGATCCAGGGAGCCTCGGCCTAATCCCTGGATGAGGCCTAAGGGAGCTTCAGGACCTGGTAACTATGACTTACAGGCAGTTGGGAAGGCCAGACCCAGCCCAGCAGCACCCAGACCAAGGGTAGGGGACGAACAATGTCCCCTTTGAACCTGTGGCTGGATCCCCAACAGGCTTGGCTCCCAGCACAGCTGTCTCCTCACAATGCCCGGCCTTTTGGCCTGAGCATCCTCAGCTCGGCCCACACCAGGGCGAGCCAAAGGCCCCCTTGTTCTCTGCGTGGGCAGTTCGCTCCTGACACTCCAGCCCACCCCCCACCCCACCCCCCAGCCAGCTGAATGGGGAGTCTAAGATTAGGCAGTCAGCAGGCGGCCCCTGACTTGCCCTGTGACTTAGGGCAGCCCCCTGACCTCTGTGAGTCTCAGCCTTTTCATCCCCTCGGTGATGAGGACGACCTCTGCCTGCACACCCTCCCAGAGGAAACTGATCTTTTAAATTAAAGTTAAAACAATTTTTTTTCATTTGGAAATCGCAGACTTATTTTTAATAAGTTACGAAAACAATATAAAGAATTCCTGTTCACCCTTCATTCAGATTCCCCAAATCTTGGTATCTTATGTAACCACATTACAATGATCAAAATCATTAACAGTGATACAACACTATTATATAATCTGTAGGTCTTATTAACGTTTTTCCACTTGTCCCCACAATGTCCTTTTTCTAGTTCAGGGTCCATGGTAGAATCACACATTATTTGTCATGTCTCTTTAACTTAAAAAAAATCTGGCACGCCGAGGGACATGAAAAACCGTCAGATCCTGCTGCCTGCTGGGGGCCACCCATGTCTGTAAGCAGGCCGTCTGAGCCTGTTCTCTGCTGTCTGGAGCCATCCTTGGCACCAGCGCATGCTCTCAGGGAGACTGCAGGGGCCTCCCCATTGTTTTCCCACCCAGGTAGTTGTCCCTTGAGCTTGGAATTTGCCTGGGCTTTTGGAAGTGCATGAAAGCAAAACCTTCCCACCCTCTTCACTCAGAATGTGAAAGTCATAGTCGCTGGTCCAACCCCCTCATTAGAGGGGAGGAAAAGCTGAGCCTCCTAGAGGAGGAGTGACAGAGCTGGGAATTGAACCCACCCAGGTGCCCTCTCTCCTGTTTCACACCCCAGGGTTGGGTCCATGGGCTGAGAGGCCTGCCTCCGCATGTTCCTCCAGGTGCCTCTGCCTGTCAGGATCCCCTGTAGCTCATCCAGGGCTGGGATGAGTCTCAGCTCCAAGCATGGCTCCCACACTGAGGGTTCATATCTCCCACTTTGTTTTCCCCAAGGAGCTAGATGACGACCTGGATGAAGCCTTCTCAAGGTAACATTAACTGGGCTCCTTATGCTGGGGAAGGAGGCCTGGCATTTGTGGGCCGGTCTCTGGGGCCCTTTGTCATGTTTGAGAACATTAACTCTGACCTCCAGACCAAAAATCTCAACTTGAATACCTCTGGGGTTGGGAGCTCACTCTCTGGGGTTGGCCAGGTCTGCTAGAAAGCTCTTGCTGTTAAGTCAAAAACTATTCTTAGTGTCTGCTTTAACATTGTCTGAGCAGGACTAAACATACTACTATAGCCTGAGCTGATTTCTTCTTCCCACAACTGGTGTACCTTCAAACATTAGCTTTTTTGCAGGATTTGTTGTTTTCAAAGGTCTAATATTATGGAAAGGGGCAGGGAGAGGCAGTGCATACTTGAGCCCATGCAGCATTACATAGAGGAGCATTAATGTCAGGCTGAGCAAGGAGATAATTTTCGTCTAGCCTGAGGTGGTGGCATTTCCCCATCTCCCCAAGGACCACCCCTGTAGCCATGGTTACCTTTAGTTTGGGGAAAGTCCACCGAGGAAGGATGAGGAGAGACCTGGGCAGCTCAGAGTTCTGAGTAGGGCCTCCCTTTCTGTCTTGGGACACTCAGCAACCCCCTACTTCCCTCTGCTTCCTCCCCAAACCCTTCCTGCCAGAGCCTGGTGGAAGCCCCTGGCCCTGGGAAGGTGGGGAACAGCATGTGTGGCTTCTTCATGGAATTAAAAACGTTCTCTTTACCATTTTCCCTGCTTCATTGGCTGACTACCACCCCATCATTTGAAGAAAATCATCCATTTGCTTTTTCCAGATTACCCAAGCATCCTATGCCTTTTATTAACAACTTCAAAAATCAGCAAAGCATTAACCAGGAAATAATACCATCCCATAATCCCACAGCCCAGACTTTGGGGCTTAATTCATGCTAATCATATATGTGTGTACACACACACACACACACACACACACACACACACACACACATACACATTTATGCTAATCATATATATACTGTATGTCCGTAAAGTCATAGTGCACTTTTGACCGGTCACAGGTCAAAATATATATACACACATACACACACACATTTTTTTGCATTGATCAGTTCCTTGCGTTTGCATTTGGTGATCCTAATTTTCACTTACGGCTGATATATAAGGAGCATTTCTTCAGGCTGCTGAAAACGCCTTGGGCACACCTCTTTCATTGACGGCCTCACAGTCTTTTAAGGACCTGGGCCATAATTTACTTAGCTCTTCCCTGTCTCTGCTTAGGTTGTCTCCCTTTTAAAATTTATTTTTGAACAGCACTGTGTTGAACATAATTATAGCCAATAGTTGTCTCCTGGTTGTACTGACTCCATCCCACATGGGCCCCTCTCACTGCCCTGGCTAGTGCGGCCCTTTTCCCTTTCTTGGGCATTCCCAGTGGAGCTGTGGACGCTGTGGGTTTCCCGGCATCTCCCTACAGCAGGAATGCCACTACCTGCCCCACCGTGTTCTGAGCTGTTTGACCACAATTGTGGGTAAGCTCTCTGCTTAGAGCCTCCACCTCTCCTGACATCTCGGACTTTCTTCCTTGGTCCCTGCATCCTGTCATTTCTTGACCCTCTCACTTCTACCCTGATGCTGGCTGGGCTGGACTGGCTCCTCAGGCCCGGCCAGCCTCTTGCTTGGTCCCTCGGCTCACACAGCTCTGCCTTCCAGGCTTGCGCAATCTCGGACGAACCCTCAGGTCCTGGACACTGGGCTGACAGCGCAGGACATCCACTATGCCCAGTGCCTTTCACCCACCGACTGGGACAAGCCTGACAGCAGCGGTGCCGAGCAGGAGGACCTCTTCAGCTTCTGAGCGCCCAGTGCTGGCAGGACTTGTTACCAAAGCCACCTGTGGTTGGGGTGGGGCGGCCCCAGGACCCCCAGCCACCCTTTTCCAGTGGGCAGCACTGTCAACCTGCTGGGCAAAGCTGCAAAGGAAAGGAGACATTGTTGTAACCCTGCTCTTTCTCAAAGAACGGAAAGATGCCTTGAATATTTATTCAGTGACTCCGGTTCAGCCCAGAAGCTGGTTTTGTGTCAGGCACAAGCACAGTGTTATAACCAGCTTCCTGCCTTCTCTTGAGCAGGCTCTGCTCTGCTGTGGGTGTTCGGACAGTGACCCAAAGCATTTCTTGTCCCTTTCCTCAAAGGACCCAGATTCCCAGGAGGAGGCCCTGCTTCTTGCCGGAGGCTTCATTTCTACCACCTTATGAGCTCAGGAGGGCACCGCAGCCTCAGCAGAGGGCTGCGTCCCAGCCCTGCTGCTGCAGGGCCCTGCAGGCCTGGGCTTGAGCCCTGGGCCCTGGGGCTCTCGGAGACAGGGGCAGCCCCTGACCAAAGACGACACACAACTGGCACTTTAAAGCACACACTGTGGAGTGGCTTCCAGCGGCTGCTCCATGATGCAGCAGTGCAGAGCTTTCTTGCTGTCCTTCCATGAGAAGGACCCCAAAGTCCTCGCAGACTCTTGCAGATTCTCCCATCTGCACCCTGAACCAGTGTCACTGGCTGCCCATGGACTCCCAGAGTCTGACTGCAACTGTGGGGATCATCTCTGCATGACTGCCCTTCCTCGGGGTCCCCCTTCACCCTTTTCCCCACACGGGTGAGCTGTGCTCACTCTTCCGGTTTGTGTGCGTGTCTGTGTGAGTGTCCCCAAGCCCCACGTCCCAAAGCCCACAGGGGGGAATGTGTGAAACCTCGCACCCAGATTTGGGGAAGAATATTTTGTTGCCCTTTCATAGATGTGAAGGCTGAGGCCACCAGCGTGGAAGGGGTAGAGTCTAAAGTAGAACCCAGACCTGATGCCAAAGCTGCCTTCTCACCTGTGCCTCACACAGTTCACACCTCCTTTTTTCTAGCTTTGTTGTCCTCCCAGAAACCAAAACCCCAGCTATTTTCTGACCAAAATGTGTTTTGTAACAGCATCTGGTGCCTTTCTACACAGAACTGGCATGAGGCGCCGTGCCCTGCTAGCTGCCTCGTTGCTCTTGATTTCCGTGCAAGTGGAATTGTTTGAAGTCTGTTAATGCGAGAGTTACACAAAACCAAACTCTGTAAGCATCCTGACACGCTGACCCTGTGTCAGGATACACCAGCAGCATCTGTGTTCAAGGTCTTCCTTCCTGCCGCCCCTTTCATCTCTGCAGGTCCCCCTGCCCCCTACCCCGAATTCTGAAACCCAGCCTCGCTGTCAGCACCTCCCCCTAAGTCAGCCACTGTTGATAGCTGGAGCGGGTTTCACCAGCCCAGGACAAACACACACACACACACCATGTCTTAGAATCTGCTAATCGAACTAAACACTTGAACCAAAACATGAAGACTGAAGTGCCTGGGTGAGGGGTGAGGTGGGATTTGTAGGGCCTTTATCAGAATATGGGCATAACTTCCTTTCCCTGCCCATCTCCCGCCCCTCTGCTGCCCTTCCCACACTGGGGTTGCCCCTGTGTTGTCAGGAGGCAGCCAGGGCTGGGCCTGATGGCAAACGATCCCTGGCACCAAGTCCAGGAGCCCCGGGAAAGGCCGGGCTGTTTTTGTGTGAGTTGGACTGTGGCCTTTGTCGCGATCTCTGGCCACCAGCGGTCGGCATGCTCCCTGCGTACCTACAGATAAGTCCTGTTGTGCTTTTTCTTTGTGTTGCTGTAAAGGAATTTCTAATGAGGAAAAGAACAATAAACGTTCTCTTTTTGAAATAAAAACACTTGGATGGAGTGGCCCTGTGGGAGCGGGGCGTCCAGCAGCTCCTGTTTTTTGGTGATTGGAGCAGTGATGACCACAGGCCCAGAAGTGGGAGGTACAGTCTTTGGTCACTTGGCTGGAGCACAGCGAGACTCCCTTTTCACACAGCAGATGAGGGTGTGTGATGAGGTCCTCTCTGGACAGCTCAGCAGGCAGGGTCAGCACTGAAGAGGTCCCTGAAGACCTAGGTCTGGGTACCCCCAGAATATGCATATGATTGTCTGTACATTTTTGGGGGAGAGGTTGTCCATCATTTCCATAACATTCTCAAATGGGTTACCAGATTTATTTGTTTGACAGACTTTGTGCCAAACACAAACTGGGCATGGGGCTCAGTGCTGGGGAGGCAGTCTGGACAGGGTCCAAATGGACTCAGGATGTGTGGCTTAGTGGGGACGGGAGTGGGATGGGCAAGGATGGAAAGCGTTTTAGTGACTTGGGAGACCCAAGGCCTAGCTCTGGCTTTACTATTTAGAGTCTTGACACTGGATTAGTCACTTTTTTCCTGGAGCCTCAGTTTTCCCATCTGGGTAAAGGGTATAATAAGATCCACTCTTCCTACCTCCTGGATTTTTTGAGACTCAGAGGTAACCATTATATTAGTGTTATACTTAGAGGGCTTATCTAAACGTGATCTCGGAGCAAAAGGCAACTAGGACCAAGTATGTTTAAAGAACAGCCCCCTTTATGGCTTTAGGTACCAAGGCACAGAGGAAGGCAGTCACACTTCCAGTGGGTGGCAGAGTGGAATGTGTGACCCTCGGCCCCACCATGTCCTGGCCTCCTAGGAGCCATGTCTGCGGCCATGGTGCCTGTGACCTGGCGAGCCACACCGTGCCCACAAAGAAAGGCTGCTCTCTTCAGGCTTCAGTGGGGGGCTCCTCAGACATTTGTCTCTCCCTTTCAAACAGTGATTTTCAAAATGTTCAGAACCTAGAGGCAGAAGAACTCTCTGATGTCAGCCGTCAGGCAGACTCGCTATAAATTCTGAGTGGATCCTAGATGACTAAGAAATTTTCTCCTTTCTTCTTCTCCCATAATCTGAAAAGACACCCAACAAGTTCATCTTTCGGTTTAAATTTGGCCAATGTCTTTAGTCTCCGGATGTCTCAAATTAGGAATCCTGAGCACCTGCTGTTTGCTCTTTCATGCATAACGGAAAAGCTGGAAGACCAAAGTTACCTTTCAAATTTGACGTGACCTTCCACTTCTCTGGTGGGTGCCCAGTCTTTTCTCCCAAGAGGAGATATCCTCCCAATTAAATCTCTCTGAAGACTTTCAACAAACTCGGGTAGGGAATCTGGGTGAATTCTGTGTTCTTGGTGCTGGTCTGAGTTCTGGTCTGCCCCAGCATCCCTCTCTTGGCCACCCCCTGTGTAGGGATCACAACAGGTGGCCAGTTTACTTATTAGAAAGTGAGGCTTGGTCCAGTGTTTACTACATGCCAAGCCCTGTTAGGTTCTTTACACCCAACATCAGTGATACTGGTCCTAACAACCATGCTGCGAGGTAGAGGATCCTAGCCTCATGTTCATGATGGGACAACTGAGAGTCAGGAAGGCTAAATGAATTGACCAGTCTCACAGCCCATGTGGACTGTAAGATGTGGACCTGGGATTCGAATCCTAGTCTTTCTGACTCCAGAACTTGTTTATATCTAGGTCACTACCCATCCTGTGGAGTGAAGGGCAAATCCAAGCTGAGCTACCCATGCCTTGCTCTGCCCTGCCCGCAGACCAGCAATGGGCAGCCTCTCCCACAGGACAGACAGGAGATGCTGGCCAGTGGGTGTCTTTGCAGGCAGGTTGTATCCGGCCAAAACCACACTAGGCACCTGAGGCAGGGACTGTCTTCATGGACTGGTTAGAACGAGTCCTTCCTCCTCTTCTAGGTGGCTGCCCTTTGGGGCTGCTGCTCTGGATGTATCCGATTTAGGACTCAACCGGGTATGTCTTATCACAGCAGGGCCCAGCCTTGCCCCTGTAGGCGCTGCCCAGCCTTTAGGGGTGTGGAGTGGGAGGGGGACCCAGAGTGAGCTTTGGTGTCCAGAGAAGGCAGGCTTCCTCTGGGAGCAAAAGTTGGTGTGTGGCTGGTGGTGAGGGCCAGCCTCGGGCCAGGAAGGAGGGGAGCACATCTCCGGAACACTGCAGCACCTCGACATGTTAGCTAGTTTAAGCTGCTGCACAGTGATTCTGCGAGTAGGTATTATCAGCCCATTTTAGAGACGATGAAACTGAAGCCCATAGAGCTTACACAGGCCTGGGATTCAAAGCCAGTGTTCTTTACTGTCCTCAGGTGGCCCTGACTTCTCTGTAGGTCACTTGAATCATTTGGATGTCACTATAATCTTGCTTGCTCAGGAGCTTCTGAGCCCAGCACAGAATAACCTTAGCCAAAGTACCCAGTGCCAGAGGCTGGGTCAGGTGAGTGCCTTTTCTTCTAGCCAGGATATGTGAGCTGTGTTCCACAGAGGGACCGGACTTCCTCAGGCCACATGGGCAGTTCTACACAGCTGAAAATTTGAGCTGTATTCTTTTCCACAGACTGCATGCCCAATTCTTCATCTACCCCATAGAAAAGAGAAGTCCCTTCCCCACATCTGTTGGAAGGGGGCCACGTGCTTGAGGTCTGCCGGCTCTCGGGAAAGTGGAAGTGATTATGATGAGAAGAGGCTGGAGAAAGGACCTTGGTGGATTCTCGAGCACATAATGAGCATCAACTCATCACCATCTCTTCATTCTCCCTCCCCCAGGGCCCAAGGTCTCGTCTGCAGCTTGAACTGCTGGCACAGATGCCTGGAAGAGAGAACAGGGAGTGTGATTATGAGCAAGGCCTCTAGAGTCATGGGTCTGACTCTCAGGTTTGCTACTTACTAGTCGTGTGAGTTCCTGGCAAATGACTTAACAGCATGGGTCTCAGTTTACTCACGTGTTAAATAGGTGATGTTAGTGCTGTCCAGACTGGGGTGCTGTGAGGAGTAAATGTTAATGACTGAGTTAATACCTTCAGGGAGCTAAGAACACTGCCCACCCGTGACTGTAAGGGCAGCTCTATGGGCAGGCAGGACGGGGGGCTGGGGGAATGAGTGGGGATGACCAGTCTCACCCCAGAGGTAATGTCCTCACAAGGTGGCAAAGTTGGGGAGGAGCCAAGTTGGGGAGGAAGCTGTCCCACCAGTTTCTACCCTGATGCCACCCAGGTGTACACTCTGGCCCCTCCCCACCATCAAATTTGCCCTCAGGAAAAACGTTGGAAACTTCCTTTTCCAGTCAGGATTCAGTCAAGATTACATTTCCCCCGAGCTGTCTCAAGTAGGAAATAAATCTCTTAATAAAGAGATGCTGCTCACAAACTGTTGAAGGACTAGGGGTGTGAGGCGGCCTCTGCCAGGGGTCGGGGAGTCGGGAAAGGTTGGAGTGGGAACTGCTGCGGGGTCCCTGCAGCGTGCTGCTCCGCTCTCATTGGCAGGAGCTGATGGGAAGCCTGCCGGCCGTGGAGGCGGGGAAATGATTCGCAGGCTTCCAACCTGGGATACAGGAGGGCACACTGAAGGGAAGGGAGGTGGTGCTGAGATGCCGCCAGACCAACTGTCACCCTCTCTCCCCCACCCTGAGCAGAAGGAGAGAAACCAGGTGGTTAGTCCAGAGAAAACCTAGCAGCCACAGCGACTATGTGTCAGGTGCTATGTGAGTCTCACACGTTTTATCTTTAATCCTCACGACAGCCACAGCCACGTGAGAGCTGAGACTCTGAGAGGTGAAGTGACCTGATAAAGAAGTGACAGAACCAGGACTATATCCCAGTTCTGTCTGCACATGAGCTGGGTCCTGCCCCTGGATACTCTCTAAGCCAGGCTGGGGGTCTAGAGTCATTCATTTAATATCTACTGACTGAGCACATTCTGTAAGCCAGGCTGGGTGGGTTAGGTGCTTGGAACATGGCAGCAAACAAAATGACAAAAATCTTATTCTCATGGATTGACATTCCACTGGGTGGAGAGAATGCTGAGCACCCCAAACATGTGCAAATAATCTATGTGGTGCCCAGTACCAGGAAGGAGAAAAGCAGGGGCAGAGGACAGAGCAATACAGTGGGCCAGTGCTGCTTCATATAGTTTGGTCAGGGACATTTGAGCAGAGGTTTACAGGAAGAAGGCAAACAGTGGCTGTCTGAGGAAAGTGTGTGGGACAGAGGAAATGGCAAGTGCAAAGCGCCGAGGCAGGGGAAGTATGGACGGTGCACAGAACAGAAGGAGCAAGGAGCTCACTGTGGCCAGAGAGGAGACGACTGGGAAACGAGGCCATGGAGCAGGTCCTGCTCATGGGACCTCAGGGAAATGGCAAGGGCCTTCGAGTTGCTTCTGAGTGAGATGGAGTCATGGGAAGTTCTGTGCAGAGAAAGACGAGATTGCAGAGGATACACGGGGAGGCTCGCTACAGAGACCGCAGGGGACGCTAGCAGTCATCTTGGGTCAGGCCCAAGAGAAAGCAGGCTCAGAGCTTGAAAGGGGGCAGGTGGAGCTTGAGGAGGGAGTTGCATTTCCTCCCGTTTTCCTTCTGGAGGAAAACGACATGTGCCTGGTCCGGGGCCTGGGTTTGGTGGTGTTCCCAAGTCTGTGTGTCTGTGATCTATGTCTGAGGTTCGTGCACCCTTGTGCGATGTGGAGAGCTGGCCGCTCTAAGTCCCTGTGGTGCAGCGAGGGTCCCCAGGCATGTGTGCCGTTTCTCTGGGTGTGTGGAGCAGGTGTGTGTTGGCCCGGTGGGCCTGAGTGTGCTGCAGGTGTGCATACCTGAACGTGAGTGAGCATGCGGACCCGAGTCTGGGGCTGAGCAGGCGCACTTGTGTGTGTGCGTGTGTACCTGCTTGTCTGTAGGGGAAGCAATGGGGAAGGTCTTTGAGTTTGTCCTGTCACAGCCCCCCTGCTTCTTGACATTCCAAAGCTCAGCACCAGTTTTTACAGTTAATCAAAACTGCTCCTGGGACTCAGTGTGTTAATGGACACTTCCTGGGGATTTGGGTTGAAGGTCTGCCCCCTGGAGGTCTCTGACAGCTGAAGTAGAGAGAACTCCCAGCCCTTGACCCCACAATGCAGTGCTTTAAACCCAGAGCCCCCCACCCCTCCCTGCTGACCAAGTTGGGCCAGGTTTCTCACCACCCAGTTAGGAAGACTGTCTGATGTTTGGGCCCCGCTAGCCCTAAGAAAGAGTCAGGTTTCTAAACCTGGGTGGCTTCAGGAGAAACTCAGACTTCAGCATTGTGGAACAAGCACAGAGTTAGAAGTCAAGATCCTGGTGTCAAGTCCCACTTCTGTCACTTAACTACTTCGGAACCATGCTCAGATGACTGCTCAGTTTCCTCTCCATAGAGTGGGTACCCACCTCCTGGTGTTATTAGGAAGATTAAATGAGCACCTACTATGTACCAGGCACTGTGCTAAGAGCACAGCGAATGAATCACCTCATTTAGTTTTCACAATAACCCTCAGAAGTGGGTAGGGTCCCCATTTTCCAGAACAGGAAACAGAGACTCCAAGAGGTGAGAGTACTCGCCTCTGGCCACATAGCCTGGGAAGAGCAGGGCCAGGTTTTGAGGCCCAGCCTAACCCAACACACCAGTGCTTTCTCTTTCATAGTGGGTTCCTCGCACCATATCAAACCTGACATTATATAGAGACCCACATGGGTGCTGGAGAGGGCATGGGACGTGTCTAAGGCCACACAGAAGGGCAGGGACCAGACCTCAGGTCCCGTCCTTTCTTCCTCTTCAGAGAGTGAGGCTGTAGGGCAGAGGAGATACCCACATAGTAGCAAACCCCAATTATGGATGTGTGGAGCCTTCACCTGCTCCTCCCAGTGTGGGGGAAGCCACGTGGTGTCATCAAGCAGAGCCACCGGGTTGGGCCTGAGACACAGACACTGTGGTCCAGGCTAGTGCTTGGTCTCTAAGAGCTGACTGATTTCTGCCTAAAGCAAGAAGCCTCAGCACTTCTAGGTCAGGGGAGGCCTTGGCTGGGCCGTGCTGCCCAGCGGTGGTTCTGGCCCGTGGCGATGTCCTTTGAGCATAGTATTCAGTCAGCCCCAGCCCTGCTGAGTCACCGGGCAACAGAGACCCTGGGTGTGCTCGCTTCCACTGCCCGAGAAAGATCAGGAGAGAGGATGTCTCAGATGCTGCTTTATCGCAATAAGCTTGTTGATTCAGCTCATTACATTTAATTAGAACTATTTAATTAGAATCTTAATAAAAGTAAAGCAGGAAGGAGGCTGAGACACAGAAGTAAGGAAATCCGTGCTGAGCGTGTGAAGTAGACCCAGCTGGAGAGGTGGGTGGTGGAGGGGCTGCCAGGACATTTGCCTGGAAGGTTGGGGAAAGGGGTCTACAGGTGCCAGGACCGCCAGGGCCCAGAGCTGGGCTCTGATGTGGCCCCGATGTGCCGGCCACACCATGGGCTGAGGACACAGGGCATGTGGAGATGCATAGGACCTATTTGCTGCCCTCAAGGGAAACAGATAAGGAGCCAGATAGTTACAATGCCCAGTGCCAGAGGCTCTGATGGAGCAGGCAGAGGTCTCAGTGCCAGCCACAGATGGGACGTCTAACCTGGCCTGGCCTTAGAAAGGCTTTCTAGAACAGAGGTGCCTGCAGCGACACCTGAACACGGGCTTGGAGTAAGATGAGGAGGAAAGGGCTTCGGAGGCAATGAGTTTGAGGTGTCTGGGGGGGGGCACGGTGGAGTGGCGGTTCAGGGCAAGGACCTGGAGCCAGGTGGCTGGTTCCCAGGCTCTGGCAAGTTTTGCCAACTCTCTGATTCTCATGTTCCTCATCTGCAAGTGGGGGCAACAGTGGGACCCCCTCATAGGACTACTGTGTGGTTAGACGAGCTGATACAAGGAGAGCGGTTGGAATAGCAGCTGGTACGCAGTCAATGCTGGGTGTATTAGCTACTAGGATCATTGTTCTTATTGTCTAAATGGAGATGTCCAGTGGGTGGTCAGTGACACAAGTCTGGGTGAGGACCTTGTTCTGGTAGTTGTCAGTGAAACCGTGAGTGTGAGTGGGCACCCCAGGAGAGTCTGGTGGGCACATCACCTTCATCCCTCCTTCCTCATTCTCTGGGAGAAACGCTTTGTTCAGAGACCTGCCTCCAACAGAGGCAGATCTTGCTCTTCAGGGCAGCTGACCTCCCCCCCAGCTCCAGGAAGGTCAGCTCACAGTATTCCCCTGGTGCTGGTTCTCAGTGAGGCTGGAGAGCCGACCTGGTTCCAGTCAGGGGAGAGAGTCTCCCCCTCCGCCTCCCTCCCTTCCTGCCCGTCTCCCTCTCCCCTGCCCCTGTCCTGGGGAAAATTCACAAAGAAGCAGGTGGCCCATTGCCACCCCTTAGGGAACCAGACCTAGCATGAAGCCTGTGGTGTGCTGGTATACCATCTCTCCAATTAAAAACAAACAAACAAAAAAACCCAACAAAAATAACCAGTACCAATTTGTAGCGTTTGCTGATTTCCATGGTGTAAATATCCCCTCTATGGCCAATTTTAAGCTGCCAACATAAGTATCACTGAACATGGAGTTAAAATGCATACCATCTAGCATCCCTGGATAAAGCCAACCCAGAGGATGCTGGAGCCAGAAGAGAGGAGCACCAGCCCCGCAGACAGCAGTGGGGGCTGCTGGAGCCGGCCACACAGAGAGCCCACCTACCCTGGCCCTCCACTCTCGCAGTTTCCCATTCCAGGCCGCTGAATGCATCCCACACACTGCAGGCGTGCAGAGCAAGAAGAGGAGAGGGCCCGGGACCGGCTTTGATGATCTGTCAGCTTTTGTGCAGCGAGCAGAGGAAGAGGAGGCTGTGAGCCCAACTGCGGTTGTAATCTGGCAATGTAAAGGATCAGACTTTGCATTTGGTTTTCCACAAACTTAATCCTGCTGCAGTAAAAGATAGAGAGCCTTTAGCCCAGCTATAGAAAGTTCCTAGGCCCCAGTCTATGCCTTGAGCCCAGAATTTAGCAACTGAAGCTTATTAGTCTTTTTCCTTTAATTGTCCAGTCCCAGAGGAGCGGCCACCGCACCTTTGGAATTTCTGTGCCGTTGGCGTGTTCCATGGCAATAGCAGCTCGGGCTCAAAGCTCTGCCTTCTGTGGCACATTTTTTTCCAGATGGCCACAGGCCATAATTTAATTAATTAATTTAGTCTAATTAGCGATTTCACCACTACATACCGCAGGCTGCTCGATGCTCATCCCTAGATACCGACCGGATTTTCCCTTCCTTCAGCCCCAACGAGACCAGATTGTTTCTCCCCCACCCCCCATTTCCTTATGGGCATCTTGTCTGAAACCCACCCCCCTTAGACCAGTTTCCAAACCAGTCAGGTTTCTGGGTGGAAAACAATGGAAACGGAAGCCCACTAATTTAAGCAGAACAGGAATTTATTGGCAGGGCGCCAAGTAGCTCTTGCAGACTTGATTAGAGAGCAGGATCAGGGAGAGGATGGAGCTAGAAGGCGGCTGGCATGAATCCCCCGAACGAGAAAGCGGGTTGAACGCTGATCAGGAAAAAAGACAAAACAGCAAATGTTCGCCTTGGCCAGGCACTGAAGTAACATTTACCTGCATTATCTCCATTTAATCTTCACAATTATCTTTTCAGAGGCGTTACATTCATCAAATTCATTCTAGAGCTGGGGAAACACGATCTGAGTTTCTTCATCAGTAAAGGACCATGGACTTTGGGGGTACGGTGAGGACCCGGCTGGAGACCATGGGTGCTGAACAGCTCGGAGTCAGGTTTTGTGGGGGTCTGCCCTAAGTTTAGGCCATCCTTGGTCTTTGGGCCTCGCAGAGGTGGGAAGAGCCTGTCCAGTCTGATTACTGGTTCCAGACACTACGGCTATAGCCCTGCTTGGGATAGGCCCCATGGAGGACTGTGGCAGCCACAGCTGAGCCAGAGGGCTTCTTACCTAAATAGCATAACAGGAGCATGTGTTTTGTGTCAGGCCTCAGCATATGGGCAGTCTGTCATGGTACCAGCTACAACCCCCAGCCCCCAGGGGTGCCCCTGCTGTGCAAACAGAGAGATGCTGGGTTCTGAGACCCAGAGGTGTGGGCCCTCCGCCCCACACCTGGAAAGAGGAGAGGGAATCTGAAAGAGAGAGAAGTCAACCAAAGCCCAAACATTGGCACAGGGCACCCCTGCTGGATCAGGTCTCCCCCATCAGACTAGCAGTTCCTGAATCAGAGGGGGTCTCCCTCTTCAGACTGGAGGCTCCTTCGAATAGTGACATCTCTTCCAACAGATGCAGAAGTCCTGTATGCACGGCTGTTTCTTGCCTCAGACTGAGGCTTCTAAGAGTGGGATGCCTCTTTCCTCAGACTGGGGCAACTGCAGGGAGGCTGAGTGTTCTAAGAAGTCAGTGTCAATAAGAGCCGCAGGGTGGAGATGCGGGACTAGCAGAGTCGACGGAATCTGGTTAATCTGGTTATGCTGAAGAGGATATTGAGACCCAGAGAGGGGCGAGACCAGCTGAGTTTATCCCCCAAGGGTAGCTGACTGGGACTGTCTCCTAGGACTTGTACCTCCCAGCCAGGAGAAGTTGGGGTGACAGGGGAAGGTGTGGCCTTAGGATGCAGCTCCCCAGAGCCAGACAGGAGAAGGCAGCCATGCAGGGACCCAGGCTACCGTCCTGCCCCTTGCCCCTGATGTTCTGTCCCAGATCTTTGAATCCTTGGACAGATTCCTAGGCAATTGCCTCATCTCACTAGAGCTGACAGATGTGCACAGCTGGAGGAGGGACTCTGTGGAATCCAGTCCTGCCTGATGTGGACAGGGCTATGGGGGGTGGAAATCTCAGCTCTAGTCCTGGCCTCCCCCTTTATCTGGTTGTGGAGCCCTGAGTAGGGCTGTGGCCTCCCTGGGTCTCAGTTTCCTTCTCTCTTTAATGAGCGAAGTTCTTTAGTCTTTCATCAGCCATTGGCCCATGATGTATCTGGCTCTGTGCTGAGCCCACTGTGAGCCAGAGCCCACAGCCCTGCCTCCCAGGAGTTTGTGCTCCATGGGGAGCTGACAGTGAATGTCTGTAGTCAGTTTATCTCTCTGAGTACAGGGGTCCTAACAGGGAACAGTTTCATCTTTCTTTAATCGCTGGCCCCAGCTGTGCAGTGGCAGGTTCCAGGATGTTGTGGTCACATTCAATTATTACAAGACCATCTGTTTGAAGTCCAAACCCCAGAGGCAGTTTCCCCGCCTTTGTCCTCAGCCACCAGACTTGAGGGACTTGGAAAGTGAGTGAGTGTGTGTGTGTGTGTGTTACCCGGCATAGAGCAAGGGCCACTAGTTCTTACTTGCTCTCCTGACTTTAGTATCCTGAGGGGGGGACACAAAGTCTTGTTCTGGGATACTTCCCTAGTCCTCCATTTTTCAAAATTAATTTTTTATTTTTTAAAAACAGTGGTAAAGTATGCATAACATGAAATCTATCGTTTTTACTGTTTTTTTTTCAGTGTACAGCTCATTGGGGTTACATACCCTCACATTGTTGCCACCGTCCATCTCCAGAATTCTTTATCATCCTAACTAAATCCCCTCCATTTTAAAAGAACCGCTGTTTTATTTTTTGTTTTTTAATTTTTCCAGGGATAGAGAGAGAGATAGATAGGAACAGACAGACAGGAACGGAAAGGGGTGAGAAGCATCAATCATTAGTTTTTCGTTGCCATTGCGACACCATAGTTGTTCATTGATTGCTTTCTCACATGTGCTTTGACCGCGGGCCTTCAGCAGACCGAGCAACCCCTTGCTGGAGCCAGCGACCTTGGGTCCAAGCTGACGAGCTTTTGCTCAAGCCAGATGGGCCCGCACTCAAGCTGGCGACCTCAGGGTCTCGAACCTGGGTCTTCCGCATTCCAGTCCGACGCTCTATCCACTGCACCACCACCTGGTCAGGCGAGAAGAACCACTGTTTTGAGGTATAATTCACATAGCGTACAATTCATCCATTTAAAGTAAACACATTAGTGGTTTTTAGAATATTCACAGCATTGTGTAACCAGCATTACACTCAGTTTTTGAATAGCTTCATAACCCCCAAAGGAAACCCCGCACCCATGGGAACCCCCCGGCCCCATCCTGCACCGGTGATCCCCCACCTTAGTCAACTACAGATCTACGTTCTGTCTCTCTGGATTCGCCTGTTCTGGACATTTCATATCAATGGAATCATACAATACATGGCATTTTTTCACTTAGCACAATGTTCTTAACGTCCATCGATGTAGTCACAGGTGGCAGTACTGTCTCCTGCTCCATTCTGGAGCATAGTTTCTCTGGTGTAGATGCCGAGGTAATCAGGTTCAACAGGCAACATCTTTTCCCCACCCACAGCGGAGCTCCTCTCTGTGAATTATCCTGCCAGCACCATTGCCCTGAATGTGGCAGGCGTCTGAATGCTGGCTCTCTGCTGGGCATGTGTGTGTGCCCTTCAGGGGTCCCCTGGTGTGGGTATCTGGCTCTTCCCTCTGCTCCCCTCCCCAGCTCCCACCTGCAGCACTCTGCCCAGCAGTTCCTATCACAGGGCCCCTTATAATGTGTGTGGGGGTGCCTTCCTGGATGGGCACCAAAGATGGCACAAGCCCGGCTATTTTCTGTATTGTCTGCTGACCCTCACCAAGAGGCGGGTATACAGGCTGCCCCATGGCCCGTCCCTTCCACCCTGCTGTTTCTCCACTTCTCCCCTGCACAGATGGGCCTGGGGCCAGAACACATCTGCCCCACCAGCCAATGTTCCCAGGAGGGGGATGCCATCCTCACCTCCTAGCAGGACTTCTACTTCCATAGTAACAGGTGGTTTTCTTGGCGCCTCTCCCAGGGGCATTGGTGGGAGCGGTCTCTGGGGAAAAGGAGAGGAAATCCATAGTGTCTGTGAAACTGAAGCGTTACATCACCAAAGAATCGCCCTCCCCGCCATCTCCCAGAAGAAGACGGGTGGTACTCACTGTGGGAGGGCCAGTCTCGCCCTTAGCAAGCCTTGGAGGGGTCCTCTGATCCCAGTTTTGGGGCCTCTCTTCAGAACATGGGGTGCTCAGCAATTATTCACCCCAGCTCTGCACCCAGTTGTCAATTCTGAGGCAGCAGGAGAAGTTCCTCCCAATGTTCTGTTACACATAGGATCCTACCCTCATGTGAGCATTCTGACAAGTGCTATCAAAGGAGTCTGGAGACTATTCTGGTGCCTCCAGGGCCGCCTCCAGGAAGTGACTTTTTTTTTTTTTTTTTTTTTTACAGAGACAGAGAGTCAGAGAGAGGGATAGATAGGGACAGACAGACAGAAACAAAGAGGTGAGAAGCATCAATTATCAATTTTTCGTTGTGGCACTTTAGTTGTTCATTGATTGCTTTCTTATATGTGCTTTGACGGGGAGGCGGGCGGCTACAGCAGACCGAGTGACCCCTTGCTCAAGCCAGCGACCTTGGGTCCAAGCTGGTAAGCTTTGCTCAAGCCAGATGAGCCTGTGCTCAAGCTGGCGACCTCAGGGTCTCAAACCTGGGTCCTCCGCATCTCAGTCCGACGCTCCATCCACTACACCACTGCCTGGTCAGGGAGGAAGTGACTTTTGAGGGAAGTCCAGGCTGAAAGAATAGTGTACCCAAGTTCCTGAAGCAGGAAGGAGTGTGGCACATTGGAGAGACAGAGGGCCAGTGTATTGGAGCTGAGATGGGAGGCTGGTAGGGATGGGGCTGGGCTGGCAGCAGCCTGGGCACAGTAGCCACAGCAGCGGCCACAGACCATTCACCCCGCACAGCCCTTCTTATCCAATCGTCACAGAAGAGGAAATCACTCTGCTATTCTTCCTTTGCAGGTGGAGGTTTTTGCATCTTGCTCAGAGAGGTGAGGTGACTTAGCCAAAATCATACAGTAAGCATGCAAAGAAGCTGGAATTTGAACCTGGGTCTGGAATTGGAGGTTCACCTGCACAGGACAGGCTGGGTCTCGGAGATCATTAGACTTGACTGTGCTCCATGATCCCAGCAGACCCAAGTGGGATGCCTGTCCTGCCCCGACTTACCTCTTCCCTTTGCCTGGGGCCTGAGTGGGCTGGGACACAGGCGGGCTGTGAGCAGTCTCAGAGGAACGGAGGCATGATTGGCAGGAGAAGTAAGGGCCTTGGCGCCAGCAGCCCTGGGTTCTGCCCCATAGTTCTCTCTGGGTTGTGTGACCAGGCGTCAGTATCTTCCCTCTCAGATGGTCAGGTTCCTCTTTTGTCAAATACTCGCCCTTCTTAATTCATTTTATTCCCATTTTACAGTTGACCCAGAAAGGGGAAGTAAGAAAGTGGTCTTGAGGGTCCCACAACCAGCTCAGGGATCCTTCCTCCATGCCGGCTGTCGTCCTCTCAGGGGTGTGGGCAGGGGCAGGCGCAGTGGACTTGGGGCAGGCGCAGTGGACTTGGGGCAGGCGTAGTGGACTTAGGGCAGGCAGTTGATAGAGAGGTGCAGGTTTTAGAAGACTGGGACTCTTGTAACAGTCAGGCTTGGGGGAGTGCAGCCTGGGTCACTTCCCTTCCCTGCACCCATCTCCGGGCCTGCCTGGCTGCTGACTGATTTCCCTGGGGCCCCATCTGGTCTGTGGAGACCATTCCCTGCAGACACCAGACTACCACAGTGCCACCGCATTCCCAAGGGCCCCTGTTTCCCACATACCGTGTGTGTGTGTGCCCATGTGCGTGCACACGCACTCACATGCCCATGTGCCCAGCACTGAAGCTGGGGTGAAGCTTTGGCTGGGCTGAGTGTGGGGTGTGTCAGCTGTCCCTGAGGGTCTCCTGCCTGCTCCCACCCTGGGTACAGCTCAGACTCCAGGCCAGAGGGGCTGGGACAGCAGAGCCCTGATGGCCCTCAGTCCAGTCTCAGCTGCGGATACACGTCCCTAAGCCCCGGCCCAAGTCTGAACCATGACTCTGGTTCCAGGTCAAGACTCACACCTGCCCTGAGACTGAGCCTTGCCTTAGCTCCAATCTGAGTCCTGGTCGTAGTCCCAGACTGAGTCCTAATCCTGGATCCAGTCTGAGCTCTGGCCTTTTTCTAGAACTGAGTTCTTATCTTTTTTCTAGACTGTTCTTTAAGTCTGGTCCCAGGTAAACTCTTACTATAGATTAAGCTCTAACCCTAGCTCTCCCTGCCCCCGTACTAAATCTTGACTTTCCTAATAGATTCAGTCATAATCTGACTCTAAATCAGTCCTCACTTCAGTTTTTGGCTGAACTGTGATCATGGCCACATGACCTGTAATTTCCAAATGACAGACCAACCCTTGACTTGAAAACTAACCCAGTGGAAGCTCAGGGCCCCTCCAAATGGCAGAATTTGCATTGGAACCAGAAGGAACACTAGAGTTTCATTGGCTGGAGCTGTGGGGAGTGCACAAAGCCCGAAGTGGGTGTGGAGGATGCAGCAAAAGCAGTGACCAAGGACTGGTGTCCAGACTGCAAGGGGGTGTGGAAGGACTTGGGGTCAGAGTCCACAGCTGTGGTTCTAATCAAGGCTCCTTGTTTACCAAAACCTGGTTTTGGATGAGTTCATTGCCTTGTTGAGGTTTTTCTTCATCTTAGAGTGAATCCACCTGCTTTCCTCTTGAGTTATGGCTCCTTGAGAGGATATCCTTTGCCATCTTGCCTTTAGGTCTTCTTATATACTGTCCCCTTTGGCTGGACCACTGTTCTTTCCTTGTACACCCCTGAAGCCCCAAGGCAAGATGCCCCTTCCCCTGGGAAGTCTCCCTGAAGCTCCGTATGGTGGACATAAGGGCGTCACCCAGATTGCCCTCCAGTGGAAGACCTGGTGCCCCTGGTCTGCAGACAGTTTTCACCCTTCAACTGTCTCCCGTCCAGGGCTGCCCACATTCAATGGCTGATCCGTGACTGAGGGTGGGGAAGAGAATCAAAGACCAAGCCATCCGCAACCAATTCAGGACAACTCCGAAGGGCTTTTCTAGCTCCAGAGCTCCCACAGGGCCAGCTGAGGCTGTCAGTGAATCTGTATTGGGGTCTCCCCTCTTCCGCCACTCAGCTTCCTGCCCCTCCATCCCACAGGTGTTGCTCTCGGAACACTCCCCACTAAACATCTGCCTGCGGACCTCCATCTCAGGCTGTGCCTCCAGAGAACCCAGCCTGTGACAACACCCTCAGTCCAAGTCATGGGTTACTCCCATGGCACTTGGTCACCTTTTTTTTTTTTAAAGATTTTATTTATTCATTTTAGAGAGGGGAGACAGAGAGAGAGAAAGAAAGAGAGAGAGAAGGGTGGGAGGAGCAGGAAGCATCAACTTCCGTATGTGCCTTGACCAGGCAAGCCCAGGGTTTTGAACCAGCGACCTCAGCATTCATTGCAGGTCGATGCTTTATCCACTGCGCCACCACCGACCGGTCAGGCGGTTATCTTTTTGTAATACTCACAATCATTTAGGGCAGTTCCTTGTTTCCTGTCTACTTCCACTAGCTTTGTCATGCAAGGGAACATGGACCCACAGCATCTACACACATGGTGCAGATGAAGGTCACTGAGGTGGGCTGGTGGACTTAAAAGCAAAGAAGTAGTAGAGTGTCTGCAGTCTCCCGAGCTGTCTTCACCCTCTGTGTGGACTCTCACCCCAGCAAGCATGTCCTCCAATGGCCAGTGTTCCAGCAGAACAAAACCTGCCCCAACTGGCGGGCTGGACACGCAACAAGCCCCAGGAGGAAGGATCCACCCCAACTGTTGGCCGAAGAGAGAGGACATGTAATTTCTCTAAGTAACAAAACATATGTCAAGGGATGTCTAGGCGTGAGTGACCCTAGGGAGTATGCTTACTAAGGCCCAGGGCCACACCTCGAGGCCTCAAGAAGAGCCTTGAAAAGTGTCGGCACATAGGAACACAGACGTCCGCCAACACTGATGTCTACTGTTCCCTGCAGACTGGCGCGGTCCAGCCAAGCCAGCTTCTCTGTAAGCTTCCAAAGGCAAAGGGAAAAAATGAGCCTCCAGGGCCCTTCAGACTTGTCTCTCATCAAAAATATATGCTTCATGAGGGTCGGAGCTGTGTCTGTCTTGTTCCCTGCTCAATAAATTATGTGTGTGCTATGAATAAATTAGTGAATAGATCAAAAGATAAGGGATAAAAAAAAAGCAATTTACAAACCTGAAACATTATGCAAGGCAGGGGATAATTGGGGAGAAATGCTTCTTCTAGAAGTTATTCCTTCGAAAGTGCCAAAAAAAGAAAAAGGCTATTAATAGACCCGATTAATAAACATCAGCCAAGGTAAATGTTAACAGGAAGCACCTCTGCAAACGTTGGCGGTCTCTCAGGCAGGGCTCTGGGCCGGCAGGCAGGCAGGCAAGAAAGGCCTCCTCCCTCCTGTTTGCTCAAAGCACATTCTCAGTCCTGGGGGACCCTCCTTCCTGAACCCCCAGAGCAGGGGGCGGGCATAGCCCAGGTTTTCTGCTTCCTGGGAGCTCGCCCTGCTCCAACCACTCCGGCCTCTTAGATGTTTCTTAAACACACCACGCTTGTTTGTACCAGGGTTTTCCTCCTTGCTGTTCCCATTGTCCCTCTTCCCCTCACTTCCTTTAGGTTTCTATATAAACGTCACCTCACAGAGGCCTTTTTGGACCCCAATCTGAAATAGGGCCATTGCTGCCCATCATTTTTTTTTTCATTGCTGTTGCAACACCTTAGTTGTTCATTGATTGCTTTCTCACATGTGCCTTGACCGCGGGCCTTCAGCAGACCGAGCAAACCCTTGCTGGAGCAGTGACCTTGGGTCCAAGCTGGTGAGCTTTTGCTCAAGCCAGATGGGCCCCGCGCTCAAGCTGGCGACCTTGGGGTCTCAAACCTGGGTCTTCCGCATCCCAGTCCGACGCTCTACCCACTGTGCCACCGCCTGGTCAGGCTCTGCCCATCTTTTATATAAAAAAATTACCTAACTCTGTTTTAATTTATCAAAAGGACTTATTAAAACCTGACATTGTATCTATACAATATATGCATTTTATTTTTATCTAATTCCTCCTCTAGAATGAAGACAGTGACTTTTCTGTCCCATTTACTGCTGTGTCTTCTAGAACAATGTGTGTCACTTCAGTAGTGCTTAGTAAGACTGCCAAGTGAGTCAGTGAGGGTCAAACTGGACAGAGTCCCTGCCCTCAACCAGTTCCCCTCTAACAGGCAATGCAGGAAGCTAACTGGGCAGTTTCTCTACCATGAGTGATGTGGAGACGTGCAGGGTACTCCAGGGACGGTGAGTGGAGACAGGGTCAGGGAAGGCTTCCTGGAGGAGGCCACATCTCAGCCAAGACCTGAGGGCTGAGTAGGAATTCTCCGAGTAAGAGGCAAGAGGAGAGTGTTCTGGGCAGAGAGATGTACAGGTACAACAGTGTGAAAGCAAGAGAGAGCCTGGAAAGTTGGTAGGTGTACAGAAGTCTCAGGTGTCTGGACCTGAGTCAGGAGAGGGGAAGAGACGCAGAGGAGCCTGGGCTGGTGGCTGGGCAAGGTCTGCTCACAGAGGGTCTGAAGCAGACATTAAGCCTGAAAGTGACACAACCCAATCATTTTGCTCCATAAACATTCACAATCTTCTGGAATTTTGCCATATCCTCACCTCTCGTCCCAGTGATAAACATTAATCACTTAATATTTTACATGTAACTGATTCACTTAAGTAATTCATTTAAAAGGGAAACTCTTTGTAACACTCCTAATTTGTGTCATATACACAAAGTGATATAAAAATAAAATAATGTTACATTCCACCACCTGCTTAAGGCTCTGATCCCAAGGTCTACTTTTTCTTGTTTAAAAAAGAAAAGAAAAAAAAAGAGGAAGGGAGGGAGGGAGGGAGAGAAAGAAAGAAAGAAAAAGAGCAGCCTGACTAGGTGGTGGCGCAGTGGATAAGAGCAACAGACTGAGACTTGAAGGACCCAGGTTTCGAAACCCTGAGGTTGCTGGCTTGAAGCCCAAGGACTCTGGCTTGAGCCCAAGGTTGCTGGTTTGAGCAAGATGTCACTTGCTCTGCTGTAGCCCACCCCCACCCCCCCGCAGGCACATATGAGAAAACAATCAATGAACAACTAAGGTGCCACAATGAAGAATTGATGCTTCTCATCTCTCTCCCTTCTTGTCTGTCTGTCCCTATCTGTCCCTCTCTCTGACTTTCTCTCTGTCTCTGTCAGAAAAACAAAACAAAACAAAAAAATGGGAATATTTTTCTTGCATGTGACTCAGTGTGACTTCACGCTGTGTCTGGATTTCTTCTAAGATTATTTCAGTAACTACATAAAATAATCTTATACATTACTAGTGGTTAAATTTCCGCACATTGAGAAACTCACTGTAAACCTTTCAGGTGTTTGAATGGGAGTAAGATATGGGAGAAAAAATGTGGTCAATGGCCAAGAAAACCAAAAAGCCCATCAGTCAAATTTTACCCATTTCCTCCTCTTATATTGCAAAACCTACCTACCCATCCAATCACCTGGGCATCTACCTGCCTACCCATACTCCCACCCACAAATCCACTTACTTACCCACTTGCTTACCTGCCTGGCCATCTAAGTGAGTATCTTCTCACCTGCCAAATATACAGGGTGTACAAAAGTTAGTTTACAATTGTTCATATGGAAAATAATACAATAGTAAATAATTCAAGAATAAACTCTGTATTTTGTGTACTTACAACTGTAAACCTACTTTTGCCCCACGCTGTATGACCCCATTCACTCCATCCAACTAGAGACTATCCCGAACACCCATCCATTCTTCTATCTACCTATTTATCTACTACTATTCATCTAGCCAGCCAAGGATCCATCCATTGATCCATCCATCTCACACATTACAATCCACACTTATTGTTTTGACCCCTGGTTTTTCTGTTCTTTCTAAAATAGAAACCATGGCCATGACCTCTTTACCAGTGTTCTGATTTGGGGGTTCATTGCTTCTTGTGAGCTTCAGTTCTCCCTGAGCTAGCTGCCTCTTGAATGGAATCTCTGAAAATCACTTTATTCTTGCTGTCCCTGACCCATCCCCTCATACACTTCTCCCACCATAGGTCTTATTTTCTCATAATCTTACCAGGGCAGAGTCCTAAATTGTCAAAGCTGAAGCAACTGCAGGGAGCACTAACTCCAAAGCTTTCCTCTTCTAGACAGGAAAGCTGAGGACCAGAATGCGCAAGTTTACGGGATGATCTAGTCTCTGAGCTCTCTTGAGTCCTACATCCCTATTCAACCAGAGGGCAGGACTATGTAAGATTTCTTTTTTCTTTTCTTTTCTTTTTCTTTCTTTCTTTCTTTCTTTTTTTTTTTTTTTTTTGCACAAAGGTTTTGCAGCTAAGGCATAAGGTTCAAAACTTTTGTTTTCAACCAGTGCCCTCATTTCCTGAACAAAGAAGCAGATGTAGAGGAGAAGGATTTTGCCCAAGGTCACATAACAGGTAAGTGGCAGAGCAGGCTTACTAACCCAGGTTTCCCGGTCAACTCTTTTCCTTTGCTGAGCATCAGTTGGCTTTAGGGGGACCTGAGTCACGGCAGCCAGGGAAGAGGGAATACTATTCTTCTATCCCAGGAATTTCTACACCTAGCTTAAAGAGGGCAAGTGACCCCATTTGCTGCTGTGGACTCAGGAAATATATCTTCTTTTTTTTTTGCAATAGTGACATTTTTTTTAACTTTAATGGGGTGACACCAATAAATCAGGGTACATATGTACAATGAAAACATCTCCAGATTATCTTATCATTCAATTGTGTTGCATACCCATCACACAAAGTCAAATTGTCCTCTATCACCTTCTATCTGGTTTTCCCTGTGCCCCTACCCTTCTCCCTATCCCACCCTCCCCCCCCACTTTTTTTTTTAATGAAATGTCTCAGCTCTCTTCACTAGGCCCTGGTCGCTAAGGGGCGGCAAGCAGAGGCACTCATTGCCCCCCAAGCACCTCCTTTGCGATGGCTTTTTCTCCTTAACTGCTCTTTGCCCTAAAAAAATTCCACTTGTTCAAGTTATGAGAACTGAACACACTTTGTTCACTGAGATTGTGGGTTTTGCTGCTGAAATTGATAACCCCTCTTGGGAGAGACATGCGATGCTTCCCTCCCCTGACACAGTGTGACGTGCTCTCTGCTCCCTTGCGCAGGGCGGCGGTATTGAATGTACTTATGTTCTCTGGGAGCTAGGGCCAAGGTCCACTGCATCTGACCTTGTCCTGAGATCTTTCTCCTGCTACTCCTGTCACTCTCTGAGTTTTCTGGGCTTGTCAACATTTGCTGAAGCTCCCCTTGTTTATTTGCAGGGCAGCCTTATGCCCTGCCCCTGGCCTTTTAACATGGGTCAGTTCACCTTTGCATAACATGATGCAGCTGTTAGGAGCAAGCTCTGGAATCAGTCTGCCAGAGTTCAAATTCCAGCTCCCTGCTTACTGGCTCTGTGCTCTTGGGAAAATTGCTTAACCTCTCTGGGCCTCAGCTTCCTCATCTGTAAAATGGAAATATAAAACAATAGGAAGATCAGAGAAGATACTTGTGCCAGGATCTGAAGAAAGTGGGGAAGAAGAGGAGAGGGAAGAGAATTGTAGGTAGAGGGAACAGCATGTACAAAGGCACTGTGGCAAGAGGAAGCAGAGCAATTACTTGGGCCTGAGAGAAGGCCCAGGACTGTGGAGATACCACAGCTTGGCTTGCACAGCATCTTTTGTAGTGTGTTTTGCTGTACTAGAGACACTAAGAAGCTTGACTTCTAAAACCAAGTGTCCAGAGGTGATTTAGGTTCTATTAGTCAGACATACCATGGGCATTAATCTGATAAGGCAGAGGTCATGCTTCTCTGATTTTCAGGCAAGCAGAGTTGTGGGGATATTATAGGTATTTTTTCAGCGCTGTAACAGCAGGTTCAGTGTCTAGACCCTTGTTCTGTAATTGTGGGAGAAGAACTTGGGGCACCCATCTGGCAGGCATCAGGGCTGAGTATCATCTTGGAGCCAGCAGTGGGGGCAGCATCTGGATTCCCCAGCTTCCTGATCATGGCAGAGATTTCCTGCAGGGTTACTCTGGGGGTGTATCTGGAAGCTCAGCGAGAGCCAGCCTCTCCATCCCTCCCAACAATGCAGTAAACACTGTTTCCCTGGAGTGAATTCCTCTCTGCTTAAAAGAACTGGAGCTGTTTCTGTGATCTGAAGCTGAGACTGACCATGGTGGGTTAAAGTGGCCACAAACACTTCCCATCAAGAAATGGAGCTTTCCCCTCCCTTTCACCTGGGCTGCCCCTGTGTCTTCATAACCAAAAGGATGTGGAGGAAGTGATACTCGATCAATTCCAGGCCTGGCCTGGAAGTTGAGAGTTGGCAGTTTCTGCTTTTCGCCTTCTGGAATGCATTGAGACCTTCTCAGAATACTAGTGACATGCGCTGAGACTCCTAAGCAACATGGAGAGGCCACATGTGGCCTGTGGTTGACGACCTTTGCTGAACCCCCACGTGACCACCAGCATGGACCCCCAGACACGTGGGTGAGCATATTGGAGGCCCAGCTTAGTCACGCGTCCAGATAACTACCGCCTCAGGAGAACCACACAGCTGAGCCTGGTCAAAAAAATGGGGGAGAGATAATAAGACAGTTGTTGTTTTAAGGCACTAAGTTTTGGGGTGGTTGGTTGTGCAGCAATAGATAACTGATCTACTGATGGACAGAGGCAGAGGGAGTAAGAGGAACTGGGACGGAGCTGGAGGAGTCCACAGGGGAGGAACCTAGCACCACGGTTAGGAGTTCTGTTGTCCTAACAGCGATAGGAAGCACAGGAAAGTTTTAGGTAAAAGGCTTCCATTCCTTAGATGGTTTAAGGTGATTGCATTCACCTTTCATGTGGACCATCCTGCCTGCTGTGTGAACAGGCTGGAGGAAACCAGGGACGAGCTGGCCTGGGTGGAGCTGTTGTTGAGGCAGGAGCTGAGGGTGGTTCAGGATGTGTGTGTGTTGGAGGGGGGGGTACTGATTGAAAGAGGATGGATCAGAGATATTTAGGAGATGAAGTTGTAACACTGGGTGATTGCTGGGGGGGGGGGAGAGCTGCTGGTAATCTGTGTGGGCTCTACCTTCTACTCTCTGTACCACCACTACTCTACTCAGCCTCATACCTTCACAGGGTCGCACAGTGGAAAGAGTGAGGGCTCGGGTGTCAGATACATTGGATGTTAATCCCAGATTCACCACCTCCCTGTTGTGTTACCTTGGGTGAACTTCCCTGGACTTTTAGTTTTCCTCTTTAATTAAGTGGGGTTCAATAAGAAGGCTGATCATAGTAATTCCACTGTTTTACTAAACAGTGTACCTGGCACATAGTAGGCAGGCAATAAGTATTTATTGAATGAATGAGTCCAGTGGGCTAGCACTGATAGGATACAAGGAAGAAACTACCTTATTTTTCTCGTCTGCCTGCAACCATAGTCTGTCAAGGGCAAGTTTCCCGTCTTTGTGTGGGGTCGGGAGCAAGAGAGAGTTTCCCCAAGATATGAGCTGGCATGCAAACGACTTTGAGCTGAAAACAAGTAAAGCCCAATAACAAACTCAGAAATAGTTTAAATTTTTAAAAAAATTTATTGATTGATTTTAGAGAGAGAGAGAAACATCGATTTGTTGTTCCACTTACGCAGTCATTGGTTGATTCTTGTATGTGCCCTGACCAGGGATGGAACCTGCGACCTTGGTGCATCAGGATCATGCGCTAACCACTGATATACCAGGCTAGGGAAGAAAAGAATTTTATTTTAACCAGCCCCTTTCATGTATAAAGAGATTCATATAGAAAAACCTGCTTCAGGAAGGGAAATTTAGCATAGCCACCTTAGTACATGTGAATGAAATGTGATGGACAGGGAGGATCTGAGCGAAAATCTGTCCTGCTAAACCCGCCTTTGTCCTGTTGCTTGTGGGTGGCCCTGCCAGAATGTGTTTACCAAATGTTTGCTCTTTCTTATCTACCTATGAAGTGCCTACCTCCTCCTCCTTAGTCCAAAGTGACATACATACCACATTTTGCCTCATTGCCTTTGGAATGTTCATGTTTATGTAAATTCCCCATGCACGTACTAAAATTTGATTTTCTCCTGTTAATCTGCTGTGCGTTGTGTGAATTATTTAACCAGCCGGGAGAACTAAAGAGGTAACTGCACCCGGCTCAACCCTTGACTCCTGATGATAATTCAGGCAGATCCATGGCTTTCTGGTCCCTTTTGGTCAAAATAACAGTAGCATTTTGGTAATTAAAACTCACTTTCAGTAACTAGAAAGTCCACTGTGGCCCAGCGAAATGTAAAATTCTGATTTCACATTCAGTTCAAAGCGCAAACAAATCCCTCCTTCAATGAGTACTCGCTACGTGTGCTGGGACAGATGGAGTTGTCAGGTAGAATACAGAAAGCCCCGTTCAATTGGAATTCCAGATGAATAATGAGTAATCTGTTACTATATGTATGTCCCTAATAATGCATGGAGCATACTTAAAAAGTTATTGGTTGCTTATATGAAATTCAAATGTACCTGGACTTTCTATTTTTTATTTCCAAATCACAGTACTAGGATGTGTTGGCCCTGGTCCTGTGAGAGTATGAGCATTCTCTACCTCTGCCAAAGACATCTGACTCTAGGTGAGTAGACAGGTCCAGGAATGCCTTTCCCCCATTCTCCATTTAGCGCAGTGGATCTGATGTATAACACTGACCATCAATAGGTGGGATTTGAGCAACGCTCCTCTGTTCAACGGATTGGGCTCATGGCTTCATTTTCCATCTTTGATCTCTAGAAACTTTCTCCCTTTCTTTCTTTCTCTCTCCTTCTTTCTCTCTCTCTCTCCTTCCTTCCTCCTTTTGTTTTCCTTCCTTCCTTCCTTCCTTCCTTCCTTCCTTCCTTCCTTCCTTCCTTCCTTCCTTCCTTCCTTCCTTCTCCCCTCCCTCCCTCCCTTCCTCCCTTCCTTCTTTCCTTCCTTCTTTCTTTCTTTTTTATTCAGTGAGACGAGGGGAGGCAGAGAGACAGACTCCTGCATATGCCCCAACCGGGATCTACTCTGCAAGCCCACTAAGGAGCAATGCTCTGCCCACCTGGGGCATTGCTCTGTTGCTCAGCAACTGAGCTCTTCTTAGCACCTGAGGTGGAGGCATGGAGCCATCCTTAGTGCCCAGGGCCAACTCGCTCCAATTGAGCCATGGCTGTAGGAGTTGGGGGGGGGGGAGAGAGAGAGAGAAGCGAGAGGGGGAGGAGGGGTGAAGCAGATGGGCTCTTCTCCTGTGTGCCCTGACCGGAAATTGAACCCAGGACATCCACACACCAGGCTGATGCTCTACCACTGAGTCAACTGACCAAGGCTTAAAAATGCTCCTTTTCAAATGGCCAGGAAAGCTCCTCTGCTTCTAAGAGGGATGAAACCACATCCCCTAGCACTT
Organism: Rhynchonycteris naso; assembly: GCA_037038555.1. Taxonomy (NCBI): domain Eukaryota; kingdom Metazoa; phylum Chordata; class Mammalia; order Chiroptera; family Emballonuridae; genus Rhynchonycteris; species Rhynchonycteris naso. The sequence continues at coordinate 219,369,957 of CM072997.1, read as the reverse complement.
TATGTGATAGCTGATTGGGAGCAGGAGTTTCTGAGAACCAGATTGATTGGTGATTTCCTGGAAGGGGTGCAGCCTCACTGAGGAGGGGGGTCCCCAAATTGAGGATCCTGGTCCCACTCCAAGCTGAGCAGGATACTCTCTACACCTCTCTGAGCAAGGGCTCAAGAGAAAGCACCAGAAGCAGGACCTGGAAGAGGCCATTGTCAGCCTGGTAGAGAATTGGGAAGCCCATAGAGAGCGGGAACTAGGGAGGCTAAAGAGTGTGGATTTGGGGCAAGGCCCTTGTCCTTTCCAATCCCAGTGCCCTACCTTAACGTGGGCAGTTGGAGCAAATGCTGGTGAGAGGCAGCCCACCAGACCCCCTCTCTATTCCCTCTAACTCCTTTGCGGGCTGGCCTTGCTGCTGGATCCTGCAGTCTCCCTCCCTTAGCTCTGCTGAGTTTCTGTGTCTACCACCCTCCCCCTCCATGGACACCAGAGCCAGGCACGGAGCAGGCTGCACATGCCCACAGGAGGGATTGTCTCTCTCACACCTGTCCTCAGGCCCAACCCTGGTTTTCTAACCAGAAGAGGTAACTGAGTATAGGGGAAGATAGGAAGGGCAGGGCCCACTCTCCTGTTCTTAGCTCCCCCTCAGTGTAGATCAATACTGAGCCTTCTGGGGGGGTCTAACCCATAAATCCAGTTACTTTTAGCTTTCCCCATTGGCAGTTTAGGGTTCAGGATTCTTGGTTCCCCTAAATTACAACTCACTGATTTGCTGCCTCTCAAATGTTGTTAATGTTATTTCCTCACCTGTACTAATTGTCCTTGTGGTTTTATGCCTTTATAAAAATTCCTTTTGCCTTCATGTTAGTGGAGCATCAGGAGAGAGCTGTGCTTTGTGTGTGCATGCACTCTGTCTTTTTTAGCCAGGATTCATAGCCAGTCTAATTTAATCCTCACAGCAACGCCAAGGGGCCAGCATTATTATCCTCATTTCACAAATGAGCAAACTGAGCAGAGAGAGGATGTCCGCAGAGCTAGTAAGTGGCAGGACCTGGAACCTCTGTGGTCTTCTGTCTTTAACACCTTGCCCCTTACATAGTCTCCCAGCAATGCTCAGAGAAAGCTGTGCCCTCCTCATGGCTACAGAAGTCGGTGTCTTCCATGGTAAAACCCCACAAGGTCAGAAGAACACCTGGGGGGTGATCACAACTTTCTTCATCTGAAAAAACCAAGGTATTATAAGAGTGACAAATTATCGTCAAAAGAAATGACAATTGCCTGACCTGTGGTGGTGCAGTGGATAAATCATCGACCTGGAATGCCGAGGTCACCAGTTCAAGACCCCAGGCTTGCCCAGTCAAGGCACATATAACAAACAACTACTATGAATTGATGCTTCCTGCTCCACCCCACCTTTCTCTGTCTCTCTCTTCCCCCCTCTAAAAAAAGTCAATAAATACCACCTTTAAAAAAAAAAAAAGAAAGAAATGACAATTAGAAATGACCTTAATGTCCAACTATAGTGCACTGGGTAAATAAAGTATGGTATATCTATTTAAAAAATACTTTTGGCTGTCAGAATGATAAAGCAGAAGAGTAGTTTGTTTCATGGGAAAATGCTCCTCCTAACACACTGGTAAATTAAAGAAGTGTATTTCCTAAGTAGTAGGTGAGATATAATCCCATTTTAACAATAGCACACATATATAATCACAAATTAATAAGAAAATAATTCATCTTTACTGGCAACCCTCAATCCTGTTATATAGGTATATGTCCCATCAATGTTTCAAGTGAAAAGAAATCCTGTCTTCAGCAGGGTAGGAGAAACAGTTCTAATGCCTTAGTCTCACCCTCCTCCCACCCAATTCTCCATCCCTCCTGGGATCTTGAAGCCTACAGTTTATACACTGTGGAGAAGAAAGTGCATGACTCCCCCCACACACATGCATGCACATGCACATGAGAACACACATGCACACACACATGTGCGTATGCACACACACATACAAAAAACAAAGGATTGTCTAGCCCCAAATGCCAACAGTACCAAGGGTGAGGAACCCTGGCTTAAAGCCAAGGCGTTGAAGTCAGACAGGCCTGGGTTTGCATCCTGGCTTTGCCACACATTGGCTGGTTGACCTTGGGTAACTTGTGTGACCTTTCAGAGCTTCGCATCTTTCCAGTGGGGTCAATAGTAATACACTCCTCATAAAGATGAGGTGGGAATTAAATGAGATACTATCTATAAAGAGCCTGAAGCAAATGTTACACTCCTCCTCCAAGGGAGCAGGGGCTGGGTTGGACTTACTCTTATTATTGAGATTTACCTCCCAAACCTAAGTCCTCAGTGTGCTGGAATCCTGTGGGTGCGAGAACTTCCAAAATAGCCATACTTTTCTCTTCACTTTTAACCTGGGCCTCTTAAAAGCCCCCCCCCCACCTTGTTTAATTTGCAAGAGTGGAGGTGAGTGAATTGGCTAAAGGAAGGGAATGGCAGCCAGTTGTAATGCAGGAAGGAAGTCCCCCACTGCAGGCTGAGGAGAAATGGATATGAAGTCTCACCACAGCCTGTTTTATGAAACACAGGATTTCCTCTTCTAAAGATCCTTTGGACAAAGATACAGATTTATTTATTCGGGATGCCTTAGAGCGTGTGTGTTTCAAAACGAGGGTCATTCGTGGTTACAGCTGTGCTGTCTGGTGCAATAGCCACTAGCCACATGGAGCTTCCAGCACACTTGAAATGTGGCTCGTCTGAATTAACATACGCTGTAAGTTTAAAATAGACACTCACTCATGAATATTTCATAAGTAAAAAAAAAAAAAGCAAAAATAAAAAATACCCCAATGCAACCTATCTCATTACTGGCTTTTAAAATCATAACTGAAATGTTAATATTTTGGATATATAAGATTAAAAAATATATATTATTAAAGTTAATTTCACCTTAAATCTTTTTTAAGTTAAAAAAATTTTAAAGCCCTGTGGTCTCAGTGGCTCAACACAACACATATTAATTTCTCATTTAAGCTCCTCCATGTATAGATGTGCAGAAGGTTCTACTCATCATAGTCACACAGGGATCCTGGCTGATGGAGCAGCTGCCAGTTCAGTCCCTGTCAGTCACCTTGCTAGGGGGAAAGCCAGAGTTCTGGAGGAAAAGTGCTCTGGACTGGAAGTGACATCTGTCATTTCTGCTAGCAGTTCATTGGCCAGAATTAGTCACATGACTCTATTCAACTACAAGAAGGTGGAGCTATTCTACTGTATGCCCCAAAGGCAGAGAGAGATCCAGGAACATTTGGCAAACAGGGCAAATGACTGACTCAGTTTCTATAAGCTTTTTTATTTCTTTAAAATACATAGAATAGGATATTAGAAAAAGTAGGATAGAATAAAATAGAAAATATCAGGGGGTATCACAAAAAAATTTTAAATCATGATTGAGGCTAAAAAATTATTTTTAGGCCTGACCTGCGGTGGTGCAGTGGGTAAAAGCATTGACCTGGAGCGCTGAGGTCACTGGTTCAAAACCCCGGGCTTGCCTGGTCAAGGCACATATGGGAGTTGATGCTTTCTGCTCCTCCCCCCTCCTCTCTCTCTGTCTCTCTCTTTCTCTCTCTGTCTCCTTTCTCTAAAAAAATGAATAAATAAAAAAATCTATAAAAAAATTATTTTTAGAATGATGAAAATTAGTTTGGGGCCCTGACCAGTTGGCTCAGTGGTAGAGTGTCGACCTGGCATGTGGAAGTCCTGGGTTTGATTCCCGATCAGGGTACACAGAAGCTGGGGTTCGAGTTGCTCATCACCTCCGAGTCGTGGAACCAGGTTCTGAGTGGTATAACGAGTGTCTTTTATTCAGATTGCCAGCAACCTGAGAAAACAGGGGACTCATGTCCAAAAGTACTGCCTCCCTACTCTCCTAGTACTGACTGTGTTTTCAGGGTTCAGTGGGGCAAGGGGCAAAGTCCATGTAGTTAGTCACATAGCTGTGTGTGGGAGGTGGGAGCCTGGTTTGCTGCAGTGCCCCCCTGGAATGTCCTCTGACGCTGGCACAGGTCTGTCTGGTGTCCTTGTCATTGCTCTGGGATGACTGGGGTCTGGTGCCTCTGGGAGCCTTCTGCAAGAGAACTCCCTATATTTCTTAGGCAACAAAATAAAGATTAAGGTTTGTGAACTTAGCTTCTAGTTATCTATAGTGCCTTAACCCCTCATAGGGAATTCTATGCTGCAGCCCTTACAAGAAATTATTGTAATTTAACCACGTACTTTAACACTAACAACGTGCATACCCACTGGTTATTTCATTTGGGGTTTTATAGGCCCCCTTTATGGATGAAGAAACTGGTTCAGACAGGTGAGTGATGTGCCCAGGTCATCCAATCAAATGGAGAGCTGGGACTTGGGACAAGTAGGATGACTAATGAAACTTCATCTTCAAACCCCAAACTCTTATCTTTCATTTGCTGTTTTTGTGGGTATTTTTTTTTTTTGCTTCTTTTAATAATGCTAACATTTAACATATACGGAGTTTAGTACTATTATTACTGCTATTTTTTAAATTCTTTTTATTTATTCATTTTAGAGAGGAGACACAGAGTGAAAGAGAGAGAAAGAAAGAGAGAAAGGGGGGAGGAGCTGGAAGCATCAACTCCCATATGTGCCTTGACCAGACCAGTGCAGGGTTTTGAACTGGCGACCTCAGTGTTCCCAGGTCGACGCTTTATCCACTGCGCCACCACAGGTCAGGCTATTACTGCTATTTTTATAGCCAAGGAAACTGAGACTTAAACAGATGAAGTGACTTGCCTAGGGTTACATAGCCACCAGGAGGCAGGAGTTGGATTCACATGCAGGGCAGGCCTGTGAGGTTCAAAGCTCTGGATATAATGCTCTTTTGTCCCTCTGGCTTATTGGTCTGGTTCTAGAAAACACTTGGATGGCATAACAAATAAGGTTTGAGGGAATTTCCCAAGATTGTTTGATCCATGAGGTCTTCACCCAGCAATACATTCCTGATACCTTGGGCCCATCTCACCATCCTAATCCCAGAGGGGCAGAGACTCTGAGACCCTGCATAGAAGCTGGAGCCTCAGTATGCCATGGACATTTGAAACACAAAACTGCCAAACTCCTTGATATTAACAAGTAGAACCAGATGACTAAATTATGCCACTGTTAAAATTTAAAGATACAGTTTTATTTCTTGCTTGGGGGGGGGGGAATTGATGTAAGCTTTTGGAAATGTATTTTTATGAGATTCAAACATAATTATTTTACATGCCCTTTAAAGAGGACCAGCCCCATAAATAATAATAATAACTAACATTTAGTTCCTGCTACATGCCAGGCACTCTGCTAGGACATTAACATAAATTATTTTATTCCATCCTCACAATGTCAACTAGGTAAATGTAACCCAGGACTGCGGGAGTGAGAAGAACCTTCACTCCTTAGTATGTTTGTAGAAGTGGCCTCATCTGGGATTCTCAAACACTAAGATCCAGCAGCCTGCTCTGCCCCCACTGCAAGTTAGTGATTTATACACTCCAATCTCTAGATACCACACCTGCAACATTCTACCATTAAACTGAATGACATAAAAACTCCTGGAGAGGAGGGGCTTACTTGAGCCGTGCTTAGCATAGTGCCACAATCGGACTTTGTAAGTAGTACTATTATTGTTATTGAGACAAGGACTATATCTTCTGAAATGAAAATTAGTGTGTACAGTCTGACAAATGAGAGTTCTCCTAGGGACCATGGACAGAGTTTTGGAAATTGTAGCTTCCTGGGAAACTGGGTTACAAAGTTTCAGTTTGGGTTGCTAGCTTGATTACCACTAGGAAATGAAGCAGCACTGATTCTTTTTGTCTTTGATACTGTTGGTTCACATTTTTCCAATGCTTGCTGCTTGCCAGATTCTGTGCTAGTAAGACATTTACCTTTAGTCCAGTAACACCCTGTGTGGGTACTGTGGTTATCTCCATTTCACAGATGGGGAAACTGGGGCTTCAAGAGGTGAGCAATCTGACCAAGATGTCACTGCTGGTAGGAGATTGAGTCAAGACTCAACAGTGGGCCCTGGCCGGTTGGCTCAGTGTTAGACCATCAACCTGGCATGTGGATGTTCTGGGTTCGGTTTCCAGCTAGGGCACACAGGAGAAGTGCCCATCTGCTTCTCCACCCTTCCCCCTCTCCCTTCTCTCTGTCTCTCACTTCCCCTGCCACAGCCAAAGCTCCACTGGAGCAAGTTGGCCCGCGAACTGAGGATGGCACCATGGCCTTGCCTCAGGCACTAAAATGGCTCTGGTTGCAATGGAGCAACTGCCCTGGATGGGCAAAACATCGTCCCCTGGTGGGCATGCCGGGTGGATCCTGGCCCGGGCGCATGCAGGAGTCTGTCTCTCTGCCTCCCCGCCTCTCATTTAACATATACAAAGACTCCATCCACATTGGTACTCTGAGCCAAGGTCCTCGTTCTTACGGCACTGCTTTCCCTTCTCCAGCGCACTGAGGATTTAGGCTGGAGAAGTACTACAGATCCAGAATAAGTCCAAGGCAGTCCCTGTTCACTTGGAGGAGTAGTGTAATATTTGCTTCAGGCTCTTTATAACCAGTTCTCTCATTTCATTCCCATGTCAACTTTATAAGGAGTGTATTACTATTGACTTCATTTGAAAGGTGAAGAAATCGAGCTCTGAGAGGTCACACAACTTGCCTCACATCAACCAGCCAATGTGTGGCAAAGCCAGGATGCAAACCCAGGCCTGTCTGACTTCAACGCCTTGGCTTTAAGCCAGTGTTTCTCACCCTTGGTACTGTTGGCGTTTGGGACTGCTGGGACCGGACAATTCCTTGTTGTGGGGGTGGGCTGTTCTGTGCATTCATTGTAAGGTGTTTAACAGCATCTCTGACCACCATCCACTAGATGCCAGTAGCACTCCTCCCCAACTGTGACAACCGAAATGATCTCCAGGCATTGCCAAATGTTCCCTGGGGCAAAACTGCTCCTGGTTGAGAACTCTTGTTCCTGGCTGATGGGGCCACCTCTGATGCAAAGCGGGGGACTCAGGCAAGAAGAATTGAAAGGAAACTTTCATGATCTTTTAAGAATCTGAGGGCAGGTGTTCTGGGCTCTGTAATCCTGAAATCGGCCCCATTGCACAGCAAGTATTGACTACAGCCTGCTGGAATGAGCCTAGGACAGCCGCAGGGCCTTTTATCTGGGAACTGACCTGGCGTTCTCTCACCCACAGACCCGTCATCAGTGTCTCTCCTGCCCAGGGCTGAATTTGTCCGGAGGCCATTAAGGAAGCTGCCTGATGATTATCTCTTGGCTGGAATTTAGCTTCATTTCTAGTCTTCCGTTCTAAATGGGACTAATGACCATTTGAGATTCAGATTCTGCACCAACTGGCTAGTGCCTTCTCAGGCAGTTAGGGAGACAGGAAACCCCATCTAGATCACTGCTTCCATCTCAACAAATGCCAACACTGCCCTGGGCATTAGAGACCTGGGAATCATTGCCGATGCCTTCCTCTATCAACATTCAATTTCAAGCCATCATCAAGTCCTATCAATTTTGGATTCTAAATATGATTTGGATCCTGCAGTTCTGTCCATCTTTGCTTCCCAAGTCCAAGACACCACAGATTTTCAGTATCCTCTGAAAGGCACCCACTTCCCTTCTGTTTCACACTGTAGCTAGAGTAGCCTTTTTAAAATGTTAATGTGAATCCACCCACCCACCTACCCCTACATACACATTCCTACTCCTTCCCGAAATCATTCAGTGACATTTTCTGCCTTTCCCCATCATTCTTTCTACTCCATACATATTGGCTTGTCTGTTCTCAAAAGTACCATGTTCCCTCCACCCCTGGGCCTTTGCATATGCTGTTCCCTTAGCCTGGGTGCTCCAACTATCCCTCTTTGCTTAGATAACTCCACTCATCCTCAGGGAAAGTCTTCTCTGACCACTTCTCAACCAACCTGAATGTGGGCCCAAATCTGTTATTATAGTAGCATTTCTTTTTCCTTCCTTTCTCTTATCTCAGCTTGCATACTTATTTGGGGAGTTGCTTATTTTAATTCCTCTTCCCCATGAAACTGTAAGCTCCACAATGGGAACAATGTGTCTATTTTTGCTCACCATTGGTGTATTATACATGCTCATTGAATGACTGAATGAGCTCACTTAATACAACAAGGCTGTGATAATTTTTCCTGAGGCTAGTGCTCTTTGCCTGCCCTGACCTGCTGACCTGCTCTCATGGCATTAAAAGATGGAGAGCAATAGACTCTGAAAGACAGAGGGGCTCTGGAGTCTGGCCAAGTGGGTTCATAATCCCCCATCTGCCATTTCTTATCTGTGTGACATTAGGCAAGTTCTTTAACATCTTTATGTTTCAATTTCTTCTTCTGTAAAATGTCGGTAATAATAGTACCTGTCTCAGGGGGTGGTTGTAAGGTTCAAATAAGTGAGCTTCTATAATATGCTTTTATAAGGGCTTGACAGATAATAAATCTCCCATTAATCTTAGTTATCAATATTATTAACAGAAAAAGCGTAGATTCTGGGATTAGATAAGTCTGGTTTTGTTTCATATTTACAAATTATTCCATGTGTGACCTTGGACAGGTCATGTCATACCCCTGAGACTCAGTTTCTTTGTCTGTTAAATTAGGATCTCAAGGCCTACTTCAGAGAGGACCATTGTAAGGGTT